>CM057476.1:62947366-63547366 GCA_030035585.1 Dugong dugon | reverse complement strand
TGGACAAAGACCACCAGGAGCCCAAGGCGCGAGGCGGGGCGGGGAGGACGAACTAGGGAGAGAGGGGAACGGGGTGTGGTCTTACGCGTGAACTGATGGCGTCATCGGAGCGACGGGCCCGAAAGGAAGTAGCGTACTGAGGGGTGTGGCGGTTTTCTGCGGTTGCACTTGGGGTCGGACGAGTACGGAGCGCCTGGAGGGACAGCCGGGTACGCCGCCCACCCCACCCCACCCCCCATCTTAGTGCGCGAACTGAGCCTGGTTGCCTTTCCTGGCCCGAGCTGATCTGCGATCCTTGTGGGCTTGCGCCCCAGTACCCTCTATCCTTCAGCCGGCCCACTACTGGAGCTTGAAAGAAACTCCTTTCCGCCCCGTCCCCTCCCTGTTAACCCCCAGGCAGGACTGAGCGGAAGCACTTGGCGCCCAGGCCCGACCCAGGGTGCTAGGGACGCGTGACCCTCTCGGAAGAGTGGGGGAAAGGGGCGCGAGGTGGGGCGGGTGGCCTCGGGGAGCCTCGGGAGGGAAGGTATTTGCTGAAAGGATGCAGCTGCGAATCCGCAGCTGGGACCACCACGATGAAATAAGCGCCTCGCAGGCTGCGCCCGAATTACGTTAGACTCGAAAAGCGGAATCCACGTTCTGCACGAGTAGGCCCAGACACGCCAGACTAGGAACTTTGCTGTCTGTCACCATGGATTTTCCAGATCATTCAGTGTTCAGGAAACGCGCTTCTAGATGCCATCTCTTTGACTTACTGGTGTTTGAACGCAGTTGAACCCAGGACCCCAGAGTTTCTTGGACTCGGGAACTCCCCTTTCTCCTGTAACGAAGAGTTTTTGGGGACCTGTCAGGTGCAAAGTGCCAGTCAAGTATATATGGGAGGGAGTGTGGCTGCTGTCTTGTTCAGAGACCTGTCCCATTTAAGGCCAAAGAAATCACTGGGAAGGTGGACGAAAGGCCAGAGAATCCTACCGTGGAACTCTCCTCGCGTGCTGTCTCTGCCATGAGTAAATAATGGTTGTCTCTGAAATGGCAGGCAATTAGGATTGGGAGGCTCTGACCAGAATTGCATAGCCACAACTGCGTGTCATTTGATATCCTCTGTAATTTCGTCCAACGTAGTGCTGCTGCCTCTCTTCCCTTTTTCTAGCATGGGTGGCTCCATTGACAGCACGTTGGTGTTCACAGGAAGAGAAGGCTGTGTTCTGAACACTGCCCAGTTGGCACTGGTTCTCCCTTGCAGGGCAGTGTCTGGAGCCACTGCCTCTTTAAAGAAATGTGGAATATAATTCTATGGTTAAGAAATGTGAAAGTTGACTGAGAACAAGGATGAAGAGAGTTGTAGATCTAGCCTTGTGCTCATTCTGCACCAGGCTGGGTGTGAGCCACTCTCAGGGAGCTCACATTGGTGAGGTACCCTTGCTGTCAGCTTTTCGCCTGGCCGCCAGACCACACATTTTCCCATTTTTTCCCTAGGATACAGGTTCACTGATGGCTCAGTTGGGAGCAGTTGTGGCGGTGGCTGCCAGTTTCTTTTGTGCATCTCTCTTCTCGTCTGTGCACAAGATAGAAGAGGGGCATATTGGGGTATATTACAGGTAAGGCAGAGGCAGGCAGAAGTTTGCACTTCCTGTTAAATGGCACCCTTTCCTAGTCACTGTCTGGCAGATTCTGCTGAATATCTGTTTATATTTTGTTAAAGAAAGGAGTCTTTCGATTTGAGCTTTTGTATCAGTGACTATGATGGGGAAATATACATGTGTGTAAATGTAAAACTTTCCTTAATATTCTAAGATGATACCATGGATGGTGATTGATAAATGTGTATGTCGATTTGAAGACAAAACCTAAAGGAGACCAGTGTGCCTTGCAGAAATACCATTTTCTCTTATATCCCTCTGGGATTCTTGGCTGTATACTATGAGGTCACTTCCCAAAAGGCCAGCTGAGTCCCAGTTATTGATGGCAAACTGAGAAGATAGCCTACTCTGCTAATTATAAAGAATGTTTACTTTAGGACTACTCTTTAAAATTAACATTTCTTGAAAAAAAATGAAAGGATCTGCAAGTTGATTAATATCAATCAAGGCAAGTCCCAGGATGGTGGTTCTTACAATAAATATTATTTCACTGTTTTATTCCTCTTAAAAATGTATGTATCATATCTTTGACTTAATGTAAAAGCAAAGAAACAGTTATAAACCATGAGTTGCTTTCCTTTTAGTAATCTTCATAATCCAGTTTTTTGATTTTAAGTTTTTATAAACCTCTGTGCCTTGTGACGCTTATTTCTGGATTACCAATAGCAAGTTCCAAAACCGATTGGTCCCCCCACCCCGCCGTCTGCTTACAAGTACCAAAAAAAAAAAGCTTTTAGGTAATTATTTATGTACAACTTGATTAGAAAAGTAGCTCTGCTGCCCCCCCAAAAAATTTTTTTTAATTGATTTTAAAGGGTAGTTAAAATTATTCTTTGGTTTCTCATGCCACTGGACTCTAATGTTAGTGCAGTTAATTGATAATTACATTATTGGATTTAACTGCCCTAATAAACTGCCAAAAGCTCAGTGAGTATGACAAAGTAAGCCAGACTTCTTCTCTTAGCCTAAGTATAGCCAGAGAGTCTTCTGTCTTTATTCCGCGTAGCCTGTGTACCTATTTTTCTCCTTGCAGAATGAATAATGATTTGATGTTTTACCGTCAGGCTTCCTAGAAGGTGAGGGTAGAGCTGAGTGAAAGAAAGGATCTGTGCATATGGCTCTGGCACATGCCACTGTAGATTAAATGTTTATGGGGCTGAAGAGATAGTTGGCCCACGTGGTACTGATTGCTTAAGTAGCTAAGAGAGCCTTCTTGCTCACTGAGCCTGCCTCTCTCTTCCTCCTCTGCAGAGGCGGTGCCCTGCTGACTTCTACCAGTGGCCCTGGTTTCCATCTCATGCTCCCTTTCATCACATCATATAAGTCTGTGCAGGTATATACTTGGCTTGTGTGGTGTGGTTGGATGACTGCAGATTCAGGGTGGTAACTAATGTGTGATTTGGAATTATTTAGCTACTGAGCGAGTACAATGCCTTTTCAGGGAATGATTTAAAGATAGATTCATTTATTTATTTATTCAATAAAGAATGAGGCTCCATTTATGTTGGAGCTTTACTTGATTGTTGAAATAGCTGAATGAGGTCATTGCCTTGGCCTGTCAGCCCGAGCTGGGAATTACTTCTTTGCTTCAAGACAAAGCCAGTCATACGTATATACTTGTTTATGTGTGCTGCATATAGTTTCAAATATAAAAGAAAGCACATAGGGGGCACAGTTATGGGTACTTACTAGATAAAACCAGACACCTCACGGGATTGGTTTACTGGGTTTGAGGGCTTAGGACCATAGTCTTGTGGGGCAGCTTGGTCAATTGGCACAATATAGTGCATTAAGACAATGTTATATATCCTAGTTCAGCATCTGGGGTCTTGAAAGCTTGCAAGTGGCCATCTAAGATAAAACTATTAGTCTGCACTCATCCAGAGTGAAACAGAAAAAAGGAAACCAAAGACTCAGAGAAGGAACTAGTCTACAACACTAATAGTCTACACAAACAATGGTCTCACTTACCTTGAGCCCAGAAGAACTAGATGGTGCCCAGCTGCCACTACCTACAATCTGACGGTTCCAGCTAGGGGCTCAATAAATGGTCCCAGATACAATGGGAAAAAAAGTAGAACAAAACTTAAATTCCTTTTTAAAAGGCCGGACATACTGGACTGCTAGAAGCTGGATGAACCCCTGAAATTATCGCCCTGGGATACCCTTTAAACTTAGAATTCAAACCACCAAAAAAAAAAAAAAAACCTGAGTAGAGGCTTAAAGGTTAAACACGCTTGGCCAAGTTACTGAAAATATGCAACATAAATGAAAGACCTCTGTCCCACATACTCTGATATATAATTGTGAAGGTGGCAGAGTTAAACTATTATTCTTACTAGTGTGTCATTCATTTAAGAGAACATTTCTTTTTTTCTAATTATCTTTTACAAGTTTTTTAAATATGGTTAACAATATTTTAAAATACATCACGTATATAAATAGAATGACTTTTCTACTGATATGAAACTGAAGTTTTATAGGCTAAGAATCTGGTTATTATTATTACCACTCAATAATGTTAATTATATGCTATTATTGTATCTTGTTATACAAACTAAAAATGGGAAATAAAATAATTTGGGTTTCCTAAAAAAAAAAAAAGCTGACAAAACCAGAGAAGAATCCATTCTGAATGTGTAGAAGGAAAAGTTGGGGAGGAGGGGTGTTTTAAATCCCAGGTTACCATGATAAATGGAAATGTAACGTTGGTAGTTCTGCTGGTTTTTATTTGAACTTCAGAGCTGTGAACATAATTTTGGTAGGGGGCAGGGAGTTGAACTTGGTGAGGGAAAATGACATCTAAAATAGTAGAGTTAGCTATGACAGATCTGAAGCCTGGCTAAGTTAGGCTAGTCATCTTTGAAGTGATTCCTGAGTGTGTTCAGCCAAGAAGAATAAGAAGTTTGAGAGAATGGCTTTTAAACTGACCTAGGAAAATAATCCTGGGGTACCTCATCAGTGTTTTCTCTGTATGTTTCTTATGCCATTTACTGGGCTTTGTGGTTTTCAAATAGGAGCCCTGGTGGCCTGCACGTTAAGAGCTCAGCTGCTAAACCAAAAGGTTGGCAGTTTGAACCCACCCAGTGGTCCAAGAGAGAAAGACCTGGAGATCTGCTTTGATAAAGATTACAGCCAAGAAAACCCTGTGGAGCAGTTCTGCTCTGTCACATGGGATCGCTATGAGTCAGAATCAACTCAACAGCACCCATCAACAGCAAAAGTTTTCAGAATACTTTCATGTACATTATTTCATTTGAGTCTCACAAATAATCCTGAGAATGGGCTAGCAGGTATTCCAGGCTGAGACAAATAAGGGATCCACTCTTTCAAGACTAGTAAGTGGGAGAGGTAAACACAGATCTTGGGACTCCTAGTACAAGGTGTTTTTCGCTAAAGCGTTATTACTCAGCTCATGTGCATAGTGGTTCACTTACATTGAAGCTTGGTTACCTTCACTTGGTTTAGTCTCACGTGTGGTAAGTAAGGAGGGTCAGGTGGAGTGTTCATGTTAACAAAGGTAAAGCCCAGCCCAAACAGGTGTACAAGGACAAGGCCATTCAGGAATTCCAAAAAATGAATAATTGTTCCTCGCTGCCCATCTTATGGCATTTTATGTCTCCTCTATTTCCAGACCACACTCCAGACAGATGAGGTGAAGAATGTACCCTGTGGGACTAGGTAAGCTACCAAGAATAAAGCTGTTAAGTTCAAATAAGTAAGAAGGAGGAGCATTTGGCTGGCTGCAGCAACAGACAGTGATGAAACCTGGTGGTTTAATCTGTTTTCCTGTCCCCTAGCTCCCTCTACTCTGATTTGCCTAAGTGGTGGAGTAGTGCAGTAGAGAAAATAGTAGGAGGGCCTTGAACACCATGATAAGAAGTTTGGACTTAATCACTCTGTGGGGAGTGAGGTGAAGGATCCATTAAAGGTTTTAAGCAGGTAAATGATATGAAAAAGCAATGCTTTAGGAAGGTAACTGTAGCATAACTAACTACGGAGAATGTCATAAAGGTAGCAGGGGACCTTCAGGGCAGGAGATCCAAAGAGCACACCATTGTGTGGTCCAGTTGAGAAGTAAAAAGGGCCTAAACTGGGATAGAGTAACAAGCTAAACACCACCAGGAGGGAACACTTGGACAAATCCAGAACCGGGACATCGCATAGCCTGATTTCTCCACCAAGACATTTTATAGTATGTCAGAGTTTTTCTTTTAGAAACTTATGAAATTACTAGATTTAATGCACAGGATTTGCATTAGAAAGAATACTGTGGATGAAAAGAGACTTAATGAGATGTAAACAAATGTAATGATGAATCTTGATTAGAACCTGGTTCAAAAATAACAGCTATAAAAGACATTATGGGAACAATTGGGGAAATTGAGATGAGGTTAATGAATTACTACTTGTTTTAGGTTTGAGAACAGTATATTTATGTAGGAGAACGTCATCGTTCTTAAGTGATGCTTGCTAAAGAATCAAGGTGTAAAGCATCAGAATTACAACTTATTTTATAATGTTCAGCAAAAAAAAAATAATAAATAGGTCCAAGTGTTAACAGTTGTCGAATTTAGGTATCAATATATAGGTGTTCTATTTTCTCAACTTTTATGTATGTTTGAATTTTTTTTTATATAATGAAAATTTGTGTTGGGGAATAGTGTTGAAAACAAAGTGAGAAACATCGATCATGAAATTCCACAGTGACCTTTTAAGTTCTGGGAACCACTTGGCCTTCTACAGTTTTTTCCCCTGCAATTGATTGCTTTAACCAAAGGCATTGTTTATTCAAACAATAGGAACTCTTTTCTTAGTGGCCCTGCAGAAGCCTCACTTTTTTCTTCATGGAGACGGTTTCAGGAGGTGTGATTTCTCGGGAGGTTGTGTTCTTTATGCGAGCTCTGAAGATCTCCTACCTGGAAGCTGGGGTTCTCTTCTAACCTCCCGGGAACTCTTCTCCTTTTCTGCCCAGTCACACATCTGATGCCATTGTCTTCGGAGACTACACTATATTCCAGAGCCTGTTAGTGACTTTTTTGTCCATCCTCTCTCCAACAGTGGCGGTGTGATGATCTACTTTGACAGAATTGAGGTCGTAAACTTCCTAGTCCCAAATGCAGGTAAATTTTTCCAGTTTACCCTCCATCCCCCCGAGCTTTCTTTCCCCAGCGTGCCACCCCTCTATCTATCAGAGTGCCCTGGAAGGGAGAACATCTATGTCTGAAAAAGTTTTGAGTCTTATCTTATTCTGAAATCTGTCGTTCCCTCCCCAGTGTATGATATAGTGAAGAACTACACTGCCGACTATGACAAGGCCCTCATCTTCAATAAGATCCACCATGAACTGAACCAGTTCTGCAGCGTACATACACTTCAAGAGGTCTACATTGAGCTGTTTGGTAAGAAAGTCTTTTCTGACTATGCCATGCTTTGTAGCCCTACTTCTCCTGATTGCCTACTTCTGAGCTGTGGGGTAGGAAGAATATTGCAGGATGGTTACTTATGAATAGGAATCCAGTGCTCAGGCACTAGTCACAAAGGGAATGCCTAGAAAGCATTAATGACAATGGAAGAAGATACGTTACCATGGTTGAGCTTTGGGCACAGGAATAATAGCGGCACAGAGTACTCACTTCTGGTCTGAATCGGAGTACTGGAGAAGAAATGTGTTCCCACTGCCTGTTCCTAAAATATCATTAGATAGTTAAGATTGGTTCTAGAAGAACCTTAAAGATTAGCCAGCCCAACACCCTCACTTTAAGATAGGGTACTGAGGCCCTATGAGAGAGAGTGGTTTTCCTGAGTACAGCTAGTTGGTAGGAGAGCTAAAACTAGACCCTCCCTCCACTGGCTTTCCCTCGAGTGTTCTTTCCACCACACCGTGCTGAATGAAGGGTACTGGGATGAGTGACGAAAACGGTATGGTTCACATTTAATTTTAGAACTGGGATGAGGGACCATAGCCACTTACAGCTCATATAACCTTTGTGATTGTTTTTTTTTTTTTAATCCTGTACCTTTGCTCTGTAAAGATGAGGAGGAAAACACTTAAAAAGGATCGATACGCTTAAGTAGACACATTTTTGTCAAAGTAAACACAGCCTGACTTCAGCAGCACTGGAAGGAAATATCCAGTACTGTCACAGGTCTTTTGTGGTAAATTGTTCTGTTTCAGCTTGCTGCAAGGAGTTTTATAGTAGCCACTGCTAAAAGTAAATGATTTTTTCAACCAATATTACCACTGTTCTTTTTATTTATTTATTTGTTCATTTTATAATTTATTTTTGTTGTTGAGAATATGCACAGGAAAAACATAAACACCAATTCAAGTTTCTCCATGTCCACTTCAGTGACACTGAATACATTCCTCAAGTTGTGCAACCGTTCTCACCCTCCTTTTCTGAGTTGTTCCTCCCCCATTCACATAAACTCATTGCCCCCTAAGGTTCCTGTCTAACCGAGTTGCTGTTGTCAGTTTCATCCCAGCGAGACAGATCTTAAAAGAGCATAATATTCAATGCAGACAGTCTTTACTAGTTAAGCTAAACTATTGTTTGGTTTTAAGAAGACTTCAGGTTTAAGGTTTAAAGATTATCTTAGGGACGTAGTTTCAGGGGTTCATCCAGCTTCCATGACTCCAGAAAATCTAGATTCCATGAGAATTTGAAATTCTGTTCTGCATTTTTCCCCTCTCAATCAGGATTTTTCTATAAATCTTAGTATAAGATGGTAGCCGGGCACTATCCAGGTTATAAAACTGTTCTTGTTATTAGGACTCTACAATGATCTTTCCCAGGAATCCTCATAAAAAGGGCCCAAGTAAGAGCATTTTTTATAGTAAATAAAAGGAGGACTCATTGACATTGCCAATGATCTTAGTTAAATAAGTAAGCCTTTTGCATTGTGTTTAAGATAAGATTTGGGAAATCATCAGAATCTAATCTGTAGAAACATTAAAATCCCTTGCTTACTGATACGACAGCTGAAGAAAGTTCTGTTTTAAAATCCTAACAATCAAAGCATAGTGATTAAATAAGTTCATTATTTAGCTTTATGGACGTGAGCATATCACTCAGCCTCTGTGGGCCTTAGTTTTGGTATCTACTAAAGGAAGGCGTTAGACTTGCTATTCCTCAGAGGCTCTGTTTGGGCACAGGTGACCCAGAATGGCCACTTAAAGCTGATAGCAGCTGACAGTAAGGAAGATGATTCAATTTAGAAGTCCCAGCCTGGCTGCATTAAGTCTTCTTCTGAGTGCCCTTCTGGGATGTGGTTGAGATCTTGTGGGCAGGGGACAGAGATGAGAGCTAGAAAACCCTGAGAAGGAGGCCAGAGAAGGCAGCTTTGGTGCTGTGTTGCAGGATCATAGCTCGAGGCAGAAGGGGGAACCAGTGAAGCTCTTCCTACGCTTGTCTCTGAAACAACTCGCAGTGAATTCCAGACAGAGGACTCAGGACCAAAGCAAATAACACATCAAAAGAGTTGGGCTTGCTTCCAGAGCTGTAAATTTTAATTTTCTCCTCGTGTTGTTTGATGGAGTTCCTAATGGAAACAATCTTCCTTGGGGCTGTGGACGTCAGAGTCTGGTTTTCTTTTAGAAGCTTCTAAAATTACTAGATTTAATGTTCTCAGCTCTTTTCAAAATACCTAACACAGCTATTCCTCCTTCCTTCTTCATGAAGGCCGTCAGTTTTCCTTCTCTTTGGCGGCTATCGTCTAGCAAAGGGCTGCTGCCTAACTCTGAAAATGTGCTAAAATTGTTGTTTGTTCTCTTCTTTAAGCTCAGTTCCCCTATAGCAAGGTTGATATTAACCTATTTTCAACAACAAGGGTGATTTTATCTTGAGGCCACAGGAAAAGGATACTCTTATGTCTAGCTTATGTAGAAGGACTGCTTAAGTATGCTCTTCCAAAAATCTTTCAGACGTCTTTCGCTTTCTGGACTTCGATAAGCACACTACCTTGAGAAGACCTTCTGCCTGTAGGTACATTCTTGAGCTGTGTTTTAGCTTATACTCTACCCCCATACTTCCCTCCCCAGTGTCTAGAAAGTGTAACAGCTCATTTTTCTGTCACTTTCTTGATTCCAGATCAGATTGATGAAAATCTCAAACTGGCTTTGCAACAGGACCTAACCTCCATGGCTCCTGGGCTTGTCATCCAAGTAAGCATTGCCACCACAGAAGAGCCCCCTGATGAAGTTGCAGCCCCTCTTGGAAGCAGTATCCTTTTTGTGCAGGAAGATCATGGACCAGTGGGAACTGCTTTATGTCCCTCACCACCCTCGCCTTCCCATCAGTTGTTATTTTTATCCTTCTCCAGGCTGTGCGGGTGACAAAGCCCAACATACCTGAGGCAATCCGCAGAAACTACGAGCTGATGTGAGTAGACCCTCTGCTTAAGCTGTCACCACTCTCACATCTCCCGCCTCATCCCATCCCAGACTTATTCCAAGCTGTGCCAGGCTTTTACTCCCTTTCTTGAGTATTTGTTACAGGCTGTTGCACTGTAAAATGGAGCAGGCATGTCAGGCCTATCTCCTGGGCTCCTTAACAGTGATTGAGAACCACGGGAGAAGCCCTTTAGAGCAGTGATGCTTTAAAAAGGGCCAGAGGGCCTTGTTTGGGTTTAATAGTTCATGCCAACGGAGGAGACAGGCACAAAAGAGCATTAAGTGGACAGGCAGGTGTATTTTACTAAAGTAAATTGTGTTTTATTTCCCACAAATGAGTTATTTTGGGGAGAAGAAAAGCCATGTTAATGTCTGCAGCAGATCAGCTTTTACCTGGGATGCTGAACTGCCTTCCAGAAGAGAGTAAGAAATTGTAGTTTGCCTCTTTTTAGCAGATGGGTTTGATTTCTCCAGGGAACAGTGAGGTTCCTTTGGAGCTTTTACATAGCGATCTCACCACTGCACGCTTTTTTCCCTTCAGGGAAAGCGAGAAGACAAAGCTTCTCATTGCAGCCCAGAAACAGAAGGTGGTGGAGAAGGAAGCCGAGACAGAGCGGAAGAAGGCCCTCATTGGTCTGAATGTGGTTCTGGAATCCCTCTTTCAGGGCAGGAGGGCTGGGGATGGTGGGAAGATATAAGGAAGTCTCAGGCATGGTTAGACTCCAAAACCTTTTTCCATAACACAGCATACTCCAAGAAGCAAAGTTGAAATTGTCAGATCATAGCTAGGGATAATGAGTTTTGAGTTTCCACATATCTCTTAAATGTAAGGAGTCCCTTTTATAATAATGGCTAGCACTTTTGACCACTTACCATGAGCCTTGTACTTTTCTAAGCACTCAGTATGTGAATTAACTCCGTACTCACAACCACCCTGCACAGTAGGTACTATTGTTAACCTCATTTTACGTAGGAGGGAACCTGCTCGCAGAGAGGTTAAATAACTTGCCCAAGGTCATATGGCAAGTAAGTGGTAGAATGGGGTTCAAATCCAGAAAATCTGGTAACAGAACCTGTGTTCTTAATACTGTCTTTCAACAAGAAGCCTGACTACTTCCTAAAATGAAGTGGCAGGTAGAAACTTATTAAAAACCGAACCCATTGCCTTCAAGTCGATTCTGACTCATGGCAACCTTATGTGTTATAGAGAACTGTTCCATAGGGTTTTCTTAGCTGTAATCTTTATGGAAGCCAATCCCCAAGCCTTTCTTCCCCAGCACTGCTGGGTGAGTTCACACCATCAACTTTTACATTAGTAGTCAAGTAAAAACCATTTGCACCACCCAGGGACCCCTCAGCATTGCACGTGGATCCCAGAAACTTATTAGAGAATACTTTATTCCTTAAAATAGTCCTTTGAGGGAAATAGCCTGCCTTATGGCTTAGCAGAGAGGTTAGGGCCTATCTCTTGCCTCCCTCAGAAGCTGAATGACTCTTCTCTCTTGGGCCTAGTTCTCCTTAGTTACTATTTTGTGCTGATGGTACGGTTCTGTGCTCATGGTACGTTACATTTCTGCCCTTGTGTGCTGTCATGGCCGCCATCTGGGGGCAGTGGCCCTCCATCTGAGTTCACCCACTGTCTCGCATCAGAGTACTCAGATCAGGGGAAAGGTGAAATTGAGTCAAACCTTCAGACTCCCAGGACTCTAGTCTTTTCTCAACCTCACTAATACAGAGGCAGAAAAAGTGGCCCAGGTCGCAGAAATCACCTATGGGCAGAAGGTGATGGAGAAGGAGACTGAGAAGAAGATTTCAGAAATTGAAGGTGAGCAGAAGTGAAGTTAATGCCTGAGTTTTCCTCAGACCCCACTTTGTGGCGAGCGTGTGAGAGTTGTTTCCATTGCTCTTTAATCTCTGTTCTAGAATGTTATGATTTCTTTGGGACATCACCTTTTCACTCTGCTTAGACTTAAGTTCTAAGGAAATTTTGGCCAGTCTAGCATCAGTTTTCCACTTCAGAGAGTGTTCGTTCATCCAGCGTGTGCTAGTTGAGTGCCATTACGTGCAAGACATTTTGTCAGGCGTAAGAAAAAGGAAAATCAGGTGGTCCCTGCTGTCTTGGTGTTCACAGTCTAGCAGAGGCCCCAGCACATTGGAAGTAAACTGAGGAGCTGGGCTAAAATAGCAGCTCTCTTTCATGCCTTACACCCTCCTCCTCAGACACATTTTCAGCTTCTCAGTCTTCTCTCAAGATCTGTGTAGATGTCAGCCTGGTTTGAAGAAGACACCTTTTCAGCATCAACAGCACTTGAGCTGGAAAGAAGTGTTTTCTTTACTGGCTTTTCTGAATACCATTCTCCTTCAGTGCCCCACCCCTAAGCCCTCACCTCATTCTCACCGCCCACCTTTCACCCCATGTGGTGCCTATGTCAAGTAAATTCCAGGACAAAAATGGGACTGTAGGGCCCGGCCTTCAAGCTACAAAGTGCTGTGTCCCATTATACTCATTATGGGGCCTGTCAGGCTTTGCAGGGGCCTGTTGAGCCAATTAGGATTTCACAAATCATTGGCTTCTCATCAGGGAGCTCTCAGCTGAACAACACATCTTTATTTCTTATAAATACATGTCACCAGTTGAGTCAGCTGCATGACAGCCCGAACCTCAGCCAGACTACAGGCTCGTCACACTTCGTCTCCCTCCACCCCAGGGTCACGCTGAGAGCATGCAGTGAGAACCCACCCACAGACTGATCTTTCTTCCCAGGCTTTTTGCTACAAATATTACTCACATGAGGCTGGCCACATTCCTAAGGCAAGGAAGGAAATATCAAAAGTATTCTATTTGCTTGACAGAAAGCTAGGCTTAGAGCAGACCAGGGAAGTATAGTGCTTGCATAGTGGCAATTTAGTTTGATTTTAATCCAAACAGCTGTTGGTCTGGCCCATGGCATGTAATTCTCTATCAGAGTTATACCATCTTAACCAGTATTAATTGGGAACTTTTTGTGAAATGATTAATGGAAATAGAAGGGAAACAGAGTTGGAGAGAGACCGACCTATTTATATTTCCAGCCACTCCTCACTTAGTGACTATTTTATTATCCAGTATTTCACATTTACGACAATAGTAAAACATCTACTATCTGACTATTTTGCGCATTAACAATGTACATCTGGCAGTAACGAATGCCGAGGTGCGACGTGAGAGTAACACTGGCTGTGATGGTTAAGGTTATGTGTCGTGTTGACTGGGCCATGATTCTCAGTGGTTTGGCAGTTATGTAATGATGTGATTTGGCAGTTATGTAATGATGTAGTCATCCTCCATTTTTGTGATCTGATGTGGTCATCTTCCATTTTCTTATAATGCCAATTTTCGCCTAACTGCCTGGTCTTCGGAACCTAACCGTGTCGATAAATGAAAAAGGTGTATTTTATTTGTGGCCTCTGGTATATTCCGGTTTAGGGTAGATCTGCCCCAGCCATATTTGGAACCTTCGTTGGGTCTCTTGCTTTTGCTATAGAACACGAGAGAGATGAGAGGTGGTACATTGTGGAACTGGAGGTTGAGACTACCTGTTTGCTTCCCAAAGCTACTCTAAAGGAAGCAGTCATGTGGAAACAGGATAGTAGTGCTTTTTTTTTTTTTTTTCCCCCTCCAATAATGGCTAGCGAAGTTTATGTTTTGGGCACAGCAACAGACTTGCTCATAGTCCCCATCATGGAAAGATGCTTTCAAAGCACTTTATCGTCTTGTTTGATCCTTCCAACAATTTGTAGAATAGGAAAAAAGTGTTTTTTCCCAGTTCCATAGATGAGGAAGTCTAAGCACCAGGTGGCGGGGGATGGGGGAAGGCAGCCTCCTCAAGGTCACGAAGGCAATCAGGAGAAAATATACAGAGACCAGAAAACAGGTGTCTGATAGCTCCGGCACTCCTGCATGCCACCCTGTTGTACTTCTTCCAGTTCTTGCATTCTTTCCCTCCTCAGATGCTGCGTTTCTGGCCCGGGAGAAGGCAAAGGCTGATGCTGAGTGCTATACTGCCATGAAAATAGCCGAAGCGAATAAGGTAAAGGCCTAGCCCAGCCTGTGAAGAGAAGGTATATATGAGTTTAGGTTTATATTGCTTGAGAGTCCCCAGGGTTGGGTGACCACCACCAGCCAGAGCCCCTCATGGCCAGAACTGATGACTGCTGTGCTGTGTGGGACAGCTGCTTCCCTCTTTCTTAATGGTGCCTTGATAGAAGTTTAATTTTTCTGTTAAACCTGGAAACTTCTAAAACTCTTACAACCTAGGGCTTGCAGATCTGAGGTTACATTCTTAGAGAAGGGGTTGCTCTGTTACTAATGTAATAGTGAGACTAGGAATAGTAGAGAGGGGAGTATTTCTTTGACAGAGACCCTCTCCATGTGAAGATGGAAGAGGTGCTACCCAGAGTTTGCTGGAATCTGGCTTCACCGAAGTCATCTTTACTTTTTGTTTTGTTTTTTTTTTTTGTACAGCTGAAGCTGACCCCTGAATATCTGCAGCTGATGAAGTACAAGGCAATTGCTTCCAACAGCAAGATTTACTTTGGCAAAGACATCCCTAACATGTTTGTAGACTCTGCAGGCGGCCTGGGCAAGCAGTTTGAGAGGCTGGCCGACAAGCTGAGTTTTGACTTAGAAGAGGAGGAGCCCTTAGAGGCAGCCACTGAGGGGAACTGAAAATGTTTTTATACAACCTCAGATGACACTTGAAGAAATCTTTATTTTTTAATGATGAACCAGAATGTCCCCTCCCTCCCACACTACCTGCTTTGACTCACTTCAAGGTACTGTGGTGAAAAAGAAGAAAGGGACTTTAACTCTACTCCCCTTCCTGGTAAGGGGGGTGGGGAGCCGATGATTTGGGAGTTTATTCAGGTGAGCAGGTAATTTAACTTCCGATAAGATTTGTAAACCGTTTAACCTTGCATCTCCAGGTACTAATTTTGACCCTTGAAAGCTGGCTTACTAGGGATGCTGGAGGAAATGTAGGATGTAGCCTCCAGGTGACTTGATTTCTCTTATTTGGGAAAACGTGGTCCAATTTTCTCACCCCTGGTGAGAGGTGTCTGTAGGTGAGAGGTGTCTGTGGGTGAGGCTCAGCAACTGAGCAAATACGTGCTTACAAGTTTGCTGGGAGAGCCATGGAGAAACAGCTGCAGAGAATGTTTGACTTTCCTGGCAGTTTTGTCTGTATGGGTGTGCTGTCTTGAACCCTCAAAAGGAGGAACTGGTGCTAGGTTTTGCAAGGTTTTCTATACACTCCCCTTCTTGCCCTAGCGTTTAAAGAGTGTGGTGGTTTCTGACAACATTTCCAGAATCAGTGTTTGGGCACCACCACACAATTCTTTTTGGAACTTTTCACCTATCCTCTGATTGGTCTTTTTCCCTCAATCTGTTTGCTGGTTCCAGTCAGCATCAAGAAGACAGAACAAACACTCAAGTGTCTTCATAGCTGCTGAAGGGGAGTCATTGTATCTATTAGCTGTACCTGCTTGGCAGATTATGTACCTTGAGATCCAGTGTCTTTATTGTTGTGGAGATTCCACATTGAAGAGCTCTGATATCATGTACAGAAGAGGAAGAAAGGTCATCCAAGAGACTTCCTAGTCTTACTGCCTATGGCTTGTGCTGGGAGTGAGATTTGTCTGACGTAGTGATAAAGGGAGCCCTCAGTAACGTGTTTTTTAATCCAGGGCTCCAATCGGGTCAGACTGAATGTCGCATCTCTAGAGACAGCTATGTGAATATAAGTCCAAGTTCATGCCCAAGTCCCTGGGTTGGAATGGTTGCATCAAAATCAGTTTAAAATGTTTATTTTTCCTTACTACTTGGAAAAATTTGAGCCACACTGGGAGATTCAGGGTCACGGGGGCACAAAGATGAAAGAATATCCAGAAATGAGTGCAGGGGAGGAGGCCGTTCTAGCCCTTGAGTTGTGTACAGCAGTATTAAGTGGAGGACAGTTATTTGGAGTTAACGTGCAAGGTACTATCCATAACCAGGAGCCCTGGTGGCATAGTGGTTAAGAGCTCAGCTGCTAACTAAAACAAAGGCAGTTTGAATCTACCAGCCGCTCCTTGGAAACACTATAGGGCAGTTCTTCTCTGTCCTGTAGGGTGGCTATGAGTCAGAATCAACTCGACAGCAATGGGTTGGGTATCCATGACCAGCTCTGGCTTAGGATTTCACCTTACGAGCTGCCCTCTGAGACTCCTGTCATACCCCTCCTTCCTATGTGAATAATATGAATGTTATTTTCTGGCACAGATCCCCATCTCCTGTTTGGTCCCATGCCCACATTTCTGGCTTATGGAATGGCCTTTTCTCAAGCTGGAACTCCGGCCAGCTTGCTCCTAAGTAGTACCAGCTTGTCAGGAGTTTGAAGAGCATCCAGCCTACCTAGGAAGGTACAGACCAGTAACTCCCCTTGCTTCAAATATTGCTCATCTCTGTTCTGATTCCTGGGACTCAAAATTCTCAAGCCACTGATCCTAGTCACACTCTGTGCAGGCATCAAAATGTTCCTGGGGAGTGACAGATTTAATTGTGCTAAAGAGTTCTTGCAGAAGGTGGTCAGTCTCCCAAGACCAGTATAGGGTGTCCATTAAGATCGCTCATTTCCTCCCATTTCTGTGCCATTGGTCACTTGCTAAGAGCAATGTGGCAGGTCCAGCATCCCAATTTACATATTTGTCTGCTTCTCTCCTCTGATCTCTCGCTGCATGAGCCTCAGAAAACGCTGTTTCACTACAGTAGAATCAGGAGCAGGGATATCTCAGCCTCTCTCAACAGCACGTTTTGCTCAGGTTCCTAACTTGAAAGTCTCTCTAGTACTAACATTCAGTGTTAGTTTGTCCTTTGCACTAGATACACTTCAACCACAAAAGAGCCTCAAGAGTAAACTCCTGCTGCAACTGCCCCACCCCCTCGGTGTTACTGTCACTTCCTCAAACAAAAACATGAATGTTGTACCCATTGTCTTAAACCCAGTGTTGCCTGTACCTGCCTGAAAAGTAAAATCATGGAATTCAACTGTTTCCTTAGCGTAGGGCAAGTAACCCATCTGTCTGCTGTGTCTTTGTTTTTTTTTAACACTTACTAGAAAATCTGATCTTAAAACGTTCGAATTCTAAACAGGTAAACTGTGACAGCCTGCGATTTTGTAGGCAGTAGAGTCATGGCTGCTATTTATAAACGGAACTCCTGTTCCTATCAAAATAAATAACTTCATAAAATTCAGTTTTTGTAGGATTTTCCAAGGAAGAGTCACCTTGGTTGAATGTTTCTCACTCATTAAACTTTGCAGAAATGATTCATAGTCAGTGCTGTTTTTAATCACTTTTTTAATATGAGGACAGAATGTGTGCAAGGAAGCCAAAGTTTGTTAATTTTTATATGACAAAAGTAAAATAGATTTAGAGGAGTCCTATGATCATAGTAAGTTGAGGGGGAAAAAATCACTGAAAGAATCTTAGCATTGTATTCATCACAAAAAAAGTAGATGTTTTACAAGTGATCTGTAGTGATGTCTGTGAGTCCGTGCATCTTTCAACACTGATGACGTCACCATTTACAGAGAGCAAATAGTGAAAGTAAGACGATGGTGTTTACCAGCTTCGGCGCTGAAGTTTTACTTAAGGATAAACTGTGACTTGGCTAGTGGCTGTTCTGTGTCTGTGAACTTAACCACTGCTTCTTCAGTTCTATCCTACAGACGCCTAACCACTCTTTCTATTGTTTCCATATATAAAGAGGTAATAACCAATTATTTTGTGTTTATATTGCCATTCCCTTTTATTTCTGCTTTTGTGTAGGCTCGTGATTGAACAGTCAGGCTGATTCTACTTTCAAAGATCTCTGAGGGCTTAACGACCCCCCTTGTAACTGGGAAATTATTGTTATATTAATCATTCTGTAAATGACACTGCTGGAGTAATTGCCGTGAGTTAATAGCTGGAAGAATTGTTTTGGACAACACTAAAGGTCTTGTGTGAATTTATGTCTTAGTTTTATTTTCAGTCTTGCTAAATAGAATGTCTTTGTATTTACTTTTTTACTAAAGTGAAATTTAGCTACAGCAAATAATAAGATAGGTCACATTAAAAAAAAAAACCCTGCCTAGTAGTTTAAATACAAGATCTCCCTGAAAATATATTCAGATGAAAATCTGTCCCCCTTATCAACATAGAAACAGGGAGCACCGAATTTGTGAACATGGCATAATTCTTGGTAGATGCTTTAGAGATTTATAATTTTAAAGAATTCATATACCTCTGCAGTTCTACTCCAAAGGGCAGAGATATTTTCAATTGGCCCCAAGCTCATTTTGGTATCAATTCAGTGGAGGAGTCCCAGTCTCTACTCTGAAAAACCACTTAGCCTAGTGTTGACAAGTAAAATACAGGATGCCGTGTTAAATTTTCATTTCAGATAAACTATCAATAATTTGTAGTGTAAGTATATCCCAGATACTGCACAGGACATGTTGTTGTTAGGTGCCATCGAGTCAATTCTGACTCATAGCGACCCTGTGTACAACAGAATAAAACACTACCCAGTCCTGTGCCATCCTCACAATCATTGCTGTGTTTGTGCCCATTGTTGCAGCCACTGTGTCAGTTCATCTTGTTAAAGGTCTTCCTCTTTTTCGCTGACCCTCTCTACCTTACTGAGCATGATGTTCTTCTCCAGGAAGTGGTCCCTCCAGATAACATTTCCAAAGTACATGAGATGGAGTCTTGCCACCCTCACTTCAAGGAGCACTATGGCTGTACTTCTTCCAAGACAGATTTGTTCATTCTTCTGGCAGTTCATGGTATATTCAGTATTCTTCGCCAGGACCATAATTCAGAGGTGTCAGTTTTTCTTCAGTCTTCCTTATTCATTGTTCAGTTTTCGCCTACATACGGAGCAGCTGAAGATATCATGGCTTGGTGCTAAAAAAGTTACTAAAATTCAGATTTAACTGGGTGTCTTGGATTTTTATTGCTAAATCTGGAAACCGTGGCCCAGCCCTTTCTCAGCTTATTTTATGGTCTTCTCAGACTTTTTCAATTAGTTTCAGAGGCTGTTACGCAAATAATAGGACCTTACAATTATACAGGTAGGTTAAGAGTATAGTCACTGCAGTTAGACTGCCAAGTTCAAATCCCTGCCCTACCAGCTTCTAACTGTGCGGGTGAATGAGTTCTTCAACCTCTCTAGGCCTCAGTTTCATCATCTATAAAATGGGTTGTGTAGATTAAATCAAATAATGCACGTAAAGGGCTTAATACTGTGCCTAGCATGTATAAGAGTGCAAAAATAACTTACTTTCAATCGACTAGAAAACACGACTATCAAGTGGGTACCACTGAGTGAAAAGTCAAAAATCAATGTAATAGAATAAGATTACAAAAAGGATAGTGCAGAGAGGAAGAAGATAGCAGTACACTGCAGCAGAGAAATATACCTCTACAGAAACGCAGCGGGTAGAAAACAGGCTGTAATCTAGTGTGCTCTGCGATGGTTACGCCCTATTGAGAGGAACTGTCCAGTTCTGGGCCCCAGTTAAAAAAGGACTCGTGAGGCTAGGGAGAAAACAAAATGGTAAAGCCAAAAAGAAAAGAGTTAAAAATAAAACTCAAGGGTTGACCCCAGAAAATTCAGGAAAGGAATTTAACAACTTCACAATTATAAAAGTCACATAATGATCAGCTGTTGTCTGGCTCTACAAAGACCAAAGAAAAGGAAATTAGCTTGTAGAATAGAGTATTTTAAAAGAATTTACTTAACATAAGACTGGCTAAAATTTGAACTGGGGGAGAAGTAGTTATCTACAAATAGAAAATAAATCCCAGGAATTAGCACGAATAATGTTTTCTTCTCTGATGGTCTTCAGAAATTGGGGAGATTCTGTGTCTGGGATGGTTTAAATGTCATTCTGTCTATATGAAAGATCAGGTGATCTCTAAAGGTCCTCCCCAGGTCTAGGGTTCTGGAATCTATGTTGACATTTCAAAAGCCAAATGTGACAGCATGTTTGCTGAGGGATTGCTGTCATGGCTACTCTACCTGAATTCATTTAAACTGGGACACGGGCATTATTTCTCCATTTCTCTTTGGAACCAAGTAACCAGACAACAGTAATTTTCTATTATTTTAATCTTATTTATCCACCCAAAAGAATCACAGTAGGATCAGAAGGAAACAATTTTAAAATCCATGTGCTTTCTTCATAATTCAAGGCCTTAGACTAGAGGTGAGTGTTTTAAAAGTTCGATGGCATTTACGGTGAATAAGTATGCCATGTTTTGATTGTTTAGAAAATCTCTTCCTCTGGCTATTTGGCTTTTTAATCTCTCTCGATTCCCTTTTGTCATTGCAAATTATTGGAGCAATTCAAAGACAATTACTGGTAATGGGTGATTTCAGACTTGCATTTTTCAAGGTTTAGGTAGTTAGGATTAAAAGGTTAAACTGGATTGTTAATGTCCCAGGCAGAGGAAGAAAAGAAACTAAACAAGAATATTAAAAGCAAAAGGAAGTGGAATAAAATTTATCCAAAAGCACGACTAAGAAGTAAAGAAATTGGAAAATGTGAAATGATAATGGGACTGGGTCACCGTGATCTTTTTGTCTCTATTTCCAGTTTCATAAGGTCATAGAATAACTGTTAGAAATGAAAAGCTTCTTAGAAATGAATCAAGTCTAAACTCTTTACAGATGAGGATCTGGGGTCCAAGTAGTTAGGGACAAAATCCAAGCCTATAGCTATCACTAAGAACAAGGTCTACTCTCTGATAATCTTCTGCAAGTCCTAGTCATAACCATCCTTCAAGGGCCAACTCAAGTGCTGCCTCCTAAAAGCTCTTCCTCTATCCTCCAAGCCAAACATGATCTCTCCCTCCCTGAAGTGTCACGTGGTGCTCATTGCTTTCTGCACTGTACTAGTGAACAAGCCTTGGTTCCACAGTAAACTGTACTCACTGAGGATGAGAGCCTCTCTTACTCATCCTGGTCTCCCCCAAGGTACTTTTACAGAGTAAATCCTCAGTAAATGTTCACTGAATGACATTCATTGAGCACTTGCTCTTGCTTTGGACACAGCACTTTAGTAAGTGGTTTTTTAGCAGAAAATTGAAAGTTGAAATCATCCTTCTGTTTGTTTGAGAACAACACACATATACCATACCCTGGAGGGGAGGGTGGCACAGTTGTTAAGCATTTGGTTGCTAACCAAAAGGTCAGCAGTTCCAATCCACGAGCTGCTCTTTGGGAACCCAATGGGGCAGTTTTACTCTGTCCTGTAGGGTCACTATAAGCCAGAATCGATGAGACTGCAAAGGGTTTGGGGTTTTTTTGTTTGGAAGGGAGGGGGAATGAAGGAGGGAGAGGATGACCTTGTAACTTAAGAAAGATAGTACTGCTTGTCATAATGACCTGTCACCCTGGATTATACATTCCTTAGATCTCTGAGGTGTTCATGATTTTTAAAATGTTTTCCAGATAGCCTATCACTTAAAGTATCTCATGCTTACCCAGTCCTTTCTCTACACCTTCCGTCACAATGACCCCCCTCACCATAATCCCCTTCGTTTCTTCACCACTTACTGTGGCTAACTCCTTCCAGTTTTGTATACCCACTGCCAAACTATCATGCTCACACTAGAAGGGCTATTCTGGTCATTTTTAAGTTTTTATCACTTTGGTAGGAGTAGAAATGTATCAAGTCCAGAGACATTTAATTTGAATAATACAGTTATGCCCAGTATCTTTGGCAACCCTAGTTTACAAATAACCCAGTTATGTATACTATGGTAAATGACCAGAGATGCCCAAAAAAAAAAAAAAAAAAGTTCCTTATTGCAAGGACCCAAGGTTCTGCTCAAAGTAATTTTCACAGAGCAGATGTGAAATGCCTCTCAATTCCCTGGGGTCTGGGAAGGTTTGAGAGTATTGCCCCTTGGTTCCAGAAGACTCTTAAGGCGCCCAGTCACCTCAAGACAAGACCACCTAGAGAATAAACTTCAGCCTTCTCACTCCGATGTTAACATCTCACTTCATTAAACTGAATATTTGGGACTTTTTCAATAATTGCAGCCAAATGTACTTCACATAATAAAATTGACCTCTTTCAACTTGCTCATACCCAAAACACCAAACCCATATGTGGAGTCTATTCCAACTCATAGCAACCCTATATTTCACCATCTGATTTTAAATGTAGCATTTTACTGTGTTAGCCTTTGTGTTGTTTGTCTCATCAAGTTTATGACCTTCGTATTGCCCAAAGCTGGACACTCATAAGAGACACAAGAAATTGGACTGAATGTGTGCTGAGCCCTCGCTGGACTGTCTACCAGCTGTGCTCTCCGATAGGGTAGCACCAGTCACAGGTGGCCCCTGACCACTGGAAATATGGGTAGCTCAAATTGAGGCATGCTGTAAGTGAAAAATATACATCAGATTTCAGAGACTAGGTACAATAAAAAAGTAAAATATTAATTTTTTTCTATTGACTACATGTCTATTATTTTGGATATACTGGGTTAAATAAAATGTTATTAAAATTTTTCAACTCTTTAAAAGAAATTTTATTATGTCTACTAGAAATTTTAGAATTATGTACGTCGCTCGCATATTTCTATTGGACAGCACTGGTCTAAAGGATGACAAAATAACCATACATTTGAGTCATACCTTGTTTTTTTTACAAAGAGTTTTACAACTCTTAACGTTCCTCACAAGAATCATCTGAAATACTAAAAGCCAGCCTCCCACTCTAGCAGCTTCTAATCCTGCTCCCTTCGCACAGAAAGCTAAGCTCCTCCATCCTTGTAAAGCCATTTTGAAATGGAATAGAACCCTGAGAACAGGCAGGCATTTTTGCTCCAGGAAAGTCCCTTTCACGGAGACAGTGGGACAGGGCAGCGGCTCAGGTACTTCGAAAGCAAAGACCACTCGCCTGGCGGCACTAGAAACCACGCCCGGCGACCACGGCTCCCTCGCTTCTACGCCCCGAGCCCCGTGACAGGGACTCCCCAGTTTCTACACCACGAGGACCATGGGCAACCTCCCCGACATGGCCGCCGCTAGGAAGCTGGCCGGCCTCCCTTCCCGCCCCGCGATGCCGGGTGTTCATTGGGTGAGACAACTCGGTGGTAAGCGGTGATTGGGCTCCACGGAGATGTGAGCTGGGCGGGACCGGAAGGTGGTCTCCGGCTGTGGGTGCCTGGCGTCTGGGGCTCGGCGTTGGTCCCCGGGGATGTGGAGAGCTGGCGGGATGTCGGCGGAGCTGGGAATTGGATTCGCCCTGCGGACGGTGAACGAGCGTGTTCAGCAGGCGGTGGCGCGGCGGCCACGGGTGAGGAAGGGGTCCGCGTGGGGACGGTGGGCGGCTGCTGTGAGGAGGGGGACACCTGCGTGGGAGTGGGTCGTCACGGTGACGCAGATGGGTCTCCCGGAGGGGCGGGACCCGGCCGGCGCCTTGGCATTGGTGGGGGTTGCACAGCCCGCAAAAGGCCTGCGAAGGGTTTCCTCAGCGACGCCGCGATTAGTCTGTCATGTTTTTTGGAGATTGGCTTAGGAGGAGCAGAAGGGACCCGCTACCCCCGGGAGGGTGACCGTCTCCAGTATCGCAGCCATTTGCCCATCCCGCTTAGTATAGGGGTCGACAGCCTTGGCTCTGCCCAGAACTGCAAGAAAAGAAGTGTGATACAAGAGCACCCAGCCAGAGCCACCCGAAGTCACGTGTCAGGCAGCTGTTGATGCTCAGTAAATGTCCGTTCCACCCGCAGGTTAGGGAGAGGGTAGATTGGCGGTACTTTGCAGGCACTACGGAGCTGCGCTTGCGTCTTTGGAGCAGGAGGGAGCTGGGTGACATCCAATCCCAAACAGTTTAAGGAGAGATTTGTTCCTTATATATGTTTTTCCCCCTTGGAATTTCATTAGCTCAAGAGGCATTATCCTCCTCGTGCAAGTTTAAGCTGAATAGTGTGCAGTGAGACAGACGTGAACAGAGAGGTCAGAGGTTTCTCCGATCAAGCATTTATGGGTGTAGCACTCAGAATGCTGGCCTGGAGGCAGAAGAGCTGTATGGTAGTCCTTCTTGGGCCACTGATTAGCGGTTAACCTTGAACAAGTCACTTAGGTACTCCGGCTCTCTTGGTTTCCTCATCTGTGTAGGTAAACTGGATGAGCTCTGAAAGCTTTAAGTTCCCTTCTGGCGTTAATGTTCTATGATTCACAGTGATTCTCCAGGAAGAATCTAGGGAGTCCCTGGTTCTCCCCAGGGTAATTCAGGCAGATGGGCTGCCTGTTCCACTTTTTTCTCTGGAAACCATCATCCATCAGCATAATTCTGGGAGTTACAACATGGTCTCGTAAAAGAGGCTGGTAACTTAGAATCACGGTATTCTCAAATACTGAAGGAGTCAGGCAATTGACATGAAGGAGTCAGGTCAGTTAGCAGAAAGTCTCCTCTTCCTCCCTTCTGAGGGCTGCCTTACCAGGAAAAACAAAACAACAGTTGTCATTGAGTCATTTCTGACTCATGGTGACCCCACGTGTGTCAGTGGAACTGTGCTCCGTAGGGTTTTCGATGGCTGATTTTTCAGAAGTAGATTGCCGGGCCTTTCTTCTGAGGCACCTCGGGGTGGACTCAAATCTCCAACCTTTTGGCTAGCAGCCAAGCACATTATCTGTTTGCACCACCCAGTCTACTTCTGAAAAATCAGCCATTGAAAATGCTATGGAGCACAGTTCCACTCTGACACACACGGGGTCACCATGAGTCACAACTGACTCGATGGCAACTGTTGTTTTGTTTTGTTTTTCCTGGTAAGGTAGCCCTCAGAAGAGAGGAAGAGGAGACTTTCTGCTAACTGAATACTGTGATTCTTAACTGGGTGAAAATTCAGAGGGTGGGATACATGAAGACTGAACTATAGAAGAGTAGATGACTTTCTTCTCCTTTTGCCTCTGTGTGATTGGGTTATAACAGAATGCAAGGAAATCCTGCTCTTCATGTTATGGCCATAGGAAGTCTTTATAGAGTTTTTCAGTCCTGGTCCCATTTCTGCCACTGGTTCTTGCTTTATAGATTGGACAATAAATTATATGGTTACCCTAAGTAGGCCACTTTTGAGTAAACGGGGACAGTATTAATAATTACACCAGGACCTTAGGAGTAAGCCAAGACTGTTGCAGCAAACCAAGATGTATGGTCACCTAATTCATAGATCTGTTATATCCCTGCTTCAGGACTGATGGTGTGGATGAGAACTGTAGGAGGTGCTCTGAGCTTGTGATAAAGTATATAAGGCAGTTTGGATGTGAGCTGCTTGCTTATTTTACCGTGGTGGTCATTAGACAGAGCCCTTTCAAGTGCCCATTAGGTGATGGGAATTGTTGTTGTTAGGTGCTGTTGAGTCTGCCAACTCATTGTGACGCTGTGTACAACAGAACAAAACACTGCCTGGTCCTACACCATCCTCACAATTGTTTTCATGCTTGAGCCCATTGTTGACACCACCGTGTAAGTCCATCTTGTTGAGGGTCTTCTGCTTTCTCGCTGACGCTCAACTTGACCAAGCATGATGTCCTTCTCCAGGGACTGATCCATCCTGATAACACGTCCAAAGTATGTGTAGTCTCACCTTCCTTGCTTCTAAGGAGCTTTCTGGTTGTACTTCTTCCAAGGCAGATTTGTTCATTCTTTTGGCAGTCTGTGGTATATTCAATGTTCTTCATAAACACCACAATTCAAAGGTATCAATTCTTCAGTATTCCTTATTCATTGTCCAGCTTTCCCATGCGTATGAGGCAATTGAAAACATCATGGCTTGGGTCAGGCACACTTTTAAGTCTTCAAGGTGACATCTTTGCTTTTTAACACTTGAAAGAGATCTTTTGCAGCAGATTTGCCTAATGCAATGTGTTGTTTGATTTCTTGACTGCTGCTTGGTTGATTGTGGATCCAAGTAAAATGAAATCCTTGAAAACTTCAGTCTTTTCTCCGTTTATCATGATGTTGCTTATTGGTCCAGTTGTGAGGATTTTTGTTTTGTTTATGTTGAAATGTAATCCATACTGAAGGCTGTAGTCTTTGTTCTTCATTAATAAGAACTTCAAGTCCTCTTCACTTTCAGTAAGCAAAGTTGTGTCACCTTCGTAACGCATGTTGTTAATGAGTATTCCCCCAATCCTGATGCCCCATTTTTCTTCATATAGCCCAGCTTCTCAGATTATTTGCTCAGCATTCAGACTGAATAAGTATGGTGAAAGGATACAGCCCTGACGCACACCTTTCCTGACTTTAAACCGCGCAGTATCCCCTTGTTCTGTTCAAACAGCTGCCTCTTGATCTGTGTACAAGTTCCTCATGAGCACAATTAAGTCTTCTTGAATTCCCATTCTTCACAACATTATCCATAATTTGTTATGATCCACACAGTTGAATGCCTTTGCACAGTCAGTAAAACGCAGGTGAACATCTTTCTTGTATTCCCTGCTTTCAGCCGTGATCCATTTGACATCAGCAATGATATCCCTTGTTCCGTGTCCTATTCTGAATCTGGCTTGAATTTCCGGCAGTTCCCTGTCGATACACTGCCGCAGCTGCTTTCAAATGATCCTCAGTAAAATTTTACTTGCGTGTGATATTAATGATATTGTTCAATAATTTCCGTGTTTGGTTGGATCACCTTTCTTGAGAATCGGCATAAATATGGATCTCTTCCAGTCAGTTGGCCAGGTAGCTGTCTTCCAAATTTCTTGGCATAGACAAGTGAGCACTTCAGCACTGCATCCGTTTGTTGAAACATCTCAGTTGGTATTCTGTCAATTCCTGGAGCCTTGTTTTTCGCAAGTGCCTTCAGTGCAGCTTGGACTTCTTTCAGTACCATCAGTTCCTGATCATATGCTACCTCCTGAAATGGTTGAACGTCCACCAATTCTTTTGGTACAGTGACTCTGTGTATTCCTTCTGTCTTCCTGATGGGAATATACAGTGTCTAATGTGGGATTCTTTCCTGTCCTTGGCTCTATTGCCTCTGTCTTTTCTGTTATGATAAGGAAGAAAACGCTTTGAAAGCAACTTCTAAGCTGTTTGGAGCTGAGCTACCAAAAAGAGCACAGTCAACGCACCTGCCTCTTTATGTCCTCAGCATCAGTGAGGTCAACTCAGTGGGTGACACTTGGCTGATGGATGTTACAGGATGCCCAAGAGGGTGATCAAGGCCTTCCCTCCATAGAAATGGATGCAAGAATAGTGTGGGCCTTCTCACACTGATGAGCCTTTGGATTTTAAGAACACACCCTTTGTCATCTGCTACTGTCACAGTAGAAGGGAAGCTTTTAATTTTATATCTGGGTCTTAGAGTATTTAATGGTTCATTGAACCCTAAGCAACAGTCACCAGTTCAGAACTATGAGGAGGGAACCAAGTACAGTCGAACCTGCTAAAGCCAAAACTTGTGTAAGGCAGAAACCTCTCAGAGAAGGAAAACTAAAATATTTTTCCACTAATAGAAAGTGGTAGACTGCACCTCGTAAGGCAGAAAACTTGCGAGACCCAGAAAAACAAGGCAGTCCTGTCAAGTTCCGGCTTTCACTGGTTTCACCATATTAGGCTGAAGAGGAATTTAATCCCCTTTTGAGCACTTTGGTGTAAGTTCCAAAAGATTCTCTTTTCTCTTTCACCACCCACATCTAAATTTTAGTGAGATAAACACACAAGGAGCCATAATGACAAATGGTTCAACACAGAATGAGTTTCCAAAACTGTTTAATCCTGGGGTTTCGGAAACTTAAGTAGCCTCCCTTCTAGTCAGAGTGTTACCTTCTCTTACTGAAGCGATTCTTAAACTTCCACCCACAGCATGCAAAAACATCACCTGGAGAGTTTGTTGAAGAGGAGATTATCAGACCCAAGTCCCAACGTTTCAGATCCAGTAGGTCTGAAGTGGAGCCCAGGTGATGTGAATGTAGTTGCGCAAAGACTATACTTTAAGGAAATACTCCTTTAACTTACCTGCTCAGCTCTCCTGAGGGAGAAATGACTTCTGCTAGATATGAAGGCCAATGACACATTTGATTGAAATATTATGCATATGAAAGACATTTGATCAACATTATGCTCCCTGCAGCATCAGAAAAATGAATCTTACCAAATACCAAGATGAGATCTTTGCCAGTCTCAGTCTGTTCTACAGGACTTACTGGGATTCTGTTCTCAAACATTCACTGATCTGGCTCTTTCCCTGTTGGCAGGATCTCCCAGCTGTCCAGCCCCGGCTAGTCGCCGTCAGCAAAACCAAACCTGCGGACATGGTGATTGAAGCATACAGTCATGGCCAGCACACTTTCGGGGAGAACTATGTAAGAGCTCTTTTCCATAGTGCCTTTGGAAGAGGCATGATTGCCAGGCTTCTGATTTGTTCTGTTTTGACCCTTAGGTTCAGGAACTGCTAGAAAAAGCATCAAATCCTAAAGTAAGTGGACATCTGAATTCCTTAGTTTATGTATAATCTTGGCTCTTCAGTTGAAAATTAGACCCATGTTGGTGGTTGGGTTTTAGAGCAGGATGTTGAGTTGGGGGAAGGGGATGTTTTTCACCTTGAGCCCTAAATTTTTCTTAGCTAGCTTTTTTCTTATTCAGACCTTATAGTTTTCTCTCTTTTGGCTTTTTGGACATAGTGAGTTTAGGAGTTTGCTGTAATCTTGGATGGTTTTGAGTTTGAAAGCACAGATCAGTTCCTCTTTAATTAGTGATGTCAAAAGTTAGAGGGAGTTGATGGGAAGAAGGGGGTGGAGAGAAAAAAGAACAAGAGCTTTAAGGTTTTTCTCTTAAGTATCCTTTCATCTCATTAGGAGGCTGGCTGAAGATGGTAGTGATGGTTCATTGCATTTAAGTAACAGGATAGATATGAAAGGCAGAGGAGAGTGTGCAAGGAGTTTGAGCCTGCAAGACCATCATAAAATCTGAGTCAAACATAGTTACTTGTTTTCCCTACAGATTCTGTCTTCATGTCCTGAGATCAAATGGCACTTCATTGGCCACCTACAGAAACAAAATGTCAACAAATTGATGGGTAAGATAAAAATCTAACTATAAAGACAAAATTCTTCATAGTTACATCCCTTGTACTAACTACCTTCTGTGGCAGAGAGAACAGTTTTTAAAATACATGGAGTTCACTATTTGTGTTTTGGAGTTTCTTTTGGGAGGGAAGTCTTACTTCTTAACAAAAGGAGAAAACATCACAACAAGAGCAGAGTGAACTCTTAATTACCTGGATTATAGATACTTAGATACCTAGCCTATTTCTTGTTAGGTATTATTTGGCAGTCTTTCAAATAAATTGTAAAGAATTATTGCCCATAAAATTTTTCAGCTTACAAAAGAGACATTTCTGTCCTTTTTTTTGCCTTAAACAAAGAATAAAATTAAGAATTAACTACAGAAAGACTTAACCATATGACATGACACATGAAGCTCTTCTTGAGTAGCTGAATACTTATTTCTCTCAAGGTCAGAATTTAAAATAACTTTTTTTTTAAACAACATTATCGAAGCATGACTGACATATTTTAAAATGCACACATTTAAAGTATACAATTTGATAAGTTTTGACACACATATATATACGTATTTATATATATATAAACCCATTGTCATCAAGTTAATTCCAACTCATAGCGACCCCATAGGACAGCCCCATAGGATTTCCAAGGAGCAGCTGGTGGATTCAAACTTCTGACCTTTTGGTTAGCAGCTGAAGGCTTAACCACTGCGTCACCAGGGCTCTGTATATATACGTGTGTATGTGTATAGACTCATGAAATCATCACAGCAGTCAAGATAGCGAACATATCCATCACCTCAAAAGTTTCCTCATCTTTCTTTTAAGTTCACCTGTCCCATCCATCTCCAATTCCCCTTCCCTTCACTGATCTGCTTTCTGTCATTATACATTAGTTTACATTTTTTAGAGTTTTATATAAATGGAATCATAAAGTACGTACTCTTTTTTTGTCTGACTTCTTTCTGTTAGCATAATTATTTTGAAATTCATCCATGTTGCATCTATCAGTGGTTTGTTCCGTTTTATTGTCAAGTAGTATTCCATTGTATAGACATATCACAATTTGTTTATCCATTCAGCTGTTGAGTTGCTTCCAATTTTTTGGCTTTTACAAATAAAGTTGCTAAGAACAGTTGTTTACAAGTCTTTGTATGGACATATATCTCTTTTCCTCTTGAAATAAACTGCTAGGAGTGGAATGGCTGAATCATATGATAGGTGTATGTTTAACTTTTTAAGAAGCTGCCCAGCTGTTTTCCAAAGTGGTTGTACCGTTTTACATTCCTACCAGCAGTGTACGAGAGTGCAAGTTCTTCCACATAAATCTTTTTAATTTTAGCCATTCTGACAGCTTTGTAGTGGTATCTCATCGAGGTTTCAATTTGCATTTCCCTAGGGGAACATCTTTTATGTATTTGCCATCATGTATTTTCTTTGGAAGTTTCTATTCAAGGCTTTTGCCTGTTTTCTAACTGGTTTGTTTATTTTATTACTGTTGAATTTGGAGCGTTCTTTATATATTCTAGATATGAGTCCTTTATCAGATACATACTTTGCAAATATTTTCTCCCAGTCTGTAGCTTGTCTTTCCATTCTCTTAACTGTGTCTTTTGAAAAGCAAAAGTTTTTAATTTGATCAAGTCCAATTTACCAATTTATTCTTTTTTAGAATGTGCTTTTGGTCTCATATCTAAAAAGAAGAATTTACATGGAATTGGTATTTTTTCTTTCTTAACTATTTAGTAGAATTCACCAGTGAAGCCTGGAGTTTTCTTTGTGGGAAGGTTAACTACAGTTTCAATTTCTTTACTAGTCATAGGGCTTTTTGTATAATCTCTTTCTTCTTGAGTGAGCTTTGGTACTTTGTGTCTTTGAAGGAGTTTGTCTGTTTCATCTAAGTTGTTTCTGATAACACCTTATTATCCTTTTAATAGTTGTAGAATCTGTAGTAACATCAGCTCTCCTGACATTGGTAATTTGTGTCCTTTCTCTCTTCTTTTTAATGAGTATAGCTAGAGGTTTATCAATTTTATTGTCAGTTCCTCAAAAAAGTTAAACATAGAATTATCATATGATCCAGCAACTCCACTATTAGATGTATACCCAAAAGAATTGAAAGCAAGAACACAGGTGGATACTTGTACATCAGCCTTCACTGCAGCACCATTCACAGTAGCCAAAAGGTGGCCCACCTAAATGTCTGTCTCAGTACTGCTGTAACAGAAATACCACAAGTGAGTGGCTTTAACAAACAGAAATTTATTTTCTTAGAGTTAGGAGACTAGAAGTCCAAATTCAGGGTGCTGACTCTAGGGGAAGGCTGCTGTCTGTCATCTCTGGGGGAAGGTCCTTGTCTCTTTTGAACTTCTGTTCCTGGGCAATCTTCATGTGGCTTGGCATATCACTTCCCTATCTCTGCTTCTTTCACTTGCTTGTTTAATCTCTTTTTTATCTCCAAAGGCATTGGCTCAAGACACACCCTACGCTAATCCTACCTCATTAACATACAATGGACAACCCCTTCCCAAATGGGATTATAAGCATAGGCATAGAGGCTAGGAGTTACAACACATATTTTGGGGGAACACGGTTCAATCCATAACAGTGTCTATCAACAGATGAAATGATAAACAACAATGTGTTACTTACATGCAATGGAATAGTACTCAGACGTAAAGAGAAATGAAGTCCTGATACATGCCACAACATGGATGCACCTTGAAAATATGCTGAGTGAAATAAGTTAGTCACAAAAGGACAAATATTGCATGATCCCAGTTATAGGAAATATCTAGAAAGGCAAATATATATAGACCAAAGTTTATTGGTGGTTACCAGGGCCAAAGAGGGGCGTGGGGGAAGGAGACTCATTGCTTAGGGGTCACTGAGCTTCTTAAGGGTGGCGGAAAAATTGAGAAACGGATAATGGTAGTTGAACAACGCGATGAACATAATTAATGTCACTGAAGTGTACATGTGAAGAAGAATGTTGAAATGACAAATGTTTTATTACATTTATATATTTATCACAATAAAAACATAATAATTTCAATGCTAGGACTTTATGCAATAGAAAAAGGAGCCCTGGTGGCGCAGTGGTTAAAACACTTGGCAGCTAACCCATAGGTCAGCAGTTTGAACCCACCAGCTGCTCCGTGGGAGAAAGATGTGGCAGTCTGCTTTCATAAAGATTTATAGCCTTGGAAACCCTACAGGTCAGTTCTACTCTGTCCTGTAGGGTGAGTATGAGTCAGAATTGACTTGACAACAGTAGATTTGATGTTGTTTTTTTTTATATACAATATAAATGATTGTACACATGCTCAAAGATCTTTCTCTAAGCTTTGTTTTCATATTAAAAAATAAGAAACAATCAAATGTCTGTTAGTAAGAGGAATAGTTAAGTAAATTGTGGTCATCCGTTCTGTGGCTCCTGTAGTTTTAAAAAAGTACCAGGGGATCTGTGATACTGATCTGGAAAATCTCCACTCTATATTGTTAACTGGGAGAAAGTAACCATGTGGAATAATATGTTAGTGTGATCCAATTTATGAATTAAAAAAAAGAAGAATGAAAACTGTACATTTGTGCGTGTATTTGGTTAGATGGATAGACACTAAAATACATCTGGAAGAATCTTCACCCTGAAGGTATCACTGGTGACCTCTAAGCAAAGGGCTTCGACTTTTTACTGCATATACTTCATATATTGCTTAATTTTTTATATCAAGCATGCATACTTTTTATAATTTTTTTTTAAATTCATGTTTTTTTAAGTAAAATAGCCCGAGCTCAAATTCAGTATTAAGAAAAATGTAGAGGCAGATTGCCTTAGTTCATATCACAGCTCTAGTATTTGTTAATTTTGTGAACTTTTTTAAACTACCCTTTCTGAGCTTCAGTTTCCCCATCTGTAAAATGGAGATAATAATGCTTCATGAACTTTGGTGAAGATTAAAAAGAGACAGTGCATATAAAGTAATCAACACATTGCCTGGAGGGCTTCAGATGTACGGTGAATATAAGTTAATGTTTCTGTTGTTGTTGTTGTTTATCTGAGGTCAGGCCGATAGAGAAGATAGTTTTGATGTACTTCATCTGTTTCTCACTTAGTTTTCCGTGTGGGTCATTCTGATATCCTTGTTGAATAAGGACGTGCATATCCCAGGAAGTTCTAAGAACCTGGGGCTCTCACGCTAGGGCAGCACTTTGACTTCCAGTGGTTGTCCTTTTCTTGTCATCGTGACCTGTTTCTCTCAGTTGGAGCTCGGACTTGGTCAGACCAAGCTTGCTCTCAGGAGTTCTACAGTTAGTAGCCTCTTGAAGCCAACCCAGTTTAGACTGGATACAGACGCTGCCTGATCCTGGTGGATCATCAAGTCCTTTTCTTTATTCATCTTTCCTGATTAGAGAAGGCTGTCCTGACGGTCTAACGTGTATCTAATAAAACTGTCACATGATGTTCATCTTCTCAGGAGAACTGAGATTTAACTGTCATTTTCTTTTCCTGGGAAATTATTTCTCCCTCTACCAAGTTAAGGATTTGTTGCATGTTGCTCACTGTTGCCTCTTTCTCCTTACAGCTGTCCCCAATCTCTTCATGCTGGAAACAGTGGATTCTGTGAAATTAGCAGACAAAGTAAACAGCTCCTGGCAGAAAAAAGGTTCTCCAGAAAGGTTAAAGGTTATGGTGCAGGTTAACACCAGTGGAGAGGAGAGTAAGTAACCAGACGTAAATTGTAGAGGTTTTTTGTTTGTTTGTTTTTCCTTCCCTTAGGATGGCTAAAACTAAGAGAAAATAACAGGTTGCTAACCAGAAGGTCGGCAGTTCAGATCCACCAGGCGCTCCTTGGAAACCCTATGAAGCAGTTCTACTCTGTCCTATAGGGTCGCTATGAGTCGGATTCGACTTGACAGTGATGGATTTGGTTTGGTTTTTGGTTAAGTATCTGATGGGTAAGGTTATGGAAAGAAATCACAGACCATCAAGTAAGTGGTGTTATGTGTGATCCAGATAGCACCTGCAAGCCAGTCGACAGATAATTCTTTGAGAGTCAAGAAGGAGATTGTGACTTTGACCTTCTGAAAATTCCCAGAGGTCATCATCACTCTTGAAAGGAATTGCAAAGTTACACGTATAATACTTCTCAGGTGTTAAAAACTTACTTGGTTCATGGGACATCCAAGTTAATTGGCCTAATCACATGTTTAGTGCTTCTGTTCGACCTCCTAATTGGTTGCATAGTGACTGAGGTCTTCAAAGCTTGTAGGCGACCATCCAAAGCACGACAGTTGGTCTCTATTCACCTGGAGCAACAGAGGAAGAAAGAGAGTCAGGAATAGGAGGAGGGATGGAATGTATGGCTATTTGCCTCCATGAACAAGTGCCTCCTTTGCCATGAGACCAGAAGAACTGGAGGGTGCCCGGCTACCATTAATGAATATTTTGATCAATGATTCTATAGAGGAATCCTGATCAAAAAGAGGGAAAATACAGAACAGAATTTCAAATTCTCATGGACTCCAGACTTTCTGGAGCCATGAAGATTGGATGAATCCCTGAAACTATAGCCGTGAGATAATCTTTAAATCCTAAACCAAAAATATCCCCAAAGTCTTCTTAAAACCAAACAGTAGTTTAGCTTAACTAGTAAAAAATGTCTGCCTTGAGCATACGCTCTTTTAAAAACTATATGGGATCAAGTTGATAACAACAACTTGAAAGATGAGATTGGAAGCTCAGGGGGCAGTGAATTTATGTTAGTGGAAGAAGAACAACTCAGAAGAGGAGGGTGAGAATGGTTGCTCAATTTGAAGACTCTAATCAATGTCACTAAATGGTACATGTGGAAACTGTTGCATTGATACATGTTTTGCTGTGTATATACTCAACAACAAAATAATTTTTTTTTAAAATTATTTAGTATTACTTTAAGGCAGAAGAGAAGAAATCATTGTGAGCACCAGTCAGTGAATACCTGTGCAAGGCTTGGGTTAACAACATAAAGTAGTGAATAGGAGCATGGGCTTTGAAATCAGTCAGACCTCAGGTTTGGGCTCCACCACTTTCCAGCTTTGTAACCTTGGGCAAGTTACTTAACCTCTCTGAACCTCAGTTTCCAGGGCTGACAATGATATCCTAATAGTAACTACATGAGAGAGTATTATGGGGATTGAATGTGGTAATGCAGGTAAAGCTGCTAGCATAGAACTCTGTACATGTCTCCTGTTAGCTATTTTTTAACAATAAATGTTTCCAGATCAGCCATTTGCATATAACCGTCAAAGCACCAGTATTGAGCAAATCATAGAATGAGTGAGTACCGGTTCAGCAGCTGTTTTCCAGATAGGCCTTGGAGTCAAGACTTCCTGGGCTCAAATCCAGGTTCCATAGATCCTAGGTGTGTGACCTTGTAAAAGATACTTAGCCTCTCTTTGCCTCAGTTTCCTTGTCTTTAGAATGGAGAGGGTAAGAGTACTTACCTCATAGTTATTGTATTAAATGAAAAGCTCTTAGGACTTGGCACGTGTGCCTGGCACATAAGTGTTCAATAACGTTTAGTAGTCATCATTGTTACATATGCATGTACTCAGATTATAGCTGCATTGTACCATCAATATAGGTAAATCCAAAATAGACTCCAGATCAGATGTTTGTGACATCATTTCTTGATAATTAGCTGTGATTTGCCCTAATCAAAGATTGAAGTGAATATTCCTAGCATCTCCATTTGATAAATGGGACCAGGGCAAGGCAATATTGATAATCCTTATAACAAGTAGTCATTTGCTACAGATTCCTCTTCTACTTGTTAATTAACAAGTTCAGTTACATTTTGCAAATATCTACTTGAATACATGCTTCATTTTAATTTTTTTACAATTCTATTAACAAAACAGTAAAAATGCCAGATTTAGAAAAATAATTCTCAGGTTCATCTGGAATTTAGGCAATGTGAATCATCTTGGTATCCCAAGAAAAGCAATGTTTTTTCTTCTCCCGCTACCTTCACTGTCCTCACAGATAGTGAGATAAACAGAATCTAGTTGATAACTTTCCTTGAGAAATTCAGAACCGACCAGAAGGAGAGCAGCACAGAAAAAGACCCCAGGTATAAAGTTACTCTTCAGGAACTTGAGGAATAAGTTCTTTCAGGAGGTCCTAGTGTCTGGGAGTCAGCTCCTCTGTTATAGGAAGGGGTAAAATAGAGCCTTCTGGCTATTTAAAACATTTGGTATATGTCTCTTCTCTTTCATTTTGTGAAGATAAACATGGCCTTCCACCTTCAGAGACGATAGCCACGGTGGAACACATAAATGCCAAGTGCCCCAGTCTGGAATTTGTGGGGCTGATGACCATAGGAAGCTTTGGGCATGATCTTAGTCAAGGACCAAATCCAGACTTTCAGGTACTGAGGGGCTGGGGTGATGGGGTGAGGGGACAGATTGCTCACCGCCTAAAGAAGCTTCTCAGTAAATGCTGCTTCAGGCTTTGCTATTGTGTCAGCTTCAAAGACATGCCAGGCGTTGCCTGTCAGAATAACCCTCTTGTGAAGACTGTGCGTAAGGAAGGGGGAAGAACAGGTTCCCAGAACCCTACAGACCTTTCTCAGTTCGATTTGACCGTGACTAGAATACAGTGGAGCCCTGGTGGCACAGTGATTAAGAGCTTGGCTGCTAACCGAAAGGTCGGCAGTTCGAATCCACCAGCTGCTCCTTGGAAACCCTATGGGGCAGTTCTGCTCTGTCATATAGGGTCACTATGAGTCGGAATCGACTTGACAGCAGTGGGTTTTTTTAGAATACAGTATTTAGAGAAAATGAACTTTCATCCTCTCCAGTGGCAGAGTTTTCTTGAAAGTGGGAGAGTTTCCTAAAAGCCCTTTTAGTAACTTCTGGCAAATTTGACAGAGCTAAAAACCATGAGGAGTGAATACCCTTTGTCAGAGATGCTGAGATTCAGCCACTGTCAGGCATCCTTAGAGAAGACAGGAACAAAATAAGTGTCACGCGTGTCTTTCTGTCAGGTATTATTGTCCGTCCGGAAGGAGCTGTGTAAAATGCTGAACCTCCCCATTGACAGGGTTGAGTTGAGCATGGGCATGTCCATGGACTTCCAGCACGCAGTAAGTGACCTTCTGGGCACCCTTACCTGCCTCAGTAGGGTCCCGATAGTGGTTCTCAGCTGTTCTAATGCCCACCCTCTCCCGCATCCCTTCTGTCTTAAAATGAAATTCATAGAAATTATAGCCTATCTGATGCATAATTTTTTAAAATCAATGTAATTCCTTAAGTGCAATATAAAGGAGAATAAGAAGAAAGTAAATTATAATTTTTTAAAGGCATTTCAATATGGAAGTGCTTGGGCATGGCTATTATGACATAAAGGCGTAATAAAGTGGTCAGGTGCTTACTATTACCTGGAGACTCACCGTGAACGCAGCAGCTGTAAATGCAGATTGATACAGGTGTGCTGTGTGTTGGCAACTCACATACATGATTTTCTGAAACAGTGAGTAACTTGATAAAGTTCCAAAAATAAAGTATAACCTTCCCTCTGTTTATGCAATAGTTGCATTCCTGGGAAATTGACTGTGGATTAAAACAGTGCAAAAATACTTGGTGTTTATAAGTAAAATGAAATTAGATCCTATGCCCAGAGAGTTAAAAACAGGTTTTTCATCTTCCTGATCACGGAACATTAGAGAGGCATGTGGGCTGTCAGACAAGTCTTGGTTGTGCTGCTGTGTCCCACACATTGCAGGACATCTAACATCCCTGGCACCCACCCAACTAAATGCCAGTAGTCCTCCCCAGACACTGTGAAAACCACCCAAGTCTATACTTCTTAACCATCCCCTCAGAGGAGGTCCTGCCCCAATGAGAACCACTGTCCAGTAGTCATCCTCAGTTACATCATCATTGTTCTTCACAGAAGCCCCTTAAGAACAAGAACGAGAGGTGCACCCACAGCGTTTGCTGCCTTTCATTATTTTAAACTGAGTTCTCCACACTTTCTCTTCTTTCCCCCAGATCGAAGTGGGATCTACAAATGTCAGAATAGGAAGCACCATTTTTGGGGAACGGGATTACTCAAAGAAACCTGCCATGGACAAATCCGCAGCAGACCTGAAGGCCTCAGAACACTGAACAAGGAACAACCCGGCAGTACCTCACAAGCTGTGGGCCCTGTCCAGGAAGACTTACTATGCACTAACCTAGAGTTTAATTTTGATACTCCCCATGTTATAGTACAACCGTGCTCTCCCATGACCTGGTAGAGAACACTAAGAGTATTCATGTTGACAGAAATCATCTGTTCTTAGTCTCTGATGTGGGAAGCTCACTTCAAGCAGTGTTTTGGATTGGATTTGCGGAATGCGTTCAATGTTGAATCCCACCCAGGAGCACCAATCATAAATACCTTTCCAGGTTAAAATTTGGTCACTGATGCCTCTAGTCGCTGAAGTCAGAGGGCTTCCCATGTGTCATCCCACTTTAATAGAAAATTCCCACATAGTTACCAGCTTCACACAAGCTCCTACTGATTCTTCACCTTTGCTGCTCTGGAACAAGGTGATTTCTGCCGAGTTTCTACCCTACTGAATTTATTTGGAGATATTCTCTACTCTGGAATGGCAGTATAGGGAACTTCAGGAAATCGCTCAAGTTGATTGTTGCTGATAAGAGCTGTGTCATTGGCCACCCTGTAGTATTGACCCTGAAAATCACAGGGGTGGCGTAAGTAGGACTTGAGCCCTCCTGTCATCCTCCTGAAGAGACAGAGCTTTGCGCTTTTTCCCCTGGGATCTGCAGTGATGAGAATGTAACACTTTCTCCTCCACCATAATCCTGTTTATGGTGGTTTTTTATCAGCAACAGACCCGTGAATCTCATTGCTCCCCAGAATGGAAGATTCCTTCAAAGCCAGTTCAAGCACATAGTTTCAGTGAGGCCTGGCTTTGGGTTTCCTCTCCCCAAGGAGCACGTTCCAGCCACACTTACAGCTTCCCTGCTGTATTAATAAGGTAGCATTTTGCAACTCTTCTTGATGGTGAAGAAAGTAGCAAGATCTTCAAAAACCAGAAAGCACAACGCTCGGTCATGACAGATGGCTTCATTGTGCACAGTTGTTTATTTTCTAGGTGGTTTTTCTCATATTTATTCAAGCCTCAGTCTTTAGTTTTATGAAAGAACGTTCAGGATGTGACACTGCCGCTGAATGTAATTTTGTAAAACAAACCATCATGATGCCTGTACTGTTTCAAAGCTATAGTGTGGTATTTCAGAGTCTATTAAAAATGTGCAATTGAATTATACCATCTGTGCCAATTACAAAGCAATTAAAAGAATTTATTGTTTATGATCTGATGGAGTGAGCAAGTGTAACAGGAGGCGCATCCTGCCAGCCTGCCTGTAGAGGCGGGCTTCCCTTGGGTCACAGATGCAGCCAGAGGCAAGCTGTGGACCAAGAGGAATCCTGAATTTCTAAGGGCATGAAAATGAAACACTGATGTTCCAGCAGGAATTAACAGAAATAGAGGTTACCTCTTGCAGCCCTGGTAGCACAGTGGTTAAGAGTTTGGCTGCTAACCAAAGGGTCAGCAGTTTGACTCCACCAGCTGCTCCAGAAACCCTGTGGGGCAATTCTACTGTCCTATAGGGTCACTATGAGTCGGACTCACCTTGACAGCAGTGGGTTTGGTGTGGGTTTCTTGCAGCAAGGAACTCCTGTGAATTGCCTCTAGATGGCGACCTTGGCTAACCTGAGAAGCAAGCCCCCGGGATCCAGTTGGCAAGTCCCCCTGGAAGGGATTCTTTTGGTTGTGGTGTTTCACTCCCTCTTTTTAAAGGCAAAGATGGAGGCTGGGGAGGAGGTGGGTTTTCCCAGTGATCAGCTGGCCCTTGCCACACCCCTAGGTCCTTTCAACTACCTCATGTCTTTGCTAACTTGGCTAAGGGTTCTGAGGGTGGCTGCCGAGAGGTGGAGTGGTTTGAGCTATCAAGGTCTCTCTCCCTTGTGCCTGGACATTGAGAACAAGGAGAGGAGGCGAGCCAGGGGAGGCTGAATCACATCCAGATAAGGAAAAGAAAGAAAAGTATGTAGGTGCAATGAACCAACCCACAGCAGGCCAGGACTTTTTCGGAGAGAAAATTGAGCAAAGGTGTGACTTTGTTTTTTGCTGCTCACAATAGGCAGTAGGCTGGTTTACTCCCAGGGTGGTACAAACAGCGCAACGCTGGAGTACTAACCAAAAGATTGGTGGTTCAAACCCATTCTGAGACTCCTCAAAAGAAAGGCTTAGCAATCTGCTTCCAAAGGAATCAACCTTTTTTTTTTTTTTTGCAGGGGACAGGAGGGTGATTGCTTTTCATTAAAGCAGTGTTAGCATCCCACAGCAAGTTTCCTAAGTTAGGCAGCATTGCTCTCATGGGTCAGACCCCATGCAGTCTAGCAGCCTCCCTGATGATGCTGCCAGAGGCACTGGGCCCTTGTCTGCCCTGCCGCCAGCCTCAGAAGGCTTAGGATGTCCTAAGACCTCCAAGTAGTCCACCAAGGCTTTGTCATCCTGGGAGGTCTTTCATCCGTTCTGCCTGTTACCTCTCTCAGCAGCACCTCTTGTGGACAGGGGAGCTGAAGCCCAGAGAAGGTTCAGTGCCCTCCTGGTCTGAGGTCAGGGTGAGTTGGTAGTGGGGGCCCAGAATAAACGCAGGACTCAGGTTCTGGCCCAGAGCTAGGTCATCACACCACACTGGTATCTGTCATCTCAGACTAATCGTTGATGAACAGCATATTCTTAAAATTGCAGGTTTAGTTTAAGAGAACCTTATATACCCTAAAAGATTCATGGTTTTAGACTGTTGCCATAGTTGAGAATTGACACATCTGAATGCAGAACAAACTTTGAAACCACAAGCAGCAGGGGTGCGAAGGAAGGAGAGAATTAAACCCAGAAATGGGTGGGATTAGCCTTCCCCTCCTCCCTCCCCTCCCATTCCATTTCCCTAACACACACTCCTCCTCCAGATTCAAACTACCCCACAGGCTGCCAGGCTCGGAGTGTGGGAGAATGATGCCCTTCTCCCCCTGGTAGCTAGACTGGCAATGAATTCTCCGATGCTAGACACCGTTTGGAGGAATGAGGGAGAACAGGACATTCTAGGACAGCTGGGGGTTCGTACTCCACGTCTGACCCTCAGAAAAGAAGTGCCCCTGCACTTGGCACCAAAGCTTTGAAACAGGAAGGACTCACTCTGCCACTTCCTGAAGGGCTGGAAGAAGGGTAGGATTTCATCTGTGGTGCAGTTGGAAATGATTTGCTCTGGGAACTGTGACTGTCTGTGACGGTTAAGGTTGCGTGTCAGCTTGGCTAGGCCATGATTCTCAATAGTATGTAGATGTTATGTAGTCATCCTCCATTTTGTGATCTGATGTGAACAGCCAATCAGTTTCCTTGGGGGTGTGGCCTGCATCCTATATATATGGATGTTCTGGCAAAGCTCTCTCTGGATCCTGCATCCAACTCATCATTCTCTGACCTCTAGTTCCTGGGACATGAGCCAGCAGCCTTCCGCCTGACCTGCTGGTTTTGGGTTTGTCAGCCCCTGCAACCACATGAGTCAGGAGAAGCCTCCAGCCTGATGCCTGACCCCATGGATTTGGGACTTGCCAGCCTCCACAACTGTGTAAGCCATTTCCTTAAGATAAATCTCTCCCTCTTTATATACGTGTATATATATATATATATATATATATATATATATATACATATATATATATATATATATATATACACGCACACATATATATATACGCACACACATATATACATGTATACATAAGCTTCACTGGTTTTGCTCCTCTAGAGAACCCAGGCTAAGACACTGTCTTTACCATGAAATCAGTTGAATGCTATTACATCAACTTCATAACTAAGGGCAAAAGAATCCAAACCATCCACCAAAATGTTTTACTGATCTGCCCTTCCCTCAACAGGCACATAGGTAAGAAAAGGGATTCTTCTCCACCCAGTTTGCAACAACAGGTATACACTATGGCTGTGTGTGGTTGAGTAGCTATTTACAAGGTAAACCAGTTGCCTTCAAGTCAACTGCAACTCATGACAGCCTCATGTGTATCAGAGTAGAACTATTCCGTACAGTTTTCATGGCTGTGACCATTTGGAAGCAGATCGCCAGACCTTTCTTCCAAGGTACCTCTGGGTTGGTTCAAACAACCAACCTTTAGGTTAACTGAGCACCTAACCATTTGTGCCACCCAGGAATTCCATTCACAAGGTAGAAGATTCTTAACCTTAAGTTCCTCGCCTATAATCATATGGAGGTCCCCAGAGACCTCGGAGCTGACATTTTTTTCCCTACAGAGTCCATTACAGATGAGCTGAAACGGAGAGAATTTTTGGTACATTTCTTGTATTTAAAATAAACTCTACAAGCTCAAGTTCCTGAGCTCTGAGATCACCAAGGAGCGGAAGCCACCCTTTGAGGGCTGGAGCACCTTCTCAAACAGTTGCGCTCACTAGCCAGCGAGCTGGATGCACTCCGTGCAAGTATATGCCCCACCCCATCCTCAAGAGGAGCCACGCTGCTCTCCAGTTTCAGAGCTAAGCTTGACCTAGCTGCCAATCTCCAAAATAAAATCAATGTGTGACCTTATTCACCAGATGTACAGAAGAAACAAGCACAAACTAGGGCCAAATTTGAAGCCAAAAAGGGAAGATGAGAAGTGGGAGAGAGAGAAAGGGGCGGGAGGGGGGGAACTTGGCTGGACATGAAAGGTGTCTTGTCTGCCTGTTCCCCATTAGGCGCAATTCTCTAGCAATCTGCAGCCTCGACATCATAATTCTGACCAGAAACTCTCCGGAGAGATAGTGTCAGAAGGAAAAACAAACAGAATAGCATCTTCTGACAGCAAAGTCACTTAAAAACCTATTTGGGGGAGGGAAGAGGAGAGATGTCAGCATGTCAGGGAAGGGCACTCCCTCACAACAGGCCACATGTGGAGAGTCGTTTATCCTGGGACTCACAAGGACCAGGACGGGAAGAGGTTGACGAGCAGGACCAGCCCAAGCCAGGCTGGGAAGCACAACTCCAAATCCTTCTGCCCTCCCAGCTCTTCCGATGCCTCAAAACCTTCCTTGTCTGGCTTTCTGAGCTGTGGACTCCACAATCAGGGAGGGCGCAGGGCCCTTTACAGCCCCCCCGGTACGCTGCAAGGAATTCAGAAGCGTTGCATGAGAAAAAAGTGGTCCCAATTTGTAATAACTCCACTTTCCCATTCTCTCCACTGCCAGCCGCCAAAGGCTGAGAACCCAGCTAGCCCCTTTAGCTGGCAGCGAGCTCCCCAGGCAGCAAAGGCCTGTGCTTCGCCCTGTCTTTGAGTTAAGCAGTCTAGTATTCGGGACGCCGGGCCCCACCCAAGCCTGCAGGAGCTGACAGGGCTGGATTGGAGGGGGCAGCAGTGCAGGGCAGGAGAGGGAGGCAGTTCTCCGCTCAGGTTTCTGGGTCAAGCGTCCTGTTATAGGAGAGAACGTTTTTTTTTTAGAGGAAGAAACACTAATCAGAAGAAAGAAGCATGAGCTTTTCCCTCCCTGCCTTTCAGACTTGTTTATTACTAGGATATCTGATTTCAGCAGAGGAAGCCGGCACGAAGCAAGGTTTTATTGGCCGTGAGCAAGAGGAATTTAGGGTTTGCCTTTGATTTGGCTCCCCCAGAGCATGAGGCACCAAAGAGTGCTCACTGCTTTGATGGCGCACTTTGGTGCTCTGGGGCTCCCAGAGCTCTCTGCTTCTGCAGCACTGACTAAAATTCCCTTTGGAGGATAAAGATGGAGCAAGGGGACCTGAGTGGAAGGAGGTCTTGCAGACATTTCAGACAGAAAACCAGAATAAGGGTCAAAAGTGAAAACGTTCTGAATTGGCTCCAAGGGAGCTAAGTGAGGGGCGGTCCCCTGCCTCCCTTCCCTGCAAGTGGAGAGGCAAGGAGGGAAGGTCTGGTTTGGACGAAAGCACAGTGTTCCAAGTCTTGTCTATAACTGACAGAGTTAGGCAGGCTGCAGTGGAGGGCCTGGGGCCTGATGGTTCCAACACGTGAGGAAGATAAAGCCAGAGATTTGCATGAGGCAGCCTCTGTCAGCATTACTCCTCGGCCGGGCGGGCGGGGCCGTGCTCTGGGGGGCGGATCCCAGCTGGGCTGCAGGCTGACAGAGCTGCTGCCGATCCCGATCCCGAGGGCTCCCCACAGACACTTTTGCAGAGAGAGCCGCTGTCTGGGGTCTGGAATCCAAACCAGCTCTATTTTACCCTAGGCCATCCTAGCTGTCCTTGCCTCTGGCTGGTGCCCACAGGGGAACATGTCATGCACTGGGGAGGGAGAAAGAGGATGTCTCCATTTGAGAGCTCAGCTATCTCTCTTTTTCGTTTCTGTATCCTATCTCTATCTTTCCCTCTGATCACCCTCATTACCTATTTCCCACAAACCACTGGTGACAGGAAGAACCCCAAAATGAGCACACTTTGCGTTTCCACTTTGACCAGCCCCATTGGATGGGGCAGGAGTTTGCCAGCAGCCCAACAGACTTTGGGGCCTTCGCTGACTACAGAGGGCAGCCCAGTGGTGGAACGCTCGGGGCCGGGAGATGGTTCTGTCTGTGTGTGGTTCTCTTCACGCCCCAGCCTTGTAACTAGAAGGTCGTAGGTCTCTGTGTGCAGCCTTCTTCCTCTCTCAGGGCGTGAGTCTTCACAGGCGTCTCTGTGTGTGCCTCTTTTTGGCCTGTCATGGGCCTGCCTCTGACCCTGAGTGTGTGCCTCTGTGTGGCTCTGCTCACCTGTGGGGCCCAGGCCCTCTTGGCAGCCCATGCTGTTTGGCCTCTGAGTTGAGGCCCAGAGCCTGGGGCAGGGGGTGGGGAGCGGGGAACAGGGCTCTCACTGTGTACACTTAAGGAACCCAGTCATCAAAAGCACATTATGCAGTAAGCTTGACAGCACACTTATAGGGAAGTGAACTACAGAAGTCAAAGCCTGTGTCCTGTGCTGGGGGTGGGGAGCTGCTGCTATAGCACAGAACGAAGTGAGACCAAGTGGACCCTCCTGTACCCCAGCACACACACACACACACACACACACACACACACACACACACACACACACACACATGTTTCAGAGCACAATCTCTGGCAGTTAGGCTGTCTGCATTGGAATCCCAAATCTCTTCCTTACCAGCCAAATGACCTGAGGCCAGATACTTAACCTTCTGAGTTCCTCCATTTCCTCATCTGTAAAAAGAAAGTGATATTCAGCATTGTTGTCAAGACAGAATGTGATAATTCAGGTGAAATGCTGATGCAGAAGCTGGCACAGAGTAAAAGCTCAGTAAATGTGGCAGCCATTCCGCTGGATCCAGCTCTGCTGGACTTCAGAGTCTGTTTGAATCTCCATGGAGAAAAGGGGTGGAGCTTTGATGGACAGAGCAGATAAGGACCATCAGAAAAACTGTTGCCTTCCTAAATAAATGAAACATGACCCTCTAAGGCTGAGGAGGAAGGGGGACCCTCCCAAAATGGGTGGGAAACCAAAGTTCCAAGTCCCCAAGACTTGGGTCTCTCCCTGATTATAGCTAACATAATGAGCCTAACTCAGGAGCTGGAAAGGTCCTCTTTCCCTTCACCACGCTGCCCGAACATGGACACCCAAGCCTTTCCTTCATCTTCCCATAACTTGAAAGACTTAACTGGAGACTAAGTCATTTTTAAAAAAACCAGCAAAATCAACCCAGAGTGAAATCAAAACTAGATACTCTGGCTCACGTGCCCTCCAAGACTCCAGCTACGCAGCCACACTCCCCATGGGGCCCAGAGAGAGGGCTGGTCTGGCCACGTTTCTCCTGACCTTCCCCTCTACAGCCACAGGCCTGCTGGCCCACAAAGGTCTTAGGAAATAGAGCCCACAGCCCCCCTGCAGAGAGCCTGACCTTTACCTTCAAAAGTGAACACACAGCACCCTGAAGCCAGAGAGAGAGAGTGAGGATGAGGCAGAAAGAGGACAGGAGAGGAAGAGAAAGAAAAAGAAAAGCCCAAAGAGAGAGAGGAGAAATGAAAAGAAGCAGGAGGAGATGACAGGAGAGACAACTCAAAAGGACCAGCCCCAGAAACCCCCTATGACCCAGCCAGGCACCCAGAGGACAGCTGCCAAAGGGGATCATGGTTCCAAGGCAAAGGGAAATTAAAAGAAAAATCCACCCCGCCAGGCTGCTAATCAGCCTCAGCTGTGTGTTAATGAGGGCATTACCCAAGGCTCAGGCCTGGCTGGAGGGGCTTCCCACACACTCCAAATCAGGTGGGGTGACCCGTGGGGAAGGGGGCTGTGGTGCTGGGAGAGAGCCACAGTGACCCAGAGAATCAGGCTTGGAAATCTGTGGTCAGCCACAGCTCTGAAAGCAGCCTGGCCCTGGTGGGGTGTTGCGAGGAGGAGCTCCTGAAAGCCAGGTTTGAAAAACCACCATGCAACAGAGTAGATCTCTCAGAGAACGAAGCCTGGTTCAGTGGCTGCTTCAACAAACAGCAGAAAGGAACTCAAAGGAACCGAAAGGTTCAAAGCAGCCGCTTCACCTCTGGGGAGCAGAATTAGGATTGGGGGGAGGTGGGAAGGGCACTGTTGCTTTTCATTACAAGCTCTTCCATGCTATTTCATTTTTTTAACCATACAAATGTATTACTTTGATAAAAATAATTTTTTACAATAGTGGTGAGGGCTGGAAGCAGGCTTCGCTCTAGACAAACTTTTGAGGTTTGCCTCCACCTCAGACTCCCTGCCACGCGCCTTGCGAAGGCAGAGCCCGCCCCTCGCCCTCACCATCCCCCACCTGAACCAGTGCCCTGGGGATGACCCCAAACTCCAGGCTTGTCTGTGTCATTCCCTACCCCTCCTGCTGCAACTTTCTCCACTTCTGATCTCTTCAGTGCTGACTCAGGTGCTCTGTGTGGTGTGAGTGCGCACATGATGTATGAGTCTGGGCCCTGGGTTGGCGAGGTGCGAGGACCACATCACTACAAAAGGGGCGAGGTGGGCAAACGCCACCTTTATCACTAACTTTATGATAAAGGAAGCATGAAGTGATAAAGGAAGGATCAGCATGAATCCAATTCCCGGCTGGAAAGGGATCCAGGCCTCACCTGCCCACATCTCCAGGCCTCATCACTTCCGTGGCAATTTCTCTCTTTCTGACCCTAACCACCCAGAGTTAGATCAGACCTCATCCCCACCCTCGGCCAAGTCACTGGGGACTAGCGGCAGACTCAGGAGTCTGCACAACTCCCTGTATGTACTTCAGACCAGCTGGACTCCCTTCCCCACCCCCCCCCCCATAGTCTCCTTGGACCACGTCACAAGCTAGAAGGACTATCCTTCTTCATCGACAGCGTGTGCAGCCTCCCAGAGCTGGGTTTACACAGATCGACTCTGTCCTGCCAGCCCCTGCTGGTTCATTGCCCCTGCGATTCGTTAATTCTCTGTAACAACTCACAAAATTCAAAAGACTATTGGTTAAGCGCTTGGCTGCTAACCAGAAGGTGGGCTGTTCAAACCCACCAATGGCTCCATGGGAGAAAAGACCTGGCAATCTGCTCCTATAAAGATTACAGCCTAGTAAACCCTATGGGGAAGTTCTATGCTGTCCTATAGGGTCCCTATGAGTCAGAATAGCACACAACAACATTACCTGTACTTAGTTACCCTATTATAACCAGAAAGTTTACAAGGGAAGAGACACATCAGGCAAGGTCTGGGAGAAGTCCTGACATGAGACTCCCATTGTTCCTCATGATGTGCCACACTCTGTCCCATGCATGGATGCTCTCACCAATCCCAGAAGTCCCAAGCTCCAAGGTCCAGGACCCCTTAGTCATTGGGGCCTCGATGAATATGCATGACTGGGGCCTTAGTGCATAGTTATGATCAATCCAATCTATGAAAATGCATGACTGCATCATGCCCCACTCCCTTCCTGAAATTATTTCGACAGGTGTGGGGCTTGTGTAGCCTCTACTTGCCTGGCTATTTCGGTTTTCTGTTTTAATTTTATTGTGCTTTAGGTGAAAATTTATAGCACTAGTTAGTTTCTCATTCAAAAATTGCCTGGCTATTTTCGAAAGACAAAGAACACCTTACTTGCTTGGGCTATTTTCAGAAACCAGATACAAAAGGCCAAACTTGGTTCTTTTTCCTAAGAACAAAGAGGATAACACATTCATCTCTGCCCACACCCACCCACAACAGTGTCAGGAAACATGCGGAGGGGCATCAGGAGAGCTCCTCTTAATCTCTCTGAGTTCCAGTGTCCTCATCTGTCAGAGAAGAGAATAACAGCCACATATGAGATTGTTGTCATCATCAGTTGCTGTTGAGTCAGCCTCTAATGCATGGCGACCCACGAACAACAAGATCAGACTGTTGGGATCTGTAGGGTTTCCATTGCCTGATTTTCAGAGGTAGATCACAAGGCCTACTAGTCTGGAAGCTCTGCTGAAACCTGCTCAGCATCATAGCAACACTTAAGCCTCCACTGACAGATAGTGGTGGCTACACCTGGGGTGCATTGGCCAGGAACCAAACCTGGGTCTCCTGTATGGAAGGTGAGAATTCTACCACTGAACCACCATTGAACCACCACTGCCCCCATCCCACCTCCTCTGGTTTATCCTTCAGGTCTCAACTTAGCCATCACTTCTTCAGAGGCCTTTCCTGATCCCCAGTGGAAACTAGGGGCCCTCTGTCCCCATTATTCTTTCTAATGGCTCCTTTATAGATAGCTAGGAGGCCGGTGCAACAGTCCCATCCAAGAATCATAGCATCTTGGACTAAGGAAGGGGTGAAGCTGATGAAGAGAGGTTGGATCTGGGATATGTTTTTAAAGGGGTATCTTCCTGCTTCCCTCACTTGCCCTACATAGGAGCCAGAGAAGTCATTTAAAATCTAATTCAAATCACTTATTCCTCTTTCCAAACCTCTAATGGCTTCTCTTCTTGTTCAGAATAAAAGTCTAAGTCCCTCCCATGGTCTTCAAGGCCCTGCATGATCTGGGCATGAGGTCAAAAGGCACTGTGACTCAGCTCGTATTTCTCTCTCATTCACTCCACTCCAAACACACCCGCCTCCTTCCGCCTCCTTAAACACCCACATACCCTCCCACCTTGCTGCTCTTTCTGCATGGAATGCTCTGTCCCCTAAAACCCATATGTTCTGCTTCCTCATTCCTTCAGAATTCTGCTCAAATGTCACTTGTCAGAGGGGCCTTCTCCATCATTCTTTACCCAGCTTAATTTTGCATTGTTGCTCTTATCCCCATTGACGCTATTATATACATTTATTGTTTGTGTGTTGTCTGTCTCACTCTGCTCTAATATGAGCTCCATGAAGCCACAGACTCTCTTTGGGTTTTCTGCTATTTCTTCTGTACCTGAAACAGTATCTGGCACATAGTAGATGCGCAATAAATACTGCTTAAATAAATGACTAAGACCTCAGTAACATTTGGTTGAACAAGTTAGATAAATGTCTCTACTATATGTTGAGCACTGTAACAGGCTGATACAGCCTTGCTTGCTGAAAGTAAAGAGGACTTGAAGCACTTACTGATGAAGGTCAAAGACTATAGCCTTCAGTATGGATTACACTTCAACATAAGGCAAGCTAAAATCCTCACAACTGGATCAATAAGCAACATCTTGATAAAACGGATAAACGACTGAAGTTGTCAAGGATTTCATTTTACTTGGATCCACAATCAACACCCATGGAAGCAGTGTTGAAATCAAATGACGTATTGCGTCGGGCAAACCTGCTGCAAAAGACCTCTTTCAAGTGTTAAAAAAGCAAAGATGTCACTTTGAGGACTAAGGTGTGCCTGACCTAAGCCATAGTATTTTCAATCACCTCATAAGCATGTGAAAGTTGGACAATGAATAAGGAAGACCTAAGAAGAATGGACATCTTTGAATTATGGTATTGGCAAAGAATATCGAATATACTATGGACTGCCAAAAGAACGCACAAATCTATCTTGGAAAAAGTACTACCAGAATGCTCCTTAGAAGAAAGGATGGCGAGACTTCATCTCACATACTTTGGACATGTTATCAGGAGGGACCAGTCCCTGGAGAAGGTCATCATCCTGGGTAAAGTAGAGGGTCAATGAAAAAGAGGAAGACCCTCAATGAGATGGATTGACACAGTGGCTGCAACAATGGCTCAAGCATAACAACAATCATGAGGATGGCACAGGACCAGGCAGTGTTGCATTCTGTTGTAAACAGGGTCGCTATCAGTCGGAACCGACTCAATGGCACCTAACAACAACAAACAACGTAACAGGCTGAGAATTACAGAAATAAATCAATAGAAGAATTCCCTTTTCCAAGACTTTACAATCTAATGGAAGAGTCAAATATGTAAACAGTTAACGATAACATAAGGAAAAATTAAGCAGGTACCAATAAGAGAAAAATTTTAAAAAAGGAGTCTTGGTGGCACAGTGGTTAAAGCCCTTGGTAGTTGGAACTCACCAGTCGCTCTGCAGGAGAAAGATGTGGCCATCTCTTCCATAAAGATTACAGCCTTGGAAACCCTATGGAGCAGTTCTACTTTGTCTTATAGGGTCACTATGAGTTGGAATCGACTCGACAGCAATGAGTAATACGAAAAAACAGCAGTGAGCCCTTGGAGAGAAGGCCAGCTAACATTTACATATAACTCACGTCATCATCACAATCTTTGGAAGCAGATACTATTTTTTATCCCCCATTTCACAGATGAGAACACGGAGACCTAGGTAAATTGTGACTTGCTCAAAGTTGCACAGTCAGTAAAACGGAGAGCCAGGATTTGAGTTCAGGAAGTCTAGCTTCAGAGTCCATGTTGTCAGCCACTGTGCCATAGTGCAGGAGGTGGCCTGTCTATCTGGGAGAAGGTGAGTAGATCTCACTAAAAAGGTGAGTCGGACTTTGATAGAGATGAAGATTATGATCCTTTCCCATGGGGATGTCTAAATGATACACAGGAGGTAGTTCATACGTGGCGGAATATGAGGACTAGCGAAAGGAAGCCCTTCAAGTCCCAAATATACATCTGTATAGTTTCTCACAGCTCTGATTTATTCCTTCTGGGTGAGGCTTGGGTTTTTCTGTCATAAACACTCAGTATGAATATTCTAACAGAGCAGGAAGTTCAGCACAGTCCCCTCAAGGAGGAACAGGCAGGGGCAGATTAACTCGTAAGCAAGGTACACACAGCCTTAATTGTGTTTACTTACTAATCTGTAGTGCAAAATTTCGCACGGGTTTCCATCACATCAAAGGTGAAATCGTGCACTGTTATTGTTGTTGTTAGGTGCCGTCAAGTCGGTTCCAACTCTTAGCAACCCTGTGTACAACAGAACAAAACACTGCCTAGTCCTGCGCCATCCTCACAATCATTGCTAAGTTTGGGCCCATTGTTACAGCCACTGTGTTAATTCATCTCATTGAGGGTCTTCCTCTTTTTTGCTGACCCTCTACCTTACCAAGCATTATGCTCTTCTCCAGGGACTGGTCCCTCCTGATAACAAGCCCAAAGTACGTAAGATGAAGTCTCACCACCCTCGCTTCTAAGGAGCATTCTGGCTGTACTTCTTAGGAGACAGACTTGTTTGTTCTTCTGGAAGTTCATGGTATATTCAATATTTTTTGCCAACACCATAATTCAAGTTAATCAATTCCTCTTTGGTCTTCCTTATTCATTGTCCAGCTTTTGCATGCATGTGAGGCCATTGAAAACACCATGGCTTGGGTCGGGCACACCTTAGTCCTCAAAGTGACATCTTTGCTTTTTAACACTTGTAAGAGGTCTTTTGAAGCAGATTTGCCCAGTGCTATATGTCGTTTGATTTTTTTTGGCTGCTGCTTCCATGGGTGTTGATTGTGGATCCAAGCAAAATGAAATCTTTGACAACTTCAGTCTTTTCTCTCTTTATCATGATGTTGTGTATTGGTCCAGTTGTGAGGATTTTTATTTTCTTTACGTTGAGGTGTAATCCATACTGAAGGCCGTAGTCTTTGATCTTCATCAGAAGGTGCTTCAAGTCCTCTTCACTTTCAGCAAGCAAAGTTGCATCATCTGTATACTGCAAGCAGTTAATGAATCTTCTTCCAATCCTGATGCCGCCTTCTTCTTCATATAGTCCAGTTTCTCAGATTATTTGCAGATTTTGGGATTCACCTGCTCCCCAAACCCTGTGAGCCAGCAGCCTTCTGCCTGACCTGCCGATTTTGGGTTCACCAGCCCTTGCAACCATGTGAGTCAGGGGAAGTCTCCAGCCTGACACCTGACCCATGGATTTGGGACTTACCAGCCTCCACAAAAAAAGAAAAAGAAAAAGAAAAACCGACAGACGTGTGATTGAATGACGCAAGAAGCATCAAAAGAAAGTACTCCACAACTGCGTGAGCTATGTCCTTGAGCTAAAGCTCTCTCACTCTCTCTCTATATATGTTGTTGTTGTTAGGTGCCGTCAAGTTGGTTCCAACTCATAGCAACCCTCTGTCCAACAGAACAAAACACTGCCCAGTCCTGTGCTGTCCTCACAATCATTGCTAAGTTTGAGCCCATTGTTACAGCCACTGTGACAATCCATCTCATTGAGGATCTTCCTCTTTTTTGCTAACCCTCTACTTCACCAAGCATGATGTCCTTCTCCATAGACTGGTCCCTCCCGATAACGTGTCCAAAGTATGTGAGACGAAGTCTTGCCATCCTCACTTCCAGGGAGCACTCTGGTTGTACTTCTTCCAAGAGAGACTTGTTCATTCTTCTGGCAGTCCATGATATATTCAATATTCTTCGCTAACACCATAATTCAAAGGCGTCAGTTCTTCTTCAGTCTTCCTTATTCATTGTCCAGCTTTTGCATGGATATGAGGCAAAATTATGCACTACAGATTAGTAAGCGAGCACAATTAAGTCTGGGCCTACCTTGCTTATTGGGTAATCCATCGCTGGGAAGACAGAGACAGAGAGCTCAGAGTTCTGCCTGGTACAGCCATCCCAGGGAAAGGTGAGGGAGGGGAGGGCGCAGGTTCTGTGCCTCCACTGGGTCTTTCTAAGCTAACGGATCCTGGAGAAATGTCACATTCAGATTATCGATCCAATTCTGGGCCATTATCTCAACCACAGCTGTTGGATGTGGATGTTGTTAGGACCCTGCCTCTGAAAGGGAGTTAGAAAACCTAAGAAGTAAAGGTGAACTCCTGAGTGGGGCCCTCAGACAAACTGTGGAAGAGAACAGACCTGGAGCTAGGAGCAGTGAGCCGCTGACGTCTCCGATACCTGTACAAGACCTGTTCGTAGTCTTCATATACTCTTCATCCACCCCTTCCCTTCTTCTAGCTTAGTAGTGAAGCTCCTTTGGAAATTTTCTGGCTTCCGTGACTCTTTTAGGAGAATTAAGGGAAGGGGATCCTGGCTCTACTACCAACTATGGTTTTAAAGTAAAAGCCTTTAGAAAGTTTGGCTCAGAAAGGGCCAGGGAATCAAAGTAAGAAAACCTCAGGGGGAAGTGAAACTCTTGGAGGAATTGTTGAGAGCCCTTCTCCTCCCTTGAAATTATAGAGCATAGCGGTTAGACATTTGGAGTCAGACACCAGAGTTCCTGGGTTCAAATCCTGGCTCTATTACTCACTAGCTGTATGACCTTGGGCAAGTTACTGTTAAGGTGCCTCTTCACACCTCATTTTCCTGTCTGTGAAAACAATCAATCGTCCTCACCCCATTGTGAGTAGTAAGTGAGCTAATTCTTGTAAAATACTAAACAAGCACCTGGCTCGTAATGAGGACTGGACTGTGTTAGGGTCCCTTCTGTGCTGGCCCTCCTGCAGTAGCTCTGGTCTCCTGAGGGGGAGCCTTGCCAGGAGAGGGAGAGGACACCAACCACGTATAATTTAACAGGAGCCCTGGCTTTTCCCCATCTTCCACTCTCAGCTGCTGCTAATAAAGGGCCTGGCCTAACATGGAGCAAGAGGCTCCAGCCTATCCTTGGTGTGGGGCCAAACTGACAAGGAGGGGATGGATCAGCAGGGACTAGTAGGTGTGAGCTCCTAGACTCTTAAGGGATAAAGTATAGTAGAGTTGGACAGGTTACACTTCGGCTCTATGTCAGACTAAAACTTTTGGCAAGCCGCCTGTTATAGATTTAATTGTGTCCCCCAAAATATGTGTTGAAATCCTAGCCTGTAAATGTACCTGTAAATGTGACCTTGTTTGGATATAGGGGGGCTTCTTTTGTTATGTTAGCAAGCTCATACCTGTGTACGGTGGGCCCTAAGCCTAGTTATTTCCGAGTTATTTTTAAAAAGCATAATAGACACAGATATATACAGGAGAAAGAGGAAGATAGATAACGGAGACCGATGTGTCCACAAGCCCAGGAACGCCAAGGATTGCGGGCAGCTACTGGAAGCTGAAATAGACAGGGAAGGACCTCCTTCTAGAGCCATGTCCTGAATTTGGACTTCTAGCCTGCTGAACTATGAGAAAATAAAGTTCTGTTCTTTAAACCACGCTCTTGTGGTATTTCTAATAGCAGCACTAGGTAACTAAGACATCTCTCCCTCACTCCACTCAGAATTAATTCAGCCTCGTCTCCATTATCACGGGACCTTATCCCTACCTCCATTAAAGAGTTTATCACACAGTATCAGCGCGTCTATGTCAGGCTCTCTAGCCAGAGTTTCTGAGGTCAGGAACTAAATTGAGTCATCTTTCTCTCTCAAACAAACCTCCTAGTACCCAGCAAAGGTGCAAAAGATTTTGACCTAGGTAACTCATTCATTCCTCCCTGTGCTCTGAAGACAGATAATCAGGAAGCTTCCTGTGTAAAAGGTTTTCAATGACTCAGAGAAAAGAGCACTTTAAGGAGTCAGGACTTGTGAGGTCGCCAGGAGCCGGAGTCTATTCAATGGCAACTGGTTACCCGAGTGGTGCTTAAAGCATGACCTGGAGGTAATTCATTTGCAATGAGTTCAAATATTATCAAATAAATAATTTATAATTGGACAAGCGTGCCCTATTTTGTGGACAATGAGCTATATAAGAATCCTATTATTAAAGTTAATAAACTTGGGACCTATTCTTTTCATTATTAAAAGCATTCTACAGCATACTAAATAGATTAATCTCAGGGTGTTTTTACTTATCAGGATTATTCCCAAAGCTTATTTAGCATAAATTTCATTGGTCAAAAATAAAATGTACACACTTTCAAAAAAAAGGAATCAGAAAGTGAGTTCCTATCCCCAGGCTCCAGGCTCTTTACCTCTCAGTGACTCAGTTTCCTCATCCATACCAGTGAAATGGCAATGTGACCTCTGCCCCATTTACCTCCTTGGGTGGGTATAGAAGACAATGGTCATGACTGACAAGATAGAGTTTTGTAAATGTCTCCACCAAGCATATCATTCCCACCTGGGGGGAAGTATTCACTTCATAAATGTCATTTGGCCTCTATTCCACCTCAGATTGGGTCCAAAAAGAAAAAAAACAAAACAAAACTCGTTACCATCAAGTTGATTCCAACTCATAGTGACCCTATAGGACAGAGTAGAACTGCCCCACAGGGTTTCCAAGGAGCAGCTAGTGGATTTGAACTGCCGACATTTTAGTTAGCAGCTGAGCTCTTAACCACTGTGCCAGCAGGGCCCCATCATATTGGGTATTACAGTAGAATTCCTTTCTAGACCTTGAGTGTCTTCATGTAGCAAAAGGAAATCACAGAAAGCTGTGTGACCCAAGCTAGACGCTTGACCTCTCTGAGACGTTTTCCTTGCCTGTGAACACGAGGGTTGGACGGGCAGATCCCTGCCTGTGGGCTGTGCTCACTGCTCCCATTCTCAGACCCTTTCCTGAGGAATGCAATCTCAGGCTGCCTGCCTGCCTGCATGCCTGCCAAGGGCTCCTGCTGGGGGAATCCATTCCCCTTCACGCTTCCTCCATTTGCAATCACTATTTATTTATCTTTGGAAGTTCAAGGAACCAGAGCCTGCAACTGGGAGAGATTTCTGGAGCCAGGGAAGGAAAGTGAAGAGGCCGGTGTCTGGGCCCAGCGTCTGCCACCAACAGGCAAGGGAGAGAGGCTGCTTCTCCGCGAAGTGGGGAGGGGGGACTTGGCTGACAGGCACAGCGCGGTAACTGGAAAAGTCACCACACTGACCAGTAGGGTCGAGATCACAGAAAGAAGGCAAAAGCGGCCTTTGGAACCACTCTGGTGGTGCAGTGAAAGGATGGGGCACGAGAACCCTGGTAACCCACTCCTCAGCAGCAAAGGCTCTATCAAGTGGCAGAAAGGTCAGCCTCTGTGGAGAAACTGAGGAGGCAGACACACTGGGACTCACTTCTCTTCTTCCTATGCCCCCAGCCTCACTCCTACCTTGCATTGTTGTTGTTGTTCCAATTCATAGTGACCCTACAGGACAGAGTAGAAGTGCCCCATAGGATTTCCTAGTCTGTAATCTTTATGGGAGCAAATTGCCAGGTCTTTACTCCCAAGTAGCCACTGAATCAGTTCAAACCTCCGACCTTTCGGTTAGCAGCTGAGTGCTTAACCATTGTACCACCAGGGCTCCTTTACCTTGCATTAAACCCATTGCTGTCGAGACAATTCCGACTCATAGCAGCTGGTGGACTCGAACTGCCAACCTTTTGGTTAGCAGCCAAGCTCTTAACCACTGCCCCACTAGGGCTCCATCAAAAACCCACAGGCAATTTTCATCCTCATCCCCAGCTGTCAAGGTCAAACCCTGCCCAAAGCCACCAGTCCTCTGCCTATGAAAAACGAGAGCCCTGGGTAACATAAACTGTTACGCACTCTACTATTAACCAAAAGGTTGGCAGTTGGAACCCACTCAGAGGTGCCTTGGAAGACAGCCCTGGTGATCTGCTTCTGAAAGGTCACAGCCTTGAAAATCCTATGGAGCAGTTCTAATCTGCGCACATGGACTCACCATCAGTTAGAACTGACTCGACAGCAACTAACGTCAACAACTTTCTCTCTCTCACTCACTAATTCCCGTGCCACAATTAACATTCATATACTTGGAGGCAGGCAGGGTCCCCTTTTGACCCCAGAGACTAGATAACTCAGGATGTTAGGGGCTATGTCCAAAGTTTGGCAGTGAATGAGAGGCAGAGCTGCGTCTAGAATGGGGGTCTCCTGACTCACAATACAGTGCTCTTCCCACACCCTGGCACAGATCCTTGCTCTTCCGCCTCTCATTTTCCCTCACATACACACACACACACACACACACACACACACACACACACACACACACACACACACACACACACACACACACACTCTGGGGTCTGGAGAAGGTGGGAGGCTAGATCTAGCCTTGATTGCCTTGGCCTTTGACCCCTCCTTGACTGAATGACAAGCACGCCCTGCTGGGCGAGGTCACTCGAAGTGGAGGAGGGTCTGCTGACTCTTAGGGTCTGGCTGTATCCTCCAGCGGTGGCCTCAATCCCAGCTTGACGACAGGAGCAGGCATATTCAAGTGAAGGCCAGCTTCCAAACTGGCCCATCATTTCAGGGGCCAGCGAAATGGAGTCTCAGCAACCCCAGAGCAGTAAACAAAGTTCAACCCAAAAGACAGAGACATCTCTGGCCAAGCTCACAGGTCAATGAAAGGTCCAGAAGGATTAGGGATCAAACCAGAAGAGCCAGAAAGGGTTTGGAAGAAGATGATGGTGCTTGGCTTAGAGGTCTGAGGTGGGTTGTGGAGGGGAAGCGTCCTGGCCAGGGGAAATGGGGGCAGAAGGGAGAAGAAGTCCAGGTTCAGGCGGGTGCAGGGGACTTGCCGAGCTTCGAGCAGGCTTGCCGGCTCCCACTCGGAGAAGGGCTGCAGCCTGGCTGCGTATCGGGAGGCGCTAGGGCCTCGCGGACGGACGGGGCAGCGAGGGGAGGGCGCCCTCTCCGGAGGGCGGGCGGGGGCAGAGGCGGCGGGAGCGGCGCCGCGCGGAGCTGCCTCCATCCATGGCACAGAGCGGCGGCGGCGGCGGCAGGAGCCCGGCGCGATCCGCTACGTCCCAGCCCAGCGCTGAGCGAGCAGACGACGCGGAGGGGCCCGGCCTCCACCCACCAGCCAGCACCGCGCTCAGACTCCGGCCGCGCCGCAGGGGACCGCCCGGGCTGCGCTGACAGCCGCACCCGCGTCCTCCCCGCCGGGGCGCTTCCTGGACATGCCCCCGGGGCGCGGCGGCGGGGACCCCAGGGCTTGCCTCCGCCCAGGGCCCCCTGCCCGGCGCTTGGGCGCCCCGGGTCCCCGCTAAGTACGCGCCCGCACGCCCGGGTCCCTCCGGCAGGCGCGCAGCCCGGCCCCAGCGCTGTCGGTCCCCGCGGGGAGATGGGCTGATGGGCGCCGGGGGACGCAGGATGCGGGTGGCGCCCGAGCGCCTGCTGCTGCCGCTGCTGCCGTGGCTACTGCTCTTGGCGCCTGAGACCCGGGGCGCACCAGGCTGCCCTGTTCCCATCCTCAGCTGCAAGTGCTCGGGGGAGCGGCCCAAGGGACTCGGCAGCGGCGCCCCCAACCCTGCGCGCAGAAGGGTGGTGTGTGGCGGTGGGGACCTCCCGGAGCCTCCCGAGCCTGGCCTTCTGCCTAACGGCACCGTTACCCTGTGAGTACCCGACGCGGCCACTTCGGCCGCGGCTCCGACGTGGGGGACGAATGGAGACAGAGGTGATAGGGGAAGGGGGCGATGCCATCACTTCAGAGACTCTAGGACAGGCCCGAATCCAGGCGCTCAGAAGGGAGGCTTGGGGAATAGGCGAGAGATTGGCGCTGCCGGAGTGTGGAGGAAGGAAGCTTCTTTGGGGGAGCCGCTGCTGCCTGGAGAGGGGCATCGCGGGCGCCCACTCACCTGCACAGGTGAGGTGGAATGCGTGCTGGCGGGATGCCCACGCCCCTTGAATTTCCATCCTAAACTGAGGTTGCGGGCTTCTAAGACCTGAGGTGGGGTGGGAAGGGGAAGGCTCAAGAACAGATCGTGACCACAGCGCACGCGTCCCGCGACCGGCTGAAGGAGGCCCCCAGGCTTACCCGGCGGGCCTGGCCCCTCCCGTTGGGGGCGCCCCACCTGACCCCGGGCCTGCCAACCCCGCTTCCATCCTGCCTCTATTGGTGGGCTCGGAAAAGTCTCTGCCAGAGATGCGGGTGCTTCTTGTTGGAATGAGACCCGGGCCTCTCGATTCTCTTTGGGCCCCTTGCTCGCCGCGCGCATTTGCGAAGAGAGCTCTGGGCTGAGTATTGCATTCCTCTCCCTTCCTTCCTTCCCCTGGACATAAAACAAGCTTTCGGTGTTTTTCAATTGACTTCGCGCAACGATTGTGAAGAAAGAAACCTGGCTGCGAGAAAGGAGATTACCTTCCGGTCTCCTTCCGCGATCCGAGTTCCCACCCAAGCCAGGGCCTTATTGTTGGCAAAGAGCGCGGCTGCGTCCTAACCCGACCCCAAGCCTCCTCAATGAGGGTCTGAAGTCCAAGAGAATTAGCGGCCCCTCTTCACTGCAGTGATTTCCTGGGCTGACCACGTGCTCGGAGCTCCACGCACGCTGTGGAGTGAGGGTCCTGCCCTAGCGGCGGCCCCTTCCTTTCCTGTGCTGGATCCAGCCTACCAGCAGCTTCCCCTTCCCTGCCCTCCTGACCCCAGTGGCAACCTTTCCCCACCGCCCCTTGCCCGGAGTTGGAGCTGGCTCACAGTCTATCCGCTTGTGTCCAGAACAATACAGTAACGCCTCTGGTTGGGTGAGTTCAGAGGCTGCCCGCTTCCTGACAGGACACGACTGGTCAGCCTCTGACGTTGGCCGCCTGGCCTGCATTTTCCCCAGCTAGGGTGTGTGGGGTGTGTGTGTGTGTGTGTGTGTGTGTGTGTCTTATGGGAGTGGAGGCGGTGTGTCTGCTCTCTCCCACCTCCCTGCAGCGCAGGGATACGGCAACGGCCCAGGAACGCGGCTGTAGCTGCTCATTCTGTTGAGTGTCCACTGGTGTTTAAGAGTCCAGGCAGGCCTGGGCATTCCCCAGCCCACTCAGTTCTGGAGGAGAAAAATGCTTGAATAGTTGGGCAGATGCCTCTGTGAGTCCCTGCTGCACGATGATAACTCAGCTCTGAGAGGGGTATGTGTGTGTGTGCGCGCATCCGTATGTACATGCTCTGTGGCTGTGCTCACACACATATGATGCTTCCCCCATATGCGGTAAGCTTTCTGTGTGTCTGCTTGTTGGGATTAGGGACTCCTAACATATTGAAGGAAGGAAGGGAAAAAAAATACAAAGGTGGTTTTGCAGTACATCTTAGAATGATTTGGCAACTAATGCTTTCCAGTCATGGCTAATTCCCTTCCATGCCATTCCAAGGAGGAGAGCCGGGGCAACTCTGGGTGAGAATATATTGTGACAGGGTTACAGCAACTGTGACTCCTAGTTCACCTTCCCATCCCAAGCCCTTTTCATGAGTAAAAGCCTCCCCTTTCCTCCCAGGCCACTGACTGGGCTGGCTGAAGGCACCTTCTCAAGGAACAGCCCCCTGAGCCTGGCTGTGCATACCTGCAGGGACAGCAGGTGGGGAAGGGCAAGGAAGCCCACTCACCCATCAGCCTGAAGTGTCACTGAATCCCCAGCCACAGGCAGATTTTTTAGGTTCTCCCCACCGACAGGCTCCACAAAAAAATCTCAAAGACCAGGCTTCCCCCTAGCTGGCTTCTAAAGCGAAAAGGATCCAGGTTTCTCTTCAGCACAAGCTGGTCAAGGATTCTTTCCTCTCAGGGCTCAGTCCCTCCAGCATACCTTTCCCCGCCCTAACACGCATCTCCAAGGAGAAAGAAAGAGAAGGGCTGGGAAGGGACTGCCTCTTCAGGCTGACAGCAAAGCGAGAAGCTAAGAGCATGAAAACCTCCTAAATGTTCAGCCTCACTCTCCCAAACTCTTCCCCCTTATTCTCCTCATTTTTTTTTTAAACACAAATTCTCCTTATCACTTTTTAGCTTGTCACCTTGTACAAACAACAGGACTTGAGCCAACAGATTTTGTTTGCATTATGGCTTTTCCCCTTCCCCCATCCCCACCCCCACATTCCCATTAAGGAGCCTGCTGTCCAGTTAGGGTCCTCCAGAATGGACCACCAGGTCCCAGTGCCCTTCACGCAGCCCCCTGCTGCAGACCCTGTGATGCAGGGCTGCAGAGGCCTCAGGACTCTACCTGGAGAAACCCGCAGACGCCGAGGGCTGGAACTGTTCAGGCAGAGACAGTGCTAGATAAGGCCTCCGTCTGCAAGGAGCCTGCTACAGTCTGCTCAAGAAGCTCCCCAAGCAGTTTAAGGCAATTCTGTGAACAGTCCTGTTTACCTCATTGAAAAACCCTTCCTCCCCTCCACCCATTATCTCAACTTCTGCCATCTGTTTTTGTAAACTACATATCCCCTTTCCCCGCCCTTTGCTGTTTTTTTCTTTAATGGATTTTCATTTGCCCTTTTCCAGAAAAGCAGAACTCCTGGCTTCCTTCCTGATCCATCTGGTCCCAACCCACCCCCCAGTCTCACAGCCCAGTCTGTAGTGAGGTGGGCAGGGCAACTCTGGGCTCAAATGTGCCTGTACAGAGCAGGAACCTTTATGGGCCTCCCCTGAGCGGAAAGGTCCCTTTAGGGTGGCTTATTACAGGGAGAACCTGGGTGTGGGTGGGAAAAGTGAACAGCAGTGTGAGCCCTCTACCCACCGCTGAGCAGCAGCTGATGGGCCTGCCCTCTGGTCCTCAGCTCTGGGAGTTAGAATAAGGGGGAAGGGGACCTGGGAATAAGGAATTCCGGGAAAGGACTGATGATAAATAACTCCAGGAGGAAATCTACTATGAGGACCTCCCAGGATATCTGAGCAGCCCCTACAGAGGCGACTAGACTTGTGTCATAAATTCCTAGAACGTCTGCACCTCGGTAAAGGGCCTTAGAGATCAGCAGGTCCAGCCCCTACATCTTCCAGCTGAGTAAACTGAGGCCGGACAATGGATGTTGCCTTGCTAATAGTCACACAGCTAGCTGGGGCCAGAGTCAGGATTAGCTGGTTGGGTTCTCGACACACTGCTCTTGTGCAAGGGACTTTCGGTTCACCTGGCTGGACTTGGGGCCCAATGGACACAAAAGCCGCTTTAAAAAACCTGGTTCCTTCCCAGCAAGACCCAGGCCCTTTTGACCTGGGAACATTCCAAGGCCGGATGGAGAGGGGGGCGGGCATGGGACCAGTCACTCCAAATGCTCAGCCACCAGCATTTCAGGGGGAGTTGCCCATCACATCAGCAGCCCACATAGAGGAGAAGGGGCTGTTTGCCACGCAGATGTGCTCAGAGCTGGCTGGGTTCTTTTGCTGTGAGTTTGACGGTCTTCAGGAGCATGATAGGGCAGGGGTGGGCAGGGATAGGAGGGGAGCTGTCCTCCAGCCTCAGGGAGGTGTTCCTTGAGCCCCAGAGCTCCCTCCTGCTTCTGGACTCAACGCTCTGGCCCAGGCCCTCACCTTAGTGCCCCTCAGCCCAGCCACCAGGGTCCAGTTAGGGGAGTTTGGAGCAAAGTGTGCCAACCACCATCCATACAGCCCGATGAGAGGGGAAAGATGCTGGCTGGAGGGGCGGGCCCATGCTGGCTTCCCCCACCCCCTCGAGTCCACCCTCTTTTCCCCATATGGTTCTCATAACGTCTGGGCTCAGAGACAGCAGCCAGAGGAAGTGGCTGTGTACAGAGAGCTTTTGTGAGGGAGAGGAGGGGGGAGGGGGAGAGAGTGAGGAGAAAGAGGGAAAGAAAAGAGGGAAGAGGCAGGAGACGGAAGGTGAGAGGAAGCTTTAGCACACCCCCTTACCCTCCCAGTGGTAAAAGGGTCTCAGCTGCAACATCCCCACGTGGGCTCCCAGACCCCCCACCAGTCTGAGGGAGGTGGGGCATGAGGGGCCTCAGAAGAAATCCAAGTCCCTCCCTGACTCTTCCTACCTACCTACTTGAGGAGCTGGAGGTAGCTAGCTCCAGGGATTTGGTCAGCCTCTTCTTGGGAGCCTTGGGAACCCACCACCCTTAGGGCCTCCTCTTGTGTGGGATATTAGGATCCATGGTCCTGTGTCAGGGAGCACACTAGACAGAAGGCAGAGCCCCCTGGGGCTCGCTGGTTGAGTCCTCATTGTACCAAAGAGACTGAAGTGCCACCATGCTGAGCTCCAAAGATATCACATATAATTCACCCCCAAATGGGTCCAGGCCCCAGAATGGGTTATTCAGCCTGAACTATTCAGAACATGTGCATGAACTCAGCAGCTCCTGAACCCCAAGGAAGTCATTTCCTGCTGGCTACCATGGATCACCCCTCTCTCACTAGGGGGTGGAGGGAGAGGCACTCTCTAGTCCTGGAGGTGAGTCTGAGAATTTCCCATAAAGGCACAGGAAAACCAGTGTAATTTCACCCTAACCATAAATTGACCATTAAATTTGGGGGTGATGTTTTTAAAAAGAGAGAGTGTTTTTAAGTTTATCCCACATGGGACTCACCAGGATCACAACTCTTTTTCTGAGGGAGGAAAAGTCTCAGCCACCTCTGAGTTGATCCCTGTCCTTTCACTCAGTGGCTGCTTTCCTCACCAAAGCCCAGAGAGGGGCAGTGAGTTCCCAAATACCACACAGCCTGGACAGGACCCCTGGTTCTCATCACCCTTGTGGCCTGAGACTGCCATGACTCCTGGGACCTGACAGAAAGCCGGGGGAGGGAGAAGGAGGGAAAGGGCCCTGGGCTGAGAATTAGAGGGAAAATCTGGTAACTGCTAGGAAGGGGCTGCTTGGAGGGGCTGTTTATTTTCATTTCCCCAGCCCAGGCGCTCTGTTCTATTTAGAGCTCAGACACTGACAGGACGAAGCTGCCTCCTCCCCTTCCTCCCTCCACTGGGCCCCCATCCTTCCCAAACTCCAGAACATTCCTTAGCTTTTAGGACTGGGTCGGAGGGGGCAGGAAAGGGGGAGGGGGGAAGAAAAATTATAGAATGTAGCTGACTTGGCCAGCCTCCCTGGACCCGGTTCTCCCAGGCTTTGCTTCAGTTTTCCCCTGGGAGCCAGGGAAGGGCAGGATGGGGGAGCCAGGGGGTATGCAAGATGGATGGGGCCAGGTGAGGGGCAGGGGAACCAATCTGTCACGGAGGATGGGGGAGTGCAGCTTGAGGGGGAGTTCCTGCCTGAACTGGAAAGGCCAGACATCTCCCAGCTGGAAGGGGAAGGGGAGGTCTGAGAGGCTCTCCTGCCCCAAGGGCTCCTTGCCTTGCTGGGAGCCGTGTGGTGAGGCAGAAACTCTATGACTTCAGGCTTCAGGAGACTCTACACCCATGATGGGAAAGGCCATCAAATATAAGGGGTGGGAGTACCAGTCCAGCCCCCTCTTTTACTGAGAAGGAAGCTGAGGCCCAAGGGGTGCTGACCTGCCCAAGGTCACACAGCTCCTGGTCAGACAACCACCACTAGACCCCAGGACTCCTGACTCCCAGTCTTGTCTGCCATCTTTCAGGTACAAACACTGAGGCAAGGCCAACGAGAGGAGCCACATCTTAGAAAGGAGAAGAAGGGTAGGGAATAGCACACAGAGATTTGGAGACCTTGGAGCTTCTCAGGCCTCTTAGAGGCTCCACCACTGAGTCACTCTGGATCCCAAACAGTAACACTGCCCCAGGCATCAGGGGCCCCAAGGACTTCACCTGTCCACTCTGCTCATGGTGACTATGTTTCCGGAACCAAAATTCAGGCACGTGGTGCTGGAAGTTTTGGGGGGAAGAGTTGCCCAGTGGACATCCATGGCCCACTCCCATCCCAAGAGGGACAGAGCCCTATAAAACACGGCTCTCACAGACAAGCAGATGCAGTTCCTCTTCCCACATTGACTAACCAGGCAGCCCTTGGGAAAGGCCGGGGGTATTACACTAACCCATTTTCTCCCACTTGGCCTAACAATGGCCTAACAAGTACAGATGTGTTTAGGGGGACCACTGTACAAAATCACTATACCAACCGAGTATTTGAAATCAGATTGAGCCAAGAAATGGGAAACTCATGGTCTCTAAAGCGCTCTTCCACATGTTTCCTCTCTGTCCTGCACCACAGACAGCTTAAGGGCTATGTGACCTCTACAGGACAGGTGTCCCAGAAGGACTGTCCTGTGGAGCCAGCTTAGCTAGGGCAGGGATGGGTTCTCCTGAGCATCAGGAGTGAGCGTCTATGACTGATGAGGGAGAGTGGCGGTGGGGAATTGGAGGGAGAAGGAATCTGCCTCTTGACTTGGCAGAACTCAAGACTCGGCAGTGAATTCTCCATCCACTGACTACCCCACTTTCCCTGGAGCTCTGCCCCAGATACCCATCTGTTCACCAGCCAGTACCTACCGTATATCCTAGCCCCATGCCAGGGGATGAGAGACTCAGTCCCAACCCTTACAGCCCTCACAGTTTCATCGTGGAAACACTCATCCCATAAGAGTGGAACGGTTAAATAGTGACCAAAAACACCCAAGGGAAGTGACAAAGATCAGGGCCTCAGGACTTCCAATGAAAACTTCTGGGGAGGAACATCTGAAGGACTAGTATACAATTGGGTATAAAAGATTGATAACAGATTAATCCTTTCTGGTCTATTTGTATTTAAAAAGAGGCTTTTAAAATTCCCCAGTGGTGGAATTTTAGGCTGTGTATGGAGGAAACGTTTGAGGTGGATGGGGATTACTTCCCACCTTGTTCAAATCAGGTATACACACACACACAGAATCCATCCTGTCTGACACATCTCCCCCCATCTTCCATGATGAGAAGTTTGCAGAGAGACCATGTCTCATGTACCTTTGTAGCACTAGTGTTTAGGTGGTTAGTGAAGTTTGAAGAATGAATGAATGTGTGTGAATGATTATAGCATACTCTATTCCATGTGCTCCAGCTAGGAAGCTTCAGCTTGAACTTGCGTATGAGTAATTGATGGTGTGTCCCACAGTCAGCCCCTGGCCTTGTTCTGACTGATGATATTGAGCTTCTCCATCATCTTTCCACGGATGTAGTCGATTTGATTCCTGTGTATTCCATTCAGCAAGGTCCACGTGTACAGCTACAGAGAAGGGGCCCTAAAATCTCCATCACTCCACACCCACCACCTGTAGCATCTTTTCTTAGGCTTCTGCCTCTAGGTTCAATCCCAAGGCCGCAGACTCACTCGGTCAGTCCTCTCCCATCCCAGCCCCAATTTCTTGTTTCTACCTGCTCACTCCAAGACATTCTCTTGTAGAGAGGGAAGTTAGAGAAAAGGAGACACGCAGGCCCCATGGGTAGAAGCCACTGCAAGACTGTTTCTCTCTTGGCCTTGGTCTCAGGCCCTGCCTGGATGGTCCAGTTTCAAGATTGAGTTCGGGGCAGTCTCAGGATGTGACCCTCTAAAGCCTGGAGAAGAAAGCCCCTACCTGAGTCTCTTTCCAGAACCAGTAGGTGTTCAAGGTCAACTGGACAGGCTTCCAGTTAAGGGAAGGAACAATAGGGAAATACAGGAGTGGGCAAAACACCCTGCATGCCCTCTCCAACATTGATGTCCCCTGCAATCAGCCTAAATGGACATGAAGGGCAGCTTTGAAGGGAACAGAAGTCATAGAGGAGCAGCCCTTAGCCTGAGGGCATGTGTCAAAGCAGGACCTGTGAGCCATAGACATTCTCACTTTTAGGGGCCCTGGTGGTGCAGTGGTTAAGTGTTTGGCTGCTAACCAAAGGGTCAACACTTCGAATCCACCACCCACACCTTGGAAACCTTATGGGGCAGTTCTGCTTTGCTATAGGGTCACTATGAGTTGGAATCAACTCAAGGGCAACCAGTTTTTGGATTGTCATATGAGGAGTGGAGCAAATGTTTAAGCACTCACCAAAAGGCTGATGGTTTGAACCCACCCAGGGACACCTCAGAAGACAGGCCTGGCGATCTGCTTCCGAAAGGTCACAGCCTTGAAAACTCTATGGAGCACAGTTCTACTCTGCGCACACGGGGCTGTCATGAGCCAGAATTGACTTGATGGCAACTAACAACATTGTCATATCAGAAGTCCCTGGGTGGAGCAAACAGTTAAGAGCTGGACTACTAACCAAATAGGTGGCCGTTTAAACCGCTCAGAGGTGCCTCGGAAGCAAGGCCTGTTGATCTGCTTCCAAAAGGTCACAGCCTTGAAAATCCTATGGAGCACAGTTCTACTCTGCACACGTGGGGTCACCATGAGTCGGAATTGACTCAACTGCAACTGGTTGGGTTACTGTCATATCAACCATACTAAAATGTACACGCATTCTTCATGAAATATGATAATGATTGCTAATCGACCTAGCATGACATTTGCTAGATTATTTTTTTAATTTTAATCTTTATTTAAGTAAATAAGTCTATATTAATTAATTTTAATGTTTTAGAGACAGTAATTATCTTTGAGGTTTCAGATGACTTTGTGGGCCCTGAGTATGCTCGAAGGCCCTTGGCACTGAGCCTGCAGGCAGGCCTGGGAACTCCGGTTTTACCTTGACCATTTAGGGTGGGTTATGGGCTTCATGTCTTTTTTGATATCAGTAAGCAGACCACCCTCCTCCCCATCACTGATTATCTCCCTAAGTCACTGCCAAGCCACCAACAGCGGTGTCAGAGACAGAGCCTTCCTAAAGCAGAGAGCCCCAGGGACTGCCTGAATTCACTGAGACTCTAGGATCTGAATCCTAGAGAGTAGATCCTGTGTCCACAGAGGGGCTGATGTGGTTGTTGCCTCTGTGTGTGTGTGTGTGGAGGTGGGCAGTGGTCTGACATGTACGATTCTTCCTGCACATGTGAGAACCATTTCGTTCAGGCGCGTGCTGGCTCCTTGCCCCACAGGGTGGTGCCCACGTGTGACTACTACAGGGTCATCTTTGATGTCGGGGTGGTATCTGGTGAGTTCCTGTGGCTGCCCAGAGGCCACAGGGCTTCTCTGTAGACGCCAGCCACTCGCTCCCTTGGCCTCCAGCCTCATTAGTGGTAACTCTGCTTGCTTCTCTCCCCTAAAATAGGACCCCAGCCAGGAGAGAGTTCTGGAATGGACTCCGTGTGCCCCCTCTCCTTGGCCAGATTTCAGACTCTGGAGTAGAGAACAGGGGACTCCAGGGATTGACTCCTCTTCCCACGGAAAGTTTGAAGTGAGGCAGACAGGAAGGGAGGAAGGGAAGAGAGAACCTCAAGATGCGGGACTGGGCAAGCTGAGCTGTGTGGGGCAGGGTTAGTGCAGTTGTGAAGGAAGCCCACCTGACTCGCTGTGTGGTTGTGGGGCAAGAGGATGGTGCAGGCTGAGGTGGTGTCTGTCTGGGGAAGTTAAAGAGAGCCAAGGCTGGCACCGTGTCCACGATGGCTGGATAGAACCGTGGGGCTGAGTTTCCCTCCGTCTCTGCCCAATTTTTGTGGCCGCCCTGTCTGTTTTCCTCCCATGAGACAACCTAGAGTGGTGGGAACATTTTTCTTCCCATTGGATTAGGCTCTGTGTGTGTGCGTATGTGTGTGTCTTTATCCACCCCATCAGCAGCCCCGTAACTGCCAGCTTCCTACCTACTCATAAAAGAAAAAAACAAACCTAAGCACTTTCTGTCCAAAATTACTGCCCGCCTCGACCAGACCCACAAGGGGGCATATCGGAAACCTGAACTGACAAACACAACTGAGGCCATCTCAGAATAATCCAGATCTAAAGAAAATTTCCTCAAAACTATTCAGATAGTTAAGACCAAAAGATCTAATTCTGGGTATCTGGGGACTCGGATCACAGAGAACTATCTGCCCAAAGTCTGTCCAAGAAATGGAAATGTGTCGAGAAGGGGACCCATTGAAGGAGAAGGATAAAAAGCTATTTGCCTGGTGGGCCTACTTTTGTGAATGGGTCCCAGGGTCGGGGACCAGGGGTATGTCCTCTGTACAAGGAACAAGTCTCATTTCAAGACTATCAGTGCTGGAGTTTGCGTGGGGCTGGCCAAGCCGAAAGTGTGGGCTGCAGATGCCCCCCACCCATGTCCTGCCCTCTTCTCCCCAGCACACACACAGAGGCTGCCTTCAGAGAGGCCCTGGCCAGCAAGAGGTCTGGGCTCAGGGCTGAGGTGGGTGGGACAGGCTGGGAGCTAGCCCTGAAGCCAGACCAAGAAATAAGCTGCTCTGGGCCAGAGGCTCTTCCCTCCCTGCTGAGGGGCTGGTCCCCCGGATCGGATCGTTTGCTCTGCTCCTGCACAGCACAGGCACACACACCCCCACACACACACCTGTTGCCTTAGTATCTCTCAAGCAACCCAGGCTTCTGGGGAGAGACTGGCTGCAAAGAGACTAGATAAGGGTTAAAGCTGCACCAGTGAATACGATAGCCACTAGCCACACATGGCCGTTGAGCACTTGTAATATGGTTGGTCTGATTTGAGATGGGCTAGGCTTGCTGTGAGTCTGAATCAAGTCAACAGTAAGGGGTTTGTTTTTTGGTTTTAGAAGAGTAGAATACAAACCAGAAATCAAAGACTTAGTACAAAAAAAAGAAAAGCTCTCATTAATAATTTCTGGACATTCAGTACATGTTGACATGGTAGTGTTTTGGATACATTGGGTTAAATAAAATATATTGTTAAAAACAATCTAAATTTTTTTTTTTTTTTTTTACTTTTTTAGAATGTGGCTACTAGAAAATTTTAGATTATGTATGTGGCTCACATTATATTTCTACTGGCCAGCTCTGGGTTAAAGAATCTGGAGTATGGGAAAGAGGTCAAAGGATTAAAGGTTAAAGAGTCTGGGGAATGTGGGGTGGGGTTTCCCCCTCAACACCCAGTACCATCTCTGGACCCCTCTGGGTGGGGTTCTCAAACTGAGATTCCAGGTTTTAATTTCAGCAACTTGGAAGCTAGAGAATTTTTTAATTTTCTCTTTTTACTTCAATGATCTTACAAAAATTTTCTTTCATAAAAAAATGTTTTGCAGAGACAACTTTTAATTAGAAGACATTTTCATAATGTAAGATTTTTGTTTCTAAAGTTGATGTTTCTCAAACTGGACTCCTCAGATGTGTTGTTATTGTTGTTGTTAGGTGCCATAGAGTCGTTTCCAGTTCATAGCAACCCTGTGCACAACAGAAGGAAACACTGCCCAGTCCTGTACCATCCTCACAATTGTTGCTATCTTTTAGCCTACTGTTGCAGCCAGAGATAGTGTCAATCTATCTCATTGAGTGTCTTCCTCTTTTTCACTGACCCTCTACCGAGCATGATATCCTTCTCTAGGGACTGGTCTCTCCTGATAACATGTCCAAAGTACGTGAGATGAAGTCTCACCATCCTCACTTCTGAGGAGCACTCTGGCTGTACTTCTTCAAAGACAAACTTGTTTGTTCTTCCAGTAGTCCATGGTATATTCAGTATTCTCTGCCAACACTGTAATTGAAATGCATCAATTCTTCTTTGGTCTTCTTTAAGCATTGTCCAGCTTTCATGTATATATGAGGTGATTGAAAATACCTTGGCTTGGGTCAGACACACCTTAGTCCTCAAGGTGACATCTTCGCTTTTTAGCACTTGAAAGAGGTCTTCTGCAGCAGATTTGCCCAATGCAGTACGTGATTTGATTTCTTGACTGCTGCTTCCATGGACATTGATCCAAGTAAAATGAAATCCTTGACAACTTCAATATTTTCTTGGTTTATCATGATGTTGCTTATTGGTCCAGTTGTGAGGATTTTTGTTTCCTTTATGATGAGGTGTAATCCATACTGAAGGCTGTAGTCTTTGATCTTCATCAGTAAGTGCTTCAAGTTCTCTTCACTTTTAGCAAGCAAGGTTGTGTCATCTGCATATCGTAGGTTGTTAATGAGCCTTCCTCCAATCCTGATGCTTTGGTCTTCTTCATAGCCCAGCTTCTCGGATTATTTGCTCAGCATACAGATTGAATAAGTACAGTGAAAGGATACAACCCTGACACACACTTTTCCTGATTTTAAACCAGGCAATATCCCCTTGTTCTGTTCGAAAAACTGCCTCTTGGTCTATGTACAGGTTCCTCATGAGCACAATTAAAGTGTTCTAGAATTCCCATTCTTCTCGATGTTATCCATAATTTGTTATGATCCACACAGTCAAATGCCTTTGCATAGTCAATAAAACACAGGTAAACATCTTTGTTGTATTCTCTGCTTTCAGCCAAAATCCATCTGACATCAACAATGATATCCCTCGTTCCACATCCTCCTCTAAATCTGGCTTGCATTTCTGGCAGTTCCCTGTCAATATACAGCTGCAACTGTTTTTGAATGATCTTCAGCAAAATTTTACTTGCATGTGGTATTAATGATATTGTTCAATAATTTCCACATTCCACTGGATCACCTTTCTTTGGAGTAGATTTGTATATGAATCTCTTCCAGCCAGTTGGCCAGGTAGCTGTCTTCCAGATTTCCTGGCATAGATGTGTGAGCATTTCCAGCATGCATTCATTTGCTGAAACGTCTCAATTGGTATTCTGTCAATTACTGGAGCCTTGTTTTTCACCAAGGAGCCCTGGTGGTGCAGTGGTTAAAGCACTCGACTCCTAACCGAAAGGTCGGCAGTTAGAAACTACCAGCAGCTCCGAGAGAGAAAGAGGTGACAATCTGCTTCCATAAAGATTTACAGCCTTTGAAACTCTTTGGGGTTGCTGTGAGTCAGAATCGACTTGTCGGCAGTGGGTTTGGTTTTTTTCTGGTTGTTTTTCACCAATGCCTTCAGTGCAGCTTGGACTTCTTCCTTCAATACCATAGGTTCTTGATCATATGCTACCTCCTGAGATGGTTGAACGTCAACCAGTTCTTTTTGGTACTGACTCTGTTTTCCTTCCATCTTCTTTTAATGCTTCCTGCATCATTCAATTTTTTGCCCAGAGGATCCTTCAAAATTGCAACTCGAGGCTTGAATTTTTTCTTCAGTTCTTTCAGCTTGAGAAATGCTGAGTGTGTTCTTCCCTTTTGGTTTTCTAACTCCAGGTCTTTGAACATTTTATTGTATTTATTATTATTTCATTATATATTGTATTTTAGATATATTCCCAGGAAAGAAGATAGTTCTTTTCTTTTTTTTTTTCCCATTGACATGGGTCCATACACTACTCAAGTTTGAAAATTAATGTTCCTGGGCTCCCTCCTTTGTAGATGGGGCTGTGATCATCTGGGAGCTCTGTTCCTCTATCCTTCCATACCCCCATCCTCTCCCCATGCACCCCACCTCATCAGCGTTTCCAGTCTTTTCTCACCCCCAACCCAAGGGGACAATCCCTGGGAAAGACCCTTGGGTGGGTGGGAGGCTGAAAGATATCCCCTTTCTCCACACTTCTTTCTAACGTTTTAGGACCCTTCTCTGGCATTCCTAAGGATACTGAGGGGTCCTCTCTCCTTCTCAGACATTTAAAGCAACCTCTGAGCCTCAAATTCTGAGTGGGTATGGAGGGAATAAGCTGAGAATGAGATGAGGCAGGCTTTGATTTACAGTCAGGTAGTATACACCGTTGAGAGCCCGTCACGACTGAGGTGGTCATCCCAGCCCTGCCAGGGCCTGAATGAGACCTTTACAGGCCCTAAGAGCCGATGAGATTATGGTTTAACACCACCACTGCCCCATGTGTAATATGAAATAAAACAATCATAATCCACAAAATGAGAATAAGGAAGTTCATAAAAGTTCTAATTTTTCTTACAATAACTAAAAAAACCTATTTCCGTCCAGTCAATTCCGACTCATAGTGACCCTATAGGACAAAGTAGAACTGCCCCATAGGGTTTCCAATCTTTTACAAAAGTAGATTGCTACATCTTTCTCCTGCAGAGCAACTGGTGGGTTGGAAATACCAACTGTTCATTTAGCAGCTGAGCACTTAACCACTGTGCAACCAGGGCTCCTTTTTTTAATAACTACTCTGACGTATTTTTGAAATATCAAGATAATGATATGTGTGTGTGTGAAGCTTTTTGGAAACCCAGTATTCCCCCTCCCCACCACCCAAACCCCTCCTCATAGTCACCCTCAGGCCCTGCTGGGAAATGTCACTGTTGGAGGGACCCTTAGGCTGGGACAGGAAGAGTGGACAGGAAGGAGTTTAACTGGAAGGGGGAGAAAGGGAGGAAGGAGATGAAGACTCTACCCCTTCCCATTGACCCAGAAAGTCAAAGTCCCCTTCCACTCTTGCCTCCATCCTGGCCACTCTGTTCCCCACAAGCCTCTTAAAGATGGAGTAGGTGGAATTTCGGACGTCCAGGGTGCTCTTACTGCCTGTCTTGGTATGGTCACCCACCCATTTCCTATAAGCCTTGGGGCAAATCTCTCTCTCTTTCTCTCTTTGTTGGTAAAATATTTGCCTTTTTAACTATTTTTACATGTACAATTCAGTAACATTAATTACATTTACCATATTGTGCCACCATTACCATTAACCTATCCACTCCCGATAGCTTTCCATCACCCTAAACAGAAACTCAGTGCTGCTTAAGCAGTAACTCCCCATTCCCCTCCTCCCAGCCCTTGGTAATCACTGATCAACTTCTGTCTCTATGCACTTGCCTATTCTAGGTATTTCATGCACTTGCCTATTCTAAATATTTCGTATAAGTGGGTTCATCTAATATTTGTCCTTTTGTGTCTGACTTATTTCACTCAGCATAATGTTTTCAAGGTTCATTCATGTTGAAGCATGTGTCAGAAGTTCATTTCTCTTTATGGTTGAGTAATATTCCATTGTGTGTATGTACCACATTTTGTGTATCCATTCATCTGTCGGTGGACAGTTGGGTTGTTTCCATCTTGTGGCTGTTGTGAACAGTGCTGATAGGAACATTCGTGTACAAGTATCTGTTTGGGTCCCTGCTTTCAAGTCTTTTGGGAATATACCTAGGAGTGGAATTGCTGGATGGGGCAGACCTCTTTTTGGTAGCTCCTCTCATGCCGGTGCCCACTCAATTCCCTCTACCTTCTAGTTCAGCCCAGAGGCTGCCCACTGGAGAGGAGGCCCGAGGCTTGAACCTCTGGTTTCCCAGGCCACTTCTCCAGTAAAAGCAGAGATAAGAAGGGAAGCCCTGCGCCTCTGCTCAGGGCAGGCAAGAGCTTGGCCTGAGAGACTCATTAAAGCTTTTTAGTAAGTAATTAACTAGAGGGATGAGCCCTTTGGCCTTCTGGAACTCCCCTCCTCCCAGTGGGGAGTCTGACAGAGGAAGGCTGAGTGGGTGGGCTGAGATGCTTAGTCTGCTTGAGGCCTCTTTCCTCCTCCCCTAAATACAAACGAATAAATAAACAGAACTCTGAGGGAGCAGAGGCAAAGGCTAGGGCCTGGCTTCCCCCAGGTCTAGGGCTTTACTAGCTTTCTGCCAAGGCTGTAGACAGGCTTAGGGAGGCAAGGATAGGATGCAGCCCTCTAAGTCGGGGCCTTTTGAGGTGTGGGGGTCATCACCTTCCAGTGAGGCTCTCAACTCGAATGAGAGAGTATGGAGACCCCAAGGAAGGGCAGCTCCTCCCACCTGTCCCTAGACCTGCTGGGCTTCCTGTCCCATCTGAAGCCAGAGCCCTGACCCAGTTCAGGCTGTCTTCCCACCACGATCCTCAAGGGATCCATCTTCTCCCCTATCCAAGGACAGAGCTGTGGAGGGCATAATGGGGCCACTGTAAGGCCTACCCTGTGGTTCCAAGGTGGAAAGGGGGGCATCACAACTTCACTCCCTGCTCAGCCCACCTGCACACTGAGCCCCAAGTCAGATCCAGATCATGGGGAAACTCAAGGCAGGTGAACTGTTTGACTTGAGGGTCAATGGGCTGACAAGTCTGCCTGGACCATTCCCTGGTTCCCCCCTACAATCTCCTGGAGCAAAAGGTGGGGCTGTGCATTGCACAACTCCAGGGGGAGCCATTTACACGGAATGCAGCATGGCTCTAGTGAAGAAACTGGCTCCTCACTCCATCTGCACTCTCCAGGCTCTAACAGCACCTTCTCAAGTCTGTGTTCTCCCTGTCCCTTCAGGCTCTTGAGCAACAACAAGATCACAGGGCTCCGGAATGGATCCTTCATGGGACTCTCCCTGCTGGAGAAGTTGTAAGTGCTTGGGCAAGGTGGGGCGGGTGAGGTGGAGGTCGGGAGATTGTGTGATGGGTAAGAGGTCAATCCAGGAAGGATGAGGAACACTGGTTGCTGAGGGACCCCACACACCCAGAGCTGCTGGCTATGTGGGGCCCAGAGTCAGACCCACTGGGACTCTGTCCAGAACTTGACCCCAGGTAAAGGGCAGAGAGGGCTGGTCTGGGAGAGAGAGACCTACCCCTTCACCACCTAGAGCAGAGAGAGGTAGGGAAACCTCGCTGGTCTAGGCTGGGATGGGGATAACGGAAACTCATTAACGCTCTTTAATGAGCAATTAGCTGGCCTCAAGCGGCCTCCTCCTTCCGGCTGGGGGCCAGCATAAAAGGGAGATGGGTAAGGCTGAGAAGGGAAGCTTAGTGTGAAGGAGGCCTCGTCCTCCTTCCCTAAAAAACAAATCAACAAACAAAGCCCCAAGGGGGCAGAGCCCTGGCCTGAGGGTGGGGAAAGGAATCAAGTCCAAGTCTTCCCCCAACCAAGTCTCAGTAGCAGCATCCTTCAGGCTGCCCTGAAGACCTCGGGACAGGCTGGCATTGGACATAGGAGTGCTAGCGCCTGGCTGGGCTGCAGGTGTCGCCTCCTTGGGGTTGGGGAGCCCTGAGGGCTAGTTGAGGCCAGCGTGTGGAAGGGTGAGTGAGGAGGAATTAGTGGTGGTAAATTGCTGGGAAATGAAAGGAACACAGAAGCCCCAGCCTCTCAGCCACACTCAAGAGGGTCACGTTCACAGGAGGGCTTGTGGAGAGGTGGGACACGCACTGGGCTGGAGACCTGAACAACCTGTCTCTGAATTCCCTGCTCAGTCGGGGTTCCAGGAACCACAGCCTATACAATAGCTTTGAGTCCTCGTCCCCTCCACAGAAGAGGCCTGGGCCTCATATCTCTCTGGAGACTGATTCTGGCTTTCTCCCCCGCCTGCAACTGCCTCTCCCTTTTCTGCTGACATCCTGCTAAGCTTTCCCAGTTCCTCCAACAGGGCCTCTGCCCTCCTCTGGTACCATTTTGCCCAGAAGGTTTAGTTCAGTGCAACGGGGATACAAATGAATAAGGTGTGAAGCCTGCTCTCAAAAGAGCCAGAGATTCACGTCCTGTGAAGACCAAATAGTCTTGAAACAGCCACAGACAATGCCATATATAGATTAGAACTCAGTAGGTTGGGAAGTTCAAAGGCTGGAGTGTTCAAGAATGCAAGAGATGCAATGTCTGCGTACCATGGTGTTTCAATCTTTAACCATCTCTACAACCTCATGAGATGACCTCTGTTACACCCGTTTAACAGTGGAAGGAAAATCTTCTCACCCAACACCTCCAAGGCTGTGATTGAAGCTTGATGGCCTAACTGGGTTAGTTGGGTGGGTAGGGCAGAAAGGCAGAGCAGGCTTGTCTATCTGGGGCGTGTTGGGCTGGGAGAGGGCTGGAACGTTGATAATGGTGGATGTACACAGCTCTGTGACCAGCTTCCTCCGACCGTCTGCTCTGAAGCTCCAAAATCAGGGTGGTCCTGAATAAGGAGAATGACTGCCACCAAGCTTCTATTTAAAAGCCCCTCGCATGCCAAGAAATAGTGAAGGTTTTGTTTTGTGTGTGTGTGTGTGTGTGTGTGTGATGAAAATATACACAATTCAACAATTTCTACATGTATAATTCAGTGACTTTGATTACATTCTTCAAGTTGTATGGTCATCCTCACTATCTTTTTCCAGATTATCCTACCACCATTAACATAAAGAAATAGGGAGGTTTTTTATCCTCCCGCAAGCAGTTAAGCTTTCAGGGCTCTGATCCCAGCACTCAGCCCAGGCTTGGTCTTAGAGGCTGAGTCGAAGGAAAGCAGACACTCCTTCCAGGGATCTTTCGGAGGAATACAAACCGCAGCTGCCTCTCCAGCCCTTTGCCCTGCCCCTAGGACCAGTCACTGCCTGCAATTGCTCTTCCTTCTTAGCACCTGCAGGCGGTGACCAGCTGCTCTGAGCCTCTCATGGCCTGACCAACATCTTCCCGTCTTCACCCTCTTGCTTCCATCGGTCAAAGACCACTGGTTCTGCCCCCTTCTCCTTCTCCTTCAGAGGATACATTTTCTGATGAAGATGAAAACATGGCTTTTCCTTTCCCAGCCTTGCAAACATCCTGAGTTGGCCCCTCTCCCTAGTCACCACACAGCAGGTTCGTTCAAAGCATGGGAAGCCATCAGAGAAAACTGGGAGAGTAATCAGAGTGAAATGGCAGACAGGAGTCTCCGGGTGATGCAAACAGCTAACGAGCCAGGCTGCTAACCAAAAGGTCCACCTAGATGTGCCTCAGAAGAAAGGCTTGGTGAGCTACTTCCAAAAAATCATCCACTGAAACCCTGTGGAGCTGGAAACGGTACAGCCAGAGCAGAATGAATGAGAATGATGACACCTTGTGAAAAATGTAATCAATATCACTGAACAATTTGTGTGGAAATTGTTAAATGGGACCCTGATTTGCTGTGTAAACTTTCACCTTAAACACAATAAACTATTATTTAAAAAACAAAACAAAACCCTATGGAGCACAGTTCTACTCTGACATGCATGGGGTTGCCATGAGCCAGAGTCGATTCAATGGCAACTGGCTTCACGGGAGACAGGATCTGACTAAATGCTGAGTCATTGATGTGGGAGGACCCCTGTGCGTGAGAGCTAGCTTTGGAATGAAAATTAAAATCCTCAGTTTGAGCCCCTGCTCTGTTATGAATTGTTCCATTCATTCCTTCTATATTCATTGGCCTCCTCTACGTGGAAAGTCGTTCCAGGCACTGGGTATGCAGGAGTGAAAAAGTGAGAAGGAGTGAAAGAGACCCAGTGCCTGAGCACATGAACTTACCCTCTCCTGATGGGACTCAGAAAATAGCAAATAGATATGTAATGTGTGAGGGAATGGCAAGGGCTGTAAAGAAAACTGAAGCAGGGCAAGGGGGCAGACAAAACGTGATGGGGTCTGGTTCGTGCGATGAGGTCAAAGAAGGCCTCACTGATAAGGTGACTGACTAGGTCCGTTTTGTCGGACTGCCCTAAACTGGGTGGCTTAAAACAACCAAAAATGTATTCTCTCAGGGTTCTGGAGGCTAGAAGTCTGTCAGAATTCAGGGCCACGTGAATGCTCTAGGGGAAGATCCTTCCCTGTCTCTGCCGGCTTCTAGTGGCCCTGGGCATTCCTGGGTTGGTGGCAGCATCCCTCCCATCTCTCCCTCTGTCGTCACATGGCCGTCTCCCTCTGTATCTGTCTGTCTCCTCAGAGTCACATTGGATTAGGAGCCACCCTACTACAGTATAGTCTCGTGTTAACTAATTACATCTGCAATGACTCTATTTCCAAACAAGGTCACATTCACAGGCACCAGGGGAAGAACTTCAACATATCTTTTGGGGGTTGCAACTCAACCCATGACAGTGACAGAACCAGAGACCTGAATGAAGGGACGGAGAGAGCCAGGTGGCTCCCAGATGGCAGTGAGAACAGCAGGTGCAAAGGCCCTTGCGTCCAGAGCATGCCTGGCGAGTTTGAGGAGCAGAAAGGCAGAGTCGCGGGGTAGGGAGAGGTAGGATGAAGTCAGAGCAATGCAGGGGTGGGCGCCAGGTTTGGGGCCTCAGTCTCCTCTGTAAAAAGAAGGAGGTGAATTGGGTGATTTGTAAGGTGCCTTCAGATTTAAAATTCTATGATCCTTTGGTGTGTGATACCCACAAGTGCTCTGTGGGAAGGAAAATATCAAAGAACCAGAATGATGGGGACAGACTTTACAGAGCTGAGGAGACCTGCTAGGCGGAGGGGTGGGCTGCGCTCAACAGAAACCCACCAGCTTCCCAAGGATGGTGCCTGTGCAGGGAGGAGCTGGAGGAACCCAGGGTCTCCAACCTGGCTGATCACCACTATCCCAGGGGTGGAGAGAGGGCTTTGAAATAGTACAGCTCCTGAGCCACGCTCCTGGAGCTTTTCATTCATCAGACTGGATGGGGCCTGGGAATTTTCTACAAGGTATTCAGGCAATTCTCATGCTTATCCAGGGTTGGGAACCAGTGGACCAGATGACCCCTAGACTGTGGGCCTATTCATTACAAGTAAGATGCTGTGGCCTGGCATGTCGTTGGTCCTCCGGAAACACTGATCTCTCTGTCCTGTCAGGCTCAGATGTCTACACTTGGGCAGCTGAGGCCATGGCAACTTAACATCCCACCGTCCATAAGCAGTAAGTCCTGTGGGAGGGATGGGGCCTAGTCTAATAAATGAACCAGTAGGTCTGCGAGGCTCCAGGAAAACACGCGCATTGCTTTCTTGTGCTGAGCGCCCCGCTGGCCTTTTAGAATGGGTAGAGTACGAACATGTGTATGGAGGGGTCACCTTACCGGTCAAGAGTGGGAAGTGGGCCTGCATGGTCCCCATTTTGCAATGGACAACCCTGAGGTGGGAGGGAGGACCTGTAGGCTGGTGGACACGCACTTCTGCCACGGCATGGTATGGGGAAGGGGAGGGGATTCACAGCAGATGCCCAATGGGAAAGTGTCTGAGATGGGCTCATGGGAGGACTGACACTCCAGAGAGGCTGGGTTGGGGGCCAAGAACACACTTTGTGGGGCTGGGTCAGCCAGGCAGGTGGGCTAGAAGAGCTGAAACGGGTCTGAGCAGGGGCAGCTCGTGGCCAGCCCAGGGAGTGCACAGCAGGGCCCGGACGTTGTGAGGCCTTGCCTCTGAGCCCTCCTCTCTGTAGCCCGCTACCCTCAGCCTGGCACAGCCTGCTTGCTGCCCAGGGGAAAGACTTCCCTCTGGTGGAGGGGTGTGATGAGAGAGAGCTCAGACTCTGGAGTAAAAAGAGGCCTGGCATTGAATCCTGTCTTTGCCATTGACCTTCAGAGTGCCTCGCCAAACCTCAGGTTTCTCACCTGGAAAATGAGCGTGAGTCTGGCCAGGTTGTTATGGGGATAAATGCATTCATCGACGCAGAGCACTGGGGACAGCGTGGATTTTCAATAAATGGCAGTAGTCCCCTTACCCTCTGAAGACTCCCAAGTTCCAGGATGTTAACCTGGCCGCCGCTTGTTTGCACGGGGTTTGCCCCGAGTTGCCTCACCTTGGGCAGGCAGTTTTCAGTTGAAATGTTATGCGCTGACAATGCTCCTGAGGGCTCATGCCTCCAGGCCTCCGTACCCTTGCTCACGTCTCTGTCCAGACCTCCCACCACACACATACAGTGTGGAGCCACCAGAAGACTTCTGCAAGGCTCCAAGGACCTCCCTCCCCCAGACTGGGGTCGAGCTGGCACCAGGGCAGGCAGCCCCTAGCAGAGGCCAAGGGCGCCTCACTGAGCTTGCATGCGAGAGTATGTGGATCTGGGTGGACACAAGCCCCCAGAGGCCTGTGGGACAGCTGGAGAAAAAGGCCTGGGGAGGGGAGCCTGGTCAGCCCCAGGATGATTTGTCATTGCCTAATGAGATTAATGAGCCCCGGGGGCTGGTATGCAGCGGGTACCGGGCACTCATTAGAAGCAGATGCTCTTGGGAATGATGGCAAGTAGGGGCCTGGGGGTGGAGTGCGGCTCATGGGCCAGTTGGTTTTCATTAATCTGTGGGCGGGGCCAAGGGTACTGCCGCCTGCTCATCCCTCCTTGCCTTCCCATCCGAAATGCAGGAGGAATGTGGCAGAGAAGCTGCCACAGGCTCTGCGCAGCTGAGGGCACGGGAGGGGAGGCTGGTATGTGCAGGCACAGCCTTCTTGTTTGCTGCTGTAGCCCTTGTGCCTGGCACAGTGCAGGTGCTCAATAAATACCTGTTGGATGATATCAGAGATGGGAGGGCATGCAGGGTGGGGAAGGAGGCTGGGACCACCTTGGGTTTCCTCCCCACCACCAGAACCTCTCCCCCTCCTCCCCCAAGACCATCTCTATACCTGCGGTGGTGTTCTGGCCCAGTTCTCAGCCAGCCCCCACTTTCTAATGAACCCTGGAAGTCTCACAGGGCCCAGGGAAACTGCTCTGTGGCCTGAGAACCTATAATTTGGTTTTTCAAACCCACAAGCAGGGAGGTCTGTGGGGGCCAGAGGGAGCCAACTTTGTGTTGCCCCACCCTGTCAGAACATGGTACACACTCACATACATACAAACTCTCTCACTCATACATGCACAAATTCCCTCCCTCACACACACACAAACACACACACAAATTCTCTCACACAGACACAAACTCACACACATTCTCACACACACTCACACATACAAACTCTTACACACACACACTGGCATATAACATCTTACACGCTCATATGTTCATTTTTTTTTAAACAGCTTTGTTGAGGTATAATTTTCATGCTGTAAGGTTCACCAGTTGAAAGCATACAATTCAATGGTTTTTAGTAAATTTACCGAGTTGTGCAACCATCACCATAATCTAATTTTAGAACAGTTCATTTTTATTATCCCAAAAAGAAAGCTTGCATCATTTGCAGTCACTCCCCATTCGTCCCCCATCCCTCTGTCCCACTCCCCAGCAACCACTAGTCTACTTTCTGTCTCTGTGGATTGACCTCTTCTAGACATTTCATATAAATGATATCATGCAACATGTAGTCTTCTGTAACTGGATTCTTTCACTTAGCATAATGTTTTTGAGGTTCATCCATGTGGTAGCATATTTCAGCACTGTATTCCCTTTTATGGCCAAATAATATCCCGTTGTATGAATGTAACACATTTTGCTTATCCATTCATCAGTTGATGGACATTTGGGTTGTTTCTACTTTGTAGCTATTATAAATAATGCCGCTGTGAACATTCATGTACAGGTTCTGGTGTGGGCATATGTTCTTTCTCTTAGATATATACCTAGGAGTGGAATTTCTGGGTCACATTTTTATCATCCCCAAAAGAGAGCTTGAATCATTAGCAGTCACTCCCCATTTCTCTTAGATATATGCCTAGTAGTCAAATTGTTTTCCAAAGTGGCTGTACCATTTTACATTCTCACTAGTCAAGTATAAGGGTTCCAGTGTCTCTGCATCCTCGACAACACTTGTTATTGTCTGTCATTTTTATTGTCTCGTGGTTTTGATTTGCACTTTCCAAATGATGTTGAGCATCTTTGCATGTGCTTATGAACCATTCCTATATCTTCTTTGGAGAAGTGTCTACTCAAATTCTTTTGTCCATTTTTAAACGGAGTTATTTGTCTTTTTATTATTGAGTTGTAAGAGTTCTTCATATACTCTGGATAACCCCCACAGGGCTTCCAAGGAGCAGCTGGTGGATTCCAACTGCCGACCTTTTGGTTAGCAGCTGAACTCTTAACCACTGAGTCACCAGGGCTCCATACTCCGGATCAAGTCCCTTATATCCTTGAGAACCCTACGGGGCAGTTCTACTTTGTCCTGTAGGGTCACTATGAGTCAGAATCAAATCGACGGCAATGGATTTGGTTATTTTTGGTTATCCAGAGCATATGAAGAACACTTACAACTCAATAATAAAAAGACAAATAACTCAGTTAAAAGAGGGACAAAAATTTGAGTAGACACTTCTCCAAAGAAGATACAGGAATGGTTCATAAGCACATGAAAAGATGCTCAACATCATTTGGGAAATGCAAATCAAAACCACAATGAGACAATAACAGTGACAGACAATATGGAAGTCCCTTATTGGATATATGATTTGCAAATACTTTCTCCCATTCTTTGGGTTGTCTTTTTACTTTCATGGTGGTGTTCTTCAAAGTACAAATGTTTTAAATTTTGATAAGTCCAATTTGTTGATCTCCTTTACTGCTTATGTTCACACACTCAGCTTCCTGAGTTTGTTCTCCCAAAAAGGACATAGGGCATCACAGTAAAAAAGGCAAGCGCTTTGCTCCCAGGAACTCCCACTCCCTCCTGATTTCTGGCTTAGGGGGTCCATCCCCTCCATATTGTCATGGAGACAGGGAGGAGGTGTGGCCAGAGCCAAGGAAGCCCAGTCTGACTGGTTATGGGAGGCTCCACCAACACACTACACTTTCCCAGGTTCCAAGAACAGGGCTCTGTAGAAGCAGATAGAGAGTCCACATTCATAGAAATATCTGTGTGTCCTTGGACAAGCTCCTTTAGCCCACCTGACCTCACCTAAGAAACTGAAGGATCAGAGTAGAGAATCCAGAGCAGAGATTCTTAACCCAGGGTCCATGAACCTTCTGAAATCATATGCAAAATGTTGGGTGTGGTGCATTTTTTCTGGGATGAACGTCCATAGCCTTCATCAGATTTTCAGAGGGATGTGCTAAGCAAGAAAGGTTCAGAACCACCTATCTGTAAGGGCCTTCCGCTTCCAAACAATATCCAAATTCTATGGCGGCATTTCCTCCTGTCCCTAAGGAAGGTGCAGCCAAGAGCTGCTTTCCTTACCAAGAGGGACCAGGAGGCATCAGCTGCCCGAGGTCCAGACGCCACTGGGCTGTCAGAGCTCAGCCCGGAGAGCAGTCCCCTCAGGAGATAGGGCAGCTGTCTCAGGAGATGTCAGCTGCTTCAGGAGACGACTCAGCTCTGGCCAGTTCCAGTCAAGCAGGCCAGCTCCTCAGAGCAGGGTGACACACAGGGGCTGTCTTGGTCACCTCTGAAGCCATTCTGGGTGTGAGGCAAAATGGAAACAATGCCAGCACTTGGTGGAAGCTCCCCTCTCAGAGAGGTCCCAGCATGGCTCTGGGCTGCAGGAAATGGAGGGCAGGAAGAGGGGCTGGAGCCTGAGCCGCCGCCTTGCTCCCATCTGCAAAGCATCAGTGGGGCAGGCGGGTGGGGGTTCGTGAGGGGGGACGGGAGGAAATGAGAATAAACACAAGTGAGCGGAGAGGGAAGGGGCGGGGGGCTGTGGCCTCAGCCCCTTGGCAGTCCATGAAGGGAAGTGACACAATGAGGGATGTGTTTCCCTCTGCCCGTCCCCCGCATGGCGGTGGGAGGCAGAGCCCTGAGAATGGCCAGACCCCAACAGGGGCAAGGGGGCACATGTAGAACAGCACAGGGGAGGGGCAGCGAGGCCCGGGGTCTGGGCAACCAAGGGGAGGTGACGGGCAGGAAGGGCACACGTCCCATGTCCTGTCTGCACTCTGCATGTAGTAAGTGTGCTTTTGGGGTCTGCGTCCTTGCAGGTTCCCTGCGTGTGCCCAGCGTGCCTGGGTATGACGCCATCCCTCCTCTAGGAAGTTGGCCCCTCCTGGTCGCTTTCCCTTCCTACTCAAGGGGACTCAGGGGTAGTAGGGCGGCTGAGTCCTTGGTATGAGAAGGAGCTGAGGTGTGAGGACCCCTGGCCATGGGCAGGGCTGAGCACTGTTTTCTCAATTTCTCTGTCTCTCTCTGGGTGTTTATGTCCCCTGACTGGGAATGTACGGAAAACAGGCCCCCTGGTGGGACAGCACCTCCCCATCCTGGACACCCACTTCCTCTCCCCACAGCAGGGAGCCAGCTTGCTCTGTTAACCCCCTCCTGCCTGTAATGCAGAGATGTCCCTGAGGCTTTGCCAGGCAGAGTCGAAAGCCTCCTCCCTTAGTCTGGGCTGGGGCGGTGGGGAGAGCCTTGGCCCCAGATACGTCTGTCAATCTCCTGTCTTGCTATCACAGGCCCCAGGTCCTTTTGACATGTTCGTTATTCCAAGAATCCCCCACCCTGCTGCTTCATAATCTCCTGGGTGCTTGGGTGGGGGCAGGGAGGACATGGGAACACAGGGAGGAAGCAGGTGGCTGCAGGCTCCATCCAGGGTCCCAGGAGAGGGAGTCTGGGCTGAGCAGGGAGGCTTCCTGGTAAATTGTACCTGCAGGCCCTCAGCTCTTTTTGGTTTGGCCCAGGAAAGACCTAGGTTGCCCTTGAGTACGTGGGTGGGTGAGTGACCCCTGGTCTTCTAGGCACCTCTCCCCCAACCTGTGTCCAGCACAGAGGATGAGGGTGGGGAAGAAGGCCAGTGGGCCAGCATTCAGTCCTCGGTGGTCCCTTCTGCGTCAACACCTGGAGGGAGGGCTGCCGCTCAGGTGTTGGACTGGGGCCAAGTAGCTCCCCAGTGGGCGGAGCTGTCCCTTCAGCACTGCCCCTGCCGGAGGCTTCACCGTGGCAGCATGGTTGAGTTTGAGCCACCAGGCTGAGGGACAAGAGCTGACTCCTCAGGGTGGGTGGAGCCTGGCATCTGGAGCCCTGAGAAGACTACAAGCCATTTTCCGTCTTGTCCTGTGACCTACTGAGCCCTCGTGGTGCAGTGGTTAAGAGCTCGGCTGCTAACCAAAAGGTTGACAGTTCAAATCCACCAGCCACTCCTTGGAAACCCTATAGGGCAGTTCTACTGTGTCCTATAGGGTCCCTATGAGTCAGAATCAACTCGATGGCAATGGGTGACCTGCTTGAGCTCACCCCAGAGGCTTTGCTTCCTCTCCACCTTCCCTCAGCACTGTGGGCCCCTATGAGACCCTGGGGAGAAGGCAGGGCTGATGATATTGAACAAGCCTGCACCCTCCCTGGGCCCAGCATCTTCATCTGAAAAATGAGAAGGCTGGACCAGATGATTTGCAATCCTTTCCAGGAGTCAGGGACTCAGGTCAGAGTCCACTTGGTCACCTACCTGCCGCATGACCTATGTTCTTACCTGTCAAATGGAGATATATGCAGGGATCAAATAGCTGTAAAAATACCTCCCTGTGGCCAGACTCATTAAGAGTTTACCTTTGAATAGCAATTTACAAAAAACTGTAACACCTGTTTTCCACATGATTCTCACAGCAATCCTGTGAGATACTCAGGGCAGCTCAGAGGGGAGTGATGTGGGAAACTAAGGCCTCCTGACTCCTAGTTCAGTGCTCGCTCCATTCCTTGTTTCCACCATGTTCTGCTTCCTCATCCGAAGCCCGTCCAATCCCATCTCTTGGCTTCTACATCCTGTCTTCTGACCAGTACCCCTTGATGGTAGTCAGGGAGGCTGAGGAGACCTGTCTGAGGAGTTGTTATGGTCGTTAGTTACCGTTGAGGCGATTTCAACTTGTGGCAACCCCATGTGTTACAGTAGCACTGCTCCATAGGGTTTTCTTGGCTGTAATCTTTACAGAAGCAGATTGTCAGTCCTTTTCTTCCGGGGGGCCACTGGGTGGTTTTGAACTGGCTACCTTTAGGTTAGCAAATGAATGCAAACCATTTTTGCCACCTAGGGACCTTACTGTCTGCGGGGAGGGTTCCTTAATCCAACCTCCCCAACCAACGCTGAGAAAAGCAGAGATTTAGAAGGAAATAAAGTTTTCCAGGCCTAAAGAAACTCAACAGTCTGGTGACAATAAGAATACCAGCCTTAGGGGAGCAGCGTGGCCTCAGAGAGGCAGAGATGTGAGGGTCTCTCCACTCACCTCCCACAGAGACCTGAGGAACAATGTCATCAGCACGGTGCAGCCCGGTGCCTTCCTGGGCCTCAGGGAGCTAAAGCGCTTGTGAGTGGCATGTCCTACCCCCAACCCCTCAGCCCCTCCTTCTATCCCTGGAGAAAGTTCCATAAATCCCATAGCAACCACCCCTTCCACCATCCCTTCTCCACAACCCTACCCACAGCTCTCCTTTGCTCCCACACAGGGTGTTAGCTGGGGTCAAACAGGTGGACATTTCAAGCTCAGATATGGCCCTGGCTCCAACCCTTATCTTTTTTATCCCTCTCTCTCCACACAAGCCCCGGCCATACGTGTGTCCTTCACACAAGCAGACCCATGTGCCACCATGTGGCCAACTAGCTGAGGTTGTGTGTGTCTCTCTAGAGATCTTTCCAACAACCGGATTGGCTGTCTTACTTCCAAGACCTTCCAAGGCCTCCCCAGGCTTCTCCGACTGTAAGTGAGGGGAGAAGGCTTACCCCAAAGGAAGGCTTGGGAGGTCCCTCCTCCACCCCTTCCCTTCTCTGACCTAAGACCCTGTCTCTCTGTTCCTGGCCCCCCTGCAGAAACATATCTGGGAATATCTTCTCCAGTTTGCAGCCTGGGGTCTTTGATGAGTTGCCGGCCCTTAAGGTTGTGTGAGTATCTTTTCCCAGCCCACGGACTCAGACCCTGGCTCCCTTCCTCTGCCCAGGAGAGAGACATGTAAGCACTGGGGCCCCCATGGCCAGCCTTAGGAGTAGGTCCAACATACAAGGCCTGAAACTGCACCATATTCAACTTCCCATGATCACCCAGCAGCTGGGGGGTGCACACATATCCAGGTTTGCCCTCTCCAGCCCTGTGCAGCCTCATCCGCTTCCTGCAGCCCAGCCCCTATCCCATGAGCCCACATTCCCTCTGCTCTGCTCCATGACCCCTCTGCAGGGACTTCGGCACCGAGTTCCTGACCTGCGACTGCCACCTGCGCTGGCTGCTGTCCTGGGCCCGGAATCACTCCCTGCAGCTGTCAGAGCGCACACTCTGTTCCTACCCCAGTGCCCTGCACGCCCAGGCCCTGGTCGGCCTCCAGGAGGCCCAGCTCCGCTGCGGTGAGCAGTTCCTCCCTTCCACCTGCTGGGGACCCTGACTGCCCCCTTGGGCCCAATATGATGGCCAGGACTCCCTCTCATCAGCCCCACCCCTCCCTCAAACCCACAGCCCGAACTGCCCAAGATGGTCTCGACTTTGAGTGTTACTGGGCAGTGGGCTCGTTCTCCAGGGCAGCCTCTTCCCCTCAGCTCTCACTGGACCTCCGGCAGGTTTTCTAAACTTCTTTTGGGGCTGCTGGTTTATGTTTTTATCAGCTCCCACCTGGTGGGGTAACAAGTGTGCTGTGGAAAGGAGCTCTTGTATTTGTCCCCAGACCACCTGCCCCTCTGCTTTGCTCTTATCTCTGGACCTTCTCTTTACCCCGTCTTCTTCCCCAGCTGGTGTGGGCTAGAGACAGCGTGGGCCTGGCCCTGCCCCCCAGGTTGCCACAAACACAGGCAGACACGCAGGCCTCACCACATGCTGTCTTCTCCACAGAGGGGGCCCTGGAGCTGCACACGCACCACCTGATCCCCTCCTTGCGCCAAGTCGTGTTCCAGGGGGACCGGCTGCCCTTCCAGTGCTCTGCCAGCTACCTGGGCAACGACACCCACATCCACTGGTACCACAACCGGGCCCCTGTGGAGGGCGATGAGCAGGCAGGCATCCTCCTGGGGGAGAGCCTCATCCATGACTGCACCTTCATCACCAGGTACAGGCCCTGCTACCCCTTCACAGACCGCAGCAGGTCGAGGGGTGGCCACAGCGCCCATCACCCGCCCACCAAGAGAGCTACGCCCAGACATGTCCCTGGACATTCGTACATACGTGTATGTGTATGCGTGTTTATGAGAGCCCAGGACTAAGTCATAAATGGTCTGAATATGGAATAGAAACTAAACGCCTGATAGAAAAAAAAATGATTTGACATTTCTTTAGTATTTTTACAGTGTGTGTAGTTGGTCTGACCTATGTTACCAGATTTAACCTCTACAATAGACCTTCAAGAGAGGTATTATCTTCATGATGTTGTTATTACCAAAAACAAAAAAACAAACCCATTTCTGTTGAGTTGACCCTACAGGACAGAACAGAACTGCCCCACAGGGTTTCCAAGGAGCGGCTGGTAGATTCAAACTGCCAACCTTTTGGTTAGCAGCCAAACTCTTAACCATTATGCCACCAGGGTTTCCAGGGTTTCTCCTTAGGTGCCATCAAATCAATTCTGATTCATAGTGACCTCATGTGATGGAGGAGAGCTGCCCACAGGGTTTCCTAGGCTGTGGTCTTTACAGGAGCAGATCACTAGGTCTTTCTTCTGCAGAATGGCTAGTAGTTTTGAACCAGCAACCTTTGGGTTAGCAGCTGAGAGCTTAACTGTTGCACCACCAAGGATCCTTTATATCCATAATAAAGATGGGGAAATCGAAGCTCAGAAAATAGTCTCATAATCAGAAGAAAAGGAGTACGTACTTATATCCCTCCCTCAATTTAACAACAACAAAAAGAACTGGAAGCTGGTGCCCTGCACACCCCAGAGCATGGCACTTGTGGGTAGACTGGCCAGGGAGCTGTCAGGGAAGGAGCTGTCAGGGAGGGGGCGGGGCGGGGCCTGCCAGTGCCTCACCGAGCCCACCCCTCCACCCCGCAGTGAGCTGACCCTGTCTCATATTGGCCTGTGGGCCTCAGGCGAATGGGAGTGCTCCGTGTCCACGGTCCAGGGCAACACCAGCAAAAAGGTAGAGATTGTGGTGCTGGAGACCTCCGCCTCTTACTGCCCTGCCGAGCGTGTCGCCAACAACCGCGGGGACTTCAGGTTCGGCTCTGCTCTGCAGAGGGCTTCCCTGGAGACCCAGCCCCATCCCCCATCCTGCCCCCAGTGTCCCCACCACCTCCCTCACTATTGCATCTGAGACTATAGTCAAACAGGGTCTCCCATAACCTTTTGTCACTCCCCCACAAGGAGTATCACACTTTAACATCCCTATGACCCTCTCGGCTAAGTGAACAGGCATTATTCTCCCATTGTGCAGCTGAGAATACTGAGGCCCAGAAATTATAAGTGACTTGCCCTAGACCAAAGCTAATAAGTGGCACAACTTGGACTTGAACTCAGGTCTCTGAGTCCAGCTCCCATATCACCAGTGACAGCACTGTCAGAACAAACACATAATTAGAAGTGAAGCCTGGAAGTCCCCTTATGGCCAATCCAAGCCCCCTCTCCTGGACCCTTCTCCAAGGTCCTGGGGGATCTGGCATCATACTGCTAAGGGGTAGGGCAGGGGACCTTGCCCTGAGGAGTCTGGGTCATCTGCTCCCTCCCCTCTCTGCCCCTAGGTGGCCTCGAACTCTGGCTGGCATCACAGCCTACCAGTCCTGCCTGCAGTACCCCTTCACCTCGGTGCCCCTGAGCGGGGGTGCTCCAGGCACCCGAGCCTCCCGCCGGTGTGACCGTGCTGGCCGCTGGGAGCCTGGAGACTACTCCCACTGTCTGTACACCAACGACATCACCAGGGTGCTCTACACCTTCGTGCTGGTGAGGCCAGGAGAGGGATGGGGGTGGAGGGTACCCCATCAGCTCTGGTTCAGGGAATCGGGAAGGGAAGCCTACTGATCCCACAGGGCAAGGGGGCCCACCCTCAAGGCTGCTGTGCTTCTCTGCAGCTCACCTGGTACACACAGGGAGGGTGTGGTGGGGCCGCGCCTTGTCACTGGGTGCTCTCCGCCAGCTTCCCCTCCTCAACACTCAAGCCCTGCAGGGGATTCAGACCCACCAAGGCCACACTAGCGAAGTGTGGGCCAGGCCCCATCCCACACCCCAACCCCCATCCCCAAGGCATCATTATCCACCAACTCATCAAGGGCAGCCTTGGTGGGGGCCGTGGGGGGGAACAAGCCAAGGAAAGAGTGAAGTAGTCCCACGTCCTTAGGCCAGTGGTGCTAAAGTGGGCAGCCTTGGCGGGGGGTGGGGGGGTGGTAGGCAACAAGTCAAGTAAAGAGTGAAGTAGTCCCACGTCCTTAGGCCAGTGGTGCTAAAATGGGCAGCCTTGAGCCTCCACGAGCTCACTGCCTTGCCTCTGAACCTGATTAGCCCCAGCTGGCGATGCCATCCCCTCCCCATGGCAAGGAGGCCTTGAGCTACAGCCCCAAGGAGAAGAGCCCCCTAGGGGCAGTTCTGGGAGAGAAGGAATAGGATGACCCTCTTTCTTCCTCCAACACCCACAGATGCCCATCAACGCCTCCAACGCACTAACCCTTGCCCACCAGCTGCGAGTTTACACAGCCGAGGCTGCCAGCTTTTCAGACATGATGGACGTAGTCTATGTGGCTCAAATGATCCAGAAATTTTTGGGTTATGTTGACCAGATCAAAGAGGTGAGATTCCACTGGCAACTACCCCCATTTGCCCAAGCCTCCTCATGCCCAGGCCCTGGGTCCCAAACCCCACTCCTGCCCTCAGTGACTCCCCCGTCCCACTCAGCTGGTGGAGGTGATGGTGGACATGGCCAGCAACCTGATGCTGGTGGACGAGCACCTGCTATGGCTGGCCCAGCGCGAGGACAAGGCCTGCAGTGGCATTGTGGGCGCCCTGGAGCGCATCGGGGGTGCCGCCCTCAGCCCCCACGCCCAGCACATCTCTGTGGTAAAGTGGGTCACCGTGGGAGGGAGCTCCTCGGGGGCGTAGCACCGGGAGGGGCCTTAGAGCTGACCAGGGCCAGCCCTCATCATCCAGGAGAAGGGAAACACTGCTCTCTCAGGGACCAAGTCCTCCCAGTACACACCTGCCGTGAGCCCAGCCAGCGTGGAACACTATACACGGCTAAATGCTGAGCTGTGTAACACCAATTTCTAAGCTATTAGAGGAAGAGCAAAGGAAAGGGAAGTCAGCGACACCGGAGAAGTTATGGAAGACTATATGGTGGGAAATGGAGTTGAAGAGATGTTGTTGTGTGCTGTCGAGTCAACTCCGACTCATAGCGACCCTATAGGACAGAGCAGAACTGCCCCATATGGTTTCCTAGGTGGTAATCTTTACTAGAGTAGATCGCCAGGTCTTTTCTCCTATAGAGCCACTGGTGGATTTAAACCACTGACCTTTCGGTGAGCAGCCGAGTGCTTAACTGTTGCACCAACAGGGCTCCTTTGTTGAAGGGAAATCCTGGTGGAAAGAAACAGAAGGAAGGGTCAAAGGGGTAGAAGGGACAAGAGGAAGGCTGGTGAGGGGCAGGCGGCACTTGCAGTCCAGTGAGGCATCATGGTATCTTGTGTTCCTTGGGAAGAGGGTGACATGTCCAGTGGCGGGGGGGTTGGCCACAGTGCAGCACCTTCTACATACAAGACTGTGCTCAGACTTCAGAAGATTAAAAGGTAAGATATGTCACTGCTCTATAGCCTAGTTAGGCCAACAAAACTAGCCCACGTGCAGAGGGGAGCAGGATAGGAGACAGGGTAAGGCCAAGTGCTGAGTGAGTGGGAGAGCCGGCACCTTGGGAGCTCAGAGGAAGGAGAAGGTGCTGCAGCCAGCCGTGGGCAGGTTAAGACTCTGTGGCAGACATAAGACTGGCCGGACATTGAAAAAGACAGTGAGGATTCATGGGGAGAGGGACGCCGCCTGAACAGATATGCAAAGAGGGAATTGCACAGTCTCAGACAGAAGGCCAAGAGAGGGCTGTCATATCTCAAACTGAGGGGTTAACAAGTTCCTGTCCCTAGAACTCAAGGAACGTGGCGCTGGAGGCCTACCTCATCAAGCCGCACAGCTACGTGGGCCTGACCTGCACAGCTTTCCAGAGGAGGGAGGTAGGGGCGCCCGCGGCAAGGCTGGGCAGCCCTGGCCAGAATCCCCCACCTGAGCCTGAGCCCCCGACTGACCAGCAGCTCCGCTTCCGCTGTACCACAGGGAGGCCCAACATCTCCCTATCGTCCTTCCACATCAAGGTGGGCAGTGGGGGAGGGGCTAAGAGGGGCGGTGCCCGGACCAGGTGCCTGGTGGTGGGGAGGGGGGCGTGGCCTGAGAGGAGACAGGATCCAGAAAAGTGGGAAGTAGCGGTGGGAGAAGAGGCAAGCCAGAGGAGAGGACTGGAAGACATCGGAGTCCTAGGGGCTCATGGGTGTCTCTGAGGAACTCCCATGTCCCCCCAGAACAGCGTGGCCCTGGCCTCCATCCAGCTGCCCCCCAGTCTGTTCTCATCCCTTCCGGCTGCCCTGGCTCCCCCAGCCCCCCCAGACTGCACCCTGCAACTGCTCGTCTTCCGAAATGGCCGCCTCTTCCGCAGCCACAGCAACACCTCCCGCCCTGGAGCTGCTGGGCCTGGCAAGAGGCGCGGCGTGGCCACTCCGGTCATCTTTGCAGGAACTAGTAAGCCGCCAGACTCCCGGCACCACTCCGGATCCTTCCCAAGCGTCTGCCCTGTTCCCTTTCGTCCTGTCCTTTCCTCTGCATAGCGCCCTCTAACGTTCTGGCGGAGTTAGCAGACGAGATGTGAGCCCCTTACCATTTCCCAAGGTGGGGTGGGTCTGGGCCAGGCAGGGATGTCCCATAAAGAGAAGGGGTCGGTGGAGAAAAGACATTGGATTTTATAGTCCAGATTTGTCAAATTTCAAGAGAGCTCTAAGCACAAACCCTTGACCCACCTCCTCCAAAACTCACCAACACACCTGTTGCTCTCCCACACACTGGCACAATGCATGCAAGCAATAACGACCTGCTGGAAGGAGTCCCTGGATGGTGCAAACGCTCGGCTGCTAACAAAAAGGTTGGAGGTTCAAGTCCACCCAGAGGTGACTTGGAAGAAAGGCCTGGCAATCTATTTTCCAAAAATCAGTCATTGAAGACCCTGTGGAGCGCAGTCCTACTCTAACATGCATGAGGTCACTATGAGTTGGAGTCGACTTGACAGCAACTGGGTTCTGGGGGCCTGCTGGAAACACAGCACTGTCTTTGGTGTTACGAGGAATAAAAACATATAGGATATGACCCCTGCCTCCCCCACAGAGCTTACCATCTAGCTGAGCAATAATTCACTGCTGTCAAGTCAATTCCAACTCCTAGCGACCCTTAGGACGGAGCAGAACTGCCCCATAGGGTTTCCAAGGCTGTAATCTTTACGGAAACAGATTGCCACATCTTTCTGCTGTGGAGCAGCTGGTGGGTTCAAACTGCCAACCTTTAGGTTAGCAGCCAAGCACTTAATCACTGCACCACAAGGGCTCCCCTAGTTACCCCACAAATTCCTTTATTCTGTCATAATCCCACCATCCCTCCCACTATCCAGCCTGAAAACTTAGACTCATCCCTGGCCCCCTCTCCCCACTCCTGGCCTATGCCCAAACTTCTGTTTGCCAGGCTCTCCATCTTCAGTCCGTCCCACACACTGCCACCGGGTTGAGAGAGCCCCTTAAAGGCCTTCAGGGGCTCCCCGCCCTGCCCGCCATCAGAACAAAGTCTGCCTTCCTCCACGTGCCATTTAGGGTACTGTGTCATGTGGCCTGTCACTGCCAGAGGCTTTGCTTGTGACTACCCTGGGTTCATCTGCTGATCCTAGAAGACACACTTTCATCAGGTCATTCATTCTGCCCGTGAAAACTTACCGAGTACCTGGCATGTGCCAGGCCCTGTGCTGGGGCTGGCAATGTACCTGTACCCAAGATGGCGCATTGGAGCCATCAGGGAGGGCAAGCTTTGAACAAGTCATTGTTAAGGGGAGCTTGTATTACCAAGCAGCTGTGCCCCGCATTTTGGAGCATGTAACGGATGGCCTGACCTAGACAGGGCCATGGCAGGCCTTCCCGGAGGAACCGAGGTTTCCACCAAGCCCTGAAGGATAAGTAAGAGTTCCCTGTTTAGCAGCTGTGTGGAAGTGTGTGAGGGGGAGGTGGTGGTTTAGGGTGTGTGTATCCCATACACTAGGCACATTCCCCTCGAAACTCTTGTTCCTGGAGTTCCTCTCATTTGCTGAGAATGCCTCCTCCTTGCCCTCCCTCCATCCCACCTCCCAAAGGCAGTGCCAACTTTCCCTCTCAACAGTGCTCTCCTGGCTCCTCTCTGCAGGACTACGACTGAGCTCTAGCTCCTTCAGTATTAGCTTCTACCTTCTTGGGGACACTCTCCCTGGGCACCCCTGCCCCAGAGTCCTGTCTTCTCAGAGCACATACTCATTTGGCACCACTCATTTGGCACTTAGAATGGACCACTACCTAGTATTTATATTTTTTTCTTTCACTGTGTCCCCCCAGCTAGAATGAAGCCCCTTGAGAGCAGGGCCCATATTTTGCATCTAATCACATCTGGTGAGCTCAGCTCAGTGCCCTGCCCCCAGCAGGTGTTTATATGCTCAGGCTGCTGCTTCTTAGTCCTACCTGAGCCTGCCTCCCTGCCTGGCCTGTGTGTACGTGTGGACTTCCCTCTCCCCCTGTAGGTGGCTGTGGCGTGGGAAACCTGACGGAGCCAGTGGCCGTTTCGCTGCGGCACTGGGCTGAGGGGGCCGAACCTGTGGCAGCTTCGTGGAGCCAGGAGGGGCCTGGGGGGCCTGGGGGCTGGAGCTCTGAAGGCTGCCAGCTCCGCTCCAGCCAGCCCAATGTCAGCTCCCTGCACTGCCAGCACTTGGGCAATGTGGCCGTGCTCATGGTGGGTAAAGTGGGTCCGAGGGGCAGAGGGCAAGGGAACAAGGGAACGTGGGCCAGGTACTCTGATCACCTGCGGCCACAGAGAAGTAAAGGCCGGCAGCCTTACCCAGCCCATAACTGGACTCGGGGGGACTGTTCCTCTGGTCTCCCCTACACCTCTCCACCTTTCAGGAGGCAGGGAGGTCCTGCCTCCACTCCTACATCAAGAGAGATGGATCTGGAAGTACACTGCCTGACCTTCAAATCCTGCACTTTCTGAGACCCAGATCCTTAAAATGGGGGGAAAAAAATTGGGAATATTTCTCCTCTCTCTGGTCACCCTCCTCACTCACCCCCATTCTCTCTCCCTCATCACACATCCCCCTCACTTTCCCAGACACTGAGCAGCATGCAGCTGTATTACAGACAGAACCTTCTGCCTCTTTTCTCACCTCTGACTGCTCAGGCTGGGGATCTCAAAACTCTCCAGAAAGACAGGATAATAGGGGGTGGAGGCAGACAGCAGGTTGTTAGGGCTACTTAAGACCGATTTTCTAAGCGTGGACGTACTGATGCTTACATCCTTATCAGCACCAAGGCTGATGGGGCTTGGGAAAGGAAAACAGGCCTGGGGACTGGTGAGGTCTCCACTGACAGCCTCTACTCCTGGTTTCCTAATACTCACTTCCTCTTTCTCGCCCTTCCTCAGGAGCTGAGTGCTTTTCCCCGGGAGGTAGGGGGTTCCGGGGCAGGGCTGCATCCTGTTGTGTACCCCTGCACAGCCCTACTACTACTCTGCCTCTTCTCCACCATCATCACCTATATCCTCAACCACAGGTGGGTGCTTCTTCAGGGAGGGGGCGCTCTGGTGGGAAGGCAGTGAGAGTCACTAAGTATTGGCAAGTGTTTCTTTCTCGGGTGGGTCCACATGACTTTCTTAGGCTCTGGTCTTTGAAGGTTCTGGGGTTGGAAACCACATTTTGGGGGTTGAGGACTTCCTGCCCTGTGACTTCTATCACATACACATCCCGTATGCACACAGATACCTGTCTGCCCCCCTTTGGCTCTCCAAATGGCCTGGCCTTAGGTCGGGGCAAGGGGTGGGCATTAACCAAAGACTGTTTCTGGGTCAGCTCCATCCACGTCTCCCGGAAAGGCTGGCACATGCTGCTGAACCTCTGCTTCCATATGGCCATGACCTCTGCCGTCTTTGCGGGGGGCATCACACTCACCAACTACCATGTGGTCTGCCAGGCGGTAAGCAAAAGGGGCTTGGGCTTGGTGGGGTGGGCAGCAGCATCAGCTCCAAGGTTAGTGATGGCTGCCTAGGCATAGGGTAGGGAGCTGCATAGGAAGAAAAGGGAGGCTCATGTGACTAGGCCCCAGCTCCACATTCTCTCTGTGTCCAGCCTGGCTGGGGAGGCGGGAGGGGGTTGCGGGGGTGGGGGGGTAAGAAGCAGGTCAGATAAAATAGGAGACGGGACGTAAAAGTGGAGAGTGGGGACCTGCAATGGAGAGGTCAGGAATGAGCCAGACAGCAAATGACAGGGCCACGGAGAATCCTCAGAGCGGAAGAGAACCCTGGGGTGAAGCAGAGAGGGTAACAGCAAGGACAGAGCCCTGAGGAGTATCTGCGTAGTGCGCTGGGTAGAGTAAGAGCCATGGAGTTGGGGGCTGGAAGGATGATGCTCTGGGACAGCCCAGTAGTAGCAGCCCAGGTGCCCCCACCTCAGTGCCTTGACCACACAGGTGGGCATCACTCTGCACTACTCTTCATTGTCTACACTGCTCTGGATGGGTGTGAAGGCCCGAGTCCTCCACAAGGAGCTCACCTGGAGGGAGCCTCCTCCACAAGAAGGGGACTCTGCCCTGCCTGCTCCCCGCCCTATGCTCCGGTACGTTCTTCCACGTGTCAGCTGTGCAATAGTAGAGGGTCTTGCAGGGGGGTGTAGGACATCAAAATCTGCCCACACAGCGTGGATGCAAGGCGGTTCTAAGGTCCCTGTCAGCCATGACAACATCAGGGTGATAGTGACTCCAAAAGTCATTAGGCAGGAACCCAAAGAATCTGAGTGGCACCCCTGACTGCTGTACTATTTAGGGCAAGAGAGGACAATTCTGGATTTCTGTTCTTTGGAACAATCTTGACCGAGTCCCCTAGGGACCTACCAGACCTGAATCCCTGGCAAAATATTCTGCCAGAATTTCAAGGGGAAGGAGGATGGGACAGAGATTACTGAGTCCAAGGGTTCCAAGCACCTGGTTTTTCCTTCTCCCCTTCCCCACTCTCTGACCCCCCAAACCCCAATCCTCTCCAGGTTCTATTTGATCGCTGGAGGGATCCCACTCATTATCTGCGGCATCACGGCTGCTGTCAACATCCACAACTACCAGGACCACAGCCCGTAGTGAGTACACTCCCACCTGCCCTAGCGCTGCTCCCTGCCTGCCTCCAAACCTACCCAATCCAGCACCAGATGCCTTTTAGTCTATTAGCAGGGGCACCTGCCAGGGGCTACCCAGCCAGTGACCCAACCCAAGCCCGTGCATGTTGATTACACCAGTCTCTCCCGCTCCACTCACCTATCCTCTACCTCCACAACCACCCCAGCCTATAGGCCCCGCCCTAGACATGCTCCCCCTCCTCACCCACTGCCTCTGTGTCTCCCCTCAGCTGCTGGCTGGTGTGGCGTCCAAGCCTAGGAGCCTTCTACATCCCCGTGGCTTTAATTCTGCTGGTCACCTGGATCTACTTCCTGTGTGCAGTGCTGCGCTTACGGGGTCCTCTGGCACAGAACCCAAAGGGGCGTAACAGCAGGGTCTCCCTGGAACCAGGAGAGGAGTTGAGGGGTTCCACCAGGCTTAGGAGCAGTGGCCCCCTTCTGAGTGACTCAGGTTCCCTTATGGCTGCTGGGAGTTCGGGCGTGGCAACGCCTGGGCCCCTGGAGAATGGTGACGGCCTGTACTCTCCGGGAGTCCAGCTGGGGGCGCTGGTGACCACGCATTTCCTATACCTGGCCATGTGGGCCTGCGGAGCCCTGGCGGTGTCCCAGCGCTGGCTGCCCCGCGTGGTGTGCAGCTGTCTGTACGGGGTGGCGGCCTCCGCCCTGGGCCTCTTCGTCTTCACCCATCACTGTGCCAGGCGCAGAGACGTGAGGGCCTCCTGGCGCGCCTGCTGCCCCCCTGCCTCGGCCTCGGCTTCCCACGCCCCACCCCGGGCCCTGCCGGCCGCCCCAGAGGACGGTTCCCTAGTGTTCGGGGAGGGCCATGCCTCCCTCAAGTCCTCCCCAAGCAGCAGCAGCGGCCACGCGCCGCCCCTGGGACCCTGCAAGCTCACCAACCTGCAGCTGGCCCAGAGTCAGGTGTGCGAGGCAGGGGTGGCAGCCCGCGGGGAAGGGGAGCCGGAGCCCACGGGCTCCCGGGGGAGCCTGGCTCCACGCCATCCCAACAACTTGCCCCACGGGCGCCGAGTGCACAAGAGCCGGTCCAAAGGGCACCGCGCGGGGGAAGCGGGCGGCAAGAACCGGCTCAAGGCCCTGCGCGGGTGCGCGCCTGCGAGCGCGGCGGCCCCGGCGCCGGAGCTGCTGAGCAGCGAGAGCGGCAGCCTGCGCAACAGTCAGTCCGACAGCTACCCGGGCAGCATCCGCAACAGCCCTGGCGCCGGCCGCCAGCACGAGGGCGAGCCCATGCTCACGCCGTCGGAAGGCAGCGACACAAGCACAGCGCCGCTCCCCGAGGCGGGGCGGCCGGGCCAGCGCCGCAGCGCTAGTCGCGACAATCTCAAGGGCGGCGGGGGCGGGGGCGGGGGCGGGGGCGGGGGCGGGGCGCTGGAGAAGGAGAGCAAGCGCCGCTCGTACCCGCTCAACACCGCCAGTCTGAACGGCGCCCCCAAGGGGGGCAAGTACGATGACATCAATATGCCAGGCGCGGAGGCGACTGGAGGCATCTGCATGAAGACGGGCCTCTGGAAGAGCGAGACCACTGTCTAGGATGGGGGTGGACGACACTTTAGGCAAGCCGGCCCCGGGCTTCTTACCCCCGGCTCCTCAAAGGCGTCTTTTGGTACGTCAACAGATTTGAGGTAGAGGTGCCGGTAACTCACCCGCGTTAGTACTGGAAGCCAGGGAAAAGGAAGTAGGAAGATGTTTGCCACTTTCCAAGAGGGCCATCCTTCTGGGGTAGCGACAATCCCAGAACATATGTGTGATACATTTCCGTCCAAGCCCAGGCTAGTTCTGGCGGCCATGTTATTGGGGCCTACAGAGGTAGGCAGAACAAGTCCTGTCAGTCTGTAGTGACCCAGGAGCAGGGTGGAAGGGCACAGCGCAGCCCAGGTGGGCTCCTCCTTAGGTACTCCCCCGTGCATCCACACTGCCTCATTGGTGGTGGTCAGCCTTATCAGAATAGCATGATGGAGTTTGGGGACTGCCTTCTCTCTCTCCTCAGTGCCCTCCAAGTCAGCCCAGTCCGTGCCCAGACCTAGGACCTCTCCTACCCAGGTTTTGGCTGACAAGGGAAGAGCCAGCCTAGTGAATGAGCCAGGTGACAAGGACTAATGGGAGGTAGTAAGGTGCTGCTTTTCAGGTTAACTATGCAAGGGGGGAAGATGGGGCAGTGTGAAAGGCAGCTCTGGAGATGAACCAGTCCTGTGGAAGGGTAGCTGGCATAAAGAGTGCACAATTAGGGATAAAAACACCATTCTCATGAAGAGTGCCACACAAACCTTACACAAGGCTGAGGCGGTACTTCATGACAGGATTAAGGCCCTAGACCTAAAAGCTGACTCTGCCAGATATCTGAAGATTGTCTGAGGGAAGTAGAGGGAGCTGGTACTTGGATCTAGTCATGACCTAAACTTCGTTCCTATAAACAATGAAGAGGGACTCCACTGTATGGCTGCGGGTGGTATTGGGAGCAGCACTTATTGTTCAATTACAAGACCCATATCCCCACTCTCAGCCTTCCAACACCAAGGGACTGAGTAAGAGCACTTCCCCGCCTCAGTGAGGCCACATGGAAGAACTGTTTCCAGTAACTCAATCTCTAGATCCACAGTTCTGGAGAAACCCCCAACACATGAAACCAGCTTCCTGACTCAGAAGCCCAAGCCAAACACCACAGTAGTGGCTAGGGTCCCTGCAGCTCATCTGGGGCCTGTGCCTTCTACTTTGAAACACCAGCACCCATATTTTCCCAACCTAAAAAGCAACCACCAGCCTTTTATTATATAGGGCCAAATGAAAGTGGAGCGAACCTTGGGCCTGTTGAAGAGTAACAAAGCCCAGGTCCAGGTCCCCTCCCAGGCTCCGTGCCACCCCAGCCCGACCACAAGGTGGAAAGAGGGTGCAGGGGAGGGGGAAAGCCCACACTTCTTAGGATGGATCCTGTTATTTACGCTTGCTGCACTGACAGGATTAGAAAAAAAAACGCTTTGTATTATTCTTCCACATATGCTGGCTGCTGTTTCCGTACCCGCCAATGCCTTAGCACTGGAGAGCTTTTTGCAATACGCTGGGGAGAGGGGAGGGAGGGTATGAAAAGTGCCAAAGAAAAACATGTTTTTAAAAGCTCGGGTTTTATACAATAGAATGTTTTCTAGCAGATGCCTCTTGTTTTAATATATTAAAATTTTGCAAAGTCCTTTGAGCTATAGCCTTAGTCCAGCCACAATCCTTTTTATTATGAGGTAGAAGATCTCATGACACCATACACACAAACCCACCAACACCTGCGAATGGATACAGGGTTGAGCGGTGCCCCGGGTCCTGCCCCTCTGAAATGCCAACAGTTCCACGAACAGCAGGAAGCCCACCAGGCCTGCAGCAGCATGAGCAGTACTGTGTCCAGTTCAGTGTGGGAGCAGGGGAGCACCTGATTATCTCCCAGCCGCTTAAGAAGAAAGCATCCCACTGCCTATAAATATATGTAACTTGCTCTCTGACACAGGATGTGAGTTCCTCTCCAACCCATGGTCATCCCTGCAGTCCTCCTGAGTTCTACTCCAGAACCTGCAGTCGAACTAATCATACAGCCCCTCTTGGTTCCTTCAAACAAGAAAGAGAACACCTAAGGTCTCATACACACTTATTTCGCTGGATACGACAGGGCCTGTTATCAAGCTGCCATCAGAATGGCGTGAAGTGCCCCCTACTGGATGTGCATCACGGTGGGTTAGGAACACTCTTGGCAGCCTGGCTAGCAGCCTGGGCTCTCTGAAAGTCCCTAACTTCCTCAGGGGTACGCAAGTACTGCTCTATTTCACTATCAGAAATATTCTCATCTCCAGTGACTGTGCAGACGGCAGGTGCGGGCCGGAGCTGCTTTGGGGGCTTCAGCATACAAGGCGGGAGGAGAAGAGCGGGACTAGGTGGTCGCTTCCGCACAGGCAAATCTAAGGAACTATTCCCCACCTCCTCTTCTCCCTGTCTTTGCCCCTGCAACTCCCTCTCATAGGCCTCCCTCTCTCCTGCTGCATCCCGAAAGGCCTTGCGGACCAGGGTGTGGCGGTGCTGGAGAAGGTCCCCGATGTGCTTCACCACAGACCGTTTGTTGAGTTTCAGGATCTGCAACCAGGCCAGCTGCTCAGCCATCCGCAGCAGCACAGTCAGCAACTCCTGCAGGCGAGATGAAGCAGGGTAGGGCAGGTCCACATTTGCCAGTTTACAAAATCGGGCAAGGGAACATGTCAGACGTCCTGAAGGCTGCAGCGACTGCCAGGCCAGAAAAGCAGCCGCAGTGATGACAGGCAAAGGGTGTCGTCCGGTCACCAGCCATGTCTCATTCGCTAACTCCACTAACTGCAGTGTTCGTGACAGCATCTTCTCTTTGTCTTCCACGTATTTGGCTGGCACCGACAGGGAGGCTTGGAACAGTTTGAAGCTGAAATAACCAAAATGAGGGCTGGTTTCAGTAATTACTATGGGGGGCTGTTCTTCCAGAGAGAGAAAGAACAGTCCACTCAAGATGGGGTAGCCATTCCCTTGGAACACTCAACTTGCTGGACAGCGAGTTTATACAGGGTTAGCCTTCTGCTTGTTCAGTGAAGGGAAAGAGAATGCAGAAGGAAGCTATCAATTCTATCGAGCACCTCCCAGTCAGCCATTATTCTGCTTTATAAATGCTCTCGTTAAATCCATACTACAGCCTATTATCTGCATTTATAGTTAAAAAAAACTTGCCCACACTTAGCAGCCTTCAAACTTAAGGCTATGTGACACCAACAGCCTTTGCTTTCTACCATATTTGTAAGCAAAAAGAAATGAGAGCGCTTACTTAAAAAAAATTTTTTTTTAAAGATTAGCTTCTAACCCCGGCCCTGTCATTTATTAATACCCTTTGAGCTCCATTCACAGGTGATCCCGCTGAGGCAGGGCTGCTCCATATAGCCACGCAGGCCCTGCACTGCACAACTCCAGGAAATGCCATTCCCAAAGAGTACAATGTGAGTCGTAAAACACCACAGCCCTGTGCTAAGGCTAATACCTACCTTCCCTACATCATTAAGTTACTTTGTCAAGGAGTTTGAAAATTATAGCATCACAGAAACGTAAAACGGGATTGACGTTATCAGTACTAGGCACAAGACAGAGAGAATGGATGTTTTTCCCACATCCTTTTAAACGGGCTTGGGACAAAAAGAGACAGCCAAAGGTAAGAGGATTTAGATGTCAGGAACACGCACCCATCCCACCCCAGTGTCTCCCCCTAGGCAAGCACCTGCTACAGTAAGTCTTCACTAGGTCTGCCAAGCACAGAGATGGTACATCCAGCCCCAGAAGCTTCACTATCTGTATGTAGGTACCAGAAAACACATCCAAATCAGCATATATCAGGGTGCAGATGGTTGCTATGGTCAGGGGCCAGTTATGCTGCCGGCAGGTGATTAAGACACAGCATCCAACCAACACCTCCTTCTTCTGCAGCCTGGCAGCACGAATGCCAGAGAGCCGGTACGCCTGCTGGTAGTAGGCGACTGCTGTGTCCTCGAATGTCAACGGCAACCGCAGAACTCGACAAAGGTCTCTCACTCGGCGGACACCTAAGAAAACAAAGAAGAGTTAGAGGGGGTCAAAGGAACTACTGTGTAGCTCCTAAGAAGTTCTGCTAAAGTGGCCTTAGATGCCAGTGTCACAAATACTGTACCTTTCTACACTGACAGGAGTGACACTTGGTGTGGTCATTCTAAAGACACAAAGAAATTTACGGAAAGAAATCACATTTCAGCCCACCATTTTCTGGAGGCTGGTTGGATTCAGGGCCAAGTCAAACTTTTATCCAGGCTCCTTGAGGCCGCCTCAAACATACCCGAGTAGACTCAACCCTTATACTGAACTGCCACCTCTCAGAACCATCCCCATCTTTTATTTCTAATTATCATTCTTTTCTACTCTATCCTACACCAAGGAGCCCTGGTGGCACAATGGTTAAGGGCTTAGCTGCTAACTACAAGGTTGGCGGTTCAAACCACCCAATGGCTCTTGGGGAGAAGGGCTTGGCCATCTGCTTCTACAAACATTACAGCCTAGAAAACCCTATGGGGCAGTCATACACTGTCACATGGGGTCACTGTGAGTTGAAATCAACTTGACAGCATCCAACAACAAGCACCCTGCACCCGTAATGCCGAAAACAGAAAAAGCAAGCAGTTGGGCTTGGCCTCCCGGATAATTTTCTTTAAAGACACCATGTCATAAAAAGGTCGATTCTCACCTCGCTGCTGGCTGCGGCTAACTTGTTCATTTTCTCCTGTGCTTCGGGAATATGCTACCTCTGTAAGACAATGAACAACAAATAGCTTGTTCAGCCTTTAGTTCCCAGACTCGTGCCCTCCCACATGAGGCCAAGGAGAATTCAAATCACTGAGCATCTGCTCCATGACTCACAGAAGGCACCCATCTATGCACACAATTGCCTTGCCCACTCAGTTTTCTATGTCCACAGGCAGTACGAAACACACACAGATGAGGAAGAGTAGGACTGCACTAAAGTTGCCCAACTGTTCCAAATTTTCAGTCATCCTTCCTGAACATATAACCCAGGCAATTTTCCTGGCTGCAGATTTTGAGGGCTGCAATGGTCAGGGACTTGAAAGGCAAAGGAAAAAAAAAAAAAAAAAAAGAGACGTGTTTTTGCCAATTAGTGCTAAAAACTACTTAGGGTAATAATATGTGCTTTATTCCTAAAGAATTAACCCACAGTCCTTCCACCAAGACCATACCACGCGAGTTGAGTGGAACTTTATTTCTCTCTGTTTTATCCATTCAGCATTTATTATACCCACTACGTATGCCGGATACTGTACTATATGCTAGGGAAACACTGATAAACAGCAGTCCTGGCTTCCTGCAGCTCACTCGTTTACTTTGGGCCGTTTTCTCCCATATTTAAGTGTGCGCGCGGCAGGCAACGGGAGGAAGGTAAGATGTCAATCCCTCCACCGTCCCTGGTTGTCCCCGGGGCCCGAAGAAGGCCAGGCACAGGTACCTCGGAGGTTACCCTCGTCTGCGAAGGTGGTGGTAAGGACCCCCTCGGTGATCACGCAGCCGCAGTCGGAGCACACCAGCTGGCTCTGAGAGTAGTGCGAGTCCTCCACGAGCTCTGTGGAGTCACAGTCGGGGCAGCGGCGTCCACCTGGCATCTCACAATCTGCTCAGGGCCGACCGTGAGGTTCTTCGCCAGCGCCAACAGCGACAGTACTGCAGCAGAAAACAGTAGCAGACGCTTCTAACGTCGCACCTTCCTCTTCCGGCCAGCGCCGCGGCGGAAGAGGTGGCTCCCTCCGCTCTACGGCAGCGCGCCACTTCCGGTCTGTTCATCTTTTGACTCGGGTGGAAACGTGAGCTAGGACACCAGGTTCCTAGGCTGAACTGCTTATCCGAGTTCCCGGCTCTCTCAAGTTAGCTTGAAGTTGGGACAGACTGGGGCGTTAATTTGGGCGAACTTTCTACGTACACATGTATAATAGACAAGCAATTGTTGCCAGCCCGGAACAATCCTCCTTTCTAAAGCACTAGGGTAATCGCAGATTCTCCCTTTCCCTGTGGCAGTGTATGTTGATTTTGGCCCTGGTAGAAAGTATGTTTCTAAAACGCAGAGCAGTGCTGTGAGGGAGTAGGAAATTGTGTTCCACTTCCCAGAGGTGCTTCCCCAGGCAAATTATTTTCTCTCTTTGAGGCCTATTTTTCTCAACTGTAGAATGAGGGAGTTGAATTTACATTCTGGGTGACAAACTCAAACGCCCTCGGAGGCTAGCCAAGGAATGTCTAATGGTGTTTGGAGTGAAAAAACGTGGAGTGGTCAGGCCTTTGGTAAACTGGAGAGAGTACAAGCAAATTCGGATGTGTTTAAAACCTTGAGCTTTAAGATGCTTGAAGTTTGATTCTGGCCCCAAAGTTCCTTGCTTGTAATAGTATATATCAAAGAATCTTGAGCAAAACTGTGCCTCTAATTATGTTATTACAGAAATGCATAGAACACGATAAAACACAAACGCAAGCTTACGAATTTGAAATTGGCATGTCGTATTTGAATATCAATTAAAAGTCACCAAAAAGAGAATGTATTCTTATAAGTAAATCTTAATTATGCTCATTTAAAAGAAAGATTTTGAAGCTTGGAAGTTTTAGATTCAATTGTGCCTGGAATAGAAGAAGATTGAGTTACATGACAAGGACAACCGAAGGCCTGTCCCTTGTGAGTCCAAGAAAGCAGATGTGGGTAATCATAGCAAGTGCTGGAACTGTGCGTGGAGAATTTCTGTTTCTCAGGAGAAAATCTCAAGTAGAATTTCAGGTAGGCCCCTGGCATTAACAGATTTTAGAAGCTGTTGTGCATTTACTTTTATCCTAGCATTGTGGATTAGGGGTGGAGGTTGAGAAGGGTGTGCAGTTGAGAAGAGTAAATGACTGGACAGCTCCTGCACAGAATGAATTGAGGGATAATAAGGGTGTCTTGTCAGCCCCTTAACAAATAGGCGTGCTCCCTTGAGGAATAAGATACAGGTTACAGCCACCTTCTTTAGAATACCAATAGATTGTATGCAACCCAGAACTGAAAAAAAAATTCAAAAAAGAAAAACGGTGCTTATCAGTCTGAAAAGATGAGCAGGCACAATGGCCCCGTACCTAGTGACTCCTCAAACAAAGGATTTGAGCCTCAAAAAGAAAGAATCTGATCAGGCAGGGCTACAGGCTCTTTTGAAAGAGCCATCATCAGTAGTCGGGTAGAGAGGGTTCCCTCTATGCCCAATGAAACTGAGTTCTCTGGACCACAGTGGAGACCAAGGTCATCACGGACAAAAATATTTCACGTATAACCCAAACATCAGCCTTTTCTGCATCAAATGTCACTTTTCTCTAGTATAAATTTAGAAGGAGATGATGCACTCTACAAGAACTGTCCACTCAGCAAAAGTGTCTCTGACTCACAAGTCCCTTCTTCCTGCTCACAGCTAGTCCACAGCCCCTCCTCCCTTGCTACTGGATGACAGACATTCCTGCACCTCAGACATCAGTGGACTGGCAGGATGCTGCCTCTGTTGACTGAGCAATGGCTAACCCTGGAACACAAAGTCACCAAACTTCCACTCTTTCATGACTGTTAACAGGTTTTACTGAGGAGTTGAAGAACTTAAAGTGATTATAATATAGGTGGAAAAAATATTTAAAAAATTGGAACCTTCACAAGACTGTCTTCACAGTTCAAGTGGAAAGCATTAACAAAACAAAAGAAAAACAGCTTTACAAGGTGTCAGTCCCTTCTTTTCCACACCTAGTTTCCATCCTTGGTATCCAGATTTGGGGCACTCTCCCTGCAAGAGACTGTCTTCTCAGAATGTGAGAATCCCTACTTCTTTTTAGAGAAATCCCATCCTCTACTTCAGGGCTTGATCACATTGGAGGTCCTCCCCAACCCCAACCGAGAGACGTAATAGTCCCCAACAGTCCACTCCCTAAACTCTGAATTATTCACTCTAGTCCCACATTACAAGGGGCTTCAGCACAATGGCACGGGATCGGCTTTGGCATTCTTTTCTTTTTTTTGGTTTGATTTTTTTTCTTTTTTTATTGTGCTTTAGATGAAGGTTTACACAGCAAATTAGTTTCTCATTAAACTATTAATACACATATTGTTTTGTGTCATTGGTTGGCAACCCCATGACATGTCAACACCCTCCCCTTCTCAACCTTGAGTTTCCCATTGTCAGCTTTCCTGTCCCCTCCGGCCTTCTCATCCTTCCCCCTGGGTTGCTGTGTCCATTTAGTCTCGTTTTGTTTTATGGGCCTGTCTAATCCTTGGCTGAAGGGTGAATCTTAGGAGTGACTTCATAACTGAGCTAAAATGGTGTCCAGGGGCCATACTCTCAGGGTTTCTCCACTCTCTGTCGGACCAATAGGTCTGGTCTTTTTTTTTATGAGTTAGAACTTTGTTCTACATTTTTCTCCAGCTCTGTCCGGGACCCTCTATTGTGATCCCTGTCAGAGAGAGCAGTCGGTGGTGGTAGCCAGGCACCATCTAGTTGTGCTGGACTCAGTCTTGTGGAGGCTGTGGTACTTGTGGTCCATGAGTCCTTTGGACTAATTGTTCCCATGTGTCTTTGGTTTTCTTTATGGCTTTGGCATTCTAAGTCCCCTCTCTTCTAGATTTCCCCATTAGTGTGAAGTATGAGATGAGAATTTATTTCAGCTTGTCCAGCAGGTGACTATTGAAACACATTTGCTTGTGCACATGTGCACGTGTTTACCCCACCTCGGAGACATTCATTAATTTTAGGTAGTGCAGTTGACATCTGTACTAGGGAAGGGAAACATGTCCTTAAAAGCAACATCATTAGCATTGGGGTGTAGTTCTTTATGTTATTATACAGAACAATGTCAGACTTCTCTCATCCCCAACTTTGTGCAGATCTTGGATCCTAATTGCATTAAAAAAAAAAAAAATTTAGATTTTGTTACAGAGCCATCTACCCATGACAGAAGGCTTGGAATTACATTTTCCCGAACAGTACTCACTGTAAAGTGGAAGAGAGTTTTATGATCCTCTAACCAGCAACTTTAAAGGGAAAGAGAGGGGACTTACTTTTCCGGTCACGTAGTGTAAGACAGTCTTCTTTTCAGACACAGACAGGTGCTAGAGCTGACTGGGAAGTGGGCAGGATCCAGGCCAGTAGATGGCGCCCTCCACTAAGACATTTAAGTCCGTGAGTCTGCTTTCTCGAGAAGTATTTATTTGGGAAAAATACTTAGCTTGCTCCCGGAAATCAGGACAGACACACCATTCTCGGTGCCCTCTCTCCTGCTACAAACTCTCCTAAGAGTTATCACTGTTCAATGATGGATGATTATTTCTTTAACAGAACCCCTCTACCTTCCTGGACTGTGAAGCTGGGACTGTGTTTCTGCTCTCTCTCTCTATTGCCAGATCGTGCCTGGCACACAGGCTTTCAGAATGCTGAGTGCCCAGAATGGGCTGGGTTTGAGCAGGAAGCTACTGGAGACGGGAGGCCATTGTCCAAATGTGAAATGCTAGCGTGGAGGCCAGGGTTCTTTCTAGAGGGGAGACTAAGAAGGAAGGCATAGAAGCAGCTACAGATTGGATTGTGTCCCCAAAAAAGAATTGTGGAAGTCCTCGCCTCTATACTTAAAAATATGATCCTGTTTGGAAAGGTGTTCCTTTGTTATGTTAATGAGGGCATAACACAATTAGGTTGTAACAGAGTAAGGTGGGTCCTAGACCCTATCACTCAGAAGTGTCTAATAACAAGAGCAGCATGGATAGGCACAGAGACACACACGGGAGAAAGACAGTGAGGGCTGGCAGACAGTGAACTGCTGCTCAGTCCCTCGGTGGGCTTGTCATCTGTACCAAATAGACTGCATTCCTCAGAGATTGTTCTCATCTAGAGCAAGTGGTGAGGGATGGGCTACACTCGAGGTCCTTAATCCAGCCTCACTGCTGTGCTCCACCCAGCTCAGTTTACTGAAACTTTGTGACTCTGAGTACACTCTTACCATTACACTAAGCCGAGCAATTGGCTCAGGACTTCAGCCTTCCTGACTGGGTTTCCTCTCCACCCCTGCAGCTCTTTAGTGGACATCCGTTCTTCTGGAACACCTGCTGTGAGGTAGCCACAGTAGAGCACAGCCAGGGCTTCCTGAATACTGGCGTCAAACACCTTTCCTCTCTCATACTCAGTTTCCCCTTCTGCGTTGTTCGTTCTGTCCCCTCACCTAGCCTGAGGACTAATGTGTTCAATTCCTTGAACTCCTAGGAACAAAGGCATCTGGTAACTACAAGAAGGCAATCACAGGCCCCGTTCACTGCGCACACTCAGAGCATACATACCAGACACTGTGCCTGGAACTGCTCTCCTCTGGGAACCTGTGGCTTTATCTGGCCACATGGAAAGTCCTGAGAGGATTGAGTTACGTGGTCTCCGTTCTCCTGCCTGCTCCAATCCTCCACGATTCCAACTGAATCACATCATTATCTCTTTGGCAGAATGATCCTAGACTAGGAGTTGGAAAACTTATTCCGTAAAGAGCCAGAGGGTAAAAACTTTACATTTTGTGGATGATAAAGTCTGTGTGACAGTTATTCACTTCCGCTGTTGTAGCATGAAAACAGCCATAGACAATTATGAAAATGAATGAGTGCAGCTGTGTTCCTATAAAACTGTATTTATGGACACTGAAATTTGAATTCCATATAATTTTCACATCATGAAATATTTTTTTGATTTTTCAAAATTATTTAAAAAGGTAAAAACCATTAACTTGAGGGCCATACAAACACAGGAGGTAGCTGTAGCTTGCTGAGTGAGCTCTGTTCTAGACCTTCCATGTCGATGACATGAGGAGTCCAGATTCTTTCTTAACCACTTTCTTACTGGGTGACCTTGGGCAAACGAAAGGTCTTTATGCCTCTTGAAGTCTGTTTCCTGATCTGCATAATGGAGATGGTATCTACCTTGATGAGAATTAGGAATAGTATATGTCAGTGCTCAGTACATAGTAGGAAATCAATAAACATGCCTTCCTTTTGCAGCCAAAGTTTAGCCTGAAGGCAGCACCTGATGGGCAAGGACAAAAGCAGCTTTCTCTCAACTCTGTGAGGGCCAGAGCACTGTCACCAGGATGACTATTTCCAGGGCTCGCAATACTGGTAAAATAATCAAAAACCGAAAGGCTAAGTGAGGACATCCTCCCTAAGGATAGGTTTTGGCTGTGGGATATGCTGACCGCGCAATGCTAAGCAAGCCATCTTTGAGCCTGAGGAGGTGCCCACTGCCTTCCCAGGACTAAGAGGGGGCTACAGAACCCAAAAGATGACCCCTGAAGAGAAGCCTAGGGGAAGGGACACATTTGTTCAGAGACTGAGTTCAAGGACTAGGAGAGGCTGTGCTGTAGATCCTGCTGACCCTTGGGTCATGGTTAAAGAGCAACAACCATACCCTTTAAGTGACTTTTTCCGTTTGGGGGTTGTGGGGGAGGGCGCTCCCCCAGCAAGTCCCCATTCTGCTCCAGAGGCAGCCAAGGTCATCCTTGCAGTCACCACAGCCCTTCTGAGGTAAAGGGTTGTTCACTGGGGTAAGCTCTCCCTCAGAATCACCATCAGTACTTGTTGCTGAAGACCATCTACAGGCATGGAGAAATGTTCAAAACAGTATGTACCGTGTGACCCTCATCTTTTGTTTTAAAGTGTATTCACTTGTATGAGGGAAAAAAACTGGGACAACGTCAAAGTAACATTGGTTACCTCTGGGTAGTGAGGGAAATTATGATTTTTCTTTTTCTTTTCTAAGCATAAATATGTACACTAGAAAAATCTACAGACTGAATGAGCAGACAGGGGCGTGGAGGGAGGGGAAGGGCAGTGTCTACTGCTTCTCTAAAGATGACAAGGGAAGAACCTGAGGCCACCTGACAGAGATAGGCAGGTGCCTACCAAGTCCCCTGACCTTTGGAGCTTGACTTCCTTCAGCTCAGATACTTGGGATTTGGGAAAACTTCACTTTTCATACACCCTAGAATGTTTTCCTTTATTTTTGGTATTGTTTTTAAAGATTTCTGTTACTAGCAGCTGGGGTGAAGGGACGCCAAAGAAAGGAAGGGGTTGTATCCCTGCTTGGCTGCAGTTTTAAAGATACAACTGTCTGCTGCTAAGGGCTGGGTTTGGTGGCAGTAGTAGGAACCTTGTGGGGTTCAGTGGTAGAATTCTCCCCTTTCATGTGGGAGACCCAGGTTCAAATCCTGGCCAATGCACCTCATGCACAGCTACCACCCGTCTCAGTGGAGGCTGGTGTGTTGATATGAATGCTGAACAGGTTTCAATGGAGCTTTCAGACTAAGACTAGCAAGAAAGGCTTGGTGATCTACTTCTGAAAATCAGCCAATGAAAACCCTATGGATCACAATGATCCGATCCACAATCAACCGTGGGGATGGTGTAGTACCAGGTAGGGCTTCGTTCTGCTGTGCACAGGGTCATCAGTTGGGGGCCGACTTGATGGCAACCAACCACCACCACCACCACCAACAGGAACCACATTGAAAGAATTCCTAAAGCAAGAGAAATGAATCTTGAAGGGAAAAGTTGGGGTCACTTGTATAATTCACTTCTCCTTCTTTGGAGGACTTTTTTTGATCATACCTGGAGGACTTTGTGTTTTATTAAGAGAATCTGTTTTCATATCACTACATGGTGGCCCCACCATTGACATCAACCAGCCCCTCCACCGAAACCAGAGATGTCTTCAGGGAGGCCCCACATCCCTCCTCCCCAGGAACCTCCCAGGCACTGCCTGCCTCTATCCCTCTACAATGTGACTTTTATCCCTAAGAAAGAAAAAGCATCTCCCCCTTTCAAGAGGTCTGGGACCCTTAAGCATGGACTATGCTTGGGGCAGGCACACCCACTGCTCTCCATCAGGAAAGGCTCAGCGTTTGGGAGAGCTGAGCTCAGGGGACTCCTTGTATAGCCCTCTGCTCAGAAACAAATAAACTAACTTGACTGGACCAGAGACCTGGTTCCCAGATCGGCAGCAGTTCTGACACCAACTGGAATTAAACTCATGCCCCCAAAGTAAAGATTCTTTGGGCAATTGGTGGCGAGGAAGAAGTCAGAGAAGGGTCCTGGCTCATGTGCTCAGCCAAGGGCACCCGACGCAAAAGAAAAGGGCGACGCTCTGAGCACCGTATGAAGCCCTGGCGGCGCACTGGTTAAGTGTTCGGCTGCTAACCAAAAGGTCAGCAGTTCGAATCCACCAGCCGCTCCTTGGAAACCATATGGGGCAGTTCTACGCTGTCCTGTAGGGTCACTAGGCATTGGAATTGACTTGATGGCAATGGGCTTTTGGTTTTGGTTTCGGCACTGGTGGCAAAACTTCAAATGATATTATGCGGTGAATGCCGTGGTCCCTCAGGCCAGGATGAGGGCGTGTCACAGGGGTCAGAGCTGTCCTGTCCTCTGAGGAAGAAACGCGCTGGGGGGCTCCAGAGTTCCCAAGTCACGTTTCAGGGTTGGAGAAGGAATTTTTATTGCACGCGTACTAAACTACAGACACACATTTTTTACAGGTAGTACCATTTTATTTAGTGTTCTAGGAAATTTTAGGTTACTTCTGAAGAACAAAACCCAAGAAATTCGAAGTTCCCAAAGTAACAAAGCTGGAAAGTAATAATTTTGGAATCCAAAAACGCTGGGTGATCCTTCAGTTGGGGGAGGAGGCCAATTCAGCAGCTCACATAGCTGATACCAAGAAACCACAGAGTTGAGGTTGGTGTGGATACTAGGTGAGGTTCTCCACCTAAGGCAATTAACCTTTCAGCCTTGAGGGATCATTAACTAGTAGTTCTAAAAAAGCAAAAAAGGTTGGCTGGAGAAGAGGCCCAGGGAGGGGTGGGCCTGCATAATTTAACATTAAATTGCCTCTAGCTGTCAATACATTAAGTGGCTAACTATCACAGACCTTGCTCCCTCTCTGCCCTTTTAAGCTCCTACTGTTAGCAACGCTGGAACCCCCCACACTTATCCCATTCACACATCACACCTCTCCACTCAGTGTCAACACTGTTCAGCATGGTGAAGAGCACACTTTCTTTCTCCTCCACTCTGCTACCCTGATGAGGTTAGCACATTGGGATAAAGGGAGGCAGGACACTTGTCAAAGTCCCAGGAATGAGATGATATACAACAATCGGGCAAAGGACAGGCATTTTTTCAGGAAGCTGGCCTCCAGTTGAAGTTGACTGAGTAGTGTTTGGTATTTAATCTGATGCTTCCTGAAAGTACTGACTGGTCTTTCTGGAGGTAGCTGGCAAGGCGCTCCTGGTGCTACAGAGCACAAGCCTCCTCCCAGAGCATCAGTGAGGGTGGCATTTAAACAGCTCGAGGCAAGTCCTAGCTCTCTCCTTATCTCACCAGGCTCGTACCCTTAGACACACCCAGTCATCAGTGCTTCAAGGATAGTTATTAACTGAATGACCTCCAGGCTATCTACATAGTGAGGTGCAGGAATGCTACAGACTGCATTTTTTTCCAGCTGCAGGAGAAGACGGAGACCCTTGAAGTAAAGTGTCCTTCTTTCTCCAGAGTTCCCAAGTAGCATTCCTGAGCACAGAAATTCACTCCTCCACCCAGAGATATCTTTCTCAAACACTCGGTAACAGACTCGAAGTCCTAACAGCAGGTATCTCCAGACCAATCCCCTCTCGTGAAGAACGCAGGCCTCCATGCCGGCTCTCCCAAGGAAGAGAAGCCACTCAGTGTACACCTGCCCCCTAGCATGCTTGGGCTATCACAGTAAAAATATATTTGTATCAAGTAAAAAACATAATACGGAACAAATATATACATGTACGTTTTCAGAGTTCAAGTGAATAAACAGTTTTCTGTCTAGGTATGTAAATATACTTCCTAGCACTACAAAAATACAAGTCATCTGAGAAGTTTACAATGGTCCCCAACACTGTAAGAGAGTGTTAAATAAAATAGCTGTAGACAATTAAAGGCTAATTAGATAAATCAAGTTACAGTAATAGCCTTCAGATTAAAGTGCTCCAAGGTGACCGACGCTGCTGGCAAAAGCATCTTGAAAAGAGATCCCACTGCCCATCATCTCTGCTCTTAGCCTCAACATAACAACGTACACAGAAGACAGTCCCAATTAATTAACTGCTATCATGTCACCCCTGCCCACCCCAATGGCCAGTGACCTTCTCTCCTCAGGGCAGATGTCAAGACTTGATGAGATTCTATCACACCCAGGAGAAAAGATGACCGATATGGAAACGTTCTGATTTCAATACTAGGTTACTAGCAATGAGGTTAGCTGAAAAACCTGAACTGGTGCTATTACTTAAGAAGAAGGTAGGTGTCCTAAAAAAAATGCGTGTATTAATTTAAAAAGGAAAAAAATACAGCAATCCAAAAGTAAGTTACCATCATCCCGCTCTTAACGATTTGATAACAAGAATGTCTGAGTCTCTTCATGAAGGGAAAATGAAAAAGCAGCAGCTTTTCTGCTTCTACTGGCTTTTAAATTGTATTTACTAGATTAAGCCCCTCACCACAACTTCCGGTGTTCTGGAAGTAGCCTGTTCCAGCCGGCCCAAGAAGTATTCAGAGGATAGCCACATGGACCCAGTTCAAGCCCCTCAGGGTCTGACCCCGTGACTCACCACAGCCTGCACAACCAAGGGGCTTCTTCATCTGGGAGGAGTTGGTGGGCCCTGTTCCCCTCCAGGAAATGCTGCTAAGGAAACCAGGCAGCCAAACAAAGACACGGGGAAATGGCCAAAGGAATCCTACTGAAGTCATTCCATACCTGACAGAACTGTTTATGTAAGTGCCTGGATGAGCCAAGCCCTTATCAAGGCACTTAATAGGCCATCCTAGCCAGCAGGAATGCTGCTATCACCAGAGGGGAACTCTGACCAGCTTCCCTTAATTGAGGGAAAAGTGATTCTCTAATTCCCTAGTCTGCAGGTCATATCTCCAGTAGAAGGGACCATGAACCTACATGGAGCATATTTTAAGGTTGGAGAGTAGTGAAAGCTGATTAGAAAAGGAAGTTTGTTCAAAATCTAAAAGGCACACTCAGAGGTTTTCCCTAAACGCCTCTGTTCTGGTCAAAAACAAACAAAATAACCCAGCAAGAGCCGAGTGTGAGAAGCCCGTGAGTTTACATGGTATCAAAATTTAGCATCTGTGACGAGAAAGTCACACCTGAGCTACTCACAAGCCAAGAAACCATGTGTAACAGCACCAGCACGATCCTTCTCATTTCATCCTAAGTTTTAATGGCTGGAGGATATGTATTTCAAAACTTCAATATCAAAGAAAGAAAACCCTGGAGTTAGAATACACTAATACCTCCTGTGCCATCTGAATCTCTGGCCCAGGATCAGATCTTATGACTACGTGTCTGGTGGGCATAAAATAGTTACAGCATAGTTAAAGGCACAGAGGCATTTAACAATAAAACCCTGGGAACCTACCACGAAAAGCTTCATTGTAATAATTAACCTGACTTCAACTGGTGGAATTGACTCTTGCCAGATAACACGCAAAGGAGATAGTGGTTTGGAGCCTGTTTGCTGGTTATCGGGCATACTGAGTCCTTGACTTTGAGAGCAGCTGGCAACAAACTCACAAAACCATTTCAGTGCTTTATTCTGGCGGTTCACATCTTTCCCGCCTTTGTGCCGACCTGAGCTGGGACGCAGAGGATGTTGGGGATTTCTTCCATGACTCTGACCAGCAGATTGTCAATGTAGTCTTCCAGCTCTCGGACCTGGAACTCCTTCTTGCTGATTGTTTCCTTCTGCTGCAGGACCAAGTGGACCAGCTCGTCATGGGTCAGCTGGGCGTACGCAGAAGCGGGGTCTGAGGGGCTGTGTTTCTTCGGAGACGGGGGAAAGGAGAAAAAAAACTTATAAAGTCAACATAGAAACCAAGCATGTAAAAGAAATACAAAAAAGGCAAATTAGTGATCTGGGTCTCTGGGCAAATGTGTTTTCAATTTAGGTGGAAAATAGGCTGTCGACTGACGAAGTTTAAAGACCGCACCAGGGATGGCAAACTTCTCTGTAAAAAGCCAGACACTAAATCTTTTAGGCTTTGCCGGCCACATATGGCCTTTGTTGCACATTCTTCTCTGTTTTTTAACTTAGCAGTTACTGTGGAGTCGACTCTGACTCATGGTGACCCCGTGTGTGTCAGCGTAAAACTGTGCTCCATAGGTTTTCAAAGGCTGATTTTTCAGAAGTAGATCGCCAGGTCTTTCTTCTGAGGAGCTTCTGGGTAGAATCAAACCGCCAACCTTTCGGTCAGCAGCCAAGTGCAATAACTGTTTGCACCACCCAGGGATTCCTTTAGCAACCATACTTAGCATGCAGGCTGCAGACCCCTGGACTAGACTCTAGGTCCAGGGTTTAAGAAATGTAATCATTGGAGCACTCCATCCTCCAAATGAGTGTCCGTGCCTCCGTGAACACCGAAAGCTCGCATAGCCAAGCACCAGCACAGGGCTGAGCAACAAGCCCCAAGCCCGACGGGGCCCATGAAGATGGAAAATGAGTGCTTTCCTTCCAACACAACAGGTCATGCCTAGCCCAGGCTCTCTGCCCCTAGCCAAGTGCCACTCAGAGGATTCAGTGATGAGATGGAAGCAGGGGCCCTCAGAGACCTCATCTGCAGTCATTTCACACTGATGACAACTATGCAGAGTTGAGGCCAAATGCCATCACATCGCAGTCATCACCCTCAGACATCTATGGTGCACCCTCTGGGTACACAGTGTCTGTACTAGAGCCGGATAGAATGTTCCCACTCCTGACGAAAGAGCAGGCACCTTCAGGAGTTACTGTACTTTACTGGCGTTTATAATCTGGGATGACTGGAGTCCAACTGCAATCTGACAAGGCCCAAACCATGAGGAAATACAAGATAAGGATTAAAATAAAAAGTAACATGTTGTACCAAGTCTCCAGGAACCACTCACCCACCCATTGTTGGCCAGTCGATTCCGACTCAGAGCGACCCTATAGGGCAGAGTAGAACTGTCCCAACAGGAGAAAAAACTAATTTTTAGCCCTGTCTGGAGCAAGGGAGAATGAAGACAACCAAAGACACGAGGGAAAGATTAGTCCAAAGGACTAATGGACCACAACTACCACGGCCTCCACCAGACTGAGTCCAGCACAACTAGATGGTACCCGGCTACCAGCACCGACTACTCTGACAGGGTTCACAATAGAGGGTCCAAGACAGAGCTGGAAAAAAATGTAGAACAAAATTCTAATTCACAAAAAAAGACCAGACTTACTGGGCTGACAGAGACTGGAGAAACCCCAAGAGTATGGTCCCTGGGCACCCTTTTAACTCAGTACTGAAGTCACTCCTGAGGTTCACCCTTTAGCCAAAGATGAGACAGGCCCATGAAACAAACAATAATACACATAGCTCAACCATGTATATGAGACTAAATGGGCACATCAGCCCAGGGGCAAGGACAAGAAGGCAGGAGGGGACAGGAAAGCTGGATGAATGAATATGGGCAACTCAAGGTAGAGAAGGGGAGAATATTGACATGTCTTGGGGTTGTCAACCAATGTTACAAAATAATACGTGTATTAATTGTTTAATGATAAACAATTTGCTCTGTAAACCTACGTCTAAAACACAATTAAAAAAAAAAAAAAACAACTCATTTTTTCTGGCTCAGGAGTTTACAAGTTTAAAAAAAAAGCCCTGGAGCAACTTCAAAACACGTTTGCCCATAGAACTCCAAGGCCTGCCCTAAGGGTATGACAGTTTCTAATGCCTAACAGGAAGGACAGGAGGCGCCTTCTACAAGCAGCAGCAAAGTCAAGAGCAGAGTCGGTGCTCACTCTTGGGTGGCAACGTGGCAGAAGCCCTGCCAGTCTAGTGAAGCAAGCTGCGTACACACAGCCAGAATCCAGGGGAGAAATCCCACCTCTGGTATCCTGCCCAGGAAGCAAAGCATGATGACTGCAATACTAGCTTAGAAACTCACACACAGACATTTTCATATACACGGAGAGTTTTAACCTAGTACAGGACAGGCTGCACATTAATAGTAACAGGTAACTTTTCAAAAAACTGCTTCTCCTTTAATCCTTTTTTTTTTTTTTTTAACTTACTGAAAGCATACATTCACAGAGAACATCTGGACCTCAATCACTCTGTTTCTGACTTCAAAAGCAGTATTAAACCAAAAAGCAACATGTTTACGTTTCATATGAAGAAAAACAGTAATCTTTGTCTGCAGTAGCCAAGAATATGCCCTCAAGGTTTTTTAGGTTATATCTCTGTCATATAAGGATTTTCTCTCTTTGAAAAATGAGATACTCTACAAGGGAGCTTGGGAGATAGAAAGATGAAGAGGCTGGCAATGGATAGTGAAGACCAGGCAGGCGCTGCTGGAGGGCAGGGGCCAGGGTTTGCAATTTGCCAACTCCAGGTACGCACAGCATCCAACATACACGGCGCAATGCCAGGAATACAAGGCACAGAGTCCACAGAGGTCCAACATGCTTTAGGAGCCTGGACAGGCAAGAATCACCGTTTCACAGGTGATCAAGACAAACTTCAATGATGGGAGTGCCATCTGAACCAGACCTTGAAGCATGTTAAAACTGGTTTTCCCGCAAAATAACAGGATTTAAAAAAATCATTATTATAAAAAGAATATTTGCTCATCATAGAAAAATCTCAACCACAGAAAGATGAAAAAATCATTAGCTATAATTCTGACACGTAACATTGAGGTCTCTTATTTTTCCTGGGTTTGCTCATGTTTTACAATTTTAGCATCATGCATAAAATACTTTCATAGCTTTTTTCTTAAACTTATTATTTTGTGAGCATTTTCCCATCATTAAATTTTAGCAAAAATTGCTTTAATAGCTGCTTAAAATTCGATTATATTTTAACCAATCCTCTATTGCTGGATATTTAGGCTGTTTTCAATTAAAACACAGGAATTTAAATCTTTGGCCATATCTCATGTACATATCTGTATAGGGTAAGTGCCTATGAAAAGCCAAGCACACGTAAGGTAATACAAACTGTCAAAGAGCTACTGAATTTGGATTCTGAAATCCAAAGCGGGGAGGGGGTGTATGTACGTACACATGTATAAGTATATAAAAGATTTTTAAATCATGAGAAAATCCTATTTATGTGATAATTTTTAAAAATTACAAAACAATCCAGCACTACAGAAAAGTAAGCAACTGTGGAGGAAAGGGCAAGGCAGAGAAAAAATACCTGCTAATAGGAAAAAAAAAACAATGGTGCCCGTTATCATGTATTTCCTGTCAGGAGTTTTAAGTTGGATTTTGTTTTTACATAGTTATAATAATGAGGTAATTGAAATATGTGTCCAACGCTTTCCATATAATATGACAGATGGGTTTTTGGATCTAGTTGCCTTCACTATTTTAAAATGGAAGTGCTAAAGCCACCTGAGCAAATATTATACTCCTAGTTATAAATCATCTATAAAGGGCGGAGGCCCTAAAACAAATAAGAAAAGAAAAAACAAGCCATTGTAGTAACGATTCAGCTAGCTTTTCATAACTTTAGCTGTGCAGTTTCGTTCTTTAACCTCCCTCTTACTTTGCAACATCCTCAAGAATGGCTTTTGGGTTTTGTTTTTTGGAAATATTGTCTTATGCCTTATTACAAAGTGTCTATATGGCAGGCCAATAAGAGTCTCCAGGAAACCTGCCATACTTACTCAGAGTATTTACTACGTATGCATGGTCCAAGAGCTGGGTTGCAGATGGGCAGAGGGGCAGACACAGGGCTTAGAAATCATGAGCAAACCAAGCAGCAGTTGCCTTTGCTTTAAGACAAGTTACTCTCCCAATCGAAGGAGCCCTGGTGGCACAGTGGTTAAGTGCTCGGCTGCTAACCAAAAGGTCGGTGGTTCAAGCCCACCAGCCACGCATGTGAAAAAGATGTGGCCGTCTGCTTCCATAAAGATTACAGCCTTGGAAGCCCACTGAGGCATTTCTGCTCTGCCCTATAGCGTCCCTATGAGTCAGCACACAACAACGACTCTCCCAATCAGCACCAGGAGACAAGCCCCTGATTAAATGCACTTTGAAGGGTAAATAAAATGGGAGCCAAGGGTCTGGCTAACTTCCCAAAAGCTAGGTGTTTGTCTCTCTTTGGAGCCAAGCTGCACTCCACACTAAAAGGAAGGGCGGATGGGAGGCTGCTGAATGATCCTAGGTATCGTGACCATCTCTTACGCTGGTTATGCTGACGTCTTTATTCTGTTCTTTTGCCCAATCTCCTGGTAAATATCATTAACTCCAGGAAGACAAGTGCTGCCTTTTCCACCTGCAACACAGAGGCCAGCCAAGCTGAGCTGGTCAACTTCGAGTACACTTTATGGGCTGGGCCTAACACACAGTCGGTACACAGTTCTCTTAGGGCTGCCAGCTTTGAAAATGACAGTAACCATCTGCCTTGTCCACAAGCACTACAAGGGAAGAAAGGGCAAGAGGGTGAGAAGATGTTAACTTGTTTTCAGCAATAATTAATTACTGCTGAATATAAAAAACCAAACCCGTTGTGGTCAAGTCGATTCTGACTCACAGCAATCCTATAGGGCAGAGTAGAACTGCCCCAGAGGGTTTCCAAGGAGCAGCTGGTGGATTCAAACCAACGACCTTTTAGTTAGCAGCCAAGCTCTTAACCACTGTGCCAGATAAAATATAAATAATTATTGCTAAATAAAAATAAAGTTTATTTGTACAGACTGTAGTCCCTAGTAGTCAATTAGGAAGTTCCGCTCCACGTATTTGAAATGCAATACATAGTTACAAACTTAAGGCCACCAATTCCTTAGTAAATCATCCTCTCCTAGTCCATGTGACATTGAATCAGAGAAAACCAGGGGTTTGCAACAAGGCAGTATTCTAAATCCTTCTGGTTTTATAACCAAAAAGGGCAGGATGAAGGCACCCTAAAGCAGAGATCATCAAGGATGTAATCTGGGAGACTGGTTTTGTTTTTATGGAGAGCGGCTGTTTTTTAATGTTACTTCATGTTTTTGAAGGAGAGGAAATCCTCTAATCCACTTAATACTCTTCCTGGCAATTTACCTTAACGACATAATCTAAAAGAAGAGACAAAAGTTCTATACTAGAAATTGTTTATGACAGTGTTATTCACATGGAAAACGGAAAACAATGTAAATATGCAATAAAAGGGGAATAGTAAATACTGGTATAACCATTTCAAAGAATAATCAAGTAGCAACATTCAGAAAAGCTTATGATATACTATAAAGCGAAAAAGAGAACTCAAGAGTGTTTCCATGTATGTGATAGAGCTGGAAAACCATCGTTTTGGAAGAACCATATTCATCGATGGATACTAGAAGTCTGAAGTGAAAGCTTGTTGAGGAGCTGGATATTTACATAGTACCAAACCATTTCCCCACAAATTACTCATTAGTTGTAAAGAAAAAAAAACAGCAACTTTACAGTGGAGAACCTGGCAGACACCACCTAAACTAAGTCATCCGCGTTAACACCCCACTAACGGGACAAAACAATATCATGCGCCTCCTTAAATGATGCACCAAGAACGACACATGACTTGTGTAGTTAATTCCTGTCAAGAACGAACATAACCTCAACCAAATCATAAGGAAACATCAGACAAACCCAAACTGAGGAAAAGTCTACAAAACAATGGATTTAAACTCTTTAAAAAGTCAATGTCTTAAAAGACAAAGACAGACTGAGGAAGTGTTCCAGAACAAAGGAGAGTACAGAGACATGGAGAAGGCTTGGGGGCACAATGGTTAAGCACTCGACTGCTAACTGACAGAGCAGCAGTTCGAAACCACCAGCCATTCTGTGGGACAAAAGACCTGGTGATTTGCTCCTGTAAAGATTTCAGCCTAGGAAACCCTACAGGGAGGCTCTACTCTGTCCTAGAGGGTCGCTATGGGTCAGAATTGACTTGATGGCACACAACGACAACAACAAAAGAGACAAGAGGAATCCCTGGGTGGCACTAACAGTTAAATGCTCAACTAGACGAAAGGTTGGCAGTTCGAACCCACCCAGAGGCGCCTCAAAAGACAGGCCTGGCAATCTGCTTCTGAAAGGTCATAGCCTTGAAAATCCCTTGGAGCAGCTGAAACACAACACATCCTTACAAACTTAAGGTCATCAGTTCCTTAGTAAATCATTCTCTCCCAGTCTGTGTGATACTGATTCAGAGAAGACCAAGGGTTGCCATGAGTCGGAATAGACTTGACAACTGACAGCAACAGAGACAAGAAAACTATATGCAACGAACAATCATGGATTGGATCCTTGACTGGGGGGGGAAAAAAAAACAACTAAAACTAAGAAGGACACTACTGGGACAACTGATCAAATTGAAATACAGATTATAGCTAAGAAAATAGCATTATGTTGATGCTAAATTTCCTAATTTTGAAAAATGTCATTACAGTATTTTTACGGTTTACGGTTTACACACTTTTTTAAGGGGAAAAGCACATGATGAGGCAACTTACTCTCAAATAGTTCAGGAAAAAAATAATATATGAATATGTGTAAGCATATACATAGTGAGGAGGGGGAGAAAGAGTGAGGGAGGGAATGATAAAGCAAATCTGGTAAAATGTTTCCAACTGTTGAATCAGGATGAAGGACACATAGGAGTTCTTTGTACTATTCCTGCAACCTTTTATCACTTTGAAATGATTTCAAAATAAAGTTACAAAAAAAGTACATTCACATAATGAATACAACTACAGTTATACATTCTTACTGAAAGATAAGAAAGGAAACATGGGGAAATGCAAATATCTGCTTTGAATGGGCCAGATTGTAGGTGACATTTTCTTCTCATTAAAAAGAAGTGCTGGAGTCAATCATGTTCCTTTAGACACAAAAAATTAAACAATAACTAAATAATTATAAGGGAAACAGTAATTATCCAATGGAAAATCCAGGGGCTTCCAAAGGCTATCCAAAGACACTCGAAGTAAGATTAAACTAGGCCTGGCATTACCTGTTATCAAGGAGATGTACCTAACGGTGACTCTAGAAATGGTTTTTTGGTAGAATCCTAACTACCATGCCAACTTCTTAGAGCAGACATACCTTCATCATGGCTTCATTGATCAAGTTCTCACTGATGATGGTGGCAGTTCCCAAGCTGGAGTTAGCAACCTTCGTGGCTGTTGTGTTCATTGGCTTCACAGGATGAAGTCTAAGGAGAAGGAAAAAAGGGATCCTTAGACTTCTCGATAATGGCAGAACTGAGAAACTGCCCATCTCAAAGATGGCAGCCAGCAAGATCGACAAGGAGGGCAACTGGCAACACACTGTGCTCACATCTCCAATCCAACACACTCCAATATCTAAGTTCCTGTGAAATGAAAGAAGTCAGAACCAGGCAGCCACATGCAAGCCAGCAAAGCATACCCTTGGTCAGGGGTCTTGATGTTTGCACAAGACCTTCGTCTCATTATGAGTATCAGGAGAACATAAAAGGCAGTCTCTTACTGTGGGAAAGGAGCCCTCGTGGCACAGTGGTTAAAGCACTTGGCTGCTAACTGAAAGGTCGGCGGTTCGAAACCACCAGCGGCTCTGTGGGAGAAAGATGTGGCAGTCTTCCATCAAGATTTACAGCCTTGGAAACTCTTCGGGGCAGTTCTACTCTGTCCCTATAGGGTTGTATTGAGTCGGAATCAACTTGACAGCAGTGGGTTCCTTTTGGAGGCAATTATAACCTAGGACCCTACCCTGCAAGTCCCTACAGGGCCTATGTTCTTCAACAGTAAAAAGTTCCAAAGAAATATGCCAGAAGAAACATGCTAGCTTCACATTAGGCAGTGCATAAATTAAATGAAGTTTTCACACTGCTAGATTCTACCACTCAACCTCAGCTGGTTTCTGAGACTATTAAAATACTGGTCACAGAACATTGCTGCAATTTCAAAGCTCCAGATGTGACTGCAGGACAATTCCTAAACTATCTTTGAAGACCACTACTATGTATTTGCTACAAACACAGGGGTGCCTTGAGGTATTCCCACCACAGGGGATACCCCTTTTAAAACAGGCCCTACCAGCAAAACAGACTGGTTACAACTTCAGAACATCTATGTGGCTGGAAAGCCATAACATCTGCAGGTAAAAAGCAAGGGGAGGAACATCACTCACATTTATGAAGACAATCTTGCCCGTCTCTCACCTGTGCTTGGCTGACCAAGTTCCAGTGCCTGGCTGAGCTGAGACTGGTTGTGTCTCTGAGGGTGAGACCCAGGCCTGGAGAGGCGGCTTCCTCTTGCCAGAATTGTCAACTTTAGCTGCGGAGCCCTCTGCTGTTGCTTTTTTTGGAGATTCTGCTGTACTAGTGTGGTGAGTGTTAGAATGTGGAGAGCTAGGGACAGAGTGTGTGGCAGAACAGGGCTCAGAAAGGGAAGGACTGGAAACGGGAGAGTCCAGGGACGTGCCAGGAGGCTGGCTTGGCCTCCCATTTCCCTCCAGTTTTTCTTCCTCACCACCGCCAGGACCTGGCAGCTGTTTATCCAAGCTTGAGCTCTTGTCAAGATGTGGTTCATGCATTCCTAAAGCTGCAGTTTGCTCTGAAAAAGTTGTAACAGAGGCTTTGGGTGCTTTGGATCTGAAGTCACATGGGCTCTCTGCAGGTACTGCGGGACCATCTCCCACGCCACTTGGTCCCTTTTTCTTCTCAGGACAGGGAGGTAATATGCTTAAGGAGGAAGCTCCTACTTCCAGAGTTGCCACCCTTACTGTCTCTCTGACACCTTCAACCTGGTCTACTCTTTCATCATCCGATGCAACTTCAGGAATGGAAGGCAGGGTTAGGTACAGATCGGCCACGACTGGAGATTTAACATCTGCGGCAAATGGAAGATCACTTAGGGGGTCAGACAATAGGCCTTCATGATCACTGGCTTTGCTCTGATATTGCTCCATAAGGGCATCATCTTCCTCAGTCCTAATGAGTGCAGTGTTTTTCTCTGAGCTTGCTTCACTCATGAGGGCTTCTGAGAAACTCTCCTCATGATCTGCCATGGGAGCCAGCACACCACAGTCCAACAGCCCAGCTTCAGCCACAGCTGCCCTCTCTGAGTCTTCTGTGTGGGGAGACTCAGAAGGCTCCCTGTCACACACACTGTCAGTGGTGGCCCTTTCACAGGTCAGCTCCTGGGGATTACTTCTGTCCTCTTCTATCCATCCAGTGGACTTCTCCACCTCCTCTTCTGTGAAGAGCTGCTCAGAAAATGACACACGCTTCTTGACTTTCTTTTGGTCTTTACTGGGATTCAGACCCATCTCTTCATGTTTCTGTGTCACCGAGTCAAGTGGGGGGACCGATTTTTCCATTTTAAGAGGGGGCGCCACTTCTTTAATTGCAGAAGTCATCTCACCTTCTTTAACTTTGTTTTCCACCAAAGATCTAGACTGAGTCTCAAAGTCTTTGTTTTCCCCCATCTGTGGCTTCCCTACTGAGCTTTCAATTCTGCCACTCCTGACTGAAAGGGCAAATGTTTTTTCTTGGGCCTCTTCAGATAAAGGGATGTAGTCTTGTTCTGAGGATGAAAACCTCAGAAGCTCCTGTTCTTGTTGCCCCACATCAGACTGCTCCAGGAGACAGTTTTCTGATTCCTCATTGCTGGTGTTCTTCTCTGTCTCTACCTCACTGGTCTTCCCCATTGGAGAGACTTCTGTCCCTTTACACACTGGATCAGGTGGCTGTTTGGAAAGTGATGCCAAGGCAGAAGAAGTATTATTTGGAACTTGTGTTACACTCTCCTTTTGCAACTCTGCTTTAAGGTGTAAAGATGGTTCTTCAGAACTGGCTTGGCCCTCATCTGTGTAAGGCCAGCTTTCAATAGGAGTGGATGTGGAAATGGGAGCCACTATGGGAGATGAGGAAGAGGAGAAGATGGAAGGACTTTCAGAGGACTGTGTCTCTGAATCATGCCCCAGTTCAGTAGGGAGAGGGGTCTGACCAGAACCAGAAGAGAGAGCAGGAAAAAAGAGAGGCAAGTCAGGGGAAGAAGGAAGCCGGGCTTTGGGTTGAGCCTCTGGAGACACTTCCATTCTGTAAAAAGGACAAAATAAAATCTGCAGGTCAATTGCAGATGCATCGTGAGAGACCAAAAAAAACCATATAAAACTAAAGTTGTTCAAAAGGGGAGAACTTCTTTACATTTGGGGCAGAATCTTAAGAAACTAAAGAAAGCACACCAATACTTAACATACCAAAGGGACAGTTTTATCACCAAGCACATCTGCCACACAGAGGCCTGTTGCAACAGAATTGGAAAGATCCTAAAGCAACAGCCTATGGTCTCTCTTGGTGATAAACACAAAGCCCTGGCATTTGATTATTGCAGGGCAACAAGCATCTAACAAGTTAAAAGCAGTAGAAGGTGTATCACAAGGCAACAGGCATAGATTCTGAAGAGGAACTGTGTGTGTGTGTGCATGTGTGTGTGTTTGTGTCAGATCAAAGTAAGCAGAATCTCCAAAAAAAGCCTCACACCCAGGCCACAGAGGTATGTCAATGTGAATGTGAGTCATGCCAAAAAGAAGAAACTCCCCAAGGCCCACTTGGGCTCTTGCAACAGGAGGCAGAATGAACACACAGAGAACTGTCGCAACCCACTCAGGAGTGGACCTCATGCCAGCAAACCAATATGCCGATGTTAGGAAAGATAACACTTGGCCTCAAAGGGAAATTTGCAACAAGAGCTTAATAAACACACGTTCTGCATGTATCACAACCCAAATCTAGTATTCCCAACTTGCAATACCCAGGACCTGCTACAAACCACGGCATGAACTTCCACTGGGGTCTGATTATTATACTCAGATGGACAGGCCACACCTGCCGGACTAGTGGCTTTGGGCTGGGCAATGTTATTTTGATTTGTGCCGGGCAGGCTAGGCAGGCAGCAGGGACTGGTTAAAAAAAAAAATGACTGAGGCTAGTAAACCTTTGGCATATACACGTACTACCATGGAATAAGCAAGGTGTGTTTTAAGGGTAGGCTTTGCTGAATACCATGAGCAGTGTGAGGTGGAAGGCCCTACATGAAAAGAGCCAAGACTCACCGTGGTTTGACGGCTCTGGTCTGGGGAGCCCTTGCAGAGAAGACAGGTGGTTTAGGTTCAGATTTGGACTCTGGCTCAACTGCTGGTTCTGTGGTCTGCATTTCTTCAAAGGGGTTCAGAGATTTACCCCATCCGGAGACAACAGCTGAAGTATCTTTCTCTGATTTTTTCATAAGGTCTTTAACAGGCTCCGACCCATCCTCCCTTGGTTTGATTTCTGGGAGTGCACCTTCCTTCTCCTTTGCTGGGATGGTAGGAGGGCTTTCGCCTTCACTGCCCTTAGCCACGTCCTTCTTTCCAGTCACCAGAGAAAGCAAAGAGGGCTTCTTGTTCTCCTGCTTCTTGCTGTCTTTGGTGTCTTTTGCTGCCTCCAAGTTCCCTGGGGCCGTGTTTCCCCTAATGTCCCCACTGACCACTGGTCGATAGGATGGCAGAGACATGGATTTCAAAGGGTCTTTTGTGGAAGATTCAGAGAGCTGCCTGTCAGAATCCACTCCACCTGCTTCCCCAGGCTCCTTCCAAGACTTGGGAGCGAGATTTTCTGTGGATGAGAATGAATGCTTCCTGTTGAAGCCCTGAGGGGACGGGGAGGAGGAACGGGTGCTGTCCTTGGTCTCACTCTTGGATTCTGGCTGCTCCAGGTAAACATGGTTCCCATTGATACAGACGTTAGAGCGGGAAAGGGTGTCATTCTTTGACCGAGGGCCACCGAGAAAAGAGAGTCCTTCCTTTTTGGACAGGCTGAAGTTGATCTGGTTCAGTTGCTTGGGATCTGCGCTTGGTGTTCTCTTGTGAGTCATGACTATGGGGAGAAAAACAAACAGGAAGGGGATAAGAAGTTAAACAAGCAGTTCACAAGTTGGGGGGGTGGCATTTGTCAACGACTGGAAACATTTTTGGTTGTCACAACTAGTAGGGTGCTACTGGTATCTAGTGGGTAGTCAGGGATGCTGCTAAACATGCTACAATGCACAGCACAGCCCCCTATAACAAAGAATTATCCAACCCAAAATGTCAATAGTGCTGAGGGTGAGAAACCCTGTGTTAAATCAATGAAAAGAATAGCACTCTCAGTAGAGTAGCAGAATCTGGCCAAAAGTAGGGATTTGGTGATTGAAATTGAAGTTCGAAATACACAACTAATTCAGAGTAGAAGGAACTGGATTCTTTTGCTTCCATCAGAATGTATCCCATGTGGGTTAAAGCACATTACAGGAGCCCAATAAATAACTGATAAATTAATGAAATATCAGAATTACTCTAAGGTTGTATAATTACTATAAAGTTTTACCATTAAAAAAAAATTGATATACTTTTTGTTAGCTTAAAAAATGTGTACTAATACACCTTCGTTACAGAACCAGGCTTTTGTTTTTTTTTTGTTTTTTTTTTTGTGAAAATACACACAGCAGCTCATATACCCATTCAACAATTTCCATGTGTACAGTTCAATAACATTGGTTACATTCTTCACAATGTGTCACCATTTTTGCTATCTCTCCCCATATTATTTCACTACCACTGACTTAGGCTCACTACCCCATAAACTACTCATCTATTCTTTAAAGTTACTATTGTCAATTTGATCTGATATATATAATTCTTTAAAAGAGCATAATGCTCAAGGTGAACTTTATTAATTCAGCTAAATTATTGTTTAGTTTGAAGATGATTTCAGGGGATAGTTTCAGTTCAAGGTTCAAAAATTTTCTCAGGGCAAGAGATTTGGGGGTTCCTCTGGCCTCAATTGGTCCAGTATGTCTAGATTCTTTAGGAAATCTGAAATTCTGTTCCATATTTTTACCCCTTTTGATTAAAACTCATCTATTGATTCCTTGATCAAAAAGTTCAGCCAAGGGTAGCTGGGCACCATCCAGTTCTTACGATCTCATGGCAAAGGAGTTAGTAGTTCATGGAAGCAACTAGACCAGTGCCAGGCAGTTTTTAATAGTATTTATACATTTTTAGAAACCAGAGGGCTTAGAAGATAGAGAGGGCCTCCTCACCAAGATTAAGATACCTCGTCGTCTTCATTCTTATCCTCATCATCTTAGTAACTAAGAGCTGAATTAAAATCTTTTTCTCAAAATGTGTTTTTGTGTGCTTATGCATGCGTACACGCACACACATGCACACACGCAACGTTTGTTTCTTCTCTCTCAAAGCAATGTAGGCTAAGTTAAGGAAGAAAAACTAAGTGAAAAGAATAAAGAAACTCACCGTCTGAGGCAGAAGAGGAGTCATCCTCATTGTTGTCATCTTCCCACTGGGACGGAAAGTCTCCAGGACGAAGCAGCACTCTGTCTGACTTGGAAGTAGGCAGTACGGACATGGACTGAGAGACTGCTGTTTTCTGCAAATTAGACTTGGAAAACAAGGTCTTGATCTTTGATTTCTTTCTCTTATCTTTTGTAGAAGATTCTTCATCACTGTCGGCTGAGGGCGTCATGCTGGGGACAATGGCAGAAGCAGAATCTGATGCACTATCCTTATTCTTCCGCTTGATCTTGTCTTTTAGTTTTCCAAATGGGTTCCGAGACTTATCTTTCGTAGAGAGGTCAAACATGCTAGCAGTCATGTTATTTCTCATAAACTGGATGTCAACCTCAATTGCTCCTCGCTCTTTATCCTTCTTTCCTGGTTTGGATTTCAAGGTATACCACCTACAAGGAGAAAGACTAAGCAGTTAGTTACCTTTGAACTGAAGAGCCTGAAACAACGTTTTTTTTTTTAACTGTGATAAATATATAGATATTGAAACAATTTTTACAAATGATCTCCAATCCTAACTAGCCTCTCCTCTCTGCTACTACCAACTTCATACACAAACACATTCTTACGCTCTCTGTTTTCGCAAGGGCAGTGGGCGGGGTGGAGGATGAGGGCAGAATTTTTGAGAAGACACTCATGAGGCAAAGATCTGGTCTGATTCTGTACTTACTATATAATCACCTAAACTCCTGATTCAGTAAAAAGCTACTTCTAAAAAAATTTTTTTTTAATAAAATAAACATTCTATGAAGTCATTTCCTATGACTGGTATTTTCCTTTGATAGAGTAAAAATTTAAAAATCATACACCAATGGCTAAGAATATAGTGCGCAAATCTACATGTAAATCTCAGAGAAAGATCAAGAGTTTGTACTAAGGAATAGTCCCTGCCAGGAAGTAATGGTATATATAAGATGGAGATTAAAAAAAGAGAGAAAAATTGTAAAGGAGGCATTCCTCCCTAGCTTAATAATCAGAAAAATGAATATTTCAAACATCATTTAAGTATTTCACCTGCTCATCTGCAATCTACTTCCAGATATGGCGGATGGTATTGTATCAGTCCAACTCCACTGACTGGTTTGTGGGCAGGTAAGCACTAACTGGTCTGTCTCAAAAATAACCTTTCTGTAGTTAAAGCAACATTCCAGACAGCAGATAGAGAAATGACTTCAAAGATTCAGTTCAAATTTTTTTTTTTTTTTGAGCACCTACTACATGCCAGACACTTAAAAAAAAAAAAAAGAAAGAAAGAAATCTCCCCTTGGTATTCATTTTCCATCCGAGAATCTGGTATCTTCGGTGAGCTGCAAGAATGTGAGCCTGGTTAGTGATATAACCACTACGGGACAAACAGCTCCCAATACAGGGTCACCCTCACAAACTGAGAACCCATATTCTGATGTTCTTTCCAGTGACCTAGTTAAGAGCTGAGGGACGTGGACTTTAAGGAAATGATGATTTTGTCCAAATAAGTACAACTTCCTCTTTCTCCTTCATCTGGGTCTTGCTCACAGGGCTGATCGCTACCTCCACAATCTTAGCTAATTCTACACTCAGAGAAAAGGGGCTGGGGGAAATAGAAAACTCACATTTAAATGGCACCTACAACATACCTGGCACTGGACACACTTAGAACCATCCTTATCTAAGTCTCACAAGAATGATGAAGTGGATATTCTACCCATTTCACAGATGAAGAAATTGAGGATCAGAAATTAGGTCATTTGTAGCAAGTCATGCAACTGTTCAGAGGCAAAGGCAAGATTCTGAATCAGCTCTGCTTTTCCCCAAAGCTCATGCTCTTCTCTCCTCCAGGTTTCCTGCTTTGCACTCTCTCGCCTAACTTACCTTTCATGGGCCATCTTTGCAACACAGACAGAAGGACTCAATTTTAAATTCTTTCTGAGGCAAGTTTAAGCTTCTAATTTAAATGTCCCAAGATGACAGGAGAAAACCCATAGCTCGCCATCAGTCAGTCAATCGTAAGAGTACATAAAGCCCATCATACAAAGTCATCAAGAAGAATTCAAGCTGCATTAACAAAGTGCATCCCAGATCTGATAAAATGATGCGAATTCCAATTTCAGACCTTCAAGAGAAATTCTTATGGCTCTTAAAACTACAATCCACAGCTGGAGGAGAAAGAAGGGTTGGGTGTTATCATTACATAGACAACTTCATTCCTGCCAGCTTAACATCTTTCCAATATATTTTCCAGGGCCAGGCCTGGAATCGTTTGCATATTTGTCACTTAGATGTTGAGAAGACTATTTGTATTGTTCTCTTCTGACAGTCATGTGCTAAACGGTAGCCTAGGTGATGAAAGGTTTTTGTAAATACCAATTACAGGCACCTGAAAAAGGGAAGTCGCTGACAGCTGAATGCTATGGCTCAGATGACCACAGCAGGCAGCCACAAGCAGGCAGAGCACTTCACCTCTCCATCCCGGGGAAGGGGGTCAGCCTCCACACAGCCTCTTCTTAGCCCTCCCTGGAGATGCAAAGCCGCTACAGGCCTTCAAAGAAGGCCACTTGACAGTTCCTCGGGGCCAGGCTCCCCTTCCAAAAAGTATCAGAGCCAAAGTCTGTTTATTTGGAGAGAAGCTACAGCCAACTCCAGAGTCCTCTCTGGGGGCCTGTTATTACCTGAGGCTCAAATCCAATCCCTTGGCACCAAAGTGGAATTTGTTTTGGAAACTTCCAACACCACTAGGAGGTGTGAACACAAACTGTACTAACTGTCCTTGCTGCTTATTTTCACAAGCATCTGTGCAAACCTAAAACCAAACACCAGGTGGCAAGAAAAGCCACAGGGCTCTTTTAGGATGTGAAAACTATACTGGCTCCTGGGCAGGTAAGCATTCCCTGCAAATGTTCAGAATTTCTAAAAATCTGTGCTAGATTTATTAAAGCTGGAAAGGAGGTCAGGAATTGCTTCTTCTATTATCCAATACCACTCCTATCATTACATTAAAAAATTGTTTAAGCAAGGGCTATCTGACACGGGCATAATTTGATAACAGTGAAAGCCATAGCCCATGAATGGCTCACCCTGAGAAATCCCGAACCAGGACACTTTTGTAGGTTTTAACACGTAAGCATCAATTCAGTTTTAAGTGTTTCTGAGCCTTTGTTTTTTGGTTCACTTAATTCCTGCACCTCACAGAAGTAGTTCATAAATAATAAAGACCCAGCAAAGGCCACAGAGCAGTATGGGCGTGTTCTGGCATTATCTTTCAAGGAGGCCCAGGAAGCTTAAGCTATCTCAGAAATCCGGGCTGGGTCTATTTTCCTGGTCCAAAGTGCAAAGCACAGAAAGAAGGTCATAATCCCAATAGAACAACTTTTTTTTTTTTTTTTTTTAAAGCTCATATTCTGGAAAAATCCTGCAGCCTATCAAAAAATTAAATGATCCCTTATGTAAGCAAATAATCATTTTCACTTATAATTCAAATTCAGTCCTTCAAAATTTAAAAGAATCTCTAAATATCGAGAAAGTGATAGGAAACTTTCAGAAACTATATTTTAAAATAATAACTCGGGTATAAACTTGGGGTAGAAACTCAAATCCTACAGCATGGTATAGAATGACAGGTTGAGTCTTCCTACTCCTCCTGAGCCCTGCCTCAGTCTTCCTCCCAGGCATAACCACTGTTACCAGTTTCTCACATGCCCTCCCCGGGGTGGTCTGGGCAAACACAAGCAAAAATGCCTATTATCCAAATAGGCTACCTGACTCTTCTTTTTGGTCATACCCAAGGTAATGGCTAAAAATACACAAAAAGTCATTTAACTCTTCTATACTTTCAAAAAGATGTCTCATTAAAAGAAATAAGTAGAGACAAAGAATAAGGAGCCCTGGTGGCGCAGTGGGTTAAGCACTCCGCCACGAACCGAAAGGTTGATGGTTCAAACCCACCAGCTGCTCCGCAGGAGAAAGATGTGGCAGTCTGCTTCTGTAAAGATTACAGATTTGGGAACTCTATGGGACAGTTCTACCCTGTCCTATAGGGTCACTAGGAGTCAGAATCAACTCGATGGCAATGGGTTTTTAGACAAAAGATGAACCAGATACAGGTAAGGAAGACACACACAGGAACAGGCTGCAGGACACAGATCTACCTCCCAAGTAACCTGGTTGGGGGCTAGTGCCTGGATCCGCATTGTCAAAGTTCTTGGGCTTTTAGACAGTCATTCTGGGAATGGCTAAAATCATCTAACCATGCCAGTTTGCCTCAGAACATACAGTTTCTCAAATACACTGAAAGCTGGCCCAGGGGGCCTTCCATCGGAATGTGGCTGGGGCAGGGCAGTGTGGTTCCTGTTATTGGGAAATGCAAAGTCTCATGGTGCATCCGTACGGACATTCATGACTACACTTGTGAAGGACTGACTGGTATGTCTCAAAAATAATCTTTCTGCAGCTGCAGCAAACATGTTTTTCCTTTAAAGCATTCCAGAGGACAGGCAGAGAAATGATGGCTTCAGAGATTCAGTTCAAAAAAAAAAAATTTTTTTTATTTTTGAGCAACTACTACATATATGCCAGACACTGGAAATACAAAGAGACCAGGCCCTGCCCCTAAAAAGCTTACCCTCCAGTGTGATAAAAGCAGCTCACCAAATATAACAAAGCATTTGTAATACTGGGAAAACCGCTACCTATTCTTTATTAACTTTGAAGCATGGGGAATTAATTAAATATGAAAAGAAACTCCTGCTAAAACATACAATTTCCTCACAAATACGGACATTCACACACAAATAAGGCTCTCAGCTAATTTAACCCTCCAAGGGGCTATAAGAACTAGCTGCTTAGGAACTCTTCAGCAAAATGAATAAATACTGCATCCTTGTATTCAACATGGAGTCCCTGGGTGATGAATGTGGTTAATGCGCTCTTAGCAGCTAACTGAAAGGGTGGAGGTTCAAGTCCACCCAGAGATGTTTCAGAAGAAACCCCTGGCAATCTACTTTTGAAAAATCAGCCACTGAGAACCCTATGGAACACAGTTCTACCCTGACATACACGGGGTCGTCATAAGTTGGAATCGACTCAATGACACCTGGGTATATTCAATACAGAGGCTACAGGAAAGCAAAGGCAAAGGAGGACAATCAGCTCTACATGTCACTTCAACACTTTAGATGTTTTAGTAGTTGATTTCAAGGGATAGTTGTCTATGGGTCCAGCGTGGATTCACAGCCTACTTCTTGTTTAAAATTTCAACCATGACTTGTAGCATTTGTCATCTCCACAGTAACCAAGCATCATGACACAGGGGATTATGTCCTTCAATAAGGAAAGAAACAGGAAGGGCAGAAGAGCATCTGACATCCTGTTTGGGACAGAAGATGCACTCGACATTGCTTAGATGAAGAAATTTTTAAAGAACAGTTCATTGTTTTCCCTGTGGGATGAAAACAAAGCTGAAAATCATCTGGTTAGCAGTTGAGAACACCTAAACGGGTTCTACCACCACTTGTCTGTCAGTTTGTGGTACTGTGGTGGCTTGCATGTTGCTGTGATGCTGGAAGCAATGCCACTGGTATTTCATACACCAGCAGGGTCACCCATGGTGGACAGGTCTCAGCTGAGCTTCCAGATTAAGACAGACTAGGAAGAAGGACCTGGCAATCTGCTTCTAAAAAAAATTGGCCAGTGAAAACTTTATGAATAGCAGCAGTACACTGTCTGACACAGTGCCGGGAGGTGAGCCCCTCAGGTTGGAAGGCACTCAGAATACAACTGGAGAAGAGCTGCAGCCTTAAAGTAGAGTCAACATCAATGACGTGGATGGAGTCAAGCTTTCAAGACCTTCATTTGCTGATGTGACACAACTCAATATGAGAAGAAACATCTCCAAATATCCATTAATAATCGAAACATGAAATGTACAAAGTACAAATTTAGCGAAATTGGAAGTCATCAAAAATTAAATGGAATGCATAATGATCGATATCCTAGACATTCAAGAGCTGAAATGGACTGGTATTAGCCATTTTCAATCGGACAATCATATGGTCTACTATGCCGGGAAGGGCATATTGAAAAGGAATGGTGTCACATTCATTGTCAAAAAGAACATTTCAAGATCTATCCTGAAGTACAATGCTGTCAGTGATAGGATAATATCCATACATTTACAAGGAAGATCAGTTAATATGACTATTATTCAAATTTACGCACCAACCAGTAATGCCAAAGATAAAGAAACCCAAGATTTTTACCAACTTCTGCAGTCTGAAATTGATCAAACATGCAATCAGGTTGCATTGATAATTACTGGTGATTGGAATGTGAAAGTTGGAATCAAAGAAGAAGAATCAGTAGTTGAAAAATATGGTCCTGGTGACAGAAACAACACTGGAGATGGCATGTTAGAATTTTGCAAGATCAACGACTTATTCATTGCATATGCCTTTTTCCAACAACATCAATGGCAACTATACACCCAGGCCTCACCAGATGGAATACACAAGAATCAAATCGACTACATCTATGGAAAGAGATGAAGGAAAAGCTCAATATCATCAGTCAGAACAAGGCCAGAGGCCAGCTGCGGAATAGACCATCAATTGCTCGTATGCAAGTATGCAAGTTCAAGTTGATGCTGAAGAAAATTAAACCAAGTCCACAAGAGCTAAAGTACGACCTTGAGTATATCCCACCTGAATTTAGAGACCATCTCAAGAATAGATTTGATGCATTGAACACTAATGACTGAAGACCAGACAAGTTGTGGGATAATATCAAGGACATCATATATGAAGAAAACAAAAGGTTATTAAAAAGACAGAGAGAGAAAAGATCAAAATGGATGTCAGAAGAGACTCTGACACTTGCTCTTGAATGTAGAGTAGCTAAAGTGAACAGAAGAAATGATCACGTAAAAGAGATGAAAAGAAGATTTCAAAGGTCAGCTTGAGAAGACAAAGTAAAGTATTATAATGAAATGTGCAAAGACTTGGGGTTAGAAAATCAAAAGGGAAGAACATGCTCGGCATTTCTCAAGCTAAAAGAAGTGAAGAAAAAATTCAAGCCTCAAGGAACCCACGGTCGAGAAGGGAGAGTGTTGACATGTCATGGAGTTGTTAGCCAATGTCATAAAACAGTATGTGTACTAACTGTTTAACAAGAAGCTAGCTTGTTCTGTAAACCTTCATCTAAAGTACAATAAAAAATAATAATAAATTCAAGCCTCGAGTTGCAATATTGAAGGATTCTATGGGCAAAATATTGAAGAACACAGGAAGCATCAAAAGAAGATGGAAGGAATACACAGAGTTTCTGTACCAAAAAGAACTGGTGGATGTTCAATCATTTTAGGAGGTAGCCTATGATCAAGAACCGATGGTACTGAAGGAAGAAGTCCCAGCTGCACTGAAGGCACTGGAGAAAAACAAAGCTCCAGGAATTGATGGAATACCAGTTGAGATGTTTCAACAAATGGATGCAACGCTGGAAGCACTCACTCATCTATGCCAAGAAATTTGGAAGACAGCTACCTGGCCAACATATGGATCTTGAGAGATCCATATTTGTGCCCATTCCAAATACAAGTGGTCCAACCGAAAGCAGAAATAATCAAACAATATCGTTAATATCACACGCAAGTAAAATTTTGCTGAAGATCATTCAAAAACAGTTGCAGCGGTACATCAACAGAGAACTGCCAGAAATTCAAGCTGGATTCAGATGAAGACATGGAATGAGAGATATCATTGCTAATATCAGATGGATCTTGGCTGAAAGCAGAGAATACCAGCAAGATGTTTACTTGTGTTTTACTGACTATGCAAAAGCATTTGACTGTGTGGATCATCACAAATTATGGATAACATTGCAAAGAATGGGAATTCCAGATCACTTAATTGTGCTCATGTGGAATCTGAACATAGGCCAAGAGGCAGTCGTTCCAAAAGAACAAGGGGATACAACGTGGTTTAAAATCAGAAAAAGTATGCCTCAGGGCTGTATCCTTTCACCATACTTACTCAATCTGTACACTGAGCAAATAATCCAAGAAGCTATACTATATGAAGATGAACACAGCATCAGGATTGGAGGAAGACTCATTAACAACACAGCTGACACAATCTTGCTTGCTGAAAGCGAAGAAGACTTAAGCACTTACTGATGAAGATCAAAGACTACAGCCTTCAAAATGGATTATACCTCAACATAAAGAAAACAAAAATCCTCACAACCAGACCAATAAGCAACATCATGATAAATGGAGAAAATATCGTAGTTGTCAAGGATTTCATTTTGCTTGTCTCTACAGTCAACTCACATGGAAACAGCAGTCAAGAAATCAAATGACGTATTGCACTAGGCAAATATGCTGCCAAAGACATCTTGAAAATGTTCAAGGACTAAGGTGCACCTGACCCAAGCCATGGTATTTTCAATCACCTCATATGCGTCTGAAAGCTGGACAATGAACAAGGAAGACTGATGCCTTTGAATTAAGGTGCTGGCGAAGAAAATTGAATATACCATGGACTGTGTCTTAGTCATCTAGTGCTGCCATAACAGAAATACCACAAGTGGATGGTTTTAATGAAGAGAAGTTTATTTCCTTACAGTAAAGTAGGCTAAAAGTCCAAATTCAGGGCATCAGCTCCAGGGGAAGTCTTTCTGTCTCTGTCGGCCTTCTCATCAGTGCTCCCCTGAACTAGGAGCTTCTCGGTGCAGAGGCCCCGGTCCAAAGGACGCGCTCTGCTCCTAGCACTGCTTTCCTGATGGTATGAGGTCCCCCCTGTCTCACTGCTCACTTCTGTCTTTCATATCTCAAGAGATTGCCTCAGGACACAATCCAGTCTTGTAGATCCAGTCTTGCCTTACTAACACAACTGCCACCCATCCTCCTTCATTAACATCATAAGAGGCAGGATTTACAACATATAGGAAAATCACACAGTACCAGGAATCATGGCCCAGCCACACTGATATACACATTTTTGCGGGGACATAATTCAAACCATGACAGACTGCCAGAAGAACAAACAAATCTGTCTTGGAAGAAGTACAGCCAGAATGCTCCTTAGAAGCAAGGATGCCAAGACTGTCTTAGGTACTTCGGACTTGTTAGCAGGAGAGATCAGTCCTTAGAGAAGGACATCATGGTTGGTAAAGCAGAGGGTCAGTGAAAAAGAGGAAAACCCTCAAGGAGATGGATTGAAACAATGGCTGCAACAATGAGCTCAAACACAGCAACAATTGTGAGGATGGCACAGGACCGGGCGGTATTTTCTTACATTGTACAAAGGGTCACTATGAGTCAGAACCAACTCGATGGCTCCTAACAACAAAAGCGTTCTGAAAAGGAGTCATTCCATAGGGTGAAATGTCCAGAGTCTTCTCTTGGTAGCCTGGAAGCAATGCATAGCAAACAAGGACAGAAATGTTTATGACCTATATAAAAAGTTGGTGGTATGTAGCGGACAGAAGCCATGCAGTTTAACAAGTTTTGCTATTGAACAAGGTAGCTGGCCATCATTACCTAACCTTGAATACACAATTACCAACCACTTAATCTCGCCTTCCTAGGAACTCCCCTCTGCTCATTGTCAATTACTTGGCAGACCGCCTGATAAATCATGAGAGCAGCAAATAGCTCATTTTTTTTACCCTAATCCCTAAAACCAGCCATTCCAGTAGCACCAGAAGTCAATTTACAGCCACCAGACTCAATCTTTGGAACTGGTAAAAGACATGGTGGAAGAAAGCTAACAGAAAAAGCAGGTTAAAAATGCCTTTTGTCCTTTCTATATTATTTGCTTTTACAGGAATCCCCTTGGAGAGTAATCAAAACACGTCATACAAATCTTGAAAATAAAAGACTCAATTCCATGCTAACCCAACCATTAATTTTTTGTGTATTTTCTTGCAGTCTTTTTCCGATACATTTAAAAAAAATTAACAACGACAAGTGAAGAGACCTTGGGCAAGTTACTTAACCCCTCTGTGGATCAGCCTCCTCCACTGAAACAAGGTTAAGAGCACCCATCTCTTAAGGATGTTATGAGGACTAAATGGCTCAATATACGTGAAATGCTTAGGACAGTGCCTGGCACGTAGGAGGCACTTGGTAAGCGTTAGCTATAATTATTACTAGAGTACATGTGCAATTTTATTTGTAGCACATTATGCATTACTGCCTTACAGTCTTCAAACCCATCATTTTTAATGGATATCTGATGTTCTGTGAAGTACACAGATACCATTATTTTTCTGTCCCTTCAGATAGTTCTCAAAATTAAAAGTGTAAGAATAAAAAGAATACCGCGATCAGTGTTATTTTTTTCTGTCACTTATTGGGAGTGTCACGGTTTGAATTACGTCCCCCAAAAAATGTGTGTATCAGTTTGGCTGGGCCATGATTCCTGGTACTGTGTGATTTTCCTGTATGTTGTAAATCCTGCCTCTGTGATGTTAATGAGGGAGGATGGGTGGCAGTTGTGTTAGTAAGGCAGGACTGGACCTATAAGACTGGATTGTGTCCTGAGGCAATCTCTTGAAATATAAAAGACAGAAGTGAGCAGAGAGACAGGGGGACCTCATACCATCAAGAAAGCAGTGCTCAGAGCAGAGCGTGTCCTTTGGACCGGGGTCCCTGCACCAAGAAGCTGCTAGTCTGGGGGAACACTGATGAGAAGGCCGAGAGAGAGAAAGCCTTCCCCTGGAGCTGACACCTTGAATTTGGACTTTTAGCCTACTTTGCCTATGAGGAAATAAACTTCTCTTCATTAAAACCATCCACTTGTGGTATTTCTGTTATGGCAGCACTAGGTAACTAAGACAGGGAGAGTTCATGATCCCCAGATAGAACCCTGCAGGGTTTCAACACAGGTAGGAGAGACAAGAAACAGAGGGCTCCCAAAATATCTCAGAGATGTGCCACGACGGCATATTTACTTAAGTATATGGATCAAGACATGTTTTTCTAAACTGAAAGAAATGCTAAACTCTTTGTAGGCTAAGAGTAAAGGAAATGCCAAACAGCAGTACTTTAAAATTCTCCGAGAATAAGAAAAATGAAAGCATTTCTAACCGTGTAAGTCTACCATTCCTGTAATCATCTACTTAATCAACTTTTTACAAAACTTGATCATAGCTCAAAAAGCCACAGATATTAATATTCTACCATCAGATGAGGTATCTCACCTCTTGCCCAAATGTAAATGCCATTGATGTATTGTATTTGGTCTCCCAAAGAACAGTGCCTCCTGGCAACCGTGGGGTCCTTTATTGCTCTGGCAAGAGACTTTAAGGATGGAAAAATAAATGCAATGGTGTGGTTTGGCATCCTTTGCCAGAACAAAAGAAAACAACAAACAGACACACTTCAGCATGACAGACATCAAAGAACATCCCATCCACTCCCCACCCCACAAACAGATTCACCCACTCCTTGCTAGGAGAGTTCCTGACAAGACAGCAGAGTAGCTACCACTTGTGTTATAGGTAAGTCCAAATGACACCAAACGACAGCACTAATAACCAACAACAGCGCCAAACAACAACCAACACCAACACCAAAAAGCAGAGTGTGCTCTAAGAGCTGACACCCTTGAAGAAATATCCGGGACACAGCCCTGCTGCTGAGTGCCCTTCATATGGGACACCCTTTCTCTGTGATAAAAAGTCTTTTCAGACCAGGCTTTCTGGGGGCCTTAACTATCCTACCTAAGGTTAGCCATGCCCTTTTCAATAAATTAAAAAAAAAAAAAAAAAAGGTAGTTAAAAAGTGAAGTGTGTTGCTGCCACCCCTCTAGAAATATTCTCCCGAGAATTCTTACAAATGCCTTTCCTCTACTCCATGTAGCCCCGGCTTTCAGGAAAAGACAATTATAGCTACCTTTTTTCTCTCCACAGGCACATTCCTAAATGTACACCCTGGAGACTAAAGCCCTTGGTTTTTCTCTAACAGATTATCTGCAGCCTTCTCCCTGCAGGAAAGGAATTTCTTATTCATTAGTGGCTAAACCTGGCTCTTTTGCCAAAGGCATCGTTAGCCACCAAGCTGTGGAAGGTAAGCTGCTTGGCTTGACAAGGAAGCCATATTCAGAACTGGAAAGCTGAAAGCAGCAGTTTTTATCTCATGCTTGGGACATCCCTAGTCCTTAATCCATTGGGCTAAATCTAAGATTCGATGGTCCTCCGTGTCCACTCAAACTACTGCCTGCCCTGTGCCTACAGGATCCTCACCCCCTTCTCACTCACATGAAGAGAGATTTATCAAAGAGACATTTATCAAGCCCCTATGCTGGGTCCCCACCACTCATCTGTTGGGTCACATGACAAAAAACAAGACAGACGTGGCCCCTGCTGAGGGAAAAGCAGGTGAAAGTCAGGTTTGATCTTCCCCTGAGCCAAGTGGGGCATGAGATCTGATCCAGGATACCTTCTGGGGAGTAGAACCCACCGGCCAAGTTTATTCCAGAATAAACAATCCTTTGGCAGCTGACTGACAAGGGTCTGGGGGTTCATTTTGTTGGAAGTCATAAAGCCTGAGGTTTAGGATTTATAACAGACTCAGAACTAAAGGCCACCCAGGAGCTGCTCTGAGATGAAGATAAGGCCAAAATGACCTCCTATCGCTCCCTCCATCTAGGGCTAATGCATCTTAATCCTTCTGGAGCTAAGTCAGAATTAGCTGTCCCTCCAAAAGTACAGGGTGGCAAGCACGATTTTCCAAGACATACGATAATTACAATTATAATAGTTTAATTTTATATCTAAGATTATAGTTAAGGGGGAAAAGAGTGATGTCAGCAAATATATGTCGGAGTTGATGGCATTTTAATAAGCATGTGTATTACTTTTAATATAATTATAACATTTTTTAGTTAATAACTACAATTAAAATCACATATCAGATACTACTTATAAAAACCTTCCTCTGGTGGTGTTACAGAAATACAAAAGAAATGAAACCAAGGCCATGAAACACTTTATGTACAAGCTATCGAATGGCAATCTCATTTGCTCTGTAAACTTTCACCTGATGCACAGTAAAAAATAAAAATAAAAAAATAATAATAAAACAGAAGTCTTTGTAACCAAAAGGAAGTTTAAACAAAATGAAAAAGGCATACTAAGGCTTTCTTCTACACTTAACCTTCCCTGATGTGAAAAATATTTAAATGGTTCACTTACTTGTCTCAGGATTTTAGTTTTCATATATGGGTTTATCTTTCTTAATGTCATATGTTATTTTTTCCCTTTTCTAGACCTATGTTCCTTAAAGGAATTGACTTCATCAGCTGTGTGAGAGCACATCTGTGCAACTGCAACAGCTACCCTATTCCACTGTGTCAACACACAGGGTCGCAATGAGTTGGAACTGACTTGACGGCACCTGACAACAACTCTATTACAAAACAAAGACTTGACCTGTACTGACTCTAAATACTTGGGGACACACATATACACACCCTGGTTTCAATGGTATTTCCTACTAGTTCACACGAACAGAAGACTCAACTCACAGTTGTCACCACCCAATTCTGTCTCTGTAATGGTGACCTCACTCTAGTGTCGTAGTGACAATGGGAAACGAAAGCAGTCGCCACTTCCTGGTTCACCAACGCCAAGCTCTCCTGATTTTTTGTGTTTATTTTCATCACTTCTTCTCACTCCCCCTTCCCCCAGTCCAATCCATCATAAGTCAGGTCAAATGAACATCTGAAATATTTCTGAAACCCACCCATCTCCATCTCCCTAGTCGTCATCCTAGACCAAGCCATGATCATCAGTTGCACTCCTGTTGTTGGGTGCCATCACTCCTAATGACTCCATGTGACACAGAAGAACTGCCCCCATAGGGTTTTTAGGCTGTAATCTTTACAGAAGCAGATGGCCAGGTCTTTCTCCCACAGAGTCGCTGGCTGGGTTCAAACTGCCAACCTTTCGGTGAGCAGCCGAGTGCTTAACCATTGCGTCACCAGCTTACTGCAATAGCCTCCCATTTGGTCTGTCTGATACTAGGCTTGGCCGGCTTCATATCCATTCTCCACCCAATAACCAGTGATCTTTGACAAACAAATTCAAACACATCACTCCTCTGCTGGTATACTCAATGACTTCCCACTGTTCTGAAATAAAGCCCTGCCTTCCTCTCTGGCCTCCTCCTACATAGTCACTCCAGCTTCCCAGGTACTGTACCCCTCAGGGCCTTTGCGCAGGTTGTTCACCTCCATCCCATCCCCCTCCTCCACTCTTCACTAGAAAAATTCCTCTTTATTCTTCGGGTCTCTGCCTCAGAGAGGCTATCTGCAACCTTCTCCTTTAAATCATGTCCTTCTTGCTCATTTCTCTTATAATACCCTGTTCTCTTCCTCCACAGTACCTATCACAGTACGTAATTATTCATGGGTTCATCTGTTTAATGCCTCTCTCTCCTATAAGTATCTGAGTTTCCTGGGAGCAGGGATCATATCTGTTTTGCTCACCACTGTTTACACTGAATACCCAGCTCCTGGCACATAGTAGGTGTTAAAAAATATTTACTAAAACAACAGAAGACAACAGAAGGAAAAAAAAAAGCAGTTAGAACTTTCCCCATGCTAACTGAATGTCTTAGAAATGAAATAATCAAATAAAACCGTGAAAAAACATCAGGGAACATCTTTCATATCACCCAAGCCACGCCTTTGACTTTCTTAGTCATTTCATTCCATTGCTAGAAGCAGGTTAGGGTTGTTTATCCAAGAATCTACAGAGAACTGTCTTGGGCATTGAGCTATCAGTTTCCTATACTAGAGTGGGAGGGGGCTATGACCTGGTGAGAGGTGTAAGGGTTTCCAGTAAGGCCCAACGTTATCTTTAAGTTTTTTCAAAAAAGGAAAAACTTAACCAGAAACAACACTGTTTGGTTTTTCCTGTTACAAAACTCTAAATGTGCTTAGGAAGCCTAAAGGTATAAGCACAGACACCAACTGCTTATAGTTCATGAATTATAGTGTGGTTATCTAAGCCATTTCTCTGCATGCAACTCTCCCAGAAAAACATCTGTCTAGCCCTTATGTCATTTTAATAACCCAAATTTCCTCTGGCAACTTATTTCAGTATCTCACTATACTTCAAGATATCTAATCTTTACAATATCCAAATCCATTCATATGCAGCCGAATTCCCTCTTGCATCTTCAATAAATATAAGAAAACAACCCTCCGTAACTCACACTCTCTCTTCATATCTGGACGACTGTTACAATATTAAGTCTCCATTCAAATATTTGTTTTAATCTGTTTTTAACGACTATTTCCCCACATTTTATGGCTCTAGGTAAACGACAAGACTAGAGAGCTGAGCAGTGAATCAATCCTACCTGCTGGTCACTTGATTTGCCTCCCAGATTCATGTCTGCTTTGTGACCATGGTACTTAACTGATTCCCATCTAAGCAAAGCCCAGGTCTTTATAACAGATGTATAAATGAAGAATCAATACATTGTGGTTTCCTTCTAACTAAATGTATCCTATATATATGTCAGCTTCCGTCTGGTGTTTTAAAGATGTGTGTCATCACACTAAATTTGAGGTCTGCAAATTCTGAGTCATGATAGAAAGCATAATCTCTTCTTGACTCTAAATAAATGTGACAGGGGCTTATCAAGAAAGCAAATAGAAATATTAACACAGTTAGCTCTTAAGTTTCAGCTTCTGGACCCATGACAAATGTTGAGTCTCTGTAACAGCAACTCTTCTTTGCTAGAGATCAAGACACACACACACACACACACACACACACACACACACACACACCAGTCCAAGAATTGAGCTTTTGTTTCTGATTTTTAATGTCTAAGGAGGAGTCAAACCATTAGTAACTAGTTCAAGTGACTTTTCTAGCCCAACCAGTTTCTTTCTGTTAAACTTCTGCCTCTCCTGTGCTACTCTGAGTGAAACTGTGCATTTCTCATTCTCCAAATCTTAGCTATCTCAGGCACCCAGGTGATGTACTGGGGCATCAGACGGGCTTCATTTAACTGGGTTGTCCCAGCACCTTGGAAAGTCCCAGGAAGTGGTGAATGGGAAGCTTGCAGTTTCACCTACTGGTAAAGGAGCAAAGAAGTCCTTTGCAGTTGTTAAAAACCGTCAACTAAGCACCATCTCCCTGCAAGCCATACTGTAACTTCAGCGGTAATCAGCTCATAGAATAGGAGTAACATCAAGGATTACGCTGGGGAGGATGAGAAAAATGAAGATGCAGAGACCGAAACCGAACCCTTCCCGAAAAACGGAGCTTACAAAGGTTTTCATTCCTCACAAAGCAGTTACAGAATCTTTTCAATCTATACACTGGTCTCTTTAATCCAGGAACGCAGAAACATCTTACAAACATCAATCAGGGCTGGCAACAAGCTCTATTTATAAATAGGGAAACTTGGGTGTTTAAGAGATCAAGCAGCCTGAAGCCCAACAATGAGTCAGGACCAAAGTTGGCACCAGACCCAGGAATCTGGAATCCCCATCTCTGGCCAGGAGATGCACTTCATCTTTCAAGGGGATAAAATGTTCACATAAGAAACAGACGGCCCTGATGAAAGTTAATAGCCACACATCCTGGGGCAGGACAAGACAAAGGATGGTCAACAGCAGCCAGCTGAAGTTGAAAAGGAAGCCAACCCAAGGTTCCAAATGTCATTTAATCAGATGGAAAATCAGCATTGCTTCAGCTGCTCTTGAATGATGACACTGCTCACTTTATGGCTTGTAAGTTGATGCCAAGAGATACTCCATCCATCCAAACATCGAGGCTCTCTACTTTTTATCTGATTTGAGTTGAGAAAAGTCTCTTCATCTTTAGCAAGATAAGTGAATCAGGTATTGCATTCTCAAGAATGCGTGCTCAAGTTGGACCCACCCTACAGAATAAGGAGCCTAGTAACTTCAAACCCTCTGGCTTTTCCTGTCTCCCTCACAAGGGAAAATTAAAATATTAGGTGTATATAAGACACACAAACTGAATCAGTGTACTTCATAAACTGTAGAATTTAAAACTTGATTGGCTTGCATATTTAAGGTCCAGAAAAGTGACCCAATTAAAATTAGCAAGGCTAGCTTTTGGTATACTTTAAAAAAAAACAAAACAAAACCAAAGCCATTGCCTCTGAGTTGATTCCAACTCATAACGACCCTATAGGACAAAGTAGAACTGCCCAATGGGGTCTCCAAGGAGTGGCTGGTGGATTCGAGCTCTTAACCACTGCACCACCAGGGCTCCTTTGGTATACTACATGAGAATAATTATCAAATGTTCCAGTGGGTTAAGCATTCCCCTTTCCAAGCACCTGTGAAAGAGAACAAATAAATTGGTAACACACTAGAGTGAACTAGGTTTTGACCAGCTTTCTGTGTGAGATGTAGGTACCCTGACACAGAACTCTTGACTGGAGAGAAAGAGATGAGCGGCCATTCATAAGGAGTAAGACCAGAGAGAGGAGCTTGACAAACTCCAAAGACAAACAATGCCTGCTTCCCAGTTTCACTAGACCAAGGGCTGACCTCGGCTCCAGCCATCACTGGGAAATCCTTAGTAAAAATATTAACCCAGGGCAAACGGGTAATATTTTTCAGTCTGAAAGGAAAGACCAAACTGTTCTAAGCATTCTTTCTGGAGGAGCAAATTCTCCTCCCCAGCTCCGTTCCGGGTTGGGCAGTGGGTTAGGTCTCACAGGGCAGCCTGCATTTCCCGTGCCCCGCCCCCCACCTGCCCGCAGTGTAATGCCTCTACTCTGTCCCGGGGGTGTCAGTGGGTCTCACTCCTCCAATTAATCCCCGTAGCCCTGGCCCATCCATTCTCACCGCAAAGTGCTCAGGCCAGTGAAGTATCCAGACTTTCTACATAAATTAATGCGTGTATCACATATCCACACTACCCACATAAGGAGGAATTCGCTTGACCCACATATATTTTCAATTCATCAAAAATTCATTAAGCGCTTACTATGTATGTGCTGGGGGCCGAGCAGCGTCCTGCAGATTTAAAAACGCCCCAGGTGACGCCCCTACTTCCAAAGAGCTCAAATACTGGGAAAGGTAGGGCGCAGAGCCGAATGAGAAGTCGAAGCCAGGTGAGGGTATGACTACTAGTAGAGAGGATCCCTCTCGAAGGGCCTCTCTTCGTCCGTCCCCTTGAAACACAACAGAGCCGTTTCGGCCGCGCTCAGTCTAAAAGGGTCCCAGCGCCGAGGCCACACGTTTCTTACTCCCCCCTTCCCCATGTCCCACAGCCCCAGGGCCCGCGCCTTCCTCCGCGGCCCTCCCCTCCACTCCCTCTCCCCTCCCCCGGCCCGCACTCACTGGGTCTTCCTGCGGCCCTGGTCCCGGTGCAGCTCCTGCAGGTCCACCTCGGCGCGGCCCAGGAACTTGTCGAGGCCGAGCAGCGAGCGGTGCAGCACGGTGAGCTGCAGGGTGGCCGCGGCCGCGGGTGCGACCCCGGAGGCCAGCAGAGGCGGCAGCTCGAAGGTGGCCTCCTCCCGCCACACGGGCGTGCCCAGGCTGCGCTCGGACACCGAGGTGGCGTACTTCTCCTTGCCCACCTGGATCACCGCGTACGCGTCGCTCGTGCCCCCGGGGCCCTTGGCCCGCAGGCCCCGAGCCTGCAATACGGTCACCTGCACGTGGGTTGGGGACCACAAGGCCCCCGGACCGCGGCCCGCTGAGGCCGCCAGGGACATGGTGACGGCGGCACGGTCAGCTCAGATGCAAGGAGACGATCGCCGCGAACCGCCGCTTCAACCACCCGTCCCGCTGCCCCACCGCCCAGGCCACTTTAAAGCTTCCGGCCACGCCCCCGCCAGGGCCGGCCTCTCCTGGTCACGCCCCGCCCCCTCGCCCGCCCCACCTGCCGGCAGCCCAGCCCCGCCTCTGGCACCGCTGCGCGTGGCGCCCGGCGTATCCGGGGCGCCCAGGGTGGAGCTGGCGCAGTTGGGGCCAGGGCGAGGACAGGACGTGGAAAGGGCAGGCAGGGGATTCGAGAATTTGGATCTGAGAGGCAGTAGGTGAGCGATGGGGTCGCGAGCTGCACTGAGTTAGGAGTCAGACCTCATTTCCAATCTTCTCATCGCCATTTGGTAGGTGTGTGACCATACGCAGGGTCAGTTAATGTCTTTAAGTCTCAGTTTCTTCATCTGTAAAATGAGATAACAATCGCCTCGTTACTGTTAGGCAAAAAATAATGCATCACAGTTCTCAGTACAGTGCCTGGCCCATTGTGAGTTCTTTATAAGCTCACTGCTTTGTCCACTTCTGCCCGCCTGGAGCATTGCTCAGGGGGAAGGTAGGCGCACAGTGACCCCAGATGGATGGGGAAGGAGAAGGAACATTTATTGGCCTGAAAAGGGGAAGAGAACGGCTACCACCCCGCAGTGTGGTCGGGGTGGGAGTGTCCTGTTTTGCCCTGCTCTCACCAAATAAGGTGAAGCGAAATGAGGCAAAGGAAAGAAAGGATGAGCTGAAACAGGATTGCCAAACCAGTCATCAGGACCAGAGGCTGTCCCCGAGGTTCCTCATTTCTCCCTGGCTGGGGCCCTCTTCAGTCTCTTCCTCTTTATCTCTGGGGTCTAAAAGTCTACTAGATTGGCCTCTTTCCTTTTTTCCCAGTGCCCTAGATCAAAGGCTCACCTGTCAGTTGTCCGATTGGGAAGGTGACTTAGAAGACTTTTAGGTTTTACAGTTAAGGAAAGGCCCAAAGCAGAGAAGCGACTTGTTCAAGGTCTCACTAGCTCAGGGTTAGGACTAGAATCCAGGTTTCCTGGCTCCCAATCCAGTATTTTTACTGCATCCCTTGACTCTTCGGGATTCTCAGAACTCCAGCCTTGGGTTGCTTCTAGTCTCCCCGCTGGTCTCCATGGCCTCCTCCCTCCAATCCACGCTGCACCTTGCTTCACTAACCTGCTCAAAATCCTACAGTGACAGCTCACCACCTACTGCACTAACTTCAGACTTAACAGAGTTTTCAAGACATTCCTATTGTAGCCCCACCTAACTCTTTCTCCTGTATCTCCTGAACAAACAAACCTGTAGCCCAGCTAATCTTCCCACCTCAAGGCCTTTACTAACTTTGTTGTCCCCTTGGTTGCCCTTGCCAAGCCCTACCCACTTCAAGGCTTCACTCAGACGTCTCCAAGCTTCGACTCCCTGTAGCCCCTTTGAGGGAGGGGACCAGATGGTGACTTATTTATATGAGACCCTAGCAGAAACCTGGGTACACAGGTACTCGTGAAGTGCTATTGATTGAAAAGTTTGCAGATTATTGCAGCCAGCCATGAGTATATAGTAAAGATTACAGCCTAGAAAACCCTATGGGGCAGGTTCTACTTTGTGCTGTAGGGTCGCTATGAGTCAGAATTGACTCGATGGAAATAGGATTGATTTTTTTGGTTTTTTACCATGTAAAACATTAGGGGGCAGACGGTATGTTACATCAGGTTGGCAAACGAGGGCAACTACTGTGTGGGAAAGGCCTCTTTAGTACGTTGTAAATGTAAATACTTAATGGAAACCCTGGTGGTGTAGTGGTTAAGAGCTATGGCTGCTAACAAAAAGGTTGGCAGTTCAAATCCATTAGGCACTCCTTGGAAACACTATGAGACAGTTTTACCCTGTCCTGTAGGGTCGCTATGAGTCAGAACGGACTCAACAGCAACGGGTTTGGTTTTTGGTTTAAATATTTAATGGTGATAAAGAGGAAGAGAGAAAGGAGGCACCAGACATGTAGGAGGCAGGAAAATCTTACAGAACTCTATTGTTTTGGTACATTTCCCCTTCTTTAAGATCCATGAACTTCATTCAGCCTCATGGCTCAATTCGGTTCCATGAAGATTTATTGAGAAATTACTTTGTGCCAGGTATGGGCTAGATGGCACAAAGCTGAATGAGACCCAGTTCCAAGGCACTGCGTGCTAAATGCTATAAAGGAAGTCTTATGTAAATAAAGTGCTTTGAATGTTTTGAAGAGAGAGCAATTTCTCTAACTGGGTAGATTTTTATGAAGGAAATGGCATTGAGCTGGGCCCTAAAGAACATATAAGATTTAGCAGATATGTGGTATATACATACTATGGAATATTATTCAGCCATAAAGAGAAATGAAGTTCTGACACGATACCACATGGATGAACCTTGAAAACGTTATGCTGAGTAAAATCAGTCAGACACGAAAGGACAAATATTGTGGTCTGAGACTGGAGGAACCCCAGAAAACATGGCCCCAGGACTCTCTGTCAACCAAGAACTAAAACAATTCCCGAGGCCAGCTCTTCAGACAAAGATTGGACTAGACTGTGGGGCATAAAATGATACTCATGAAGAGCGTGCTTTTTAGCTAAAGTAGATCCATGAGACTAAATGGGAAGCTTCTGTCTGGAGGTAAGACGAGAAGGCAGAGAGGGTCAGGAGCTGGTTGAATGGACAGGGGAAATCCGAGGTGGAAAGGAGGAGTGTCCTGTCACAGTACAGGGAGAGCAATTAGAGTCACATAACAATGTATGTATAAATTTTTGTATGAGAGACTAACTTGAATTGTAAACTTAAACTACAGCAATAAAAAAAAAAAAACAAACAAAAGGACAAATATTGTATGATCCCACTTATATAAACTATCTAGAATAGGCAAATATATAGAGACCAAAGTTAATTAATAGTTTCCAGGCGTGGGTGGGAAGGGGACCAGGGGGGGTATTGCTTAAGGAGCACTGAGTTTCTGTTAAGAGTGATGGAAAAATTTAGAAACAGATAGTGGTGATGGTTACACAACATGGTGAATGTAACTAATGTCACTGAGCCATACATGTAAAAATGGTTGAAATGGAAAATGTTTTGTTTTATATGTGTATAGTTTTGTGTATATATAGAACTACAGTAAAAAAAAAAACTGACAGAGAAGGGATGATGGAAGAAGAGTATTTCAGGGGGAGAGAAGAGGACAGCCTAAGCAAAGGCATGGAGGCTAGAGAGTTCATGGCATGCAGAGGGGATAGGAGCACTCGACATTGGCTGGAGTGTAGGCTACTTTTGGAGGACATTGGGTCATGGAGATAAGACAGCCAAGGTTTTGTGGGCCCAGATCATGTAAATCATGAACACCAGGCTAAAGAGTGTATGCCGTAGTGTTAGGCCAGGGTGAGCAAGGCTTCAGAAGATTTTGAGCAGTGACATGGCCAGCTGTGCATCAGGTTGTAAGGCAGAAGGAGCTCAGTGTCCAACAGCATGGCAGGTCATGACCAGATACCTTCATTCCTTTCACCTGGGGATTGTCTGCCTCCAGCCCCAACCTGCCCCACCCCTTACCCATCCTTGATATCTAAGCTGATACTAAATTAAATAAGGCATACATTTTTGTTATGGATTGAATTGTGTTCCCTAAAAATATGTGCTGGAATTCTAACCCCAATACCTGTTGTAAACCCTGGTGGCATAGTGGTTAAGTGCTATGGCTGCTAACCAAAAGGTTGGCAGTTCAAATCCACCAGGCAGTTCTTGGAAACTTATGGGGCAGTTCTACTCTGTCCTATAGGGTTGCTATGAGTCAGAATCAACTGGACAGCAATAGGTTTGGTTTGGGTTTTATACTGTGCATGTCATCTGTCTGGAAATAAGGTTTTCTTTGTTATGTTAATGAGGTCCTATCATTGTAGGGTGTGTCCTAAACCTAATCAGGAACAGCAGAGACACGGAGATAAGCAAGCATAGATGGGGAGAGATGGATGCCCCTTGAAGATTGCCAAGGAAATGAAGAGTGCTGGAAGAGACAAAGACCTCCTCCAGAGCCATAGAGAGAGATAGGACCTTCCGCTAGAGCTGATGCCCTGAATTCGGACTTCTAGCCTCCTAAACTGTGAGAAAATAAATTTCTATTCTTTAAAGCCACCCACTTGTGGTTTTTGTCTTTTATTTTTTTAGTGAATAATACAAAATTGGCCAAAGGGTGTGAACTGACAAGTCAGAAAAGAAGAAATATAAATAGACAATAAACATGTGAATCGATGTTTAACTCTACTAACTTGGTATTTTTGTTACAGCAGCACTAAGGAACTAAAACTATTTTCCTCTTGGCTGTATTTCCTACTTGTCCACTGTTCCACTATGTTCCATCCGGGCAGTTGTTAACTCTACTAACTTGGTATTTTTGTTACAGCAGCACTAAGGAACTAAAACTATTTTCCTCTTGGCTGTGTTTCCTACTTGTCCACTGTTCCACTATGTTCCATCCGGGCAGTCATAGAACTGACTCTGGGCGTAAATTTTTCAGCTCTGGTCTCCCCTTCTTCCCAACACTAGCAGTTATAGTGAGCACGGAATGAAACAGCCTCACAGGCTGAGTATGAAATGAAACATCTTTTCTACTCACGGAAAGGATGACAGGACAAGGAGGGAGGGGGAGCATGAGAGGCAGGAAAAGTTGTTAGCACCTGTGACCTCATGTGTTTGGGTTTCTGTCAGACACAAATAGACTCTGTGATTAAAGCAGAGGCGGTAGGTTGCGGGAGGAGAAGGCTGTCTCACTACCGGGGAGAAATCCACATCCTTCTCCTCTAGATCCTGGACACTGGCAGGGGTTAATTCAGAGGAGTGGGACTCACTGGAGGCAGAAATTGGACATTAGAGAAGCACAGGACTTCGGTCTAAACCAAAATAACTCCATTGCCATCCAGTCGATTCCACAGAACATTAGAACTGCCCGATAGGGTTTCCAAGGATTTGAACTGCCGACCTTTTGGTTAGCAGCCAAGCTCTTAACCACTGCACTATCAGGGCTCCTTGGACTTGGATCAGAGCTGGCTTATTGCCCTCTACACTCCTTGGTTATGTTTTCTACCCTTCTCCAGGCCAGACCACATTGTCCCTCTAGACTCACTCATAGACTGCCCAGAAATAAGTCTGTCTACTCCCAGTTTTGCAGACCCACAGTCTGGGCTGAGGGGTGCGCAGGCAGGAGGATGAGCTGGCCACTGCAGACCCTCCCTCTCCAGCCACCCGTGGAGGCTTCACCTGGCTGCCCCGCTCGCCCTTTCCGCTCTGCAGAAGGCCGGGGGTGTTTGTAAACACCTCCCATGGCCTAGGTGTGGCAGATGACTGCTCTTTCTTCCCACCCAGCCCCGCCTCTCTCTCTGACTGAAAGAGGAAGGGTGTCAGGTAGCCCTGAGCACACAGACCAGGTGCCTGGCAGGTTAGACAGGAAAAGCTGTCCTTCCCAAGAGCAGCAGAGCAGAGTGCCTGGCTCCCAGCCCCTGGAATGGTCCTGGGCCTTTCTACAGACAGCAGGCAGGATGCCCAGGACAGCTGGGAAGAATTTTCCTGAGTATCAGAGATCTTGGAAGGCCATGCTGAGGGTGGAGTGGGGAGGTAGAGGGAGAGTCTTCCATGGCCCTGCGGTCAACCACCCCTCTCCACAGCTGTTCCTCATCCACCAACTGCAGGAACAATAAAGCAAAGGTCATCTCTGGGTAGCTGTGGTTGCTAAATACTGTGTAGTGGGCCCCATGGTAACCCCATGTACAACAGAATGAAACCCTGCCCAGTCCTGCGACTGCTCCATGTTCAGTTGCAGATCTGGGCGTTGTGATCCGTAGGGTTCTCATTGGCTGATTTTTGGAAGTAGATCACCAGGCCTTTCTTGCTAGTCTGTCTTAGCCTGGAAGCTCTGCTGAAACATGTTCAGCATCACAGCAACACGCAAGCCTCCACTGACAGATGAGTGGTGGTTGCACACGAGGCACACTGGCTAGGACTCTCCAGGCCACTCACTGGCTAATGTGTTATCCCAAGGAGGATAACAGAAAGGATCTGGTAATGGCTGGTTTTCTTTCTCTTTTGCCTCAGACTCTGGGGTGTGGTGACAATGATTCATTCACTGGGCACTTGGTAAACAGCCATCCAGCTTCTCCAAGTCCAGATACCTTAGCTACCTGCCCACTCGGTTGGGCAAGACTACCTTCCAGGTGCAGGCTTGAGTAGCAAAGACTTCTTGTGGGATCTGTGAGATGTGGGAGGGGCAAGTCCCAATGACTTCAACAGGTAAATGGCTAACCATTTCCTCTACAATCTTGTTCTAGTATTACTTTGTTTAAGGAACGCCTGCGTAACACATAAGGCAAATGTGTTACCTTTCCAGTTTGCCAAGTTCCTTCAGAGACGGTCCCCGAGTCCTCAGCTAAAAGCCTGTAAAGAATGTTTGCCCCTTATCTTTCCACCTTCTGCACAAAGCCTTCCCTTGTGCCTCTCTCATTCAGAACTGCTTCTTGTTTCTTCATTTATTTCTTGTACTTTGATTCAGCACTTATTTTATTCACTTGTAAGCATCCCAAGCCAGGAAATGTGTCCCTCACCTTTGTATTACCATTTCTAGCTCTCCCAATTCCTTGCAAAGAGAAGGCAGTTCAAGTTGAGTAGAACAGACACAAATGACTCTTAGACCTTCAGCATTAGTCCATTCAACCCCTGCCACCACCACTTTTAGCACCACCCTATATGACCATCTTTATAAAATAAAAAAGCTATTTTTTCTTATTATAAAGGAAATATGTGTTCATTATAGATGCAAGCCCCACACCACCTTTCCAAAATTAGATTCCTGGCATAGAGGGAGAAAGCAGAAGTTCTGAGTGTTTTTTCCTTCTTCTGTTGTCTCCTCGGAAGCTACCCCTCAAGGTCTTGTTCTCTTCCCAGCTTCACCCATATCAGCCATGGCCCCCACTCTCTTAACTTCTAGGCCCCCTGGCACAGACCACTCCACAGCAGAGCCAGCCAAGAGGTGGATGTGAGCAGCACCACCTCTCTTTTGCTCTTCTTCCCTTTTGATGCCACAACACATAGGTATGTTGTCTTTTGACTCCAGGTAGTCACAACGTAGGCCTGAAAGCTTAAAGCTGAACCCAAGACCAACGGGCAATAACCTAGAATAAAGCTCTTTACCTAGCAGGCCCTTCTAGGTGGCAACCCCAGGCTGTAAGCAGGTTCTCTCCTCAAATGCCCATTCTTACCTGTCCCTATACTCTCTCCTACGAATCTCTTCGCATTCTCAGGAAATCCCACCCACCCCTTACCTATCCCAGGATACATAACACATTTCCTCTGTCTGAATCACTCACCTTGGAGTAACAGCTCCTACCACCGCCCTCAACCACCCACAATTCAGTGGGGAGGAGTCCTTCAGCAAGGAATGTCAGTGACACTAAGGCCTGTCTTATAGAATAGTTAGGGGAACTTTCAAGACAGCCTGTTTCAGAGCACAATTGGATCCTCCAAGTTGAGTATTTTTTCCAAGCTCTCCCCAGCAGCTATAATTTGCAAGTATGCTTGTTGATAATCCCAAATTTTCCAGTGGTAACCTAACCTGTTAGATTAAAAATATGTGTACACGTTCAAGAATGAACACTCCTGAGAGAAGGTAATTGCCTAAAACCCATATGAGCCAAAAAAGGAAGAAAAAAAAAAATCATTGTTCTAATCACAAGTAATTATTAATAAACATGTATTAAAATCTAACGCTGTTGTTGTTAGGTGCCATTGAGTCGGTTACAACTCAAAGCAACTCCATGTACAACAGAATGAAACACTGCCCGGTCCTGCGCCATCCTCACAATCGTTGCTATGCTTGCGCCTATTGTTGCAGCCACTATGTCAATCCATCTCGTTGAGGGTCTTCCTCTTTTTTGCTGACCCTCTACCTTACCAAGCATGATGTCCTTCTCCAGGGACTTGTCCCTCCTGATAACATGTCCAAAGTACATGAGACAAAGTCTCACCAACCTTGCTTCCAAGGAGCACTCTGGCTGTACTTCTTCCAAGAGAGATCTGTTTGTTCTTCTGGCAGTCCATGGTATATTCAGTATTCTTCACCAACACCATAATTCAAAGGCATCAATTCTTCTTCAGGCTTCCTTATTCATTGTCCACCTTTCACATGCATAGGAGGCGATTGAAAATATCATGGCTTGGGTCAGGGGCACCTTAGTCCTCAAAGTGACATCTTTGCTTCTTAACACTTTGAGGAGGTCTTTTGCAGCAGATTTGTCCGATGCACTACATATATACAGAAAATAGGAGAAGAATGTTTGTGTAACATAGGTACAGTTTTCTTAAAACACTTCTTTATAAAAATGTAGCATACCTAACATAAAGGAAAGAAAATGAATTATATATGCAGAAAAGTGCACAAAACTGTTCAGTTTGGTGAATTTTCACCACCTGGATCAAGAAATAGAACAGTATCAGCACTCCCAGAAATCCCCATCAAGTCAATCCAGACCACTATGTTTCATTCCTCTCCAAACTATCTCGATGGATTAGTTTTGCTATTTTTGAACATTATATGAATGGAATCCTACGTTAGTGTCTTAGTCATCTAGTGCTGCTCTAACAGAAATGCCACAAGTGGATGGCCTTAGCAAAGAAAAGTCCATTCTTTCACAGACCAGTAGGCTACAAGTCCAAACCCAGGTGTCAGCTCCGGGGGTATGCTTTCTCCGTCGGCTCTGGAGGAAGGTCCGTGTCATTAATCTTCCCCTGGTCTGGGAGCTTCTCCGTGCAGGAATCTCATGTCCAAAGGACATGCTCCACTCCCAGCACTGCCCTCCTGTGGGATGATGTTCCCATGTGTCTCTGCTTGCTTATCTCTTTTATATCTCAAAGGAGATTGGCTTAAGACACTATCCAATCTTGTATACCTCATCAGTATAACTGCCACTAATCCATCATATTATAACATAGTGATAGATTTCCCAACACATAAGGAAACAAAATGGTACACAGTCATACAATACTGGGAATCATGACCCAGCCAAGTTGACATATTTTGGGGGGACACAATTCAATCCATGACGTTTAGGTATTAGACCAGCACTTTGGTCTAACCTTTCAACATTATGTATGAGATTGATCCATGCTGTTTGTGTAATTTGTTCATCTTTATTGTTTTATAGTATTCCATGGTATTAATATACCACAATATATTTTTTTTTCCTATGGGTGATGGATGTTTAGGTTGTTTCTAATTTGGGACTTGTAGTGGACTGAATAAGGAGCCTCGATGGCATGGTGGTTAAGCGCTAGGCTGCTAACTAAAAGGTTAGCAGTTTGAACTCACCAGCCACTCTGAGAAAGGAAGAGATGGCAGTCTACTTCTGCAAAGACTGTTGTTGTTATTAGGTGCCATCGAGTCAATTACGACTCATAGCGACCCTGTGTACAACCGAATAAAACACCGCCTGGTCTTGCATCATCCTCACAATTGTTGCTATGTTTGAGCCCATTGTTGCAGCCACTGTGTCAATCCAACTCGTTGAGGGTCTTCCACCTTTTTGATGACATTCTATTTTACCAAGCATGATGTCCTTCTCCAGGGACTTATCCCTCCTGATAACATGTCCAAAGTATGTGAGACGAAGTCTTGCCATCCTTGTTTCTAATAAGCATCCAGGCTGTACTTCTTCCAAGATAGATTTGTTTGTTCTTCTGGCAGCCCATGGTATATTCAATGTTCTTCCCCAACACCGTAATTCAAAAGCATCAATTCGTCTTTGGTCTTCCTTATTCATTGTCCAGCTTTCACATGCATATGAGGCAATTAAAAACACCATGGCTTGGGTCTGGCACACCTTAGTCTTTAAAGTGATATCTTTGCTTTTTAACACTTTAAGGAGATCTCTTGCAGCAGATTTGCCCAACACAATGTGTTGTTTGATTTCTTGACTGCTGCTTCCATGAGCGCCCTGAATGAGGATCCAGGTAAAATGAAATCCTTGACAACTCTAATATTTTCTCCATTTAGCATGATATTGCTTATTGGTCCAGTTGTGAGGATTTTCTTTATGTTGAGGTGTAATCCATACTGAAGGCTGTAGTCTTTAACCTTCGTCAGTAAGTGCTTCAAGTCCTCTTCACTTTCGGCAAGCAAGGTTATGTTGTCTGCATATCACAGGTTGTTAATGAGTCTTCCTCCAATCCTGATGCCACGTTCTTCTTTATATAAGCTTCTCAGATTATTTACTCAGCATACAGATTGAATAAGTATGGTGAAAGGATACAAACTTGATGCACACCTTTACTGACTTTAAACCACGCAGTATCCCCTCGTTCTGCTCGAATGACTCTCTCTTGGTCTGAGTACAGGTTCCTATTCTTCTCAGTGTTATCCACAATTTGTTATGTTCCACACAGTCAAATGCCTTTGCACAGTCAATGAAACACAGGTAAACATCTTTCTGGTATTCTGTACTTTCAACCAAGACCCATCTGACATCAGCAATGATATCCCTTGTTCCACGTGTTCTTCTGAATCTGGCCTGAATTTCTGGCAGTTCCTTCAGCAAAAGGATTACAGCCTTGGAAACCCTATGGGGGCAGTTCTACCCTGTCCTGTAGGGTTGCTATGAGTCAGAATCCACTCAATGGTAACGGGTTAGTGAACTGAATATGTTCATGTCCTAATCCCTGGAACCTGAGGACGTGATGTTGTTTGGAAAAAAGGTCTTTGCAGATGTAATTAAGTTAAAGATGTTGAGATGAGGAGATCATCCTGGATTATTGGGTGGGCCATAAAGCCAATGCAAGTGTCCTTATGGGAGAGTGAGGCAGAGGCAGAGTACACAGAAGAAAAGGCCCTAAAAAGAAGGAGGCAGAGATTGGAGGAATGTAGCCATGTATGTGCTCAGGAATGCCAACAGCCACCAGAAACCAGAAGAGGCGAGGAACAGCATCTCCCCTAGAGTTTCTGAATGGAGCACAGTCCAGCTGACACCTTGATTTTGGACTTCTGGCCCCCAGAACCATAAGAGAATAAATTGCCTTTTTAAGCTACCAAGTTTGTGGTCATTTGTTACAGCAACCACAAGAAGAGAATACAAGACTATTAGGAATAAAATTGCTATGAACATTCTCATATGTCTTTTGGTACATACACATACATGTAAGGTGTGCCTGACCCAAGCCATGGTATTTTCATTTGACTCATATGCATGTGAAAGCTGGACAGTGAAAAAGGAAGAATTGACGCAATTGAATTGTGGTGTTGGTGAAGGATATTGAACATACCACGGACTGTCAGAAGAACGAACAAATCAGTCTTGAAGGAAATACAGCCAGAACGCTCTTTAGAGGTGAGGATGGTGAAATTTAGTCTCGTTTACTTTGGACAGGTCATCAGGAGGGCCCAATCACTGGAGAAGGACATCATGCTTGGTAAAGCCGAGGGTCAGCGAAAAAGAGGAAGACCCTCAAGGAAATGGATTGACACAATGGCTGCAACAAAGGGCTAAAACATAGCAATGATTGTGAGAACGGTGCGGGACCGGGCAACGTTTTGTTCTGCTGTACATAGGGTCGCTATGAGTCGGCAGAGCCAAGACACCTAACAACAACAACTGGGTGGGTGTATGTTTAGCCCTAAGAGATATTGCCCAATAACGTTCCAAAATGTTTATACAAATTTATACTCCTACTAACAGTGCTTGAGAGATCCAGTTTCTCCACATCTTTGCCAACCTTGGTATTGTTAATCTTTTATTTGGCCTTCTGGTCAATGTGCAGTGATTCTAATTTGTATTTCCCTGATGATTAATGAGGTTGTGTGCTTTTTCTTAAGTTTAATGGCCATTTGGATATGGTCTTTTGTAGTGTGCCTATTCATGTCTTTTGTCCATTTTTCTTTCCAGTTGTCTGTCCTTTTATTGGTTGCTAGATATATAAACATTTGCTAAAAAATATATAATGCAAATATCTTCTCCCAGTCAGTGGCTTGCCTTTTCACTCTCTTAATGGTGTTTTTTGATGAAAAGAAGTTTTTATTTTAATGAAATCTGATTTATCAATCTTTTCTTTAATGGTTATTGCTTTTATATCCTGTTTAAGAAGTCATGAAGATACTCTTCTATATAATCTTCTAGAAGCATTATCGCTTTACCTTTCACATTTCCATTAACAATCCATCTGAAATTATTTTTGTGCATTGTTAAAAGATAATTTTCATAAAAGATCATGACTCTCATACAGTAATAAAAAGGAACTCATGTTATAATTTTATTTAATTCAGTGAGAAAACTAGTAAGGTGTTACAACCAGTCCAAAGGAGAATCCAAAGAACAGAAACATTTATAGATCAGGAATATTGAATGAGTATGAAATTGGAGGCAAAACTAGTTTTTCCACAGTGGGGAGGGGAGGTTTTCCCTCCATCAGATAGAATTTTTCATCCCTATCGGTTATGTGAGTCAGAATTGTCTGGACAGCAGTGGGTTAATCTACATGTTACAGAGTTTTAAAATAGCTGCCGTGGAATCAAAATCAGGTAACTCAGAGGGTGTGCTACAAATAACACATAGTTTTCCATCGAAGCACAAAATTTTCCCTCCCATATAGTATCAGAGACAGGTCAAGATTCTTTTTTTTTTCCCCATATAGATATCCGTTAGACCCAGTGCCTTTTATTGAAAGACTCATCTTTCAAGGGGAGAGTGTTGATACATCATGGGGATTGCGACCAATGTCACAAAACAATTTGTGTATAAACTGTTGAATGAGAAAGTAATTTGCTCTGTAAAATTTCACCTAAAGCACAATAAAAAATGGAAAAAAAAAAAAAAAAAACCTAGGTTTCTCCCACTAGCTTAATTACATCATGTGAATACACACTAGTTTTTTAAACCATCTCCCTATTAACTAAACAAAACACTCTAAATAACACCTATACAATAATTTTTATGCATAAAACACTATCCATATTTAGATGTATTTCCTTAATATATTTCCTTGGAATAGACTATGGGAAATGGGTCAAAAGCAGTGAACATTTTTTTTAACGTTCTCTATATGTAATGACAAATATCACTCCCCCCAATAATGTGTGGGAAAAGCTATTTCATCCAAACTTTACTAATACTGAGTATGATACACTTTTCTTTTTGCTAATTTGAGAGATTAAAATGGTAATTCTTGTACAAGTGAAAGGTAGTGCAATTTGCATTTTGTTGATTTCTAGCAAGGTTGAATATTTTTCCATGTTTGTCAATCAGTTATTTCATCATACATGAATTATCTGTTCACATCCTTTGCCCAGTTTTGCTATTGGGGTCTTAGTGCTTTTTTACTAATTTATAAGTATCTTCACTATTAACCCTTTGTCATAGTTTCTGAGGATCTATTTTTTTCATTTTGTTGTTTGACTTTTAATTTCATCATTAAATTTTCGTTTTTATATAGCCAAAACCATTCTTTTGTGGCTGTAGCGGGGAGGGTAACATTTTCTGTTGCTTTTAAGCTTAGCAGGCTTCCCTCTCTCTGGATATCAGATAAACATTCACCTATGTTTTCATATAAGTGTTTTTGTTTTGAATTTTTACTGTCTTACATGTTAATCTTTATGGAATTTGTATTGGTGTTTAATGTGGTGTAAAGATAGAATTTACTTTCTTCCCAAAAGTGCTAATTAATTATTAAAGCATAATTTACTGAAGAGCCTGACTTTTGCCCTATTGGATTTATGATCCTTCTTTATCATATCTTATGTTTACTAGATCTATTTAAGACATCAGGAGCCCTGGTGGCACAGCAGTTAAGTGCTGGGTGCTAACTGAAATGTTGGTGGTTGGTACCAACCAGCCACTCCAGAAAGATTACAACCTTGAAAACCCTATGGCGCAGTTCTACCATGTCCTATAGGGTCTCTGTGAGTCGGAATGGACTCGACAGTACACAACAACAACATTTAAGACATCTAGCTTATCTGAAAGGAGTCCTGGTGGGGCAAAGGTTAAGCACTCGGCTGTTAAACCAAAAGGTTAGCGGTTCAAACCCACCCAGTGGCTGCATAGGAGAAAGACCTGGAGATCTGCTCCCATGAAGATTACAGCCTAGAAAACCCTATGCTGGAGTTCTACTCTGTCACATGGGGTCGCTATGAGTCAAAATTGACTTGATGGCACCAAATAACAAGTCTATCTGAGTGATTCTAGCCATCTTATTATGTAAAATTCAGTCAATTCATCCCATTTTCTGTACCTTTCAAGAAAAGAGAAGACATATATGGCAGAAAATGACCTGGAAACACCCTTCTTTGCATGATATCACTGAATCCTGATATCACAGGGTAAGAAAGGCTTCCAAAGGTCCTTAACCTGTCTCCAGGTTGAATGGCTTAACTATACTTAAGCTATCTATATTCATTTTTTAGTTTAACATTGGATTTAGGGCCACTCAGATAATCCAGGATGGTCTCCGCATCTCCAGATCCTTAACTTAATTACCCTGCAAAGACCCTTTTTCCAAATAAGGTCACATTCACAGGCTTGGGGTTAGGGTATAGACATATCATTTTGGAGGCCACCATTCAACCCAGTATACCACTACACTATCCCGTAAGACGTTCAAGGACTGAAGAGGACCTCACAACCTATCATCATGTGATATTTTTATTAAACATTATTAACATTCATAACGTACCATGGAAGCAGCAGTCAAGAAATCAAATCACGTACTGCATTGGGCAAATCTGCTGCAAAAGACCTCTTTCAAGTGTTAAAAAGCAAAGATGTCACCCTGAGGACTAAAGTGTGCCTGACCCAAGCCATGGTATTTTCAGTTGCCTCATATGCATGTGAAAGCAGGACAATGAATAAGGAAGACCGAAGAAGAATTGATGCCTTTGAATTATGGTGTTGGTGAAAAATATGGAATATACCATGGACTGCCAGAAGAATGAACAAATCTGTCTTAGTAGAAGTACAGCCAGAATGCTCCTTGGAAGCGAGGATGGTGAGACTTCGTCTCAAGTACTTTGGATATGTTATCAGGAGCGACCAGTCCCTGGAGAAGGACATCATGCTTGGTAAGGTAGAGGGTCAGTGAAAAAGAGGAAGACCCTCAATGAGATAGATTGACACAGTGACTGCAATAAAGAGCTCAAACATAGCACGATTTTGAGGATGGTTCTGTTGTGTATAGGGTCGCAGAGTCGGAACCGACACGACGGCACCTAACAACAACCTAACATCTCTTACATCTCTAAAACCCGTTTAATTCCACTTTGGTAGTAAAAATGACTTTTCAATGCTTAGATACCTCTCACCACAGCCTTTGGTTGAAACACCTCAGAGAAAGCAAGGAAGTACTTCTAAGTATTTGGTATCGCCATGTTCATTTGCTAGTAGGGGAAAAAAAATGTGTGAGCTAAAACTGAAAACCAAGGCTGATGCTGGAGGTTATAGAACATTATTTGGTTTGAAAGTGACTCTTGGACGATTGACTAGAAGGACAACCATTTTTTATTTTTTTATTTTTATTTTTTATTGTACTTCAGGTGAAGGCTTACAGAACAAATAGTTTCTCATGAAACAGTAGTACACATACTGTTTTATGACATTGGTTAACAACCGCACAACATGTCAACCCTCTAACTTCTCAACGTTTTTTTTGGTGAAAATACACATAGCCAAAGATACACCATTTCAAAAATTTCTACATGCAGAGTTCAGTGACATTGACTACGCTCTTCCAATTGTGCTGTTATTCTCACTTAAGATGAAGGCTTACAGAACAGTTTCTCATTTAACAGTTTCTACAAATGTTGCCCTATGACAATGGTTAACAATCTCACAACACATCAACAATATCCTTACTCAACCTTGGGTTCCCTATCACCAGCTTCCTAGTCCCCTTCTGCCTTCTGGCCCTTGTCAATGGACTCCTGTACCTCATTAGTCCCATTTGTTTTTACAGGGCTGTCCACTCCCAGGCTGAACGGTGAACCTCGGAGGTAACTTCACCACTGAGCTAAAAGGGTGGCTGGGGGCCATACTCCCGGGGTTTCTCCAGTCTCCTTTAGGCCAGTAAATCTGGTCTTTTTTTTGTGAGTTAGAATTATGCTCTACATCCTTCTCCAGCTCTGTCCAGAACCCTCTGTTGTGATCCTGGTCAGAGCAGTCAGTGGTGGTAGCCGGGCACCATCTAGCTGTACTGGACTCAGTCCGGTAGAGGCCTTGGTAGCTGTGGACAATTAGTCCTTCAGACTAATCTTTTCCTTGTATCCTGTTCTCTTCATTCTCCCTTGCTCCCGAAGGGATGACACCAGTGGAGTATCTTAGATGGCCGCTCACAGGCTTTTAAGACCCCAGACACTACTCACCAAGGTAGAATGTAGAACATCGTCTTTATAAGCTGTGTCATGCCAATTGAGCTAGATGTTCCCTGAGACCATGGTCCCCAGAGCCCTCCGCCCAGCAACTCAGTCCCTCAGGGAGTTTGGATGTGTCTATGGGGCTTCCGTGACCTTTGAAGGACAACCATTTTGAGTAAGGGGAATGTTAGGTCCTGCAGTCTGAGAATTGCTTAGGTCTGTAACTGGCGTAGTAAAATGACCACTGCCCCCAGCGGCTTTTGTATAAATGTCGAGGTCACCACGTGGTACATTCTTCTGATATGGACAGCCCCTGAAGGGGTAGGGGGTCATTCCAAGTGTCAATCAGTCAATCATCTGGAGAAGAAGCAGATCCTCAGATAGAAACTGGAGCCTAGAGGAAGGCCTTGGGAATGTTGACAAACAAGGGCATACTCTGTTTCTGTCTAGGCCTTGCTCTCTTAGGTTAGACTTGGAGGAGTTATATGAGTGCATCCATAGATGGTATCACTGTCTTGAGGCAGGCGAGACACTAGGGAAGAGGGACCCCTCTAATGGAAAATAAAATAAAAATTGTAAGCTTATGAGTTGGATGACCTAGTTTCATGTTAGTTTTCTGTTTATTTTTTGCTTACCTCATAGTTTTTTTAAAAAAGTCCCTGGCTGGTGCAAATGGTTTGTACTTGACTACTAAATGCAGGGCTGGTTGTTCAAACCCACCCAGCAGAGCTGTGAAAGAAAGGCCTGGTGATTTGCTTCTGAAAGATTGTTGTGGCTATTGTTGTTAGGAGCCAATTTTGACACATAGTGACCACATATGACAGAGTAGAACTGCCCCGTAGGGTTTCCTAGGCTGTAATCTTTACAGGAGCAGATCACCAGGTCTTCTCTTTCGAGGAGCTGGGTGGATTTGAACCACCAACCTTTCAGTTAGCAGCCAAGCACTTAACTGTTGTGCCACCAGGGCTCTCTCTATAAAGATAACAATTAAGAAAATCCTACAGAGCAATTCTACTCTGCAACAGGTGAGATCATCGTAAGTCAGAATTGACTTGATGGCAACAAGTTTGTTTGTTTCTTTTTGGTTCACAGTCTTCTTAAAAGTCATTTGAAATGTTCCAGGCTTATGAGTTGAGAGCTTTAGAAGCTCTACTAGAAGGCACTAAGAGAAAGGTCAGGCATCCACCCTGGCAACATAGTTAAAGGGGCACAGTATTGATGCCTTTGAATCGTGGTGTTGGCGAAGAATATTGAATATACCGTGGACTGCCAGAAGAACAAACAAATCTGTCTTGGAAGAAGTGCAGTCAGAATGCTCCTTAGAAAGGACGATGGTGGGACTTTGTCTTAGGTACTTGGGACATGTTATCAGAAAGGACCAGTCCTTGGAGAAGGACATCCTAATTGGTAAAGTAGAGGGTCAGTGAAAAAGAGGAAGACTCTCAAAGAGATGGATTGACAGAGTGGCTGCAACAATGGGCTCAAACATAGCAACGACTGTGAGGATGGCACTGGACTGGGCAGTGTTTCATTCTGTTATATAGGGTCACTATGAGTTGGAACAGACCCGACAGTACCTAACAACAACACAACATCCCTGACCCTCCCCCTCCCTAAAGCTTGCTGATAATGGCAGCAAACCCAGAGAGATGGGGGGAACGATCTCGAATCCCGGGGGTCAAGAGGCAAGGCTCGGTGGATCCGCCACCTTTTCCCATAAGGAGGTCCTTTCTCCACTCTCAGTCCTGGAGTTCGGAATGTTATTATGGTCACTAAGGGATGTGGTCATTTTGTTACATCAGCACAAGGTCCAGCCAATATCAAAACATCTAACCTTGAGAAACATGTTTTTCTTTCTACTTATTTATACTCTGCCCTATTTCAAAAAGGATTTAAAGCTGTGGACAAAACCACCACGTAAATGGAGGTAAACGACATAATAGAACACTATGGGAAAGGTGAGGCGGGAGAAAAACAAGGGTAGGGACATAAAAGTACGTTAAGAGTGACAACGGTGTGCCATGAAGTTCTAAAGGCACAGTGGGGCTTTGGAGTTGCACGGCTTTTTAAAACTTGCTGAAGCTGCCAAACCAGTGTTTGGTTTTCATTCCCCAGAATCCTAACATTGTTGGGTGCAAAGCCCCATGAAACAATCAAATACTGATTCACAGGGTAGGAGGCGGGCCACCTAATCCAGTGTTCTAACACACACAGAGGTACACAGTTCACCAAGTATTACTCCGTTTATGCTTTCTGGAACCTCAGTTCACTGGATAAAAGTCTGAAATTGTAAAAATAAGCTTAAGGAGATGTTTTTCAAGTGTTGGCTCTGTTTTACTGTGGAGTCCCAGACTCTTCAGAGCAGTTTGAAAGCAACTTTCCAAGGAGAGAGGGCAACTCGAGGACCAAGAAGAGCAGGCAAGGCTGCTGAAGCTCCCCTTAGCTGTGGAGAGGGTAAGTCACCTGCTGATGGAGGGGTGTGTCAGAAGGCCTCAGGATTTCTTCACCCCTCCCAGGCAAACTTACAGGTGGCCCACTGTGGCCCACACCCAGGACTTCACCTGAGCCACACTCCAAGGACATTTGGGATACCAACACACTTGTGGGAAACACACAGGAGAACAGATCCCAGCCCTCCCTCCTCTCTGGAGCCAGCTGGGGAGCTCTAAAGGGCTCAAAGAGGAGGAAGATTCCCATCTCCCACACCCTCCTCTGCTCGGGCAGACAGAAGGGAGAAAGTTATGGGAGTGGAGGTGCCCGACTTCTCAAGTTAAAAACTCGTTTCTTCTTCTTGACACCCAAGGTTGCTAAACAGCGCCACCTGCTGTTTCAAAAGTCAGGAAACCAGAGAGAGCTGATGCTTGTGTGAGTCTTACACATTCACGTTTAGGGATGGAACAAGTTTCCCTCTGTCTTTCCTACCTAGTGGAGCCTTGGTGGCGCAGTGGCTAAAAGCTCAGCTGCTAACCAAAAGGTTGGCTATTTGAATCCACCAGCTGCTCCTTAGAAACCCAATGGGGGCAGTTCTATTCTGTCCTAGGGTCACTATGAGTCGGAATCAATTCGATGGCAATGGGTTTGTCAGTTCTGGTTTTGTTACCTAGTACTGCTGTAACAAAAAAATACCACAAATGGGTAACTTTAAAGAACAAGAATTTAATTTCTCACAGTTCAGGAGGCTAGAGGTCCAAATTTAGGGCGTGGCTCTAGTGGGAGGTCCTTCCCTGCCTAGTTCAGCTACTAGTACCTGCCAGCAGTTCTTGTAGATGCATCTGTCTCCTGGTTTGTCTTCCTTTTCTCCCTGTTGTTTGTGTCCATTCTGTTCTTTTGATAACTGAAAAGTGATTAGATTTAGAACCCACCCACTCGAGTATGACCTAATTAATAAAGAAAAACCCTATTTCCAAACAGGATCATATCTTATAGGTATAAAACCCAAAAACCTGTTGCCATCAGGTCAATTCTGACTCATAGAGACCCCATGTGTTACAGAGTAGAACTGCTCCATAGGGTTTTCTTGGCTGTAATCTTTACTGAAGCAGATCACCAGGCCTTTCTTCTGCAGTACTACTGAGTGGACTCGATCCATCAACCTTTTGGTTAGTAGCCAAGTGTGTTAACAATTTGCACCACCCAGGGACTCCTATTTACTGGTATAAGGGTCAGGGTTTCAATATATATTTTGGGGGGACACAATTCAATCCATAACACCCTCCCCCTGTGCCCATGAGGTGCTCAGAAAAGACAGAGGGAGGACAGGACATATCAGCAGTCTGCCTTTGTGTCCTTTCCTCCACAGTTCCGCCTATCCCTCTCCAACCCCTAATCCCAACAAAATCCACTGCTTTCCCAGAGGCTTATGTTAGTTCCACCACCATCACCACATCAACGATCACTCAATCACCAACTTACCCTTGATAAAACAGGTCCTAGACCCAAATTCTGTCATTGAGCTTCTGCACTTCCTGTAGGAGGGGTGGTTAACTGCTCAGGGTTCTGAGATGGTGGACCCCTAAAAGTTCTCATGGAGGACGCATTGCCCAGTGACATTTTCAATGCCATTCTCCCCCAGTTCTCATCCTCTACATCCCCTCTCCTACCTAAAGTTCTTCTTGGATTGCCATACATTTTTTTCATTGATACCATAAGTCCTCATGGAGCTTACAAAACATGCTCCTCCCAGCTTAGCCATTTCTTGGTTTCCCACAGACTGGTTTTAGCACTGGTTTATTTATCTCCCTGTATTGGCACCTCCTGACAGAGGGAAGTCAGGAAGGGGCAAGGAGTTGGGTTTTGCTTGCTCTGCTGCCGCAGCTCTGCAAGAAACTGCCCAGGAAAGTACTCAGGAATAGCCATCTGGGCTGCCTGGGCCTGAGGACACTTAGGGGCTCTGGGTGGACTTCCCTGAGTCCTAGAGCCCCTGAAATTATATGCAAGTGTCATGTGCATGAGTGAACAGATATTTTCCTAGGGAGACAGTCCCTACCTTTCATCAGATTCTCAAAGGGGTCTTTGACCCAGAAAAGGTTAAGAGCCACCAAGAGTAATCCTTGGAGATTAGCATCTGGGGCTTTCATTTATTTACTTTCTTGAACCATCAAGAACTGTGAACCATATGATGACCAACAGTTTCCCTGCCTTTTGTGTGACCATAGTTGTAGACTGAGGGAGTGAGGACGCCTTTTGTGTGACCATAGTTGTAGACTGAGGGAGTGAGGACACCAAGGAGTAGCAAGGGCACCACAAAGGGGAATTCCGAGCAAAGATCTAGGTAGAAAGATTGAAGTGGAGTAATAAGGAAGGGCTGTAATCTGCAGACATTCTTGGGAAGCTAGAGAAATGAAAGGAGGCTACAGAGGCCTTTCATAACCCACTCTGGACTTGGGTGGCTCCTTGAGTTCTCTCCTGGGGGTTTTATCAACCATGGAGCCTTCTGGAAGACTTCTACTAATAGTAACTCTTTTTGAGCACTTATTATGTGCCAAGCTCTTTACATAAATGATCTTATTCATGCTCACCACAACCCAGCAAACTGGGTATTTTTATCTGCATTTTCCTAACCTGACCTAACTCGTTGTAGTCAAACTGTGACTTATAAAACCAAAAACCAAACCCATTGCCGTCAAGTCAAGTCCAACTCATAGCAACCCTATGGAACAGAGCAGAACTGTCCCATAGGGTTTTCAAGGAGTGCCTGGTGGATTTGAACTGCCGACGTTTTGGTTAGCTCTTAAGCACTACACACCATCAGTGTTTCCTTTGATTCATAGTGACCATATATTTATCTCTATTTTACAGAGAAAATAGAGCCTCAAGAATGACAGTAATTTGCCTAAGGTCAGACAGTTAAATGTAGAGCACAGATTTGAACCCAGATCTGCCTCACTCCAAAGCTCTGTTGTTGTTGCATGCTGTGGAGTTGATTCTGATTCATAGTGACTGTTATGGATTGACTTATGTCCCACCAAAATATGTGTTGTAAATCCTAACCTCTATGCCTGTGGTTGGTGGAGCCCTGGTGGCCTAGCAGTTCAGAGCTACAGCTGCTAAACAAAATGTTGGCAGTTCTAATCCACCAGCCACTCCTTGGAAACCCTATGGTACAGTTCTAGTCTGTCCTATAGGGCCGCTATACATCAGAATGGACTCCAGGGCAATGGGTTTTGTTTGGTTTTTATGCCTGTGGTTCTGCAATCCCATTTGGGAACGGGTTGGGTTGTCTTTGTTATGTTAATGAGACAGGATTAGTGTAGGGTGTGTGCGTCAGTCTGTCTCTTTCCAGATATAAAAGAGATTAAACAAGAAAGTGAAAGAGGCAGAGATGAGGGAAGACTGACGCCAAGCCACATGGAGCTCTCCAAGGAACCAGGAAACAGGCTGAAGAGACAAGCACCTTCCTTCTCCCAGAGCCAGCAGAGAGGGAAAGGCTTCTCCTAAAGCCGGCACTCTGAATTTGGACTTCTAGCCTCCTAAACTGTGAGGAAATAAATGTTTGCTAAAGCCATCCACTTGTGGTATTTCTGTTACAACAGCACTAGATGACTAAGACAGTGACCCAATAGTACAGAATAGAACTGCCCCATAGGGTTTCCTAGCCTAGTGCTTAACCATTGCACCAGCAGGGCACCTTTCCTGACCATCAGACTATCCTTATTCTTTAATTGTAATCAAATGGAGAAAAACTTATTTTTCGTAAACACAGAATATACACTTGTCCCTCCCTCTCCCCAGGGAACTCACAACTGAGTTTGGGGGATACTAAATAAACTGCTCAGGTGTGTACAGTGGGAGGTGATACCCTCAGGCAGCATGCTCCAGGAACGAGAGCTACTCTCTACACTGCCTTTTAAACAGAGTATAGCGCTGAGTAGGAGCCCTGGTGGCACAGTAGTTAAAGTGCTCAACTGCTAACCAGAAGGTCAGAGGCTCGAACCCACCAGCTGCTCCATGAGAAAAAGATATGGCAGTCTGCTCTGCTTCCGGGAAGATTACAGCCTTGGGAACCCTGTGGGGTTCTACTCTGTCCTATAGCATCGCTATGAGTTGCAATCGACTCAACAGCAGTGGGTTTGGTGGTTGGTTGGTTTGTTTTTAACGGTGCTGAGTAAAAGGTGTGATCATATAGTCAGTCAGTCAGCTGCTCAGGGCCACTGAGAGATTTGAGAGACTGTAAACGGCTAACTGAAAGGGAAGAAAACGAGGCAGCTGGTAGCCAGCCAAGGACTTTGAGGGGAAGAACAGAAGTCTAATGCGGATTTCACTAAGTTTCCCATATAGGGTAAATTCACTGCTCATGTCCCTGCAATAGCTTCAGCTTTGTGGAAAGGGATCCGTTTGGCAGGCGGCAGGGTGGGGCGAATGTGGCAATGTGCTGGGTTTGCCTCAAAGGGGATGAGGGAGGGCCAAGTCTGCCCACCCCCTCAGCGTTCCATATCATCTGAGCTCCTGAGCACCAGCCCTGTGTGAGGCCCAGGACTACTGCCCAGCAGAGGGAGCTGACTTAGGTCTCTAAGGGAGGATCCAGGGAATGGAGACTGCACTCATGTGCCAACTGCACAAAGCTTGGCACCACTGCATACAGCAGCTTTCTACGGAACTGGGAAGGCTGCCCTATACCAAGAGGCATTTTCTGGCTCCAATGTCCTACAAAGCAAACCACAAAGAAAGAGTCAATTTAATTAATAAAAGCGCTGTCACAAATACTTGATTACCTGCTACGTGCCAGTCACTGTTTTACATTTAATTGGCGAAGACAGGAAATAAAATACATACAAATTGTGGTGAGAAGTATAAAGGAAACAAGGAGAGGACATAAAAAGGTTTGTTGCGGAGGGAGAGACTTCTCTTTATAGAAGCGTTAGATACACACCTTTCTGAGGGGCAAAGAATTGAGCTAAGAACTGAGACTCACAAGATGAGAAACAGCTGACCTGGCAAAAAAGCAGAGGAAAGGCAGCATGTGCAAAAGGCTCTCAAACAGTAGAACCTGTTAAAGTTCGAGGAACTGGAAGAAGATCGTGTGGCTGGAGTGTGGTGAGCAAACCAGAGAATGGCGCTTAAATCTTAATTTCACGGAGTGGGGTGAGGGTCCCTGTTACCTTTCTACGGGAGTAGAGTAGGCAAAAACACAGATTTGGCTGCCCAGGAAGACTCTCGAGCCAGACCAGAATGGAAACCGCGAGCAAAAGCGCAGGCCCACGGCGGGTGTCCAAAAGCAGTTCCGGAAAGTCTGCAGGGTCTTCCTCCGCGGTGCGCGTCTTGGCTCGTCAAGAGGGGGCGGTAGCCCACACTGGCATGGCCCGAGCCATAGCCGCGGGCCGAGGTCTACTCCTTAAGCAGAGAACGCCCTTCTCCCACCTCTGGGGCAGGTTGGCCGTCAGGCCCCAAGACCTGGGCGCCCGTGGTCGGAAGCGCGGCCGCGGGTAGCGCCCCAAGTCTCCTGTTTGCCGGGGCTGGGAGGCCACACGCTTGCCTAGCCACTGAAACTCTTCCTTTCCTCGGCCGAAGCTGGGGCATCCTCCCGAATCTAGCTTGCCCCGCCCCTGGATTTGGGGCCAAGCCCAGGAGAACTGGAAGAGGCGCCCTGGAACCCAAGCGTGTCCTCCTGGCCTGTCCGCAGCCACTAACTGCCCAGGCGGGCCTTCTGTCGCGGGGCAGGCCTGCTCGAGAGCCCAGGCCCCCTCCTGCACCAGTCTCAATTACACACACACAGTTTTTTTTTTTTTAATAATAAAAAAGAAAAACTTCTCCATCTTGCTGAGACTCTCAGCTGATGGAGAAGGCGGGAAAACGCAGCCCAAGAAACGCTGGCTGAGCCTCAGCGCGCGCACCCATCAGCCGCCGGGCTCGGGCACCCGCACCTAAACACGGGGACGCACATGCCTGGGGCCCTCTGGAACCCTCTGGAATCCCAGTGTCCCTGCATGAAAAGAACTTTGGAGTTGCCAGGCACCTTCAGAGCCGGATTCACTTGAACACCAACATCCCCGACGGCAGCTGGCGGGGCGTTCGTTGCCCCACTTGGGAACACTTCGTCGCCCGCGCCCGCCCCCAGCCGCACCAGCTACTAGTAGAAGCTGGGGCCAACCGGGGCCGCCTCGGCCGTTGGCGATGCGGGGAGGAACCTGACTCCACTAGAAAGAGCAGAGCCACTGGGTCTGCAGAAACCGCCTCCAGACCTGGCCGCGGACCCTAGTCTTTCTGCGGCCGTTCGCCACGGCTGTCCAGCAGCTGGTAGAGCAGCACCGCCGTCGCCGGGATTTCTCCGTCGTAAAAAAGGCTGTAGACCCGTCCCTCCTCCTTGCTGGTTCCTTCTTCTTGTGCGTACCAGCTCACTGTGGACAAGTTTTCCTCCCGCTCAGTGGCCAGTATCTGCCCAGAGGGGACGCAGTTCTGTTATTTTTCTTCCTCCGTTAGGCGGTGCGGTTAACTGCAGGCACGCGCGCGGTCCCTGGCGGCTCCCTCCCGCCTGAGCAAGCTCCCGCTGAGCTCTTCTCTGGGTTCTTATAACCTCCTCAGGGGTGAGAAAGAAAGGATGATGGGGAGCAGTCCTGGATAGGGAAAGGCAGCACCACAGCAGGGTCAGGGTACCAGGCACATCGACCCCCACCCTCTTGCTAGCTGTGTGGCCTTGGTTGGGCAGGTTACTGTAAAATAAATGGGCGTGATGATGGTACCTACCTCACAGAATTGTTACGCGGGTTAAATGAGATGATGGGTTTAAAGCTCTTAGAGCAGTACAGCTCCAGGTAAGGACCCGACGACCATTAGCTATAATAGTAATGATCATTATTACTCTCTAGGCTCCTTGAAACCCAACGCCGTCGAGTTGAGTCAATTACTTCTCATAGCAACCCTACAGAATTCTCCTTAGAAGCAAGGATGGTGAGACTAGTCTCACGTACTTTGGACATGTTATCAGGAGGGAGCAGTCCCTGGAGAAGGACATCATGCTTGGTAGAGGGTCAGCGAAAAAGAGGAAGACTCTCAGTGAGATGGACTGGCACAGTGGCTGCAATGATGGGCTCAAACAGCAACAATTGTGAGGATGGCGCAGGACCAGGAAGTGTTCGTTCTGTTGTACATAGGGTCGCTATGAGTCGGAACTGACTCATTAGCACCTAACAACAACAGACTCCTTGAAAGAGTCAGATGCATTTACTGACAATTTACTCAACCCAAGTCCCCTCGTCTCCAGTGTCCATGCAAAAGTAAACAGACTCCTAATTACAAAAAGTGAAAATGTATTCCTTCCCATATTAACCCCACCCAAGTAGGAAGGAATCTCAAGCAAATGCCTTATTGCTTATATAAAAACAATTATTGTACACACACTAATTTGGCAATACTAGAAATGGAAATGGGAAAATTGTCCACCTCCTACCAATCCTAACAAATCACTAATTTTCAGTAGAGGCATGTACAGGCATGTATGGGGCATTGGTGTTTCAGTGGTAGAATTCTCACCTTTCATGCGAGACCCGGTTCCATTCCCAGCCGATGCACTTCATGAGCAGTCTGTCATTGGAGGCTTGCATGCTGCTATGACATTGAACAGTTTCAGCAGAGCTTCCAGACTAAGACAGAGTAGGAAGAAAGGCCTGGTGATCTACTTCCAAAAATCAGCATATGAAAACCTTATGGATCACAACCATTTGATCCCCACTGATCATGGGTATGGCTCAGGAATCTGCAAAGATTCATTCCTTTGTGCATGGGATCACAATGAATCAAGGCCAAAGACAGCTAACAACGGTCATGTAACTTCGTATTTTCTTTTAATCACATCGTTATATAAATATTTCCCTGTTGTTACCTGGTTTTCTTAACTGTCAATGAATGCATAATATTCCATTAAGTTGATAAGATTGCTTAACCATACCCTTATTGTTGGACTTTAAGATGTTTACAATTTTTCATTAGATTAGATAATGCTCCAACATAATCCTTGTTAATAAAGCATCTTAATGTTTAGAAATACTTTACTACATTTATTTTCCTTTAGGAGCCCTGGTGGCATAGTGGTTAAGAGCTTGACTGCTAATCAGAAGGTCAGCAATTTGAATCCACCAGCTGCTCCTTGGAAACCCTATGGGGGAAGTTCTACTTTGTCCTTACAGGATCACTACGAGTCAAAATTGACTCAGCGGCAATGGGTGTGGTTTGGTTTTTTGGTTTTATTTTCATTTAAAGTTTATTTCTGCAAAAGCAATGCAAGTCCAGTCACTGAGAATCACATATAATACATATACTTTTAAAATAAAAGTAGTGTTTTTTTCTAACCATAATGAGGTACTACTTCACACCTGCAAGGACAGCTATTAAAAAAAAAAACACACAGAAAGTAACAGGTGTTGAGAAGGATGTGGAGAAATTAGAATCCTCGTCCATTGCTGGTGGGAGTGTAAAATGTTGCAGCCGCTATGGAAAACAGTTTGGCAGTTCCTCAAAAAGTTAAACATAGAATTACTATATGACCCAGCAATTCCACTCATAGGTATATACCCAAATGATTTGAAAACAGGAATTTGAACAGATAGTTGTATGCCAATGTTCATAGCAGCATTACTGAAAATAACCAAAAGGTGGAAACAATCCAAGGATCCATCAACAGATTAATGGATAAACAAAATGTGGTATATACACACAATTAATGAATAAAAAGAAATGAAATTCTAACACATTCTACAACCTGGAGGAACCTTGAAGACATTACAAATCTTAACCAAACCCACTGACCTCGAGTCGATTCCAACTCATAGCAACCTTATAGGACAAAGTAGAACCGCCCTATAGGGTCTCCAAGGCTGTAAATCTTTATGGCAGCAGACTGCCACATCTTTCTTCCACGGAGCAGCTGTTGGGTTCGAACTGCCAACCTTGTGGTTAGCAGCCAACCGTTTTAACCACTGCACCACCAGGGTCCTTGAAAACGCTATGCTACGTGAAACAAGCCGAACACAAAAAAGCCAGCTATTGTGTGATTTCATTTCTATGAAATATGATACAGAAGGTGAATTCATAAAAACACAAAGTAGATTAGAGGTTACCAGATTCCCTAATGTATCAATTCTGTTGGAACAATGTAAGTTTTCAAAACAACTGTTTTAGCAGAAATGTCTGTACCATTTTCGTAGAATTGATAAGCTGATTCTAAAATTCATGTGCAAATGCAAAGGACCTAGAATACCAAGAACAACTTTGAAAAAGAAGAACAAAGTTGGAGGACTAAACTATCTGATTTTGAGACTTACGAAACTACATAATCAAGACGGCACTGTTGCTGTTGTTAGGTTCCATTGAGTTGGTTCCAGCTCATAGCGACCCTGTGTACAACAGAGCAAAACACTGCGAGACCCTGTGCCATCCTCACAGTCATTGCTATGTTTGAGCCCATGCTTGCAGTTGCTGTGTCAATCCATCTCATTGAGGGTCTTCCTCTTTTTTGCTGACCCTCTACTTTACAAGCATGATGTCCTCCAGGGATTGGTCCCTCCTGATAACACGTCCAAAGTACTTGAGATGCGAAGTCTTGCCATCCTTGCTTCTAAGGAGCATTCTGGCTGTACTTCTTCCAAGACAGCAAGATTATATAGTATTGGCGTAATGGTAGACAAGGACATCAATGGAACACAAGAGAGTGTAGAAATAAGTGCACAAGTACATAGACGACTGAATTTTGACAAAGATGCAAAGGCAAAGCAGTGGAGAAAAAATAGCGTTTTCCACATATGGTGCTGGAAAAGTTGGATACTCACATACAAAAGAATGAAGCTGAACCTCCAGCTCATATAAGAATATTAACTCAAAATGGAATATTAATTAGGAGTTACCTCATGAAGCTGTACTGAGGATTAAGTGAGTCAAAATACATAAAACACTTCAGAACAAGGCCAGGTATATTGTAAGCACCATATTACAAGTTAGCTTTTATTACAGTATTTATGATGCTTTAAGTGAAAAATAGGCTACAAAACAGTATGTACCATATGGCTCCATTTTTGCAAACAAATTATATTAAACATTTATATTTAGAAAAGTCTGGAAAGACAAATCTAGGTGATGGAATTATATATGACATTTATTTTTTCTTCACACATGCTAATTTTTTGTTACTTTGTATGCAGAAAAAACTTTTCTCTTTTTAAAATTTTAAATATATAATTTGACATTTTAACAATTTTGAAGTGTACGATACAGTGGCATTACTTACATTCAGAGTGCTCTGCAATTGTCATCACTATCTGTTTCCAACCTCTACTCATCTGTCAATCTGTCCTACTGTGGTGGCTTGCGTGTTGTTGTGATGCTGGAAGCTATGCCACTGGTATTTCAAATACCAGCAGGGTCACCCATGGTGGACAAGTTTCAGCAGAGCTTCCAAACTAAGACAGACTAGGAAGAAGGACATGGAGATCTACTTCTGAAAAAATTGGCCCTGAAAAGTTGATGGATAGCAGTGGAACATTGTCTGATACAATGCCAGAAGGTGAGTCCCTCAGATTGGAAGGTACTCAAAATACGACTGGGGAAGAGCAGCCTCCTCAAAGTAGAGTCAGTCTTAATGATGTGGATGGAGGGAAGCTTTCGAGACCTTCATTTGCTGGTGTGGCACGACTCAAAATGAGAAGAAACAGCTGCAAACAGCCATTAATAATTGGAATGTCGAATGTACGAAGTACAAATAAAGGAAAATTGGAAGTTGTCAGACATGAAATGGAACACGTAAAGATCAATATCCTAGGCATTAGTGAGCTGAAATGGACTGGTATTGGCCATTTTGAATTGGACAATCATATGGTCTACTGTGCCGGGAATGGCATATTGAAGAGGAATGGTGTCGCATTCATTGTCAAAAAGAACATTTCAAGATCTATACTGAAGTACAATGCTGTCAGTGACAGGGTAATAGCCATACGCCTACAAGGAAGACCAGTTAATATGACCATTATTCAAATTTAAGCACTAACCATCAATGCCAAAAATGCAGAAACTGAAGATTTTTACCAGTTTCTGAAGTCTGAAATTGATCAAACATGCAATCAAGGTGCTTTGATAATTACTGGTGATTGGAATGAGAAAGTTGGAAACAAAGAAGAAGGATCAGTAGTTGGAAAATATGGCCTTGGTGGTAGAAATGACACCAGAGAATGCATGACAGAATTTTGCAATACCAACGACTTATCCATTGTCTTAGGCTGGGTTCTCTAGAGAAGCAAAACCAGTGAAGCATGTGTGTATATACATATATATGTAGAGAGAAGTGAGACAGACATTTATCTCAAGGAAATGGCTCATGAGGTTGTAGAGGCTGGCAAGTCCCAAGTCCGCAGGTCAGACGTCAGACTGGAGGCTTCTCCTGAACCACATAGCTGCAGGGCCTGATGAAGCCAAGACCAGAAGGTCAGAAGACAGGCCTCTGATTGACAGGTTGCAGAGGCTGACAAATCCCAAGATGGGCTGGCAATACAGCAGGCAGCTGGCTCAAGTCCCAAGAACCAGAGGTCAGATGATGACGAGCCAGATGCAGGATCCAGAGCAATCAAGCAGCTTTGCCAGAACATCCATGTATATATTGGATACAAGCTACACACCCCAGGAAACTCCATTTACAACTGATTATTAAGGTTGTGTGTCAAGTTGGCTGGGCATGATTCTCAGTGGTTTGGCAGTTATGATGTAGTTTGGCAGTCATATAATGATGTGATCACCTCCATGATGAGATTTGATATAATGTGATCACCTCCATGATGGTGAAAGGGAGTTTCCTTGAGGGTGTGGCCTACATCCAATATAGGTGGACTTTCTGGCAAGGCTCACGGGCTTTTGCTCACACTGGATCCTGTGGGCTCCAGTTCATATGACCGCTGGTTTTTGGGATTTGAGCTAGTGGCTTACCTGCTGTCTTGCCCTGATCTTGGAATTTGTTGGTCTTCGCAGCCTGTGAGCCAGAGCCCTGCTGTCTAACTTGTGGATCTTGGATTCGCCAGGCCCCGCAGCTATGTGAATCAGGAGAAGCCTCCAGCCTGACCCATAGATTTGAGCTGTTTCAGCCTCTACAGCCGTGTGAGTCATTTCCTTAATATAAATATCTCTCTGTATGTATTTATATGCTTTACTGGTTTTGCTTCTCTAGAGAACCCAGCCCAAGACAGCCACTTAAGAAGTGACCTTACTAAGACAAAAAAAGAAAAAAGAAACCTGAATCTGATTAAGCCTCTAGATTTAAACTCCAATTTTCAGGAAATACAAGAGGATAGAGGAACATGTTAAATGATACCATGGGATGCATCAGCAAAATTCAGTCTGTGGGAAACCTTGCAGGACAAAAGATAGTTCTTCAACTGAAAAAAAAAAAAAATGCAAGGAAAAAAATGGAGGAGAAAACTATAAAATAAACGTAAAAGACAAAATAATTGTCCCAGCTATCAATAGCTATGTAACAAACCACCCTAAAACTTAGTAACTTAAAACAACAATATTTATTTTGGTCATAGATCTTTAATTTGGGACGGGCTCAGCAGGGACGACTCATCTCTGCTTTACTCAGAGTCAGCTGTGATGGCTCAAAGGCTGGGGATGGGAATCATTACACGTCTAGCCATTGACTCTGGATGTCAGTTGGGCCCACCACTGGGGCTGGGGCCAGAATACCCACCCATGCCAACACATGACCTGTCTATCAGCTTGCTTGGCTTGCTCAAAGTCTGGTGACTGGGTTCCAAGAGCTACAGTCCCAAGAGAGAAAGGGAGAGAGAGAGAGAGAGAGAAAAACACAAGTGGAAGTTGTACCACCTTTTATGACTTAACGCAGAAGCCACACAGCATCGCTTCTGCTGCACTTTTATTAATTAGAATTCCCCTAAGGTAAAGGGAATTAAACTCTACCTTTGGATGGGAGGCATGTCAGGAATTTTTCATGTTTTCAAGCAACCACAATAACCAATCACAATGTATGGTTAACTATAAATGATTTTTAAAAAGAGCAATTATAGGACAATCAGGGGAATATAGACACATGATAATATATATGCGGATATGTAATGATATCAAGTAATTGCTGGTTTTCAGTGTGTAATGATGGCATTATGGTTATTTTTTAAAGGGAAGCCCTTGTCTTTTAGAAATCCATGCTAAAATATTTACAGGTGAAAGTACGCAATTATTTGCTCAAAATAATTCAGAGGTAGGTGTGGGGATATAGGAGAAACAAATAGGTTATAATTTGATCACTGAAGCTGATTGATGGGTACAAGAGGGTTCATAATATAATTCTTCCTACTGTGCTTGAAAATGTTCATAAGAACAATTTTAAACTCATTAATACTTTAAGCAAAGAATAATCAGGCACTTGAAACTAATTAACTTAAGAGGTGATCTATGCAGAAAATAGTTTCAAGGAAAACTTAAATTAATCTTGAATGAGAAATCAATAATTGAGTACTGAAGCCAACTGGAACAAATGGTAAGAGAACAACCTTTCTCTCCATCAAATCCTGCCAGATTCTTGGCTGGGTGCACTAGAAATTCTTGTCTCTCATATAAGCCAGTAGTAGAAAAGACAGTGATTTTGTTCTAATAATTTAATGCTTTCCATTATGCCAACATAACCTGAAAGTCCACAATTTTCTTAGGCACAGGCAGTTGGAGAGAACCAGTCAGAATAGAATCTATCCTCCTTCTAATGGACCTTTGAGAATGGTTAAAACATGCCACCAGTAGGTGCTGAGGGTTCCTCTGGAGTTCTTCTGACATTAGGGCTAGAAGACCTTTATACAAAGGAGACTTCAGAAAACCTGAAAGAAGAACCTGCATTCATAGACAAACTCAGGGACTCAAGATAAATCCATCTCTATGCAACAGGAAACCAGAGGAGATGGATCTATTTGCTGCATGAACTTGCCTGCAAACCTCCTCACTTATGAGACCTCCAAGTCTCATAGGAGCTACAAAAGCTTCGTTTCCTCTCATAAGAGTTACAGTCTACCTAGGCATATACCCAGAAGAAGTGAAGCAGGGATGCGAACGGAAACCTGTACACCAGTGTTCATTGCAGCACTTTTCACAGTCGCCAAAATGTGGAAACAACCGAAATGTTCATCAACTAGTGAATGGATAAACAAAATGTGATACAAACAAACAGTGCAATATTGCTGAGCCAGAAATACAAATGAAGTTCTGATGCATGCCACAACATGGATGAACTTTGACAACATTACGCTGAATGAGGTTAAGTCAATCACAAAAAGACAAATGCTGTATGATCTCACTTATATGAAATAAGCAAATACATAAAAAGCAAAGATTATTAATGGTTACTAGGGATGGGAGGGAGCGGGTAAGGGGAAGTTTTTGTTTGGGGGGTGTGATGATTAAGATTGTATGTCAGCTTGGCTAGACCATTAGTCTCCGTGTTTTGGTAGTTGTATAATGTCGTGATCACCCCCATGATGGAATCTGCTGAGTGGTACTGGCCGAGGCGGGGCCTGCGGCAGCTCACCGGCCTCTGAGTTTCATCTCTCTGACTTCCGCCTGTTACCTTCTGCCTGCTCGCCTTGCCAAGGTTTTTGGCTTGTTCCTGACTCAGCAGCTGCCTCTTGTTGTCTCACCTCCGGTTCGTGGGACTTGAGCTAGCAGCTTACCTGTTGATCTCGGAATTCGTGGAACTTCTCAGCCTGCAAGCAAGAGTCTGGCTCCCCGACCTGCCGACCTTGGGTTCACCTGCCCCTGCAGCTACGTGAATCAGGAGAAACCTGATTGTCTTGTCTGCTGATCTTGGAATTCACTGACCTTCACAGCCTGTGAGCGAGAGCCCCTCTCCGACCTGCCCACCTTGTGTTCACCAGCTTCTGCGGCTACGTGAACTGGGAGAGGCCTCTACCCTGATCCGTGGACTTGGGACTTTTCAGCCTCTACCATTGCGTGAGCTATATCCTTGATATAAATCTGTCTCTATATATATTTATATGCTTTACTGGTTTTGCTTCTAAGCCTAAGACAGGGGGCATTGAGTTTATGTTATATTTTCAGTATGTAATGATAGTATTATAGTTATTTTTTAAAGGGAAGCCCTTGTGGAATTATCTGGAAAAGAATAGCAATAATGGTGACACAACGTGAAAATGTAATCATGTCATTGAATTGCAAATGTAGAAGTTGTATTGCCAAATGTTTTTGGTGTCTATTATTTTCACCACAACTAAAACATAAATAAATAAAAACAATTACAGTCTGTGGGAAGGAGACTATTTCTTTGCCAGGCAGGAGACCGCTAGCCTTGGCAGAAAGGTCTTGGGATCTAAAACCCACCTCCATGAGGCAGTGGGTTGTACTTTTACGCACTCCTGCAGGACTAATCTGCAAGGATTCCAAGAAAGTAGGAAGTGGATTTGCCTGAATCCTTGTGCTAAACCCAGCCCCACACCTGATTGTGTGTGTCATGATCCTGAAGACCACCCTCAGACTTGATTATTTACTAGAAGGACTCACGGGACCCAACAAGCTATTATACTCATGGTTATGATGTATTACAGTGAAAGGATACAGCTTAAAATCAGCAAAAGAAAAAGGCACATCGGGTAGAGTCCAGAAGATACCAGACGGCAAGCTTCCTGTTGTATTCTCCCAGTGGAATCACATGGACAGCACTTAATTCTCCCAGCAATGATGTGTGACAAAACGTGTGAAGTGTTGTCAACCAGGGAAGCTTGGAGTCTAGAGTTTTTACTGGGGGTTAGTCACTAGGCCTGCAGCACCTGCATGACTGACCTTAGCTGCTCAGTGTCCAGCCCCACAGCCGTCAAACTGATAGAGCATGGCTTAAGGTCTCAGGCATGCAAAGACACTCTTCTCAGGAAGGATACTCCAGTGGCTCAGAGGTCATCTCCCAGGAGCCATCAAGGGCAAATCCTCAAGACCTTTGGAAAGTGCAGGGTTTGGGCAACTCAGGCCTGCTGGGTTAAGCCTTTACTGCACAGCATGGGACCCTGGGTACATCACTTCCCCATAGTAATTTTCAGTGACTTTCCAAAGCCTGTAAGTCCAAATTTCTCAGATTGGCATTTGACCCTCCTGTAAGCTGGTCCCACATGACTTACCCAACCTTATTTTCAACTGGTTCCCCATACATATCCTCCACTTGGCCCAGACCAACTTTTTTGCCCTTACCTGAAACAGTCATCTGGCACTTATTTTTATCTACATTTTTACCATATTAGTTGTGTCTCCCCAGCTAGAGTGGGAGGCAATATAAGGGCTTGAACTGTGTCTTATACCTTTTAGTATTCTGGGGGCTTGCGGAGTTCCATGCATTAGTAGATACTCAATAAATATTGATTGTTTAGTATAATGCCAGTAGCTCTTGCTCAGGTTGTTCTCTGGCCTAGGATATCCTTCCACCTATTCTACCTTTCATCCTAATCCCAGCCACCATCAATATTCAAATATGTCCTACCTCCTCAAGAGATCTTCCCCAGCTATTCTGGCCTGCACTGAGGTAATTTTTTTCTAAATTCCTGGCACGCTTACTGTCTACATAATCCATTGTGACTTTTTATTGCATTCAGTATTGAAATGTTACTTAACTATTTCACGTGACTCAGGCCTGTCTCTCAACTAGACTCTAAGCTTCTGGAAAAGAAGGACTGGGATGCGCCTGTCTTTTGCATTCTCTTCAATGCCCAGCTCAGCTCAGGGCCTTAACATAGTAGGTGCTCAATAAATATGAGCTAGTCAATGAAGGCAGACACGCCTTCTTCTCTGGGCCTTTTTGTCTATTTGCTGAGGCCAGGCAGTGCTCCATAAAGAGATGGAGAGAGAGTGCTTTGCAAAAAAAAAAAAAAAAAGAATCGTAGCAATGAATGATTAGCACAGGATTTTTGCAAACACTAAAGTTTTTATTCTAACAAGCAGTCATTTACTTCTGAAGACATTTCTCTGAGCCCATTGTGAAGAGGACAGCCTCGTTGATGCTCTGGGTGATGTAATCTATGTTGTTGGCATTAATAGAGGTGAAGTTAATCCGACCATTCTTGGGGATGTAGATATGCTTCTTCTTGACCAGGTATTCCAGCTGCTGGGCTAGTGATAATTACAGGCCTTCAGAGCCTGGGGTGTCCACCTCTTTGCTCCCCTCTAGCCTGGACTTGGGAGTGTCAGCATTTTTTTAGGGGGTGGTGTCCAGAAGGATCTTTAAAGCAGCCTCACTTTCTTCAGAAAAGAACCAAAATCTCGAGCAAAGCTAGGGACTGGACACCTAGTCAGTGAAGTTTAATCTCAAAGACTGGCCCAAGGTCAGAAATTGAGGAGCCACCCCTTATCAGACACTTACAGTTGAGTCCAAGATAGCTATGGGTCCCCTTCTGGTCAGTGATGTGATTCCAGGAGCCAGGGGTTCGCAGGAGCCGGAGCTTCTCCTTCACCTTTTCCTTGATCAGCATGATGTTCTCTACAACCCTTTTTAGACTGTGCTTCCTGCCAAGGAAGGACAGCAAGAAATGGGGGTACGAGATCTCCCCCTGCTCTCAGATCTCCTCTGGCCATCTCACTCTTCTTGCCTTCGAAAGCCCCCAGTGAGTGCCTGAGGGCACACCTGTTTAGCCAGGACTCTGGGATGGTTATGAACGGGGGGAGGGGTGCAGTGAACCCATATTAATTTAAACAAGCCAAGCAAGCTCCTAAGCAGTTTTTGCCAAGGCAGCAAGCCTCTTGCTGTTGTTGTTACGTGTTGTCAAGTTGGTTCCGACTCATGGCAAGCCTCTGATACTCCATAATCCTCTCCTGCAATCTGGAAGAGTTCAAGTAGCTCCACTGAACTGTATCCAGAAAGAATGTCTATTGCCCACTCTCCCAAGGTAGGGTAACCCTTGTATGCTGTTGCTGTTGTTGTTCACTGCCGTCGAGTCAATTGCCCCATACCTGAGGTCGCCGTGAGTCAGAATAGAACTGCTTCGTACGGTTTTCGAGGCTGTGACCTTTTGGAAGCAGATCACCAGGACTGTCTTCCAAGGCCCCTCTGGGTGGGTTCAAACCACCAACTTTTCAGCTAGTATCAAGCGCTTAACCATTTGCGCTACCCAGGGACTCCTAGGTATATAGTAGGCCCTCAGTAAATGGTGATGAATGAATGGAGTAAAGAAGTTATATAGGCAGGAAAAGAAGCACCCAGCTCAACCCCGTGAATTGGTGGGAGCATAGGTATCCAGAGGCTCTGCTCATCCCTTCCTGCCCCAACCCTTATCCTTACCATTCTCCCTGCAGAGCAGGGTTACAGAGGATCGAGGTGATGATGCGGGCACCCATAGTAGGAGGGTTTAACCACAGGACATGGGCGAAGTTCATCAACTGGGAGAGGACGCACAGCAGGTGCTGGTTGCTGAGTGCTACCACGGCTAGGACCCCCACTCCTTCATCTGCAGCATTAAGACAGACATCCTCATTTCTCAGTCTCCTACTACCAGGACCTTCACCTATGACAGTGTTCTTCCTCCAGCCTTGCAGAAGGTTGAACTATGGGGCTTTCATCCCAGCCCAGCCAGGCTGGGATCTGGCTCCAGGAAATTGCTAGAGGCTGTTCTTCCAGAAAACTACCCATAAGTGCTAGTCTTAAAGGTGAAAGGGACTTGAAAGATCACTAAATTCTACTCCCTCAGCTTACAATTGAGGAAACAGAGGCCTAAGGGGGTGAAGTAATTTAACCACAGTCAGTTTTAGTGGCTAGTTTTAGTAGCTGAGGTAAGACAATATCATAGCACCAAACTTCTAGTCCAGTGCTCTTCCTTTCTGCCTCTGTGGTGTTCTCTCTGGAGTCCTTAGCTCTCTCCAGAGGGTAAGAGATGCCAAAAATATCTTTTGTGCCATGGGTGTAGCACCACTTCGGCTCCAGGCTGCCCTTCTCCTTCTAGGTCATGCCCATACCATACCATAAATGCCAAAATTCTTGGACAGGGACTGGCTGCAGAAGAACTCAAAGCCTTGAGCCACAAAGTATCGTAAGATTCTACTATCCTCGTTCAGGTTACCAGAAGAGAAACCTTGACTGGAAATGTCAAAAAACGGGAACATCTTCTTGCTCTGTAGGAGAAAGGAGAAGGAAATAACGTCCCAAACAGGATGAGAAAAGGATGAAACTGATGGAGGAGATGGTGGATGGCAAGAGGGAGGAAGGAAAGGTGAGAGTTTGGGCTCACCTTCATGATGCACATCAACTTTTTCCACTGACTTTGTGTCAGCTTGCAGTCTGCAATGTTCCCAATTGCAAGGACACTGCCACATGGGGCCTCCTGCAGGTAGAGATCATCTCATCAGGCACATCCACTACCAAGTGGTAGTGACACCAGGGCATCAGGAGGGCAAGCACTCCCTGTGTTGGTTCCTACTAAAGGGCAAGGCAAATCCAAGCCTAGAAAAGGCCTTGAATGATTAGAAGGGCAAAGGGGTGGAAAGGAAATTAAGACTCTAAAGCAGGTTTAGGGAGAAGTTTCTGAGCAGGTCCTCTCTACCTTCACCACATTGATGAGTATATTGGGGTCCGTGCACATCTGCTTGGGGTTCCAGAAGGAGTGTTCATGAACTGTAAAGCCCATGTCCTGGAAGACGAGTCCATACAATTCTGTGGGAACACAGCCCCCCCTCAGCTGGTACATGGGAAATGGAGAGATGGAGGCAGAGATACTACAGAATAGGCCTGAGGGTCATGGCTGAAGGTGGGACAATCACAGGAAAAGGACAAGCATAGCGTGGCTTGTCCACCATTTTTCTTGTGAAAGAGGGTGAGAAGGACAATAGTGAAGATGGCGGTTGGGATGAGAATCAGGAACAGGGGGCGGGGATCTTCTGTCGCCCTCATTTTGAGTAACACTCACCTTTTTGAAAAGAAGTGATATAAACTATTCGAGAATCCTGACACCAAGTTCTGAGGAACCGGGCCCCAATCTGAAAGGCACCATTGTCGCCAACAGTGTGCACACCCCCTACCTGCCAGCAAAAAAATCATAAATAAAGCTTTAAAAAGAGTAGTAAGAAAGACACAGACAGAAAGACGAAGGCCACATGAGGACGCATCTACAAGCCCATGATCACTGGCCATCACCAGAAGCTAGGAGAGAGGCGTGGCAGATTCTCTCTCAGAGCCCTCAGAAGGAAATCAACGGGGCCAATATCCTAATTTCAAACTCCTGGCCTCCAGAACTATATACTAGGAAAAAAACAAACCAAACCCGTTGCCATCGAGTCGATTCTGACTCATAGTCAGACCCTATAGGACAGAGAAGAACTGCCCCATAGGGTTTCCAAGGAACACCTGGTGGATTCGAACTGCTGACCTTTTGGTTAGCAGCCATAGCTCTTAACCACTACGCTACCAGGGTTTCTATGCTAGGAAAAGTGCTCTCTAATTCATTTGTTTCTTAACTCATTCATTTATACATTTATTCATTCAACAAATTGTTGACCTTGGAGATACAGGGGAGATCCTAACCCAGATGACATGCCAATTATGATTTAGACCTCTGATAACATCATCTGAAAAATTACACATTGGTTTTTCAGAAGTTGGATCTTTATGTTTTTTAAACAGCTATATTGAGATATAGGAGACTTGGTGGCACAGTGGTTAAAGCTCTTGACTACTAACTGAAAAGTCACTGGTTCGAAACCACCAGCTGCTCCACAGGAGAAATATATGGCAGTCTGCTTCAGTAAAGATTACAGCCTTGGAAACCCTATGGGGCAGTTCTACTCTGTCCTATAGGGTCGCTATGAGTTGGAATCAACTAGGTGGTAGTGAATTTGGGGTTTTTTGGTATATTGAGGTATAAATGGCATATAATAAACTGCACATACTTAAAGTGTAAAAAAAGAAAAGATTAATATAATAATAGCACAATAAAACTTGCAAAAATGGGAACCTGTATAAGGCGGAAGTCTGTCAGAGAAGGAAAGCGTAAATATTTTCCACTAATAGAGAGCCATAGAAAAGTGGTAGACTGCACCCTGTCAAAGACAGAGAACTTACGAGACCCAGGAAAACAAGGCAGTCCTGTCGAGTTCTGGCTGTCATGGGTTTCGCTGTAATAACAGGACAACCTAAGATTCAGAAAATTCCTTCTTTAAAGAGCTGTGAAATAAGTCATGTGGGTGGTGCAGAGAGCACTGGATTTGGGTTCTGATCTCAGCTCTGCCCTTCAATGGCTACAAACTGTGGACCCTCTGAGCCTCAGATGTCTCTTTTGTCAATGCCAGGGGGCCCTCCGAGGTCCCTTTCAAGGTTAAGATGGTACAACCCCACATCTGCATTCCCTGCGGTCTGGGTCAGTAAGGGGAGGTCCCTTCTTCTCACCCTGTTTTCCACAATGGCTTGGCTGTGCTTTCCGAAGAGCAGTTCCAAGGAGGCCTGGATGAACGACTTCATGCCCACCACGGGCATATGCTCATAGTTCAGGGAGGGATCCTGTGAGATCTGCAGTCGGAGCTTTCTCACCACAGGAGAAACCCAGGGGTGCCCGTCTTCAGTCATGCAGACTGTAAGCAAAGTGCAGAGGGAACTGGGACACCTGGCCATGGGGCCGCGGCCAGGGCCGGAGTCTGGGCTCTGCAGATAGCCCACAAACAGCCCAGCTGTCCCAGGACTCCGCAGAGTTGCCTATGAAAAGACAACTTTCTCTCTCTCTCTCTTTTTTTTTTTTCCTTTCCAAAAACAACGTGCTGTCTGTGAATCTCTATAACTTTTCGGCTTTTTAGAAAAGACACAACAAACCTAGGCCATTTTAAAAGGGTAAAAATTATACACGAGGTGGAAGTTACAGATGTACAAGACTAAACGAAGGTAAGCCGGACTTTCACAGCTGAGCGGGCTGGCTGCATTCAGAAAGATCCATTTTGGGAACCATTCTGTGTTCAGGAACAGAAAAGAGAGAGAGTACGGAGAAGGGAGAGGCTGAGGAAAGGAGGCTGAGGCAAGTGCAGTGCCCATGCCAGCCCCAAAGCATAGAGCTGGGGAAGAGGATTTGCTAACGCCTGGAAGTCCCCATAGGAGGGCAGAGGACATGGGATGACCTGGCGACGTTCTCCGCTCTTTCCTCTCACTCAAACCTAGGCAGTTCTTTTAGCAAGAAAAGGCCTCTGCACCTGCAAAGCCTTGGGCCATCCCTCCTCCTGTCCCTGCAGCAATGTAATACTGCCCTCCTAGGGACAGCTGGAGCCCTGGTGGTGCAGTTGTTAAGAGCTATGGCTGCTAACCAAGAGGTCAGCAGTTCAAATCCACCAGCCACTCCTTGGAAACCCTACAGGGTGGTTCTACTCTGTCTTATAGGGTTGCTATGAGTTGGAATCGACTTAACAGCAACAGGTTTTTAGGGGCAGTTAGGAGTCCCTAGGTGGTGCAAACAGTTAATGTGCTCTACTGCTAACCAAAAGGTTGGCCGTTTGAGTCCACCCAGAGGCACCTCAGAAGAAAAACCTGGTGATCTACTTCCAAAAACTCAGCCATTGAAAACCTTATGGAGCACAGCTCTACTCTTGACACATTTGAGGTCGCCATGAGTCAGAGTCTACCCTACAGCAACTGTTTTTCTTTCTTTTTTTTTCAGGGGCAGTTAGGATATACTAAGGAACCTTGGCTGTGCAGTGGTTAAACGATTGGCCGCTAACTGAAGGGTCTGCAGGTCAAACCCACCATCTGCTCTGCAGGAGAAAGATGTAGTAGTCTGCTTCTGTGAAGATTTACGGCCTTGGAAACCCTATGGGGGCAATTCTACTCTGTCCAGTAGGGTTGCTATGAGTCAGATTCAACTCGACTGCAGTGGGTAGGATATACTAAGTCTTATCCCTGGGTAGCACCAATGACTAAACACTTGACTACTAGCAAGAAGTGGGGTGGTTCAATCTCACCCAGAGACACCCCTGAAGACAGCCCTGGTGATCTGCTTCCAAAAGGTCAGAGCCTTGAAAACCCTATGGAGCAGTTCTACTCTGCACACCTGGGATCACCATGAGTCGGACTCAACTCGACAGCGACTAACAACAACAAGAGCACTCCAAAACTACTAGGCAGCTACCTCTGTAGGCCAGGAAAGTCTTGTTAGGGTGATCATCTTGTTTGTAGCTCTTTAGCAAGCTGCCTTCTAGCTTGTGGGCCCCGGGCACATCAGCGAACACTGAAAGGGTGGGCATACTGAGATGAAAGTGGAGCCGGGACTATGACTTTGCTCCTACGCTCTTTCTCCCTTTCTTCTGCTAGGAGCCTTCCTCCAAGCCTGGGCCAGACAGGCGTGCCTCTTCCCAAAGCCTTGGCAGCTCCAATGCAGAGGCCCGACAACTGGTTACCAGAGCAACAGAACCTCACAACTCCCAGTCTCTGTGGTGACGATCCTCAAGGGCCACAGGAACATTCCACAGCACTTGAGGAGAATTCCCTGAGAGAGTGGGCGGGGTGGGGGGTGGCAATCTATTCTCCAGCCCCAAGTCGCCCAATGCAAAATAACACTCCAGCCCCTTTGAAGATAGGACAGAAAGGCAGGCAACAATGAGCCAGGTGAGGCCTTCTTCCCCCTGCCTTGAAAACCTCTGACCAAGCAGCAACACAAGATGAAGGATAAGTTTAAAAAGTGTCTACTTTCATTTTGCAAAGGGCCCCAGATTTAAAAGGAATAGAAAGAAAGCACTCTGAATAAAGAGTCTTATGCTTAGAAACAGTGTAATTTGTAGTTCGGTAAGCGGGTCCTATTTCTCTCAGTTATCTAGAGCCAAGGCTTCTACATTTGTTAGCAGTTTCAACATTAGCTGCTCAACGGTCAAGCAGTTAGAAGGGAAAGAGGCCAAGGGGAAAAAGAGTCATCCTCTGTAGGGTTAATTTAGCATTTTTCTTTTTCTCTTCTGTTAATAACTTTTTTATGATTGTTGTAGACACTGTTGGTACCTCATCCAGATACCCTTCACCAGTCAGTGCCCCCATCTCCAGCTGATGCTGTTGTTGTCAGGTGTCGTCGAGTTGGTTCCAACTGATAGTGACCCTATGTACAATGGAACAAAACACTGCCTAATCCTGGGCTATCCTCACAATCGTTACTCTTGAGCCCATTGTTGTAGCTACTGTGTCAATCCATCTTTTTGACGGTCTTCCTCGTTTTCACTGACCCTCTACTTTACCAACCATGATGTCCTTCTCCAGGGACTGATTCCTTCTGATAACACGTGTAAAGTATGTGAGATGAAATCTTGCCATCCTTGCTTCTAAGGAGCATTCTAGCTGTACTTCTTCCAAGATAAGATTTGTTTGTTCTTTTGGCAGTCCATGGCATATTCAATATTGTTCACCAACGCTATGATTTAAAGGCATCAATTCTTCTTTGGTCTTCTTTATTCGTTGTCGAGCTTTCACAGGCATATGAGGCAATTGAAACACCATGGCTTGTGTCCTGGCACCCCTTAGTCCTTAAAGTGGCATCTTTGATTTTTAACACTTCAGAGAGGTCTTTTGCAGTAGATTTGCCCAATGCAATGCATCTTCTGATTTTTTGGGCGTTGATTGTGGATCCAAGTAAATTGAAATCCTGGACAACTTCAATCTTTTCTCCATTTATCATGATGTTGCCTATTGGTCCAGTCGTGAGGATTTTTGTTTCCTTTATGTTGAGGTGTAACCCATGCTGAAGACTGCAGTCTTTGATCTTCATCAGTAAGTTCTTCAAGTCCTCTTCACTTTCAGCAAGCAAGGTTGTGTCATCTGCACATCACAGGTTGTTAATGAGTCTTCCTCCAGTGCTGATGCCACATTCTTCTTCATATAATTCAACTTCTCGGATTATTTGCTCGGCATACAGATTGAATAAGTATGGTGAAAGGATACAACCCAGATGCACACCTTTCCTGATTTTAAACCATGTAGTATCCCCTTGTTCTGTTCAAATGACTGCCATGTACAGGTTCCTCATAAGAACAGTTAAGTGTTCCAGAATTCTCATTCTTCAAAATGTTATCTATAATTTGTTATGATCCATGCAGTCGAATGCCTTTGCTTAGTCAATAAAACACAGGTAAACATCTTCCTGGTATTTTCTGCTTTCAGCCAGGATCCATCTGAGATCAGCAATGATATCCTTCATTCCACGTCCTCTTCTGAACCCGGCTTGAATTTCCAGCAGTTCCCTGTTGATGTACTGCTGCAGCCACTTTTGAATGATCTTCAGCAAAATTCTACTGTGTATGATATTAATGATATTGTTCAATAATTTCTACATTTGGTTGGTTCACCTTTCTTGGGAATAGGCATAAATCTGGATCTCTTCCAGTCAGTTGGCCAGGTAGCACTCTCCCAAATTTCTTGGCATAGGCGAGTAAGCACTTCTAGGGCTTTGTTGAGACATCTCCATTGATATTCCGTCAGTTCCTGGGGCCTTGTTTTTCACCAATGCCTTCAGTACAGCTTAGATCTCTTCCTTCAGTACCATTGGCTCCTGATTATATGCTACCTCCTGAAATGGTTGAACATCGACCAATTCTTTTTGGTACAGTGACTCTGTGTATTCCTTCCATCTTCTTTTAAAGCTTCCTGCGTCATTTAACATTTTCCCTATAGAATCCTTCAATGTTGCAGCTTGAGGCTTGAATTTTTTCTTCAGTTCTTTCAGCTTGAGAAATGCCGAGCATGTTCTTCCCTTTTGGTTTTCTAACCCCAGGTCTTTGCATGTGTCATAATACTTTACTTTGTCTTCTAAAACTGCCCTTTGAAGTCTTCTGTTCAGCTGTTTTACTTCCTTATTTTTTCTATTCGCTTTAGCTATTTGATGTTCAAGAGCAAGCTTCAGAGTCTCTTCTGACATCTAATTTGGTCTTTTCTTTCTTGCCTTTCTTTTTAATAACCTCTTGCTTTCTTCATGTATGATGTCCTTGATGTCATTTCACAACTCATCCGGTCTTCGGTCATTAGTGTTCAATGTGTCAAATCTATTCTTGAGATGGTCTCTAAATTCAGATGGGATATACTCAAGATGGTACTTTGGCTCTTGTGAATTTGTTCTGATTTTCTTCAGCTTCAGCTTGAATTTGCATATGAGCAAATGATGTCTGTTCCGAAGTCAGCCCCTGGCCTTGCTCTGACTGATGATACAGAGCTTTTCCATCATCTCTTTCCACAGATGTAGTTGGTTTGATTCCTGTGTATTCTATCCAGCAAGGTCCACGTGTATAGTCACCATTTATATTGTCAAAAAAGATATTTGCAATGAAGAAGTCGTTGGTCTTGCAAAATTCTATCATGCGATCTCCAGCATCGTTTCTATCACCAAGGCCATATTTCCCAACTACCAATCCTTCTTTGTTTCCAACTTCCGCATTCCAATCATCAGTAATTATCAATGCATCCTGAGTGCATGTTCAATTAATTTCAGGCTGCAGAATTTAGTAAAAATCCTCAATTTCTTCATCTTTGGTCTTAGTGGTTGGTGTGTAAATTTGAATAATAGTTGCATTAACTGGTGTTCCTTGTAGGCGTATGGATATTATCCTATCACTGACAGTGTTGTACTTCAGGATAGATATTGAAATGTTCTTTTTGACACTGAATACAACGCCATTCCTCTTCAAGTTGTCATTCCCGGCGTAGTAGGCCATATGCTGGTCTGATTCAAAATAGCCAATACCAGTCCATTTCAGCTCACTAATGCCTAGGATATCAATGTTTATAGGTTCCATTTCATTTTGATGATTTCTAATTTTCCTAGATTCATACTTTGTACATTCCATGTTCTAGTTATTAATGGCAGCTGTTTCTCCTCATTTTGAGTCATGCCACATCAGTAAACGAAGCTCCCGAAAGGTTGACTCCATCCATGTCATTAAGGTCAACTCCACTTTGAGGAGGCAGCTCTTCCACAGTCATCTTTTGAGTGCCTTCCAACCTGAGGAGCGCATCTTCCAGCACTATATCAGACAATGTTCTGCTGCTATTCATAAGGTTTTCACTGGCTAATTCCTTTCAGAAGTAGGCCAACAGGTCCTTATTCCTAGTCTGTCTTAGTTTGGAAGCTCAGCTGAAACCTGTCCACCATGGGTGGCCCTGCTGGTATTTGAAATACTGGTGACATAGCTTCCAGCATCACAGCAACATGCAAGCCCCCACAGTACGACAAATTGACAGATGCATGGGGGAGCTGCTGCTGTGCGGGTGGATAAAGGTTTATGTGTGTACCTTCTCTGGAGAATTGTCCTTCGCTGGCAGGAGCCAATTCACCTGGAGAGGTTACATCCTCACCAACAGAGGGAGCCAATGACTGCCTGATCTAGGCATACAAAATGCCTGCCCCTTTGTCTCATTTGCACTCCACAGCCCACCCTCAAGTCAGGCAGAGGCTAGACTTTACCTGGGACCACACGCGGGAACACGTTTGCTTGGCCCCTTCCCCTCACAATTCTACTTCCCTCACTCCCTTACAGCTTCCTCAAAGGCTTGTTATTAGCTGCCATCAAGTCAGCTGCCAACTCATGGTGACCTCAAGTGTGAAAGAGTAGGACTGCTCCATAGGGTTTTCTTAGCTATAATCTGGAGAAGGACACTATGCTTGGTAAAGTAGAGAGTCAACGAAAAAGAGGAAGACCCTCAACGAGGTGGATTGACATAGTGGCTGCAACAACGGGCTCAAACAAAGCAATGACTGTGAGGATGGCCCAGGACTGGGCAGTGTTTCATTCTGTTGTACACAGGGTCATTATGAGTTGGAACCAACTCGATGGCACCTAACAACAACAATCTTTATGTAAGCAAATCACCAGGCCTTTCTTCCACGGCACCAATGAGTAAGTTCAAACCACCATCCTTTCCATTAGCAGCCAATCGCAAACCACTTGTGCCACCCAGGCTCACTTCCTGAAGGGCACTGAATCCCTTCTTGGACTGTGCTTCCAGGGACCCTGCCTTAAGACAAGTGATTATGCAAATAATCCATATTATTGTAGAAAACTTAAAAAAATTATCATGCAGAACACAAATTTCCTACAATCAATCCATACACCAGTTAACGTTTTAGTGTACCTCCTTTCATTTTCTTTCCTATGATGTTTATATTTTAAGACAACAGATATAAAAATTGACATATAAATCTTTATCATACTTTCTTCCTTGAACACTTAAGTTGTGAGTATTTTAACATGTGTGCCACTTTCTATGCAGGACTTTCTATGCAGCAAATAATAAAAAACCCAACCCAAACTAACTTGAGTAAGAGAGAGCACATATTGGCTCTCATAACTGGGCAGTCCACGGTACGTCTGACTTCAGTCACGGTTCAATGCAGTGCTTCCCAGTGTCATCAGGGCTCCAGCTTCCTTCTCTGTGCGTCTCTTGGCTCTGCTCTCCTGGATACTTCAGCTGTGTTCTCTGGCTGGCTCTGGTCATGGGAGCAAAAACGAACGCAGCACATGTGCAAAATGAAACACAATGGAGGAACTGGCATTGCAGCTTTGTTTAGAAATAAAGTAAGTGCCAATTACTAAAAGGAATGACTTACTTAATAATGGGTAGCCATATAATGGAACTTCATGCAGCTGTTAGAGACAGCCCTTTCGGTACGGATGTGGAAAATTCTCCAAGGTACATCATTAAGTAAAAACAAGGAACAGAATCGAGAGCAGAATGGCGGCATTTGGGTGCATGAATACATTGGAGATCTCTGGAAGGATACACAAGAAGCAGATAACTGTGGTGACCACTGGAAAGTGGAACTGGGTGGCTGGTGGACAGGGAAGGGGAAGAAGATAAATATGCTTTACACATCATACTATTTTGTACGTTTTCAATGTTAAACCTTGTGCATGGGTTTTATATTCAAAAACAATGTTTATGTCTTTAAAGTATGGTTGCAGCCCTTTCAGACATCACATCCTTACTATCTAGAGGAAGAGAGAGCATCTCTTGTTGTAAAAAGGATGAGTATGTTTCCTTCCCTGAAGCCCCTAATCCCCTTTCTCCTTTTACCTTGGCTTCAGTTGGGTGATTGGCTCATCCCTTTTCTGAACACAGTTTAGGATTGGATACTTTGGTCAGTTTAAACCAACCACCTAGAGCTGAGAGTGGTGTTAATCCCTCCCAAAAGGCGCAGCTAAGGATGGGCAGAAGAATTCCCCCAGAAGAGAATTCAGATGCTCTCAAGAATGGGAGAGGGTAGAGAGGATGCTGGGAAGGCAGTCAGCAGATGTTCACTGCACTATCCATTCCAAATTCTCAAAAAAAATATCATTTTAAATGGCTATTTTTTAAAATATTTATTGACCTTATGCTTCCAAACCTGTTAAACATCCAGGGTCTCTTTTGCTGCCTCAGTAGCAGTGGGAAGGAAGGAAAGTTTTTCTCTGGACTATTCCAAACTATGTAAAGTGATGGGAAGTAGGAGGTGGTAAAAGAAGGGGGAGGTTGGCTTGTGCCAGGGGCTCTGCCTGGTAGCTGGTCAGTCAATAATTGGGGATGGAGTGTTTGTGGCCTCACCTTCACATCTCTCACCAGCCAAGGGCACAAACGTGGTTATATTGACTTTCCCTGGATCTTATACATACCTACCTACATATCTTATACATACCTACACAGCACAGGACCACTAGGCCCTCTTAGTCTTCCCTAGTTGTTTCTGGGCATTCCTGGGGGTTTCTGAGTGATCTTAGGAACAATACTCTCACATTCACCCAGTCCCATCCCCCTCACTGAGAGACAGACGATTCTTAGGATATCACTTGGGTTGCGCATTTCCCCACTGCTAGGTACTGGCAACCACTGTGACAACCGCATGACATTGGTTTGGATGCCAAGGGTACAGCCTCGTGAAGCTCCTAAAGCTACAAACTCCCGCCTACCCACACAGCCAGCATACACCTGTGTCTCTCAGACTCCCCTGAAAATATCTCCTTCAGCTCTTACCTGCCTCACTTCTTGCCCATAGCACTTAAACACGAGACCCCTCTAACTAGAGCTCCAGGGTGTAGTGGACAGAGGAGAGCGTGGGTACCAGGCAGACCTGCCTTTCAATCTCAGCTCTTCCCCTTAGTACCTATATGGCGTTACGTAACATGTTTAAAAGCAGCCCCTGTGGCACAATGGTTAAGTGCTCAGCTGCTAACCGAAAGGTTAGTGGTTTGAACCCACCCAGCAGCTCCACAGGAGAAAAGACCTGGTAATTTTCTCCCATAAAGATTATAGCCTAGAAAACCCTATGGGGCAGTTCTACTATGTTACATTGGGTCACAATGAGTTGGAATCAACTCCGTGGTACTTAACAAGGCATTTAAAATCTCTCCTTAGTGTATTCACTTTTAAATGGAGATTATAAATATTAAAGAGTCGTGTAAGATTTATGGAGAGGGGCATGTCCCTTGGGCCATTAAAAAGAGAAACTATAAAATCAAGATCCAATGCAAAAAGTTTTGACTATAGAGTTCACAGTGTAAAATACTTGGGAGGTCCCCGAAATAAAATTGATGAACAAACAAGGGTTTTAAAGGAGTTTTTTTCCCCCCAGAAAAATTGCAATTCCAGCAATGGCCAGGTTCCTGTAACCATACTCACAAAAGTTGGCTCCTAAAGTGGAATTGCTCTCACAGGGCAATCTACCCCATAATCCACCTCAAGCTCTGTTGAGGGCAAAGGATAAACCACCAAGGGGAAAGGGTGAGTATCCTCATTAACCAATCCAAAGAGTCCACTCCATTGCCTGGAATGTGAATCAAATTGCTTGGATCTTACACCATGTCCAGATGGATGTGGTATGTGCTCTGGACCAATGGCCATTGTGTTGCTCCTCTTTCCCACTTTTCTAAATGAGAGCTTTCCTAGCAATTCACCTCCCAGCATTGTAGATTGGGTATATGAAGAAGTGGATAAATTCCTTTTCAGTCCATAAACTGCAGAATCCTGAGCAGCCCACTTTCAGATCAAAAGAAAGTCACCTCCCCTAGAGATGCTAGACTCTGGGTCTCATGTTGGATGTGACTTTGGCTTGTTCTCTTTGGGGAGGAGAGAGTGAGTTTTTAGTTGAATATGGAAAAACAGCATTATGTTAAAAAAAAAATAACCTGCTGCTGTCGAGTTGGTTCTGACTCATAGTGACCCTACAAGACGGAGTAGAACAGCCCCATAAGATTTCCAAGGAACAGCTGATGGATTCAAACTGCAGACCTTTTGGTTAGCAGCCAAGCTCTTAACCACTGTACCACTGGAATTACATATTCGGGGAAAAGAATATACACCGATGAGCACCAAAGTGTGGAAAGTGGTGCATTTTCACGAAGCGCACCCAGAAGCCCTTCTCCTACGCCTTCTGGTAACCAACCTCACTCCACCCCAATCCTTGGTTCTGAGTTGGGAGTTACAGTGTTTGCTCTGAGAAGAGGCATGTGACTCCAGTAAGGACTATTGGAGTCCTTTCCCAGGATTTTCTGTTGGAGCAGGCAGAGAAGAACCTTTCACTACTGTCTGACCATGGAGTTATAAGGAAATGATCCTAAATCTTCCAGAAGCTACTGGTCCCTGACCTGTAGGAAACCTCCCCCCAAAAATAAAGTCACTGTGTGCAGAGAGAAGTTGGAAAGAAAGAACTTCAGCTGACTCAAGCCCTTATTTCCTGTCAATGTCAGCTAGGATTATTGGTTGTAAGCAACAGAAACTGACCGGCTGATTTAAGCTAAGAGGGATTCATTAAAAGACTATTGGGTAGCTCACAGAATTGGCAGGGAGGCTGGAGAACAAGGCTTGGAGTTTCTGGAGCAGAACCACAACCAAGATCAGGCCACAGAAGGAAGCTAGTGATGATTCGGCTGCCACTGCTGAACACTACGTGATGCTGTGACTGGCTCCACCCTCAAGCTCCTCTGCAGGCTCAGCTGCCAGTGCAGGTCCCAGAGAGGGTGACCTCACTGCCACAGCAGCTGCTGTGAGAAAGCATTCTCCATTGCTCTTACTTCTTAACTTCACAGGCTCCCTACACACAGACCAGGAAGTCTATGTCTGACTGGTTGAGCCTAGTCATGTGCCATATGCAGATGACAAATCTTGCTTGCTGAAAGTACAGAGAACTTGAAGCACTTACTTGTGAAGATCAAAGACTACAGCCTTCAGTATGAATTGCACTTCAACATAAAGAAAACAAAAATCCTCACAACTGGACCGATAAGCAACGTCATGACAAATGGAGAAAAGATTGAAGTCGTCAAGGATTTCATTTTACTTAGATCCACAATCAACGCCCATGGAAGCAGTAGTCAAGAAATCCAATGACGTATCTATTGCATTGGGCAAATCTGCTGCAAAAGACCTCTTTCAAGTGTTGAAAAGCAAAGATGTCACTTTGAGGACTCAGGTGTGCCTGACCCAAGCCATGATATTTTCAATCACCTCATATGTGCACGAAAATTGGAAAATGAATAAGGAAGACCAAAGAATTGACACATTTGAATTATGATGTTAGCAAAGAATATTAAACATACCATGAACTGGCAGAAGAACTGAACCCTGGTGGCGCAGTGGTTAAGAGCTCAGCTACTAACCAAAAGGTTGGCAGTGCAAATCCACCAGCTGCTCCTTGGAAACCCTATGGGGCAGTTCTACTCTGACCTATAGAGTTGCTATGAGTTGGAATCAACTTGACAGCAACAGGTTGCCAGGAGAACAAACAAATCTGTTTTGGAAGAAGTACAGCTGGAATGCTCCTTAGAAGCAAGGATGGTGAGACTTCGTCTCATGTATTTTGGACATGTTATCCGGAGGAACCAATCCCTGGAGAAGAACATCATGCTTGGTAAAGTAGAGGGTCAGTGACAAAGAGTAAGACCCTCCACGAGATGGACTAACTCAGTGGCAGCCACAATGGGCTCAGGCATAACAATGATTGTGAGGGCGGCGCCGGGTTGGCCAGTGTTTCATTCTGTTGTATATAGGGTAGCTATGAGTCGGAATCGACTCAGTGACACCTAACAACAACAACAACAGTCATGTTCTCTTGCTGGCTCCTCCCCATGCTCTAGCTAAAGAGTCAGTCTGGGGGAGTGAGGGTCCAGTCTTTTCTGCTTCAATTGTGAGCAGTGGATCCTGCATCCCACCAAGACTCAGAGAAGGGAGAATTCCCTAAACATGAGAAAGAGGGTCACAGGCCAGGCAGACAAAAAAGACAAATTTTCACTATTACATCACACATTTTCCTCTCTCCTCAAATATTACAACACCTTCTCCTCCTTCCACATTCTAAAGTACTGCTCTTGTTTCTTATTTCACTGAAACAATAAAAGCAACCTGAAGAGATTTTCACATGCTCCCTCCATGACTACCCATCCACTTGCACAGGTACCCACCTACTCTGACTTTTATTGCAATGAATGAGCAGCCATGCCCCTATCTCTATCCAATCCTTCCCTTTGTGCCCTGGGTCCCATCTCCTTCCAACCCTAACTACAACCTTCCGCAACTGTCTTTTCTCTCCTATATTTCCACTGGATCATTCTCTTTAGCATACAACAGGCAGCAAAACTCCCATCTTAAAAAACAAACATCATTCACTTGACTTTACATTCATTCCCCCTCCAGCTATTACTCCATGTATCAGTCAGGGTTCAGCCAAGGAAACAGAACTGCTGTGACTGATGTGGGTATTACAGGAATCAGACCTTACACAATTGAGGGAGGAGCTGGGGCAGTGAAGGTCCAGAGGAGGATGTTGAAGGATCAGAGAAAAAACACTAATCAGGCTGCCCAAAGCACCCATGTGGGTGGACAAGTCATTGTTTGCAGGGAAATCTGGGAAGTCGGACACACAACTAGCTGCGGAAATGGGATTGTGAAAGGAAAACGTGTGGAGAGATCTATGGGAAGATATGGCTTCTGTGTAGCTACCACCTCCATGTGTCTGCAACCAAGGGTCTTGTGGTGGGCCCAGGTCCCCTGGTGGTCAGCAGGGCCAACTTTCTGGAAGCAGTGCTGGACATGGAGCAGAGGAGAGTGGGGACAAGCTGGAATCAGCCAACCGCCTCTGCTTCTGAATCTCACCCTGAAGTCCTCTGAAGATTAATGGATAACGCTTGACTCCTGCCTCACAAGTCTTGGGCAAGTTCCCGTTTTGGCCATCTCTAACCTGGAACCTGACAAGGAGGGGAATTCTGAGAAACAGAGTTCCCAAACTGTGTGAATAATAGCCAACATAAGGCTAATTTCCGAAATGTGACGATAACTCATATCCCTACTTTCTCGGTTTATCATTCTGACACCAGTCACCCACATGGCACTTACTCTCTCTAACCCTTACCACCAGACTAGTGTTGGGTCTCTACAAGTTAGGACTCTGTCCTTCTAGCCCCTGCCAAATAGGGAAATGCCAGCCTCTCTGCTGGTTCTCACTGTCCCCAGTGGGTTTGAGAATTCACTAGAATGACTCACAGAACTCACGGAAACTATTACCTATACTTACAGTTACCCATTTATTACAACCAGGAAGGATATAAGCATAGAGACACATCAGGCAAGGTCTGGGAGAGTCCCTGGCACAACATCTCCATTGTCCCAAGGACACTGTCCCCTTTCCCATGCATAAATGTTTTCATCAATCCAGGAGAACCCAAAGAGAGCACTCCTAGGTGCCTGGTCCCCTAGTCATTGGGACCTCAATGAATATGCATGAGTGGGCCTTCATGCATAGTTATGATTGACCCAATCAATGAATGTGCATGATTCCACTAGGCCCCCCTCCCTTTCTGAAGTTAGTTTGCCAGGTATGGGGCCTATGTAGCCCCTACTTGCCTGGCTATTTTGGAAAACAAAAGCATATTGATTGCTTGGGTTATTTTCAGAAACCAGAGTCAAAGGGCCAAACCAAGTTCTTTGTTCGACACAGATTAACCAAGGTAACAACAAAATGATCAACCGCACTACCTTCTCTGCTCATCTTTAGAGCAATCTCTCTTGAAAGAATTTTCTATGCTTTCTATCTTCACTTTTCACCTCCCATATTCTGTTGAACCCATTCGGATTATCATTTCTTCACCACCATACCATCAAAACTGCTCTTACCAAGATCATAAACGTCAGACCTTTGTATTGCCAAATCCAGTGGTGTGTTCTCAGTTCTCCTCTTATTTGATGTTCCAGCAGCATGTGAACCAATTGACCGCTTCCTCCTCAAAACACCTTCTTCCAGTGGCATCCAGAATACTACTTTCTTTTGATTCTCCTTTCATCTCTCCGCTGCCTTTCTCAGTCAGTTTTGCTGGTTTCTTCTACTTCTGACCTCTAAATGTTGAAATGCTCCAAGGCTCAGTTCTTCTGAATTCTTCTCTTCTCTATGGTCACTATGCAGGTGATCTTATCCAATTCCATGAGCTTAAATATCCGTCTCTCAAATTTATATATTCAACCCCAACCTCTCTCCTGACCTACTGACTTGGAAATCCAAATGCCTACTTGATTTTCCAATAAATGATTAATAGACTTCTCCAATTTACTATGTCCAAAAACTAAATCTTAATTTCATATCCCCCCACCAAACCTGCTGTTACTTCACTTTCCCCCATCTCAATAAATGGCAAGTCCATTCTACCAAGTGCTTGGGCCAAAAATCTTGGGCTCTTCCCAAACTTCTCTCTTTTTCTCTTATATCCTACATCCAAGACTTCAGCAAACCTTGTCAGTTCTACCCTTGTAACATATCTAGAGTCTGTTCATTCAATAAAACCTTGTTGCTAAAGGGGAAATGAGAAGGCAGAGAGGGTCAGGAGCTGGTTGAATGGACACGGGAAATCAGGGGTGGAAAGGAGGAGTGTGCTGTCACAGTATAGGGAGAGCAATTAAGGTCACATAACAATGTACGTATAAATTTTTGTATGAGAGACTAACGTGAAATGTAAACTTTCACTTAAACTACAAAAATTAAAAAAAAAAACCTTATTGCTAAGATGGATGGATGGATGGGTAGGTGGATGGATGGATGGACGGATGGATGGATGGATGGATGAGCAGAGGATAGTCTGTGTTTGGATGGATGATAGAGGGTACAGTCTGTGTGAAAGTACAGAGGCAAAAAAAAAAAAAAAAGTGAGACATTCAGGGAACTACATTTAGGGAATTTAAGCATGAATGGGATAAAAGTGTATGGGGGTTGTGGTATGAAATAAGGTTAGAAAGGTAAGCACGGTCCATATAATGCGAGGCCCTTTAGGTTAAGGGATCTGAATTTTACTCAAAAAGCTTTCAGAAGCCTTTGAATGATTTATGAAAGAGAATGACACGATCAAATTTATATTTTAGAAAAATCCCTCTTGGGGCTTGTGGAGGATAAATTGGAGAAGAGCCAGAACGAGGCAGGAAGGCCAACAGTGGAGACTATTTCAGTTAATTCAGTTTGGAAGTGATGAAGATCTGAGCTAAGCCAGTGGCTAAGGGGTAGACTTGCCAGATGTCCTCCATAAAAATATCAGGCACAAGACCAAGCCTTGGGAGATGTTGGCAGGTAGTGGCAATTCTGAAAAAGACTTGCTTAATTTAAACAATATCTTACATATCAACAATAATTTCTACATATTTTCATGCAAGTTTTATACTTCCTTATTTGTTTAAGAAACAGATATTTTTCATTAGAACAACTTGCAAGGAATGTTGAAGAAAAGCAAAGGCAAAGTTTTTTTTTTTAAACTTCTTCATTTACCGGCCCAAAGCTCTAGTATCAGGCTACCCAGGTCAATACCTCCTATCTGGCAAGTCTACTGAGGGGATGGGCATGAGAGTGGCTTAGGGGTAAGAACTACTGTTGTGCTCTTCCTTCAGAAGAACTACTGAAGTACTCCCCTCAGGAAATGAGAGGAAGCTCTCACTCGGCTAGGCTCCGAGTCTCAAGTCTCGAGTCTCCAGGAAGCTGGAGGAGTCAAGTTCACCATCAGTCCCGTATGTTTCTCCCTCCCCAAAAATAGTTGGAATTTCTCCAATGGAAAAGCAGCTGCCTAGTGGTTAAGAGCTCAGCTGCTAACCAAAAGGTTGGCAGTTCAGATTCACCAGCTGCTCCTTGGAAACCCTATGGGGCAGTTCTACTCTGTCCTACAGGGTTCCTATTAGTCGGAACCGATTGGACAGCACCTAACAGCAATAACATGCTTCCCTCAGTCTCCCAGCTGCATTCCCTGTGGTTCTGGGGGAGTGTTCCAACATCAGTTTGATTCAGACTTGGGCCCGAGGGGAGGTTGTAGGAGGAATGGCTCATTCATGTGATCCAGTAGCTGGAAAAGAAATCAGAGACACTGGGGTGGCACTGAGTTCATGCAAATCACTCCTCTTCCCATTGCTCTCCTCTCTGGGAATAAGTGATTTCTCCCTTCTGGGAATACCAATGGCCAAAGCAGATGAAGAGATTTTGGGAACTACGTTTCCTATGCCTTTGTGTTATAAGTGTGGCCTCTCACTTAAAAAAAAAAAAAACCAAACCCATTGCCACCGAGTCAATTCCAACTCGTAGTAACCCTATAGGACAGAGTAGAACTGCCCCATAGGGTTTCCAAGAAGCAACTGGTGGATTCGAACTGCTGACCTTTTGGTTAGCAGCTGAGCTCTTAACCACTGCACCAACAGGGCTCCTGGCCCCTCACCAGCAACTCAGAAATGCAAACTGTGGTAAATGGATTCTGAACTTCTAGCTCCTAAATTTCTTAAAAGGTGTATGTGTATGTGGTGGAGGGAAGGGGGGAACAAGGGATAATGGGATGACTAGTCATTCCCTCAGGATGGAGACTGAGAGACACTATTCCTGGGATACCCAAGCAAGAGTCCCCAATAGGCCTTTGGAAGAGAGTGGTAGATCATGACAAGGGGATCTTCCTAAGCACCTTGTCCCACTTTATTTTGGGTTCTGACAGGAAACCTTTAAAAACACCACCAGAGAAGAACTGTTAGAAAGAGAAGCTTCAGACAGAATTGTGCGTTTAGTTTGTATTAGTTTTCTACTGTTGCATAACAAATTACCACAAACTTGGCAGCTTAAAACAATACTCATTTATTATCTCAGTTTCCACAGGTCAGGAGTCTGGGTATGGGTTGGCCGGGCCCTCTGCTCAGGGCCTCACAGAGCTGCAATCATGATGTGGGCCAGGAATGTGGTCTGATCTGAAGCTCAGGGTCCTCTTCCAAGCTCACATGGTTGTTGGCAGAATTCATTTCCTTTCAGTTGTAGAACTCAGGATCACTGATTTCCTCAAGGCCAGCAAAAGAGTTTCTTTGACTTTTGTTTCTGGCCTCTAGATCTTTCTTTAAAGGGCTCACCTGATTAGGTCAGGTCCACCCAGGAAAATCTCCCTTTTTATTAACTTAAAGTCTACCGATTAGGGATCTTAATTACATGTTCAAAATCTCCATGTTTGTCATATAACATAATAGTCACAAAAGTTGGACATTTCATCACTTACCATGTTATATTGGTTAGAAGCAAGTTACAGATCTCGCCCACATCCAAGGGGAGGGGAATATACAAGGGTATCAGTGATTGGGGTCATCTCAGAATTCTGCCTACCACAGAGTTCAAGAGCTTCTAAAGAAAGTAGCCTTTCCCTGAGGGGTGACTGGAGTAGATGATAATCTTTTGAGACCAGAACTCTCACTTAAAGCATTTACAAGTGTTTCTTACTGCAGTGAGTTGAATAGTAACCCTTTAAATAATCTTTCCACCTGGAACCTCAGAATGTGACTTTATTTAGAATCAGGTCTTTGCAGATGCAATTAATTAAGATAAGGATCTTGAGGTGAGATCATTCTGGATTAGGGTGGTATTTGAAGCCAATGATAGATGTCCCTATAAGAGAGAAAAGGAGAAGCCACAGAGACACAGGGGGGCAACCAAGTGAAGACAGAGACAGAGTTCGAGTGATGTGTCTACAAGTGAAAGAACACCAAGGATTGCCAGAGCCACCAGAAGCTAGGAGAGTGGCAAGGAACTAATTCTCCCCTAGAACCTCCAGAAGGAACCAACCCTATTGCCACCTTGATTTCAGACTTCTGGCCTCCAGAACTGAGAGACTAAGGTTCTGTAGTTTTAAGTCACCAAATCAGTGGTAATTTGTTGTGGAGGCCTCAGGAAACTAATACACTCATTGATAATTATCCCTGTAAGAATCAAGATCAAGGAGATGGACTTGGTCTTAGGTGTGCCAAAAACGCAGGCTCTACAGAGATGCCAGTTCCCATAGACCAGAGGTGACTTAAGAGGTACCAGAGCAAGGCAGTTTTATGGCTAGGTTAACCCAAGCTACGTTCATCACAGAATGTGATACCCACTCATTTATAACTTCCTTTACCATCTCTTCATTGATCTATTTGATTCAGCTGCTGTTAAAAACAAAAAAAAAAGGCTAAACTAATTGTGGCTTAAACAAAACAGAAGTTTATTTATCTTTCATTTAAGAGTCTTAAATGTAAGTAGCGAAGGACTGAAATGGTGTCCACACTGCTGGATGCACAGGATCCTTCTATCTGGCTCTGCTGCCATCTATAACACATGGTTGTCATCTTACGATCTAAGATGCCTGCTTAATTTTTCATCATCATGCCTGCATTCCAGCCAGTGGGAAGGGGAAAAGTGGACGTGGAAGATATGCCCTTGCCTTTTAATAGCAGACCTGTAAGTTGATCACTTTCAGCTGGCCTAGAACTTAGTCACATGGCTACACCTAGCTGCAAGGGAGGCTGTAAAATATCTTTCACTAGGGAGATATGTGCCCAGCTAACACTTAGGGGTTCTATTACTACAGGGAGAAGAGGAGAATGAAGAACGGATTGCAATCTCTGCCCATAAACCAAAGCCAAACCTGTTGCTGTCAAGTCAGTTCCAACTCACAGCAACCCTATATATATAAAATCTCTGTCCACAGAGGACAACAAACACAAGATCTGACTTGATCAGTGGGCTCTCAAATCTGGGGCCCAGAGAGATGGGAGGAAAATCCCAGAAATGGAAATCCAGAGATGGATAGCACCCTCCTCTCCTGCAAATGGACATTCTGTCAGGTGATAGGATGAAACTGAGCTTTTAAAACATGGATTTGTAGGAATGGGCATGAGATGGGCATGGAAAGGCCAGAAGTAATAGTGGTCTCCCTTTGCCATCACCCTCTCTCCCTTTTCTGGCTCCTTAGGGTCCCATTCTCATGAACCTCTGGCCCTCATGAGGGCCCTAACCTCTAGAAGAGCCCTATATTCTAAACATTTTACCCCATCCTTAAAATATATTTTATGATAAATGCTACATGGCCAATGGTGGGATGAACCAAACCAGGACCGAAATAACAGAGACACGCCAGAACAAGGTCTGAACGTGGAAATAGAGCCAGGCGTAGAGATGTGCAGCAACATGGATATAAAATCAGGGAAATCAGTCTGAGGTGGCTATGAACATCCAGAACAAAGACCAGGCAGGGCATGCCCATAGTGACCAAAGACCAGTGGGGTCCAAGATCCAGGCTATCCGTATAAGCAGGACTATACAAAGATCAAAACCAGGAGAACTGGGACTAGTCCTAGTTCCATACTCTAATTACATCACTTTACATTGGGGGAGGAGTCTCTGACTGGTACAAACAGTTAAAGTGCTTGGCTGCTAACCGAAATGTTGGCGGTATGAATCTACTCAGAGGTGCCTCAGAAGAAAGGCTGGCGATCTACTGCCAAAAAAAAATCAGCCATTGAAAACCGTATGGAGCAAAGTTCTACTCTGACACACATGGGGTCTCCATGAGTTGGAATCAACTCAAAGACAACTGGTTATACACTGGGGAAGCCCTTACACTTTTCAAAAACACTTTCACATATAGTATCTCATTTAGTCTTTAATACTAGTTTGTCCAAAGATTAAAACCAGAACCAAACTCGTTGCTGTTGAGTCGATTCCAACTCATAGCAACCCTATAGGACAGAGTAGCACTATCCCATAGGGTTTCCAAGCAGCGGCTAGTGGACTCGAACTACCAACCTTTTGGTTAGCAGCCGAACTCTTATCCACTGCACCACCAGGGCTCCAACAGGCCTGTAAAACAAACAATAACACACGTAGTTCAACCATTTATATGAGACTAAATGGGCACATCGGTCCAAGAGCAAAGATGAGAGGGCAGGAAGGGACAGGAAAGCTGAACAAAATAAGGAACCCGAGGTCGTGAAGGGGAGAGTGTTGATGCATCGCAGGGCTGGCAACCAATGTCACAAAACAATATGTGTATTAATTGTTTAATGAGAAACTAATTTGCTCTGTAAACTTTCATCTAAAGCACAATAAAAACACACATGCACGCACACAAAAAAACAACAGTTTGTGTGAGCTGAGTAGAGCCATGATATAATCTCCATTTGATTCAGAGGCCAAAAAAGGAAAGAAAACGTCAGAAAAGCTAAGTAACTTGCTAAGTGTCGCGTAACTGATTATTAGCAGTGCGTGGAGAGAAAAGCAAATGATCTTTGGAGTTTGGGGGTCTGGGTTAGAATCAACATAAGGAAGCGATTTGATTTCTCTGCGGCTCTATTTATTTTACTTGTTGTCACTATTATATAACATAACATTTGTAGAGCACTTCTCACAGTGCTTGGCATACACTAGGTGCTCAATAAATGGTCATTCCCTTCCTTTCCCCCTTTCTTACTTTCTTTCTTGATTTTCCAGCTCTGAGTTGAGTGCTCTTTACAATATCACAGTGTTGTAATCTTGGCTACTCACTTAACCTCTCCAGAACTGTTCCTAGCCGCATTATAAAAAAAAACCGAACTACATCATTTCTATGATCCCTTCCAGCCATGATAGTTTATGGTTTCGTGAAAACTCTGGTTCTGGCTGCCTGCCTAGACCAGCATTAGGAAGCCTGCACCTATTGTTTCTCACATCCACCAGCAGGGGTCGCCTAGCACCATTTATGGGCTGGGTGGAGTGAATAAGCCGGGAAACTGCCCAGAACCTCAGAGAGCTTCGTAAGAGCCACCCCGTCACCTCATTCCCCTTTTAAAGGCAAGAGAGGAGAGCAAGTTTTATTCTCTATTTATTTTATAGATGGGGAAACCATTTGATTTTCCTTAATCTCATAACAGCATGAGCTATGAAAGATTAGATGACCTTCTGGAGCTTCTGCTAATTAAGTTAAATTGCGCCTCATCCCTCAACCGCTCATGGACTGGCCTAAGGCAGACTGTATCTAGGGCTTTTTGCATGGGGAGTGGAGGGAACATTAGCAGCTCTCCAATCGGATTGCAGGGTCCTCTCTGGACAGACACACAACACAGACACACAGACACAGACACACTTCCAGAAAGAGCTCTGAGAAGGAGCCTAGATCTTTAGCTTTGGGGATTTAAACAGAAAGCAGCATTATTTCCATGGACTTCACCCTGGCCCCCAGGACCATTCTGGGTAAAGTGATAACACACGAAGAGAAGAGAAGTCGTCCCTACTCTACAGGGGTTGAAGAATTAAACTAGTGCATAATTACAGCCCGGTGGCTGCCTGTGAGGAACACATCCTGCACTTACCACCATCCTCCAGAAGAATCTACCATAGGGAGAGAGCCTAGGAAAGTCTGTCTTCAACCTCCTCCTTACCCTAATTTCTGCTCCTTAGCAGTTCTACCTGATGCACAGGGTAGGTCACCTCTGGAAAGCCCAGTGACTCCTCTTTCCCTCTGTTTCAACTCAACCCCTTTTTCCCTGTCATTGCTGCCCCATACCAGGCATAGCTCCCGCTAACAGACTCTGGGCAGGCCAGGAGTTCCATGGGTTCTTTCATTCTCATTGGTCTGCAAGTCTTCACATCTCTAGGTTCAGGCAATGGTTGTTTGTCTTCCACAGTTCAAGTACTCAGGCCTCGTGCTAGCAAAGGCAGTCTGTTCCCCATCCAAGGATGTAAATCTCCCTCAGCCTGACACTCAAGTTTCTGGAGAAATGACCAGGGCCGCTGCCTCTCTACCTGTCAGATGCACTGGTGACATTCTGCAGATGGAATCCACAGCCCTGGAGCAAGTCTAAACACTCAAAAGGAAGTCTGACAGCTGGCACACGGGTGCATGTCAAGCAAGACTCAAGCAGTATAAGCTCCTGGACAATGTTCAAGGACAATTCTACAAACCAGAGCGCCCTTCTCTGCTAAGGGCCACAGTTCAAAAGTTGAGTCCTTGCCAAGAAACCTTCCACATCTCAGACACCAGAGATCTCACATCGGTCTGGGTTGAAAAGGAGAAGCTCATCTTTGGTATGCAAACATCCTAACAAATAAAACCTGTATTCCTGGAAAAAAGGGAGCAGCATAAGGCAGGTTCAGTTCACAAGGAACACCCATATGTGGAAGTCCACTGAGCTTATCTTGAAGGCAGATCAAAGTTTTATAACTCTGTATTCCCTCAACCTAGCCCATTAAACATTTGGTGATTTACTAGGTATGCTGTAAATCAACCTGGACAGTGGTCTTTGCTCATGGAGCTTTAAATAAGAACCCACAAAATTATTCCATCATTTCCATAGAAGTTTTCTTTCCATTAGAAACTTGCCTGACAGGGTTCTTAAAAATTTTGGAATAAGAAAAAATATGAACAGGCTCAAATGCGTGACTCCAGTTTTACTTCCAAGAGATGATACAGATTTCTGCAGCCCAGGAAGTGGGGAGGGAAGGTAGAGATTATGGAAAGGACGGGAAACATTAGAATATATTTATAACCCAACACAAACAATGCTTTCTGCCCCTAGATACACACATACAGCACTGAACAAAACTGGCTCCTGATGGCAATGGGACCTTACGAATACACTGTTGATTTACAGAATGGGAGGCAACATGTGCCCCATATGCCCTGATCCTAGGCACAGAAAACACCATGATACTGCACAACTTACTCACTTGCCACTGGATTCCAGAAGTTTAGAAAGGAGGGGGAGGAAGGAGTGTCAAAGGCTCAAGTTGGCTCCTCTTCACCCAAACAGAGTGTCTTAGTTATTTAGTGCTACGATAACAGAAATACCACAAGTGGATGGCTTTAACAAACAGAAATTTATTTTCGCACAGTTTAGAGGCTAGAAGTTTGAATTCAGGGTGCCGGTTCTAGGGGAAGGCTTTCTCTGTCAGCTCTGGAGGAAGGTCCTTGTCTCTTTAGCTTCTATTCCGTGGCTCCTTGGTGATCTTCATGTGGCATGGCATCTCTCTTCTCCGGTCTCTCCTCCTTTCTCTAGATTGTTTAATCTCTTTTATACCTCAAAAGATTGACTTAAGACACACCCTACACTAATCCTCTCATTAACATAACAAAGGCAACCCATTTCCAGTTAGGCTTATGACCACAGGCATAGAGGTTAGGATTTACAACACATATTTTTGGGGGACACGACTCAATCCGTAACATTCCACCCTTTGGCCCCCCAAAATTCATGTCCTTGCCATGTGCAAAACACATTCACCCATCACATCATCCCAAAAGTCTTAAATCAACTCCAAGTCCAAAATCTCATCTTATGAATCATCTGAATCAAATATGGGTGAGACTTTAGGCATATTCCATCCTGGGGAAAAATTCCTCTTCATCTGTGAACCTGTGAAATCTAGACTACAAGTTATCTGCTTCCAAGGACAATGGTAGAACAGGCACAAGGTAGACATTTCCATTACAAATGGGAGAAATTGGAGGGAAAGAAGGGATAATGGGCACCAAGCAAGTCCAAAACCCAGCAGAACAATTTACATTAGCTCTCAAGACTTGAAAATAATCCTCTGGTCTCTGAGATCATCTGGACAATGGCCCTGCCCTCCAGATTCTGAGTGTTGGCCACACCCTCTGAATTCTGGGTAGAGGCCCCTTGGCCCTGGGCTTCAGCTCCACCTTTCAGGCCCACTGGGATGGCAACACTTTCCCTCATCTTTGGGCAGTCCCATTCTCCTAGTCCATCTGAGTGGGAACCCTACCCCCTCAGCTCCAGAAGTCTCCATTCTTCCACCCCTTGGGCATTGCAGCACTACTCCCTCAGCCTTGGGTGCAGCCCCATCCCCTAGCACACTCTGGAACCAAGTTGGAAAAGATTTGACTCTTTGAAACCTAGGAGGCTGTGGCCCCACCCTGTGAGATCCAGGAGACCATGGCCCCACCTTTTGAAACTGAGAAGGCTCTGCTTCTCGTGCTCCTTCCAACAGTTCTGCTGATCTCTGAGCTGCTCCAGGGATGGTCTTTTTCTTTTCTTGGAGGACACAGATGTAGTTCCTTTGGCCTGTTTCCTGCCTATAAAATTCCAAAAGGCAGACAGTTTTCTTTCCTTTTGTTCTTTCTCTGTCCCCTTCAGTCTAAGCTGATGGATTTCCTGCTGTGGTAGTTGGTTAGATCCATCAGTCACAGGCTTAATCTCTTCAACAAAAACTGTGTAGCCACACCCTTGATGAACTTTCTAGGACAGGTGTTCTTAGGTTGTACAACAGAATTTTCCAAATCTTTAAGTTGTTTTCATTTTGCAGAGTTCATTTTCAAATCCATCTCTTTCCTCTCACATTTTACTGTAAGGGGCAAAGAGAAACCATGCGGCCCTTTAAAATCTTGGTTAGAAGTCTTACCAGCCAGATATCTAAATTCACCACTTACAAGTTCTACCTTCCACCAAACATTTGAACATAATTGAGACAAGTTCTTTGTCACTGCATAAAAAACATTGCCCTTCCTCCATTGTCCAATCACACGTTCATCATTTTCTTTTGAAGCCTCACCAGAAGCACATTTAATGTCCACATTTTTAGCACCATTTTGATGCTGGCACCATATGTATTCTCCAAGATGATAGAGATTTTTTCTCTATAGTTCTCCTCACTTCCTTTTGAGCCCTCACCAGAATTGCCTTTGACTTCCATAATTCTACCAACAGTCTTTTCGAGGTAATCTAAGCATTTAATATTAGGCACTTAAAATTATTCCAGCCCATTACCCAATTCCAAAATTGCTCCCACATTTTAAGTATCTGTTATAACAGCACCTCACTCTACCAGTACCAAATTCTGTCTAGTGTCTAGTTATCTAGTGCTGCTATAACAGAAACACCACAAATGGGTGGCTTTAACAAACACATTTATTTTCTCACTGTTCAGCAGGCTGAAAGTTCGAATTCAGCGTGCCAGCTTTAGGGAAAGGATTTCTCTCTCTCTCTCTCAGCTCTGGAGGAAGGTCTTTTTCTCTTCAGCTTCTATTCCTTGGCTCCTTGGTGATCTTCACGTAGCATGGCATCTCTCTTCCCCCATCTCTGCTTCTTTCGCTTGCTTGTTTAATCTCTTTTCTATCTCAACTTTGACAAAGAATACTGAATATATACTGGACTGCCAAAAGAACGAACAGGTCTGTCTTGGAAAAAGTACAACCAGATGCTCCTTAGAAGCAAGGATGGCAAGACTACATCTTACATACTTTGGACATATTGTCAGCAGAGATCAGTCCCTGGAGAAGGACATCATGCTTGGTAAAGTACAGAGTCAGCGAAAAAAAGGAAGACCCTCGAGGAGATGGATTGACACGGTGGCTGCAACAATGGGCTCAAGCAAAACAATGATTGTGAGGATGGCACAAGACCGGGCAGTGCTTTGTTCTGTTGTTCACAGGGTCGCTATGAGTCGGAACTGACTCGATGGCACCTAACAGAATATCTCAAAAGAGATTGATTTAAGACATAAACCACGCTAATCCTGTTCGTTAACATAACAAAGTCAACGCTTTCCCAAATGGGATTATAACCACAGGCAAAGAGGTTAGAATTTACAACACATATTTTTGGGGGACACAATTCAATCCATGACACAGACTTTCCATTTTTGTTTGATGAGGATTAGGAAAAAAAGGACAAGGATTAGTTCTGTTTTACTGTGTCTGTCAAAAGCCAGTTCTAAGCAGAAGAGAAAGAAGTAAGTGGATTATGACAAGAAAAACAAATGGAGAGAAAGGAGGGCACCCAGATGAACTGCATTCAGTAATATTTATTAATTTGATCTTAAAGGGAAAAGAAGAAATCTGTTCTAACAGTTCACCTTCCTCTGAACCCTGGAGCCCTCCAAAGCCCTGAAGCGGTCCTTCTGAAACTGCTGTGAGGTAGATAAGAGCTATTCCAGGTCTAAAGTGAGGGAGGCTGGTGCTTAGAGAGCTGTAGCAAGGGAGCTAAGGCCAAAACTCCAAATGGTGACTGTTTCTAGCCTCCTGCTGTCAGCCTGGGCCACAGAATCTGGAGAGTGGTTCATCAGGGTCTGGGCAGCAGAAGGGATGCAACTAGGGGTGCTCTCTTTGCCTTGAGCACATAGCACAAAAGTGAGCAAGGTAATGGGTACCCCTGCCAAAGCCACTCGCTACTGTAAGAGCAGTTAAGCACAGGTAGCCTGACCCCTCCAGCTGCTGAGGTAGTGGTGAAGTTCAGGGATAGGGTTCAGAAAACCTCTCAGAGAGAAAAGAGAGAGAGGAAACCCCAGGGGATGGTGAAAACCCACTCAGTAAAGACTCTCCCTTTCCAGTGTGCTCCCCACCCCCAGTTCCCATGGCCCAGTCATCAGCCTCTGAAGGGTAGAGTTTTTCAGCTGAGAAATTCCACAGGTCTCATTCTGAACAGAGGTCAGAAGCTTTCCAAAGGGTCTGGATCAACGGAGTTGCAGTTTCTTGTCCTTTAAGACCTAAGAAACTCCTCCAGGAAGCCCTGAAAACGGAGATAACATATCTTGGGGTGAGGGGGCAGAGGGTGGCAAGGGTGGAACTCAAGAGAAAGGACAGAGGTCAGAGACCCTGGAAACCCTATTTAATTACACAAAAGCATCCGGGCACCACCCACTCACAAACCCCTTCCCTCCATCTCCAACCAGCCCTCTCCCAGAAGACTCGCCACTCACAGGTTCCTCACTCATGTCTACACTTCACACCCGAAGTGGATTCTCACCATCGTAGCCATCAAACCTTTGAGAGAAACCAGAGCTGAGGCGGCAGGGTTGGGACAGTCTCTGCAAGCCGGAGCCACCCTAGTGATGGCAAGATATCTGGGCTGCCACAGAGCTGAGGGAAACCCAAACTAGAGCTGACCAAGCAGGGTCAGAGGCCTCGGGTCACGCAAGCACTTCCCGTGGCGCACCCCTGGTCCTCGGGTGAAGAACAACCTGCCCTCCCTCCTTTGCGTCAACTCTTGGGCAGGGTAGATCAGATGCGGGAAAGCAAAGGGCCCTGGAGCCCATTTTGGTTCCCTACACCTGGTTGTCCCTTTCCTCAAGGCAGAGACCCTCTGCAGCTCCACCTCCTCCTACCGAATTCCAAACTCAGAAAGTTGACCAAGGAAGGGGGACACCGAATCCTTCCTAACCCCAAGCCACCGGTCCCTCCGCCCCGGTTACCTACCCGTCGAGCGGTGGGCCCTGCCTGGATTCCGCGGGGCTGGTCAGGGCCGCAGGGGCACCGGAGGAGTCGCGGGCCAGGGAGGCGGTGGCGCGGGACTTCACTGGCCGGCAGCTGCCGCAGCCGCACAGCAGGCGGCGGAAGGCGCGGCGAAAGTCTGGGCTGCGGCAGTAGATAAGCGGATTGAAGGCTGAGTTGGCATAGCCCAGCCAGTTGAGGGCGAGGAAAGCCGGGCTGGGAACTAGACTGGGGCTCCCGACGGCGCGCACCACGTTGGCCACAAAGAAGGGCAACCAACAGAGAGTGAAGGTGCCCATGATGAGACCCAAGGTGCGCAGAGCCCTGTGTTCGCGAACATGCAAAAGGCGCGCGGGCCGTCGACCGCAGGAGGAGGGCACCCCTGCGGGTGAAGCGCACGGCCCCGCTGGAGCTGGGGGCAGAAAGCGAAGCAGAGCCTGAGGAGAGTCTTCTGGCGGGAAGCGGCCCAGCTCTCCCCTCAGCAAGCGCAGTTGGCGCGTCGCCACGATGAAAACTCGCGCGTAGACGAAGAGCATAACAAGCAGCGGAAGGTAGAAGGAGACTAAGGAGGAGAGCAGCGCATAGGGCATGTTGGAGGCGAAGGCGCAACAGCGCGGATTGGAGTGACAAAGCTGCGCCTCGGCGTCGGCCCCCACGCGCCACCACTGGCTCATAATGGGAGCAAATGACACCGCGGTGGACACGACCCACACCAGGACCACGGCCGCCCGGGCGCGGCGCTTGGTGACCAGAGCGCCGTAACGCAGTGGGTTGGTCACAGCCAGATAGCGGTCCACCGCCAGGGCGCACAGGGTTTCGATGCTGGCCGTCACGCACAGCACGTCCACCGAGGTCCACAGCTCACAGCCAGTGGCTCCTAGGGGCCAGTGATCAGTAAGCGCCACGGTGGCCCCCGGGGGCACTACCAGGAGCCCCACCACCAGGTCGGCTGCGGCGAGCGAAGTCACGAACACGTTGGTTATGGTCTGGAGTCTCGGCGTCCGGGCGATGGCCACGATCACCAGCAGGTTGCCTCCCACGGTCGCCAGCACTGCCAGCGCCAACAGCGCCCCCGCCAATGCCACCGCCCACGGCACCCCCGGCAGTCCACTCGTGTTGGTGGCATTGGGCGCCAGCGTGGGAGCGTCTGGCCATGAAGCCAGAGAGCTGTTCCCGTGAGGCCACAAAGCCATCCCGCGGTCGTGCGTGGGGCGTGGGGGGAAGGGAAGGGTGTCGCCCAGTTCACCCGGCTCAGGGGAGGGGACAGCGGGGCGTGGGAGCGACTCTCCTGGCCTGAGCCATCTTCCCTAATTGACTGGGACGGGAACACTCAGCCCTCCCCCGCACCCCCTTGGTGCCACTGCTCAGGGGAGGAGTGACGGCGCTTAAAGGGGCAGCCGCCAATAATCTCTACACCCGGCCTCAGGAGGGGAATTGGCGGGAGGGGAAGGAGGCGGGATGGATGCTCGACTTTTCCTTTAGCCAAACCTGCAGCAACGTACTCCAGTCTTCTCTGCCACGATCTGTCCACCCCCGTCAAGGCCAGCTCCCCAACTCAGCCCGGCGCTCCCTCCACACTGATTTCCTGGAGTTTTGCAATTCCTTGACGGAACGATGGACATTGTCCAGCTGCAACGCTCAAGGAAGGATAATGGAGAACCCCACTTTATGTGTCAGAGGAAGAGGTACCCTCCTAAGGCAAGCAAAATGATTCACAGTAGCCTCTCATCGGCTTGGGTGCCCTTCCCTAAGGCATTTTAAATTAAGTAATAGAGGGCAACCAGTATCTTCTCTCCTCTCCCAAGACCTCATTGCAATGAAATTCGTCCTCTTTTTCTATTTCACTTGCCCTCCAGTTTTCTGTTCTTTTTCTCTTTAGCTCACTGGGGAAATTTGCCATTTCTCCAGAGCCTTTATCATTGCCTGCCCATTTTCATTTGGATTTGGCATCACGTAGCTTTGAATGCTGAAGAGTTTCATTGCTCCTTCCACAGTCAACACTGCACCCTCCACCCACTTTTCTACCTAGAAAATTTCTAATGGGCTCCTTCTCTTAAAATTCTTCTGTTATGAAGACATGTTAAAAATAGATGAACGGGGATGACCTCTTGGTTTGAGATTGAGGCTGTCCACCATCACTATCCAACTACCCAAAACTCTCCTATCACCTCCTCTCCCCAGTGGTAGTGTTCATTCCACTTCCTTAAAGATTTTATTCATGAACTTTAAAAAATTGGGATACATTGAGTTGAGGGGTTCACATGTTGCATCTTCGAGGATGTAGAAGGTATTTTAATGCTTCTTGAAGCCTTTCATCTAGTCTCATTCAGAAGTTTCCCTCACTGAAGAAGCCCAGAACTTCCTGTACCCATTCCCTCCTTGGTAGCCAGGTTTAAGGCTTAATTCCACCAGCCAAACTCCCCCAATCTCTAAGCCAGTTCCTCTCAAATTGGGTGTGGGGATCCCATTTCCAGGGCTGGAAAACAAGCCCTGGGGTTAAAGTTAAGGGGCAGGAAGATATAATACCTTATTAAAGCCCCTATCAGGACCTGATCCTTGAGCTGTCTTTCTTCCTTCCCTGAAACAATGGGACAAAAGAGGGAAAAAATATCATGGAAAATGTCTCCAAGGTCATGCCCTAGCACGTCTCTTTTGAACAGCTCTATATTTCAAAAGAACGCTCTATAGTCACTGGTCTAAGCAATCCCTCTGGGAGGCTGAGCCAGGAGTTGGCAGTTAGAAAGGTTGGAGGGGAAGTAAGAACCTAAAATTATCCTGAGGAAAAAGAACCAGCTCCATCTCCCAGGAACCAGCAGCTCACCCATGAGCAGGGTTTGTCAGTGGCTCCCAAGCAAATGCCCTTCACGCCCATGAAGTACACCAAGCAATCCTTTGGACCCACAGAAATGCAGAGTGGGTGGAGGTGGAGAGGTCCAGCCTCTGGACCCTCTTATCCCCCTTGTCCCCAGTCATTCCAGACTGGTATAGACTCCACTTGGCCTCCGATCTTGGCTGCTGCTTCTAGCTGATCATCAAGGCTGTCACTCCCAAGTTGGGTTTTGCAACACCCCAGAGTGTTGCCAGTTATCTCAAAGGGGTATCATTAGATTCTCAACAACTAATCTTTAAAACAAATACGTGCCATTCAGCAATTCTTTTTTTCCAGGACAGCAGAGTTGGTGGGGGATGGGAAAGGGGTGCCAGGAAGTCAAGCAACTTCAAAGGATGTCATTGCTTTAGGGAATGACTTTGTTATTCTGAGGAAGTATGTAAAAATGGTTACATTTTCAGAAGAGACAAGTTTTCCCAAACCATAGGAGTGCCCCTGAACTTGGGGAGTGATTAGGCCAACACCCTAACCAGACTGTGAGAAGAGAAAATCCAGGCCCCTGTCAGTGAAGGCTTTTATGAGCGAGCAGAGCGATGCTGAGGCACCTGGTGTCTGTGCCCATTCCTCCCCTTTGCTCAGTCTGGCCTCCCCTGCCCCAGCAGCTGATGGGGTGAAGGGCTTCCTTATTTGCCATTTTAGTCTGTAAGATTATTCTCTTTTTAAGTGTGCTCTTGTGATTTTTAATTAGATAATTCACATTGTCAAACCACCAAAAGATACAAAATGAATACAATAAAAAGTTGCCTTCATCCCAATTTTCATTCCCCTAATAGGTAATCACTGTTAGTCTCCTGTTTATGCAACTCAATACAAATGCATATTCCTTTGTCTTTTCTTTTCTACACAAATAGTAGCAAAATATACTCACTATTTTGCATCTTGCTTATTTTAACTCAATAACATATATCTGTGATCCTTCAATACAGTATTTCATTGTATATCATAATCTATGAAACCAACACACTACTGATGGACATTTAGTTTACTTCCAATCTTTACTAAGAGATGATATTGCAATGAATAACACACACTTGTCATTTCACATGTGTATATTTGTAGGATAAGACATAGAATTGCTATATCATAGGTATATGCATTTGCAAATTGGAAAGATACTAACAAATTGCTGTGCCCAGGCGATGTACCAATTTACACTTTCATAGTCATTTTTGATGGCGAGCCAGGGGTTGGAGGCTAGTGGCCTGCTGCTCTGGGAAGTTGTCTTAATGACTGGCGCCAGGGGAATTAGTACCCCCTGGTCTGTAGAGGTCATCCGACTCTGGATAGACACTTAGATTACCCAAAGACAGCATTACCCTAGCCCTCTGCCCCCAGATGACCTTTGTTCTATGCCCTTGAAACAAGCAGTGAATATGGGCTCCTGAATCTACTGAGTCCACTCTGTTGTTTATGTGTTGGGGACTCCAGGGGTACAGGTTAGCCTATTGTATCAGGGGTACACGGCAGTCTGTGATTTAGAATATGTAGTCGGCAGAGCCAGAGGAGGCAGCAGCCTCTGAGGAACAGAAGTTCGAACAGCAGGGAAGTGCCCCCTCTCTCGTTGGTTGTAGCTTGTGGTCCTAGGAACATCACAACTGAGTGTATGGATGTGTGTGTCTGTGTGTGTGTTTACGTGACAGGTCATGAGGGAGCCCAGCAGAGTTCAGCTAGCTGTACCTTGCCCAAGATTACATGTGTTAGAGGTGGTTATAGTCTACAGTTCATGATCTACCCTTCTTGCTTTAAAGTTCTTGGAAGGGAACAAAAATACAGTAGACTTAGATGTTTTAACCCGTCTTCTCTTTTCCCAGGTAGGGGGCCCCCAGCCCTATAGCAGGAGTCAGATGTCACTTTGTTCCCCCAAAGCAGTCATGCCAGGCCCATGGCAGGCAACTTTCTAGTCAGGCTTTGCTACCAAAACCAATTCCAACTCATGGTGACCCCATGTGTGGGTTTTCAAGGCTGTAATTTTTCAGAAGCAGATCGCTAGGCCTTTCTTCCGAGGTGCCTTTGAATGAGCCCAAACCACCAACCTTTCAGTTAACAGTCTAGCACTTAACTGTTTAAGCCACCCAGAGACTCCTATAGACATTGCTAGAAGGGCTTTATCCCATGATGGAGAAGGGGAAAAAAAGGAAAGAATACCTCTTAGAGACACGAAGGTGACATCTTAGAGGAGAGCCTGTTGTACCTTTAGCCCCCAGGAGCAGACAGGCCCTTTCCCACTCCTAGTCAGACAGGTAAAATCTAACCTTCTGTCCTCCCAATCCCAGCCCCTAAAGCCCAGAAGAGACGGTGGTAACCTGGGTCACACGTCCTGCCTCTCTTGTGCCTGAGCTTGTCCCCAGCAGTCCTGAGCTCCCTGTGAAAACGTTGTTTCATGGTTGCTCTGCAAAATATTGGCAGCAGGGTAAGAGGGGATTATCATTTCTCTTTTACAAATAGAGCTATTAAGATTTAGTGAGGAAGCTTGTTCAGGGCCACAGTGGAAATGGGATGACGAAACTGGGAAGAGAAGCCAGTCCTCCTCAGTCTCCAACCTGCAGATTTTCTCCTCTGGCCTTGACTGGCAGCTTGTTCTACCTTCTCTGTGGAGAGGGGTTTGGGAGTATAGGGTAAGAAGGTGGAGGTGCAGGGAGGGCTGGAGACTGAAAGCAAGTCATTAACATTGATTGTCCCCTAGCCCCTGGAAGAAGATAAAAGGGTTAATCCAGTAGTGGAGAAGAGCACAGAAAGAAGAATGAGCAAGGAAGGGTGGAATTCTGAACTCAGGGTGGGACCGGGCTCCCCCAGTGCAGGAAGGATGGCTTTGTTTATAGGGGCACAGTTTATGTGCAAGTCTGAGTGCAGAGGACCTGGAAGGGGTGGGGAGCCAGATGCAAGGAGGAAAAGAATGTAAACAGTGCTGGGAATGTCAACTCTCTCCTGGGAGGTGGGGGAAGTGGAAGACAGCCCTGGCTTTCTAAAAAGGGTCTTCCCTTTTTGGCATCTGGACCGCATTAAAATACTTCAAATAATGCCATAAACACTCAAGGCTCACAGTTCCTGTGGCTCCCATGGCCTTATCAGAACCACAGAGCACCAAGAAAACCTGAAATGGTATTATGAAGGAGAAGACTCCTGCCTGGCAGGCAGTGTGAGTCTCCTCCATTCCTTTATCCCCCTCTCAGGACTGAGACGGAGGAGCCAAAGAACCAACTGGAATCTGTTTTATGCGGTGCCAAGGTTGCGGTCTGGGACAAGAAGGAGCCATTGTTCTTGGGAACCAACAGAGAGCAGAGAGCTGGTTACATTCGCTGTGGATGGCCAGGCAGCGGAGGCATGCTGCTATACACACCCAGCAAGACACAAACTCAGATGAGAGAGCTGTCACATACAGGCACGAGTGTAACACACAAGTGCAGACAAGTACACACTCCACCATCAGAGTCACGCAAACGCAACGTACACATATTCAACAGAAACTCAGATACTAGGCTACACGCTGTTACCCCACCCAAGAGTCACCATATTCATATGCATAATCATGCATATCTGGCCTAAATCCACTCACTCACAAATGCAAGCACAGACCCCCATGCAAAAGCCTAGAGCTTGTACCCCTCATGGGCATGCTCCATCTGCTGAGCTGGGAATAAAACACCAAACCACATGGCTGCATCCACCTCCAACCCCAGTGCAGACACAGAACCAGGCCAGCACACTTGGCTGCATCTCTCATCACTCATCTCTCAGTAGTGGTGCTTATGGCACAGAACGTCAGGTCCTGAGACTGTTGTGGGGAAGTCCTTTTAAAGCATGAAAGGCAGAGCAGCCTAAATTAAACCCAGCACAACCCCTGCTTGCTCAGAGGGAACAAGTCACTGGTTAGCCAGCTCTCCACATTTCATTGTCATTGGTCCCAGGGAAACTCCTCAGGCAACTCCTTTTTTTGGAAGAGGATGGCTGAGAAAGAATGCCTGCCCTATTGCATCAATTACTCATCAGTCAGCATATTGGACACAATCATGTGCTGGACACTAGACTAGGTGCTGGGGAGATACCAAGAGGCTCAGATATGACAGCCATCCTCAAATGGATTCCACTCTTGAAGGCAAGATGGGACTTCAGCACAGGAAAGTAACTGCCAAGGGCAGAAGGAGGGGAACAGAACATCAGTGACAGCAAGATTCCAAGGAGGGAGAAATCACTCCTAGATGGGGTGACCAGAAAAAACTTCATGTAGAGGGAAAATTGGAGTTGAGTGTTAACAAATGATTAGGACTTGGAAAGGGATTGTTGTTGTTAGTTGCCATCAAGTCAGCTCCAACTTCTGGAAACCTCATGTATAAATAACAGAACTAAACTTTGCCTGGTCCTGGGCCATCTTCATGATCTTGGAAATGTTTGAGCCCACTGTTGAGGCTATTGCTTCAACCTACCTCATTGAGGGTTTCCCTCGTTTTTGCTGACCTTCCACTTTACCAAATATGAAAGGGATAGAAAAGGAACGATGGCCTCCCAGATAGTAGGAATGGCATAAACAAAAAGAGGTTCCAGACTGGTGTGGCTTCTTTAAGCTGTCTTTCCTGCCTTGTTTAAATATGCCAGGCATCTTGGAAAAGCAGCCCACTAGCATTTACTCACCATTCTCAGCCTGTCTTGGATGGCTTACTTATCCATTCAATCCTCACATTCAAACGTACAGACTTGGATACTCATTATCTTTTGATCCTCACTTCTCATTTTAAATTTGAACAAAGGTAATACTTCCTCCAGGTTATATTACCTCCTTCTGAAAAGGACCTCGGTTCCAGGCCATCTATCCCCACACAGCCTTTCTTGAGCAACACCCTCTTTCCCCCACTTGATGCAGTCTCTAAGGCCCTCATCCACCAGCACTTCCTGCAGACAATCTTTCCCACCTGGTTCACCAGCCTAAGAGGATCTTGAGGAGCCCCCTCTGGAGATGTATGTCCCCAGGGAGTCTTTCCAGTCTCCGAGAGGCTGCAGCGCATCAGGAAGAACAATGGACCAAGAGATACTACTAGAAACATAAGCAGGCCTGTTTTAAGGATGATGTTGTACGTGATTTGAGGGAGCTAGGAAGTTTCTCTCCTCCAAGAAAAAAACAGATTTCCCCTTAAAAGTCCATCATTATAAATTCATGCTTTTTAGTGCAGGTTTTCTCTCTTATTTAAGTGAAAAGACCCCTGGAAGGGAACATCTCTTTATCAGTTACACCTTAGGGCACAGGACTTTCCTGAGAAGGTCCCTGGGTGGTGCAAATTGTTAACACTCTTGGCTACATCCTAAAGGTTGGAGGTTCGAGTCCACCCAGAGGTGCCTTGCAAAAAAGGCCTGGTGATCTACTTTCAAAAAAATCAGCCATTGAAGACCCTATCGAACACAGTTCCACTCTGACATACGTGGGGTCACCATGAGCCGGGATCAACTCTATGACAACTCGTTTGTTTTGTTTTTTTCCTGAGAAGAGTTTGACCCAGGGACAGAGCATGTGAGGACACTAGATACTCTAGGACAGAAGGGGAAAAATTTCTTTCTGAGCAAACCAAGTACTGACAGCCTTTGAGGAAATGAGCCAGTTGATAAAAAGGAGGGAAAGTTCCTCTGAGCAGCTTGTTTGGGGGCTGCTCTCATGGGATAAACATAACCACTGAAGTGCAACAGAGCAGACCGGATTCCTGCATGAGACCTTGAAACAAAGAAGATTTTTAGTAAAATGAGGGGGAGCTACTTGAGGCTGGGGGTTCTGAAAGCTAGGCTGACCAGTCATAACTGTGATGACATGATACATTAAAACAATAGATCTATGGAGAGTCAGAGCTGGGAGGCACATGGCAGTTCATCTTGTTCAGTGTCCTACTCCCCCTCCCCCCACCCGTATTTATTTATTTTTATTGTGATGAAAATAGACGCAACAAAACATTCTCCCATTCAACAATTTACACATGTACAATTCAGTGACATTGATTACATTCTTCATGTTGTACAACCATTCTCGCTCTTCTTTTCCAAATGATTCCACTGCTATTTACATAAACTCAACGCCCCCTAAGCAAAAATCCCCCTTTCCCTCTCCCTCCCACCCCTGGTAACCACTAAAAATCTTTGGTTTCTATATACTTGCTTATTTCATGTAAGTGAGGTCACATAGTATTTGGCCTTTTTCAAGTGACTTATTTCACTCAACATGATGTGTTCAAGGTTCATCCATATTGTGGCATGCATCAGGACTTCATTTCTCTTTACGGTTGAGTAGTATTCCACTGCATGCGTGCATCCCATTTTGTTTATCCATCCATCTACTGATGGACACTCCAGTTGTTTCCACCTTTTGGCTATTGTGAAAAGTGCTTGATGAACATTGGTGTACAGGTTTCTGTTTGTGTTCCTGCCTTCACTTCTTCTGGATTGGGATTGTTAGGTCATATGGTAGTTATGGAGCCCCGGTGGCATAATGGTTAAGTGCTACGGCTGTTAACCCAAAAGGTCAACAGTTCGAATCTACCTTGGAAACCCTATGGGGCAGTTCTACTCTGTCCTACAGGGTCGCTATGAATCGGAATCAACTCGACGGCAACAAGGTTTTTTTTTAACGGTAGTTGTATGTTCAACTTTTTGAGGAAACCGCCAAACTGGTTTTCACAGTGGCTGTGCCATTTTACAAACCCACTAGCAATGGACAAGTGTTCCAGTTTCTCCACAACTTCACTTCACCTGTTGTTTTCCACTTTTTTGTTTGTTTTATCATCGCCATTCTAATGGGAGTGAGGTGATAACCTGATTGTGGGGTTTTTTTGTTTGTTTATTATTGTAGTTTAAGTGAAAGTTTACATTTCAAGTTAGTCTCTTATACAAAAATTTATACATACATTGTTATGTGACCCTAATTGCTCTCCCTATACTGTGACAGCACAATCCTCCTTTCCACCCCTAATTTCCCATGTCCATTCAACCAGCTCCTAACCCTCTCTGTCTTCCCGTCTCACCTCCGGACAGAAACTGCCGGTTTAGTCTAACGTATCTACTTGAGCTAAGAAGCACACTCTTCATGAGTGTCATTTTATGTCCCACAGTCCAGTCTAATCTTTGTCTGAAGAGCTGGCCCCAGAAATTGCTCTAGTTCTAGGCCGATAGAGAATCCGGGGGCCATGCTTTCTGGGGTTCCTCCAGACCATTAAGTCTGATCTTTTTACCAGAATTTTAGTTCTGCACCCCACCTTTCTCCTGCTCCATCAGGGGCTCTCTGTTGCGTTCCCTGTCAGGGTGGTCATTGGTGGTAGCCAGGCACCATCTAGTTCTTCTGGTCTCAGACTGATGAAGTCTCTGGTTTATGTGGCCCTTTCCGTCTCTTGGGCTAATACTTTCCGTGTGTCTTTGGTGTTCTTCATCCTCCTTTAATCCAGGTGGTTGGGAACAATCGATGCATCTTAGATGGCTGCTTGCAGGCTTTTAAGACCCCAGAAGCCACTCACCAAAGTAGGATGCAGAACATTTTCTTAATAAGCTTTGTTATGCCAATTGACTTAGCTGTCCCCTGAATTATTGTGGTTTTGACTTGCATCTTCCTAGGGGCTAATGATGTTGAACAACTTTTCATGTGCTTGTTGGTCAGAAATGTGTTTTGCTTAAAATGCCATCATGCCCCTAATGAAATAATGAATGTAGGCAATGATCATCAATAGCTGCTAAAACCATTCAGTGAAAGCTGAAAGTTGAATAATGAATGAATTAGGCTGACATTGACCAATAACACTGATTAATTTTAATATCACAAAAAGAGAAACTACCAAACTTTATATGCCCCCAAAGTAATGCAATAAAAGTGCATGGCACCATCAGCCAAAAAATTGAACCTGAATCTGATTAAGACCTTAGATCGCTCCATTTACAGGGAATGCGAGAGACAGAGGAACACTGAACTATGGCAGTGCACCAGCAAAATCTAGAATATGGGAAATTCTACAGGGCAAAGGAAATGGTTCCTTCAACGTATTGGCTTCAAGGAGAAAAAAAAAAGGAAACTTATAAATTAAAAGAGACATTGCAACCAAATGTAATGTGTTGACCTTGTTTGGATTCCTACAAGAAAAAAAACTGAAAAAAAATCATGAGATAACTGAGGAAATTTGAACACTGACTAGATATTTGGTGATATTAAGAATAATTACTGATTTTTTGGGATGTGATGTTGTAGTTATGGGCTTTTTTTAAGTTACTATGTTTTATCAATATAAAAACCCAAAACCAAACCCGTTGCCATCGAGTTGATTCCAACTCATAGTGACCCTATAGGACAGACTAGAACTGCCCCATAGGATTTCCAAGGAGCCCCTAGTGGATTCAAACTACCTACCTTTTGGTTAGCAGCCAAGTTCTTAACCACTGTGCTACCAGGGCTCCTTTTTAATATATAGACTGTATAATTACAGATGAAGTGATAGGTTAATTGAGATTCGCTTCAAAATGATCCAGTTTGAAGAGGGCAAGGGATAAATGAAACAAGACTGGCTGTGTATTGATCATGTGGAAGTTGGGTGATAGGTACTTGGGAAGAGAAATACTATTCTCTCTACTTTTGTGAATATTGGAAATTTTCCATAATAAAAAGTAAAAGCAAAACACTCAGTCATTTTGTTACTGCAGTTGAGCTAAGAGGAAAAGATATTTTTATTTACAGCCAACAGCACTATGCTGGAATAGTAAGATACAGGAGAGAAGCCCAGCTCCTCCTGGCCGGGCATATCGAAAGCAGGATCCCTCAAGAAATAATAGAAAAAAGGAGCAGGTCCCTCCACAACAGGTCTAAATGTTGGCTTCACGCGGCTGACAGAGAGCACGTGCACTTAGATCCTTTCCTCCTCTCTCTACAGAGCTAGCTGCACAAGTCTGCTTGTTTTATTCTTTTAAACTTCTAAAGTTGTCCCTATGTGTTTATTTCAACCTGTCTTCACCTTCTACATAAACATACCAGATGCTTACACACCTTGGAAAGCTCAGAGTAATTTTCAGCTCAATGTGTTTTCAATGGCTTCTATATGCCAGGTGCTTTGCTATATGCTTAGGAAAATAAAGGATAGTTAAATATGGTTTCTGCCTTTATAGATTGAACTGTGTTTCCCAGAAATATGTGTTATAAATCCTGACCTCTATGCCTGTGGTTAGGAGTCCTGGTGGCGCAGTGGTTAAGCATCTGGCTGCTAACCAAAGGTCGGCAGTTTGAATCCACCAGCCGTTCCTTGGAAACCCTATGGGGCAGTTGTACTCTGTCCTATAGGGTAGCTATGAGTTGGAATCGACTCAAGGACAACAAGCTTGGTTTGGTTTGGTATGCCTGTGGTTATAATCCCATTTGGGAATCAGTTGACTTGGTTATGTTAATGGAACAGGATTAATGTAGGATGTATCTTAAATCAATTTCTTTTGAGATATAAAAGAGATTAAACAAGCAATTGAAAGAAGCAGAGATGGGGGAAGACAGATGCCAAGCCACATGAAGACCGCCTGTGCCCTAGAGCCGGCACCCTGAATTCGGACTTCTAACCTCTTAAACTGTGAGAAAAGAAATTTCTGTTTGTTAAAGCCATCCATTTGTGGTATTTCTGTTATAGCAGCACTAGATAACTACGACACTGACCCTCAAGGAGCTTACAGTCCAGAACATCAAGTGTTCTATGATGGTCATTCATCAGGAAAAATATTTTTTGCAATGATCCCCAGTATATGTGTCTGTGTGCATGTGTATATAAATAAATGTTATATACATACATTTTTTTTTGCAGGGCCTTTGAGGCACAGTGATTAAGCATCTGGCTGCTAACCAAAAGGTAGGCAGTTCGAATCCACCAGCTGCTCCTTGAAAACCCTATGGCAATGGGTTTTATCTTATAAATGAAGTAACACATGCAGAGTGTTTAGAACAGTGCCTGGTACATAGTAAACTGTCAATAAATGTTAGCTATCTAAAAATGCGCATAAACTCAAACCAAACCTGTAGCCATCGGAGCTGATTTTGACTCATAGCGACCCTACAGAACAGAGTAGAACTGCCCTATAGGCTTTCCAAGGAGCGGCTGGTTGAATTGAACTGCCGATCTTTTTTGGTTAGCAGCAGTAGCTCTTAACCACTGTACCACCAGGGCTGCACATTTGTAAGATAAGCACAAAAATTGAGATTTTAGAGGATGAGATAAACATAAACAATATTTTTAAATAATTCTATTTATCAATAATTCAAAAAAATATTTTTGCACCCGCTAACAGTATAAGTAAAATGTTCTGGAAGCTTGGGTTTTAAATGTCTCACTAATCAGATTGACCTCCAACTACTTTTAGCTCCTCTCCTAAGGCTCACTACACACCTACAGAGAGATTCATCATCAAGGCTACAGGGTGTAAAACCATATTTTGAATAATTTTTTGCCTTTTTTGGGTGAATTTGATCATTTTTGCCTTTTTGTCCAATTTCAAGTCTAGATATGACTATATCATGGTGGAGTTTTACCTTGTAATGTGGCTGATGAAGAGTTTGCTAGTTCTGGGAGGAGGGTAAGTTCAGCTATGCAGAGGAAGGAGGGAGACTGTGGGTGGCGAAGTGGTAAAGCGCTGAACTACTCACTAAAAGGTTGGCAGTTCAAACTCACCCAGAGGCACCTTGGAAGTAAGGCCTGGCAAACTGCTTCCGAAAGGCACAGCCTTGACAACGCTATAGAGCACAGTTCTACTCTGTGCCCACGGAATCGATGGCAACTGAACAACAAGAGAGGGAGCAAAGAGGAAGGGCATTTAGCCCTGCTGAGGGGAGGTGAGTAAGAAAAGGCTTTCCTGGTGAAGTGATGCCATTAGTCAAATGAAGGGGCATAGAGGGCAGCATGGAACTACATGAATCAAGATCCAGATGCATGAAACAATGATGCTGAGTGCAGACAGGGGTGAAGACGCCCTTAAGAGCTGGGGTGGTTGTAGAGGCCTATGTTAGAGTTGTTCTGGGCTTGCCTGGGAAACCTTAAGGAAACAAACAAACATAACTGAGATCTGAGGCTCCTCCCTACAAGGACACCTGTCCTTCAATGGGGAAGAGAATTTGATGGGGGGTCCTCAGGGAGCTCAAGCCCCCGGCACTTGTGGGCCCAACCCCATTCTGCTACTAGCTAGGATTCTCTGCACGGGTACATAAGCAATGCTCAGAGTCAAGGAAAATGTTGGAGATTCAAGCAGCTGAGTAGTGACCAGCCAAGCAACTTCAAAGAGAATCTCAAGAATATCCTTGATATGGAACTCAACCCAGGAATGCAAATCTGCTTGAGGCACTGACCAGCTTAGCTGATGTGGTCTGTTTTAAGGATTCCAGCCCTGTGAAACCAGTGAGGATCATAGTAGAAAAGATAAACTGGTATTTCTATTTCAAATATACTTCTCTGACAGCAATAGATGGACTGAGTCCCCCGAAGAAAAAAGAAAAGGAATCGAGGAGCTGAGGTCAGGAAATACCTACACCAAAAAGGAGCTCATGGCACCATATTGGAAGCCACCAATGCCTGCATGGAGCAAATGTGGTGGGACTGAATATACAAGAGGATTCCTTACAATTCTATAACTTTCTAAAGATCTGGCAGAGGGCAGGTGTGAAGACCAAGATTCAGGTCTGTCAAAGAAGAAAATCTCATACTCTATTAGGAGTGAAAGAAAATGAGTTTTATGGAGGAATAATACAGCTTGATCTGGGCAGTGCTAAGTAAAAACAGAAAGCACTCTGAAGTTCAGGTGGAGCTGTTGTTGTTGTTAGGTGCTGTCGAGTTGGTTCCAACTCATAGTGACCCTATGTACAACAGAAGGGAACAGTGCCCAGTCCTGTGCCATCCTCACAGTTGTTGCTATATCTCAGCCCACTGCTGCAACCACTGTGTCAATTCATCTCGTTGAGGGTCTTCCTCTTTTTCACCGACCCTCTACTTTACCAATCACGATGTGTTTTTCCAGGGACTGGTCCCTCCTGATAACATGTCCCAAGTATGTGAGATGAAGTCTCGCCATCCTCTAAGGAACATTCTGGCTGTACTTCTTCCAAGACAGATTTGTTTGTTCTTCTGGCAGTCCATGGTATACTCATCATTCTTCGCCAACACCATAATTCAAAGGCATCAATTCTTCTTCGGTCTTCCTTATGCATTATCCAGCTTTCACATGCATCTGAGACAACTGAAAACATGGCGGTGGCCTGGGTCAGGCACACCTTAGTCCTCAAAGTGACATCTTTGCTTTTCAACACTTTAAAGAGGTCTTCTGCAGCAGATTTGCCCAATGCAATGCGTCTTTTGATTTCTTGACTGATGCTTCCATGGGTGTTGATTGTGGATCCAAGTAAAATGAAATCATTGACAATTTCAGTATTTTCTCCATTTATCACAATGTGGCTTATCGGTCTAGATGTGAGGATTTTTGTTTTCTTTTTTTGTTGTCATATAATCTCAGAATTTTATTTATTTACTTTTTTCTGTTTATTGTTGTAGTTTAAGTAAAAGTTTACATTTCAAGTTAGTCTCTTAAACAAAAATCTATACATACATTGTTATATGACCCTAATTGCTCTCCCTATACTGTGACAGCACACTCCTCCTTTCCACCCGATTTCCCATGTTGATTTTTGCTTTCTTTATGTTGAGGTGTAAGCCATACTGCAGGCTGTACTCTTTGATCTTCATCAGTTAAGTGTTTCAAGTCCTCTTCACTTTCAGCAAGCAAGGTTATGTCATCTGCATATCACAGGTTGTTAACCAGTCTTCCTCCAATCTTGAAACTGTTTTCTTCACATAGTCCAGCTTCTCAGATTATTTGTTTAGAATATGGATTGAATAAGGATGGTGAAAGGATACAACCCTGACACACGCCTTCCTGATTTTAAACCATGCAGTACTGCCTGCCTCTCATTCCAGCTACTGTTCCCATTTCTTCTGGCTCCCATCCAGGCCTTCCACCCCTGAATGAGCCACTGAGAACTGGAAGAGGAAATGCCAGCAGGATGGGGGCCTGGTTGCCTCACTGACTCCAAAGCAGAGCTTGCCTGGGAGAAGGAGGTCTATCAAGATGTCGTTGCTATTCAAGCAGCCTCAGGCTCTTCCTGACCAGCTCTGGGTAATGGGCTCAGTACCTGGTGCTGGGTGGAGCCGAAGCTTCCTGGAAGCTTCCTGGTGTCCTACACTGGGATCTTGGGTTGCTGATGTCGTCTGGAAACAAGATGCCTGGTGGGGATCAGGGGGTCTTGAGGAGAGTAGGGTAAAACATTGTCTCAATCTGTTGTTCTGTGCACAAAATAGCTGAATACCCACTGGGTATAAAAGTCCCTCCTGGGGCTGGTGAGATATGCAAGAAAGTAGAAGACACCATGATGCCCTTACTGAGCAGCGTATTAGTTGTAGAGTCCCTGTTGTTAGTTGCTGTTGAGTTGATTCTGACTCACGGCACCCTCGTGTGTGCAGAGTGGAACGTCTCCATAGGGGTTTCAAGGCTGCGACCTTTCAGAAGCAAATCTCTAGGCCTCTCCTCTGAGGTGCATCTGGGTGTGTTCAAACCACCAACCTTTCAGCTAGTAGTCCAGTGCTTAACTGTTTGTGCCAGTGAATATAAACCTAAAAAACAGGAGCACTCACCAAGTTACATGTTGATAAAGGCAAAATAATTTGATGCAATTCAACTTATGAGCAGAGTTCAGTACAGGAGCAAATTCAGGAAGACTTTTAGGAGGAGGTGAGTTTTCAATTTTGAACTGTTCTCTGATGGACAAAGGAGCAAAGATGTGTATATAGGAAGTTTCTGGCTAGAGGTATAGGTGACAGCTCTATAGGATATTACCTGGAGAAGGAAGAATACAGGTGAAAAGTCTGCAAACCCAAGTCATCCCTACCCATTTGCAACAAGAAAAGTCAAGTTTGAGGTGATGGGAAACTGACCATAATTAAGCAGCATGTGGTGTAATAGAATGTTTTGGTTAATCAAAAATCCTTTTTGTTACAATGTATGTTTAAGAACTCTTTCCTATTCCAAGACGTACAAGATCATGGTTATGAAGAATCCTGATTCTTCAAAAAGTTAAACATAGAATTATCATATAATCAAGCAATTCTACTACTAGATACATATCCAAAACAATTGAAAGCGGGAACACAGATACTTGTACACCATTGTTCCTTGCAGCACTACTCACAATAGCCAAAAGGTGAAATCAACCAAAATGTCCATCAACAGATGAAAGGATAAACAAAATGTGGTACATACATACAATGGAATGTCATTCAGCCATAAAAAGAAAGTCCTGATACATGCTACAACATGGATGAACCTTGGAAACATTATGCTGAGTGAAATAAGTCAGTCACAAAAGAACAAATATTGTATGATCCCTCTTTTATGAAATATCTAGAATAGGCAAATGTATAGAGACCAAAGTTTATTAGTGGTTACCAGAGGTAGGAGGGAGGAGGGAAGGGGGGATTATTGCTCCAGGGGTACCGAGTTTCTGTTAAGGGTGATGGAAAATTTTGGAGATGGATAGTAATGATGGTTACACACCATGATGAATTAATGTCACTGAATCGTATGTGTAAAAAATGTTGAAATGGTAAATGCTTTGTTTTATATATATACATATGGAGCCCTGGTGGTGCAGTGGTTAAGTGCTGCGCTGCTAACTGGAACGTCGATGGTTCAAACCCACTAGCAGCTCTTCAGGAGAAAAATGTGGCATTCTGCTTTCGTAAAGATTCCAAACCAAAAAGCCAAACCCACTGTTGAATCGATTCCAACTCATAGTGACTCTATAGGACAGAGCAGAATTGCCCCATAAGGTTTCCAAGGAGTGGCTGATGGATTCAAATGGCCAATCTTTCAGTCAGCAGCCAAGCTCTTAACCACTGCACCACCAGGGCTCCCTATAAGGATTACAGCCTTGGAAACTCTATGGGACTGTTCTACTCTGTCCTACAAGAGTCGCCATGAGTCGGAATCGAATGGACGGCGATTGGTGTATACACACACACACACACACACACACACACATATATATATATATATATATATATATATACACACATATTTTACTACAACATTAGTAAAAAAAAAAAAAAAAAAAGCATCCTGGGATGATTTAATATTTATCCTAAGCCATACTGTGGAGATCCTAGGAGTTATTTTGTTAAATACATTCCTCAGAGCAGGGGAGGCTCCTACAAATGGAGGACTGGGCTAATGGAAACAGGTTCTCTGACTCTACAGACATATAAATGTGCTGCAGAAACTCTAACACACACACACACACATTTTTAATATATATATAACCAAGTTCAAAAGAAAGAAAGGGGAATCCCCAGGTTCCAGACCCAAAGAGGGAGCTCACAGACAAAGAAAGCTGTCCCATGAGCTGCTGATGATGTAGCAGTCAGGGAGGGTTGCTATGGGCTGGACCCTGGGTGCAGGCTGGAGCTAAGACCCTTGTGTAAAGCTGCCCAGACAAACAAGAACATAAAAAGCTCTTCTACCAGTCCAAAGAAACAGAAAGCAAGATCACTGTGTCTTAGAGCTCAAGATGGGGGGAAAAAAAAACTTTCCTATAAGAAATTACCACCCCAACCCTGGAAGACATGACCCCTGGACTCTCTGTTAGGCCAAACCTGAAACCATTCCCGTGGCCAACTCTTCAGACAAAGATTAGACTGGACTATGGGACATAAAATGATACTCGTGAAGAGTGTGCTTCTTAGCTCAAGTAGATACATGAGACTAAGTGGGCAGCTCCTGTCCAGAGGTGAGATGAGAAGGCAAGAGGGTCAGGAGCTGGTTGAATGGACATGGGAAATCTGGGGTGGAAAAGAGGAGTGTGCTGTCACAGTATAGGGAGAGCAACTAGGGTCACATAACAATGTATGTATAAATTTTTGTATGAGAGGCTAATTTGTATTATAAACTTTCCCTTAAAGCACAACAATTAAAAAAAAAAAAAGCTCCTAAAATAACAAAAAAGAAATTACTACCCCAATCTATGCTGGGTGAATCTAAATTTACATGACCTGCCCTATGATGTGACCAAAAAAAAAATTAACATAATTCATCTAGGCTCTGCTAAACCTTAGGGCCCCAACAGAAGGAAATGCAAAACTACAATGACACTTCTACATTCCCACTGAAAATGAAATAATTCTAGCTGAAGATGAGTGCACAATTAAAAGTTGCAAACCACAAGAAGAAATGAACCACTTGAAGAAGGCTAAGCAGACATAGTAATGGGAGAATTGGCATCTCAAGAACTAGAAATAATGAAATAATCTGGAAGAGACTAAAAACAACCACGTTTAAAATTATTAAAAGAGATAAAAGAATAGAATCTGTAATGAAAAACAGGACATTTTTAGAAAAAGAAAGACAGATTTGGAACAGAACCAAATAGAACATCTAGAAATTAAGAGTAATCAATGAAATTCCTAATTCAACTTTGCATGCCTTATTCTAGGAAATTGCAATTTTGATCCTGCCTCTTAACCTAAATTTGAGGCAGATTCTACACTTTTCATTTCTCCTACCAAAATGAGAGTTCACATAAGTCAAGGGAGCGAATGGTTCAGGACTGGGTATAGCCCATAACTATTAACCAGAAGGCACCTGGAGAAGGTGATGGAACATTTGACTCTCCCATGAGGTAGCTCCAAGAAACGAGCAGCATTTCAGATTTTTCCTCTCATGAACCATGTACTCCTCTCACTCAAGTCCCTGGCACCCATAAAGGAGCTCAAAGAGGATGAGGAAATTTCTCTGGGAAACAGGGCTTTTCTGTGTCCCCTATGGCCTTCCGGTGCCCCATGCCCATCTATGCTTCAGCCATCAGATGAGAGGGAGCTTCCTGAGGTTCCTCTACTCTCTCAGGGAAGGACTAACCAGGGTTTTATGTCACTTTTCTCTTATCATGGGCTTCTATAGTACCTGTTTTATCTTAATATCAGTTAGACTAATTCCTCACACTTTTTTATTTTTTTTAAGATTGTTTTAGCTGTTCTAGGGCCTGTGCCTTTCCATATAAATTTTAGAATATAAGCTTGTCTATGTCTACAAAACAAACCTTGCTGGATATTCTGATATAAGTTACATTAAACCTATAGATCGATTTGGAGATAAAATTGACATTTTTACTATGTTGAATCTTCCAATCCATGAACATGGTATGTCTCTCCATTCATTTAGATGTTCTTTGATTTTGTTCATCAGCATTTTGTAATTTTATGTATACAGATCCTGTACATGTTTTAAGTTTTCACTTAAATATTACATTTTTTGTTTTGTGTTTTTGTAGTAATTGTAAATGGTATAGTGTTTTACCTTTCAGATTCCACCTGTTTGTTGTTAGCATATAAAAATGCAATTGGCTTGTGTGTGTTGATCTTGTATCCTGTGACCTTACTGAATTGACTTATTAGTTCTAGGACTGTTTTGATGTATGTAGATTCCATGGGATTTTCTACATAGAAAATTGTGTCATTTGCAAATAGGGACAGTTTTAGTTCTTCCTTTCCTGTCTGTATGCCTTTCATTTCTTTTTCTTGCCTTATTGCAATGACTAGAACCCCCAGTACTATGCTGAATAAGAGTGATGAGAGTGGACATCCTTGCCTCTTTCTAGTCTGTGGGGAAAAGGACTCAGCTTATCAGATTAACTATGATGCTAGCTATAAGTTTTTTGTAGATATTCTTTATTAAGTTGAGATAGTTTCCTTCTATCCCTAACTTGCTGAGAGTTTTTGTCATGAAATGGTGTTGGATTTTGTCAAATGATTTTTCTCATCAATTGATATGAGCATGTGATTTTTCTTCTTTAGCCTGTTGATACAGTGAATTACATGGATTGATTCCTCCTCCTCCTCCTCCTCCTTCCTTTCCTCCTGGCTTCACTCACCAGTCCAGCAGCCTGCTGCCATTCACTTCTGGTGCAAGGCAGTGCCTGCAGTGGCTCCTCTGTTCCTGCTGGGGCACTGGTGAGGGCACCAGCCCGCCAGGGTGCTCAAAGCTCCTGGGGGCAGTGGCTGTGCATGATCAGAAAGTGGCCATACCAACAGGATGGTGGCAGCCAGGACCGCCACCACCAGCTGCGCTCCTGCACCCATGCACCCACTCCCTGCCTGGTCCCGTGGCTACCTCTCCACTCTGGGTGTGCTCCCCACCCTGTGCCCAGACGAGTGCAAAGTCCAGATCTGGCTGCCAGCACAACCATGCTGGCAAGCCCAGCCTCCTGCATCCAGTGGATGCAGCTCTTGGGCTTTGTCCAGCCAGCAGGCAGTGGAGGGGGCTGCCTGCCTTAGCTGCCCCTGTTCCTCAGGCAGGTGGAGATGCGGCAGGGCTGGGCGCCTAACCTGGGGACTGCCTGTATATAATATGGTGTTTGCACAACCCAAATCACATAAATCCTACTTCACAGAACATAATGGACATTAAGAGATGCATGACTGTACTTTGCCAAGGATTTTTGTATGTAAGTTTATAAGAGATATTGGTTTATAGGGTTTTTTTGTTTTTGTACTGTCTTGGTCTGGTTTTGGTGTCAGGGTAATACCGGCTTCATAAAATAAGTTGGGGAGTGTTCCCTTCTCTTCTATGTCCTGTAAGAGGCTGTGTAAAATTGGTGTTTATTCTTCTTTAAATGTTTAATAGAATTCTGCAGTGAAACTCTCTGGGCTTGGAGATTTCATTTTTGGAAGGGTATGTTTTATCTTGATCTCCACCTCTTTGCCCACAGGGGTCACAAAAGCTTTGGCAAAATTATAGAATCTAGAATTGCAAGAAAAAACCTTGGAAATCATCAAGTCCCACACCTTTCTCCACACAGATGAAGAAAATGAGGCCAAGGGTGGGATGGCTTTCCCAAGATCCCAGGACAGTTAGCAGCAAGATGGGCAGAGCCTAGGTCAGGATGCTCAGTATAGCTCTCTTTGCTGCTGAAGTAAATGGTAGTGGCTTAAGAAGTGGAAACTTCCAGTTTTTCAGATACCCTGAGGACGACAGTCATTGCCCGCTTGTTCTCTCATGTCGTTCTTGTGTGCCGTTGAATTGACTCCAACTCATAGCGTCTCTCATAGGAGGACATAAAGTGCTTCTCTGTGTACAAGACTTACATAAGAAGGTTCCTCCAAGTCCCTTCTAGCCCAAAGTTAGAACCAGAAAGAACCCAGGGCAAGAGCAGAGTTGGTGTGGCACGGGGATGGGAGAAGGAACCCAGGGACAAGGGGGTAGAGAAGCAAAGCTTTGGTTACCAAAAACCCTCATCCCTGGCTCATCTCCCAAAGAAGCAGCAACCACAGAGCTGACCAACCTGGGATCCAACACCCTCTGTAGGTCCTACAGGTACTCAAGTGTGAGACTGGGCCGAAGGGGAACACAGAAATTGGGCATCTCTCTCAACAGGGTCATAAAAGTGTAGAACATTAGGTCTGCTGGCTCATGCACTCTCTGTTCTCCTTACAGGAGAAGCCAGAGGTCACCTTCCAATCTTCAGAGAAAAAGGCAAAAGAAAGGAGTGGGTGGATTACACCTCCACACCAACATAGTGAGTCATTCCCACAGTCCGACCCCATCACTGCTTGCAGTATTGTCCAACAGAACTTTCTGTGATGGAATGTCATATATCCTCACTGTCTAATAAGGTAGCTACTAGTCACATGTGGGTATTGAGCACTGGCATTGTGGCTAAGGAATTGAATTTTAAATTTTATTTAATTTTAAGTAATTTAATTGTAAATAGTCATATGCAGCTAATGGCTACTGGTATTGGACTGTACCCTGGAAGTGACAAATGAACTCAGGAACAAACTTAAAAAGCACACGAGAATCAGAATCTACAATAAAGGAAGGAAGGACTAAAATTGAGCTAAAATCCCCACCCCTCAATCTTGCACCAATATTACAAGATGCTTTGGTTTGATTTTATCTGGGTTCTATACCTGCTAGTTAAAAATTCACTGTTAGCTACATAAAAGAAGAGGCAAATAGTAGGCTTCAGAGGCCCAGAGGGGAGTTACTGCCCAGTTAGTGAGTTAGTTGGAGTTCCTGGTGGTAAAAATGGTTAACATGCTCTGCTGCTAATCGAAAGGTTGGAGTTTTGAGTCCACTCAAGTGCCTCAGAAGAAAGGCCTGGTGATCAGCTTCCAAAAATCAGTCATTGAAAACCCTATGGAACACAGTTCTGCTCCAACACACATGGGGTTACTGTGAATTGGAATGGACTTGACGGTAACTGGTGGTAGTGGTATAAAGTTTGTTAAGAACATTGTCTCAACAACTACAACAAAAAATAAATTAAAAAAAAGAGAGAGAGAGAATACTTTTTTTGTTTTTTGGAGCTTTTGTCACTTTATTCTTAATCAATGAATGTTATCCAAAATTATAGATGTAATTGTAGTTTAATGTACAACACAAATTTGTGCTAATGGTAAAGCCTGTTGGGATTTACTAAATAGTCATGAACATATTTTTACATTGCTATAATATGAACATGTACTCTCACTGCTAATGATAGAAGTTATAATTGGTTTAATCACTATGAAAACTTGTATTACAAATGGTTGCTCCTGTTTAGAAAAATTCACACAGCTTTAAAAATGGATTAAATCCATTTTAATTCTAATCTACAAATAGATTATAAACAGCAAGTATAACTGACAGTTTTTCAACACTGATATCAAACTGAATTGGTAGCACACACAATTCAAAATGAGGAAAATTAATAAAAATCCAATGGAAGCCTAGGTTTTCACCTTTAATGGCAATTGCTTTAATGCTCTGGAAAAGTTAGCATCTATGTTTCAAAGCCTGAATCACAGGGTTCACCATCTAGGGTTTGAAGCATGTGAGCAACCACTGTACAACAGTCACTTCAGGGTTAACCAGTTCTCTTTTGTCCTATAAAGTTCAAAAAATATATTAAATGCAACCTTTCCTTTTCATAATGTCTGCTCAGATGAATCCTTTTAAAGTAAGCAAAATAAAAAAAGCGCAAGAAATATTTGCTGACATAATTTGAACCCACTGTGCATGAAAAATGTTTTAATAAAATGGCAATTTTAATAGAGAAATGTAATTTGAATGCTTAATACCAAATGGATAGTAGCTGAACCACAGAAAACAAGGCTTTCCTTATCTTCAGATCTGGGTGTCTTAAAACAAAGAAAATATTATTAAAAAAAAAAAAAATCTGTTGCCGTCGAGTCAATTCCAACTCATAGCGACCCTAAAAGACAGAAAAGAACTGCCTCATAGTGTTTCCAAGGAGCGCCTGGAGGATTCGAACTGTCGACCTTTTGGTTAGCAGCCGTAACTCCTAACCACTATGGCACCAAGAAAATATTAGAACATATTAACTGGAAAGATTTTTTCAGTAAGACATAACTGAAATTAGCATAACCTAAAATTAAAGAGTTCTAAAATAGGACTAACAAACCAAATTTAGGTATTAAATTAGAGATTAAAAAAATAAGCACAAAGATTTAGATGCAAAATATGCTAAAATGATTATGTAATAATTATATCAAGAAATGAAGGACTTGGTCTATTTTGTTCACTGCTATATCCTCAGTGCCTAGAATATCCCCTGGCAAAGAACATATTCATTGAACGTTTACTGAATGAACCAACCAGAGAACAAACGCACGAACCGGCAGACAGACGAACAAATTACGAATTACAAAGCAAAACCTATAAGGTCAAAGAAAGAGCCACCAGAGGGCGCTCCAGCTCAGCAGTTAACAGGCTGGGGGAAAGCCATGGCTAAATCGGTCTCCCTCATGGGACAACTTTTGGGTTCCCCTAGTACTTTCCTCGCTCTAGGGGGCTTCAGAAGAATAAATTGAAACCACCTCCTTCCCATCATGCTCCATCTCTTCCCTTCCTTCTTGTATGTCCCAGTGTTCTCTCATGTGTACATGCCAAACCACTGACCCAGAAGTTAGGGACAGAGGCTATCTACCGGCAGTGCGAGGCCCCCAACGCGTTGGAACAAAATGTGATAAACGCCACATTTTGCGCGGCAAATAAAGGAAATGGAGGGTCACAGGCAGAAGCCCAGCCTGGAAATCAGGAGTCAGGCTTCAGGACGCTCTTTACATTCACTGAATATCCAACACAATGTCCAACGTGATGCTGTTTTACCTAGTGTTACCTCCATTTTACAGATGAGAAAATTGAATTTCCAAGAGTGATTTGTGAAGGTCACACTGATTGTAAGTGGATTTTTAGCCTACAAAACCCATGGAATTAGCACTGCACCATCAGACTTGAGTTCTTTTCAAACATGTCACTACGGACAGTGTTGTTACCTGAGATCCAAGAAGGCCAGAAAGTTGAATGCAATGGATCAGTTAGCGTCAACGGAAGAGAAAGCGAAGGTAGTTACCCCAGAGCCCTCCCTTGTGCGGCTGGGGTAAGGGCCACTGTCACTACCCAGATAAGGAAAAGTCTTCAAGGTTTCTATCCTGGTCTCCACTGTGATCTTCCCTCTTCTTTGCTATTTCTTTCCTCTCTCTTCCCATTAAAACCTGCTCTCATATGAGATCACTATTATAAAAACTCTTGAAAAGGTTTACACACAGAAAGAAACAATCTTTGATGGTAACAAGGGAGGGGAAGGATGTGGAGGTAAAAACACTAACTAGATGATAGATAAGTGTTAACTGTGGTGAAGGGTAAGACAGTACACAATACTGGGGAAGTACAACTTGACCAAGGCAAGGTCACGGAAGCTTCATAGCATATCCAAACTCCCTGAGGGACTGAATTACTGGGCTTAGGGCTGGGGACCATGGTCTCGGGGACATCTAGCTCAACTGGCACAATATAGTTGATAAAGAAAATGTTCTACGTCCTACTTTGGTGAATAGTATCTGGGATCTTAAAAGTTTGTGAGCGGCCATCTAAGATACTTCACTGGCCCCACCCTATCTGGAGCAAGGAGAATGAAAAAAACCAAGGACATGAGGGAGGGAAAGATTAGTCCAAAGGACTAATGGGCCACAACTACCACAGCCTCCACCAGACTGAGTCCGGCACAACTAGATGGTGCCTGGCTACCACCACTGACTGCTCTGACAGGGATCACAATAGAGGGTCCTTGACAGAGCTGGAGAAAAATGTAGAACAAAATTCTAACTCACAAAAAAAGACAAGACTTACTGGTCTGACAGAGACTGGAGAAACCCGAGAGTGTGGCCCCCAGACACCCTTTTAACTCAGTCCTGAAGTCACTCCTGAGGTTCACCCTTCAGCCAAAGATTAGACAGACCCATAAAATAAAATAAGACTAAGCGGGCACACCAGCCCAGGAGCAAGGATGAGAAGGCAGGAGGGGACAGGAAAGCTGGTAATGGGGAACCCAAGGTCAAGAAGGGGAGAATGACACATCGTGGTGTTGGCAACCAATGTCACAAAACAATATGTGCATAGTTTAATGAAAAACTAATTTGCTCTGTAAACCTTCATCTAAACCACAACTTAAAAAAACAAAAACAAAAACCTGCTCTCAGATAAAGATTCCACATACCTAACAAGTTCCTCAGCTAATTTTAAAGCACTCTAAACTTTTGGGGCTCACTGATGCGTAGTTAAGTGTACGGCCTTTGAACTGAGTAGGATATGTTGTTGTTGGTTGCCTTCAGTTCAGCTCCAACTTATAGCAACCTCATGTACAACAAAACATTGCTTAGTCCTGTGCCATCTTCATGATCATTGCTACGTTTGAGCCCATTATCTCAGCCACTGCATCAAACTATCTCGCCAGGGTCACCAGGGCCTCCGTCACCTTCGCCGACCTTCCACTTTACCAACTATGATGTCCTTTTCTAGAGACTGGTCTTTCCTGATGACATGTTCCAAAGTAAGGCAAGTTGAAGTCTCGCCATCCTCGCTTCTAAGAAATATTCTGGTTCTATTTCTTCTAAGACTGATTGGTTCGATCTTTGGGCAAACCATGGTATATTCAATATTCTTCCACCAACATCACAATTTGGATGAAACAATTCTTCTTGTCTTCAGAAAACCAAAAACCAAACCCACTGCCATCGAGTTGTTTCTGACTCAGAGTGACCCTATAGGACAGAGAAGAACTGCCCCATAGAGTTTCCAAGCAGCATCTGGTGGATTTGAACTGCCAACCTTTTGGTCAGCAGCCCTAGCACTTAACCCACTATACCATCAGGGTTTAACTTCAGAGTAGGTTATAAAATATTTAAATTTGGGCTTTGAACATGGTTAGGTTAACCATCCCTTAGCCCCCAAATCTCATTCTCCTCATCTGTGAAATGAGGATAATAATACTCATCTTTCACACTTGTGGTAAGACTTACATGATTTGTCAGTGTGAAACCTCTCGCATGGTACAGGCTCAGGGAGGGGGCTCAGTAAGCGTCCATTTCCTTTCTTCCTTACTTGTAGCATCATGAATGTCAAGGACAGTTTTGTAGTTTGCAGAACCTTGAGCTAAAAAAACTAAAACAGGAGAATTTCAGGCATCAACCTGTGAGTTGAGGAGGTATTTAGGGGTGGGGAAGAATATTTGGGGATGAGGACTTTGGTGCCTCACCTTGGGCATAAAGGGATTGTGAACGTGGGTCACAGCCCTCACCCCCTATGCATCAAAAGTGCATTGTGATACTCAACACACTTCCTGCTCTCTCTCTCTCTCTCACACACACACAAATTTGTTCAGGACAAAGATTTGCTCTGGACTGCTCCACATACTCCCTCCCAATTTTTCCTCTACTCCTCTGTGTTTGCACATTTTGATCCACTCTCTGCTGTTTCCACCACGCTCTGTGCCCCCAGGAGGTTGATCTAGGTGGCATGCATCAGTGGGATCCTTTGCCCTCTGTTTTCCACTCAGGAAATCAAGCAGGAGACAGTGACGTGTGAGTATTTCTCACCTCCCTCCCTGTGTCTGGCCTGTATGGTGGTCTCTCCCTGCCACTGGTCTTCCCTTGCCACCAAACTCTCTCCTTGCTGTTTTCAGCTCTCCCAACCAACCCATAATGCCTTCTCAGCCTGCAGCCCCATCTCAGGTGGACACACCCAGGGCCATACACAAGACAGAAATCCCAGGCAAATCACCTCCTGGCTACTTCCTCCACTCTCCAACACCATTGTGTGGGTAAAATAAAGTGCAGACAAAATCAGGGGTCTCCTGAGGGAGAAATAAGCCATAAAAGAGACTCCAGCAGCCCAGATCAGAGGAGTGAGGGCAATGGGAGAAAAGATGGGGCCTTACAATTTGTTTTGAGGCTGATTCTAAGTGGGTCTTGGATTTTTGTTTTGTTTCGTTTCCTTTTAAAAAAATACCAGACATAGCTAGGACCAATATAATGCCTGGCTGAGCTGACCCAAGGGCAACTCCCGGCTTCTTTTGTTCTTGCCAACTCCACAGACTTGAGACCTCATCTCATGATGTTTCAGTTTTACCTAGTGCTGCTGTAACAGAAATACAAGTGGGTAGCTTTAATGAACAGAAAGAAATTTATTTTCCTATAGTTTAGGAGGCTAGAAATTTGAATTCAGGGCACTGGCTGTAGGGGAAGTTTCTCTCTGTCTGCTCTGGGGTAAAATCCTTATTTTAGCTTCTTCTCAGTGGAGATCTCCTAGAGGCATCTATCTTTCTCCCATTCTTGCTTGCTTGTCTCTGTGCCTAATCTGCTCTATTTGTCTCAAAAGTGATGGCCTTAAGACACACTCTACACTGATATGGCCTGAACATAACAAAGAAAACTCTATTCTCAAATGTGATTGCATCCACAAGTATAAACCCTTTGTCCACAAATGGATTCCAACTCATAGTGACCCTATAGGATACATGTACATCGATGTTCATTGCAGCCAAATAGCCAAAAGGTGGAAACAACCAAAATGTCCATCAACAGATGAACAGATAAACAAAATGTGGCAGACACATAATGGAATATTACTTAGCCATAAAGAGAAACGAAGTCCTGATGCATGCCACAACATGGATGAACCTTGGAAATATGTTGAGAGAAAGAAGTCAGTTGCAAAAGGACAAATACCTCATGATCTCACTTACATGAAATAAGCAAATATACAGAAACCAAAGATTACGAGTGGTTACCAGAGGTGAGTGGGAGATGGGAAGGGGGAGTTTTTGTTTAGGGGGGACTGAGTTTACGTTAATGGTAGAATAATTTGTAAAGGGATAGCAAGAATGGTTTTACAACTTGAAGAATGGGATCGATGTCACTGAATTCTACGTGCAGAAATTGCTGAATTGCCGTATGTTTTGTGTATATATTTTCACCATGATAAAAAAAAGAAGAGGAAGAAAGCACAGGAGCCACCAAAGACCACTGGGGTCAGGCAACAGGACACACGGGCTAACATCAAAGATTCCCTATGAGGAAGCGGGGGACATTTCTAGCATCAAATAATATTTGCAATGAATTAACACACACACAAACATAGCAAGTAATTTGTTTCCTACTGATTGTCTCCTTAAGTCTCTGACTAGCCTGAGGGGTTTCAGAAGCCTGCCTCTTCTAAATCTGTAATTCCCTGAAAGCAGATTCTCCCTCTTGTGGTTCCTGCCACTACCCCCCACCCCCATCCCCCCCACTGGCAGCTACTCCAGGGGACCCTCTCATACTCCTCGCCCACACTGGTCCACCTCAGCAGAGCTGCAATGAGAGGAACACCAGGGAGCGCCAGTACCACTCTGGGCTATTCTTAACACCCACAATACTGTTTACCAACATCACAAAGCATTTTCTACCAGAAGGACTGGGCCTGTGTGCCTGTTTGAGGACCCAGAGAAATTCCACTTACTTAAAATGATAAAATCAATCCCTTTCTTCCCTGCCTACAGGTCTGAAGTGGCATCCTCCCCTCCCTAACTTCTTCACTGAGTCTAGAAGACATTCCTTGGTTCACTCTTCCTGCTCTCTTTTGACTTCCAGTTAAAAGTGCTGGAACGGTTGTGTGCTAATAGATTTAAAAGAGTCTTGAAGAGAAGACAGAAATAAACCTGTTTGGCTTTGGGCAGCAGGAGCAGCACCCAAGTTTTATCAGTGACCTCTCTGAGGTAAGTGCTGTGGAGAGAGAGTAAACACATGTCCCCGCCCTATAGGAGTCACACAAAACTTGATATAAATAAGTCCTTGCTCTGTGAAGAGATGGAAATCACTGCAGGTGAAGCAGCTGGGCAGCAAACAATTCCACAAGGAGTTTGTCAAAGACATAAAATGTCAACGCTGAGGGTCCTCAGAGATCTTCAACTCTACCCACTCATCTGACAAATAAGGAGACTGAGCCCCAGAGAGGGAAAGGGACTTGTCCAAGACTGAACAGGTATTTAGTGGCAGAGCTAGGACTAGAAACCAGGCTCCTGAGCCCCAGGCTAGTGCTTCTGCTATAGTCACGCCTTCTAGCTTACAGCTCCTCTTCAGGGCTCCATCTTTTTGGGATGTGCTACTTTTGTTTGAAAGGAGCCCCGGTGGTGCAGTGGCTAAGCGCTGGGCTGCTGAAGCTGCTAACTGAAAGGTTGCTGGCTTGAACCCACCAGCTGCTCTGCAGCAGTCAGCTTCAGTAAAGATTACAGCCTTGGAAACCCTATGGGGCAGTTCGATTCTGTCCTATAGACTCACTTATGAGTCAGAATTGACTTTTGTTTGAGGAGACTGAGGCTTGGGAGCTGAGGAGCCCTCTGCAGCCGCCAGTCCTCAGTTCTTCCACAGCCTTATGTGCAGAGGGCTTCCCTAGAATCTGAACGCCTATGAAATCCAGGCCTCAGGTCTAACCAAACATAAAACCAACCCATTGCCGTTGAGTCGATTCCGACTCATAGCTACCCTATAGGGCAGAGTAGAACTGCCTCATAGAGTTTCCAAGGATGTAAATCTTTACAGAAGCAGCCTGCCACATCTTTCTCTAACAGAGCAGCTGGTAGGTTTGAACTGCTGACCTTTTGGTCAGCACCCTGCACCACCAGGGCTTCCTTAACTCTCCTGTAGTCACATTAAAAAGGAAAAAGGAACAGGTGAAATCAGTTCTTAATAATAGATGTTACTTACTTCATATAGTCGAAATATTATTTCAACATGTAATCAATACAATCAGAAATTATTGAGATATTTTACATTATTTTTTTCATACTAAGTCTTTGAAGGAAACCCTGGTGGCGTAGTGGTTAAGAGTTTGGCTGCTAACCAAAAGCCTGGCAGTTGGAATCCACCAGGTGCTCCTTTGAAACCCAATGGGGCACTTCTACTCTGTCCTGTAGGGTCACTATGAGTTGGAATCGACTTGACAGTAACAGGTTTTTCTTTTTTAAGTCTTTGAAATCTGGTGTGTATTTTCACACTGTAGCGCACATCAGTTTGGACTATCCACATTGCAAGTGCTCAGTGGACACATGTGATTGGGGCTACTGTATTAGACAGTGCAGGCCTAGAGTTTCCATTGGGAGGGACCAAACCCAATAGGTCTCATCCTCCTCCAAACCACTTTCATAGTCCACAGATCAGAAACCAGTTGCCCATAGAGTATATTCCAACTTATGGTTTCCCCATGCATTTCAGACTAGAACTCCACTCCATAGGGTTTTCATGGCTGTGGCCTTTTGAAAACAGACTGCCAGACCTTTCTTCTGAGGCCCCTCTGGGTGAGTCCAAACGACAACCTTTAGGTTAGAAGCCAAGCAGTTAATCGTTTGCACCAACCAGGGACTCCTTCAAACTCCACAGTCACCAGTTAACTTTTTAAATACAACTCTATAATCATGTCACTCCCCTGTTTAAAAGATCTCTGATATCTCCTACCCTTGTAGGACAAAGTCTGAAGACCTCAACAAGATTTAAGAGACCCTTCACAATCGCCATCAGTGTCCCCTTTAGACTTCTTTTTCTCCTTCCCTCCTCCAAGATGTGTTCACAATGATATAAATTATTCACTAACCCAACAGGATTTTTCATCCTCTGTATTTTTCTCTCCTCTTGGGGAACTCTTAGACCTCCTTGAAGATTCATTCATTCACTCACTCGTTCAAGGAGAGCCTACTAAAAGCTAGGCAGTGTGCTAGGGCCTGGACCCAACTCAAACCCGTCTACTGGGTACCATCTTTGACCAACTCTTCCCTCCGCCCCACCCCAAGTCCGACCCCCACAGAGCCACCTCTATTCTAGGTCCAGGCCTTATTGCTCAGCTGAGTGGTTTGTTCGCGTGTCCTTCCACACCCTCTCCAAAGGCGGGGAAAGTGCTTTGTTTGTTATTTCGTGCTTTGTTCATTATTATCTTTAATGCTCAATAAACGGATGAGGAGTGAATGATCAACCAATCCCCACTTTCTCATCTGAGGAACTAAGGCATGGAGGGTTGAGGGGAACATCTGGCCTGATGTCCTAATGTAGAAACCAGGCGTTCCCAGAGTGGGCCCGGTTCGCTAGGATTCCAGCGCAGTCCTGAGCCGCGTCCCCGACCCAGAAAGGCATTATCCTAGGGACGCCCCCGACACTCTCCCTCCACTCTCATCCCTGCCAGCGTGGCAGGGAGGGGCTCAAGAGCAGGAAAGGCAGGCAACAGAACGCGGCGTTGTGAACCCCGCGAAGGAGCTGGACCGCCCGGGACCCGGGTTCTGGCGCAGCCCGGGAACTCACGTGCAGACAGCGTTGCGAAGCTTGATGGAGCCTCGCTCCTGCCGGGACTACAAATCCCAGGGGAGGTCGAGGCGAAGGGGCGGAAGGGGCGGTCTTGGGCGGTCTAGGGCGGGGCGGGGTGAGGCGGGAGGGGCAGGAGGGCCGCGCTCCCGCTGCGGGCGCAGCGTGTGAGAGAGATCATGTCCGGGGGCAGCAGCTGCAGCCAGACCCCGAGCCGGACTATCCCCACCACTCGCCGGGTGGTCCTCGGCGACGGCGTGCAGCTGCCGCCCGGGGACTATAGTACCACCCCCGGAGGCACACTCTTCAGCACCACCCCGGGAGGTAGGCGCGGGCTCGGGGGCGCCGCGTGCCGGCTCCGGGTGCGGGCGGTGGGGAGAATGGAGCGGGCGAGCGAGGGGACTGCGAACCACCAATTGAACTGGGTGCCGGGCTCAGGAGCGCGGTGACTGGAAAGAACGGATAAGGGGCGTCAGCGAGGCAGCCAGGGGTCACGGAGATGGCCCCAGAGAACTAGTTAGTGGCCGCCCCCCGATTACCTGACTTCTGGGTTCATCCTCCCGATCCCGGGCTGCAAACTGCCCCATTTGTTTCCTCCTCCTAGAAGAGACAGCTGAGTACCCCGCACCCAAACACCGACACAGGACTGCCACATGCTGAAGTGTGCTGCATGGGAGTTTAGGAGGGCAGTTCTGAGGTGGGGTGGGGTCAGGGTGGCCCAGGGATCGAGGACAGGTCTGGCCTGAGGAGTTTAGGGGACGGGATGGACTTTGTTGGATAAAATGACTTTAGGGGGACAAGGAGGATACCATTCACAATACTTCTTGTAGAGTTCTTGTTCGTTCCCAAGGCACCCCCAGTTTTGCATTGGACAAGCGCCCTCTGACGGAAGTTTTGGAGGGTTGCTGTGGGTGCTCCCTTGACCCAGCACCGCCTCACCGGCACCGGTGGCATATTCCGCATTTAGTGGGATCCCGGCGGAGGGGCCTGGGGCCGCGGGCTGGACGGGACAGAAAAACATGTTCTTCTGCTCAGGGGGAGGGGAGGACCGTGTGTCTCCCGAGGAGTGGATGAGGAAGAGGAAGCTGAGCTGGCACCGGTGGGGGCCAGTCTTGGGCTGCCTTCGAGAGCCAGCCATTCCCTCCCAGCCTGGGAGCCCCAGCGTAGTGGCGCTGATGAAACGTGCCCGCGCGTTTGCATGATGAAATCCTGGAGGCTCACCACTTCCCTCCCATCCTCGGGCTGCTCCTGCCCACTTTTGCTCCTCTCCCCTCCACTCCACCCTCCTCCACGCTCCTTCCCAAACTACCGGAAAACGCGCCAGATCCCAGCTCGCTGCCGAGAGGCGCTGTGCGGCTGTGCGGGCCGCGCGGGCGGGGCAGCAGCCTCTTCCCCTGTCCGGTGGGGGCCACATGCTTATTTTCTCAGGCAGCTGTCCCGCCGCCAGTGAGCACAGCCAGATCTGAAGTCCTAGTATGTTTGCTCCAAAACACACAACGTGAGAGCTGCTAGGGGATCTTAGATGTTCTCGTCCAACTGTGCTGCGCATACCTCTGCCTTGTACAGAACACAGCATCGAGTCTCCAAAGCTGGAAAAGTGTCTATTGTCCAGTGTCGCACGGTTTTTTCAGACTGAACAAGAAACAGCCAGGCAGAGAGAGGAGAAATACTTGCTCCTGTATTTGAAATGATCCAAGGAAAAGTTCTCAGGGACCCTTCTTACCACTCAAATTCTTTCCCAGACTCATGTCCTTGCTCTTGTGCTTTCTCTCTGTCCTAATGTGTCTGTGTCTACCAGGACCTTTCCTGACAAGTTTGGGGTTCCCTGTGTGAATCTCTGCTTGATCTGTTCAGGCTGGACACTGAGGCAGTCCTAGGAACAAACGCGGACCGTTTTTGCACTGTTTGTTGCTGGAGCCCTGGTGGCGCAGTGGTTAAGGGTTGGGCTGCTAACCAGAAGGTCCGCAGTTCGAATTCACCAGCCCTTCTTTGGAAGCCCTATGGGGCAGTTCTGCCCTGTCCTATAGGGTTTCTATGAGTAGGAATCAACTGCAGGGCAACGGGTTTGTTTATAGGGAACTCTGATCCAGTTCTCCCTTTGCAGCAAAATTCCTCCTCCCTCTGAAGTCCTTACTTGGGGAAAAGAGGAAGGGGCGTCTGCATCAGAGTATAAAATATGTTCCCAAGGTCAACTGGAAGAAAGCTAGACCTACCAGTAGCCTAAGGCCAGCGATTTGTCTCAAGGGCCTGTGGGTCAGTCACAGCCCAGTCCTGGAGAAGCCCAGCTGGACTCTGCCAAAATCAGCATGCCTGGTCTGCCTCAGCCAAGGTGTGGAATCTTGCTCCAAAGTCCACTTCACCCCACCCCTTTGCCATTTCAGAGAAGCTTGACCTAATGAGAAAAAGTTATATCCTGTCCCCTTTTTGCTGTAGTTTAGAGTGCTGTTTTTCCACCTTTAATTTGCATATGAATTGCCTGAGGACCTCATTTAAATGCAGATTCTGATTGGTAGGTCTGAGTCTGGACCTGAGATTCTGCACTTCTAACAGACTAGCAATTGAGCCATGTATCACACTCTGAGTACTCAGGAATTAGTGGAATGTGGTTTCTCTCACCTTTTCAAACCTCTGGGGTCTAGAAAAAAGTATGAATCTGTCCAGGTAGACTTCTAAGTTTGGGTCCATAGGGTGTCTACAAGGGTGCCCATTTGTTGTTGTTGTTAGTTGCCATTGAGTCAGCTCTAACTCATGGCAACCTTATGTTTTTTTTTTAAAAAATCCCATTTCCATCCAGTTGATTCTGACTTATAGTGACCCTATAGGACAGAGTAGAACTGCCCCATAGAGTTTCCAAGGAGTGGCTGGTGGATTGAACTGCCAACCTTTTGGTTAGCAGCCAAGCTCTTAACCACTGTGCCACCAGGGCTCCACCTTATGTATAACAGAACAAAATGTTGACCAGTATGTGCCATCTTCATGATCTTTGATATGTTTGAGCCCATGGTACCCTTATTTGTAGGGGGTGTCATTCCCTCATGAAGAGCCAGTCACTTCCTGGGAATGACACTGCAGTGTTTGTCCCTGGTGGAAAAGAAGCAGCAGCTGGTTTGAGCCATCCCCATTCGTGTAACTCCAATTTGCTTTCCATGGTCATTAACCCCCCACAGGCTCAGCTAAAGTTAGGTGTCTGGAGAACGTGAAAGGAATTTACTGAAGGGAATGTTGTGTGTGAATATTTGAGTCTGTAGAGTCGTGAAATCTGTCTTAAAAGAAGTACAGCCAGAATGCTCCTTGGAAGTGAGGATGGTGAGACTTCATCTTACGTACTTTGGACATGTTATCAGAAGGGATCAGTCCCTGGAGAAGGACACCATGCCTGGTAAAGTAGAAGGTCAGTGAAAAAGAGGAAGAGCCTCAACAAGATGGATTGACACAGTGGCTGTAACAATGGCCTCAAACACAGCAAGGATTGTGAGGATGGCGCAGGACTGGGCAGTGTTTCGTTCTCTTGCACATAGTGTTGCTATGAGTCGGAAGCAACTCGACGGCACCTAACAACAGAGTCTTGAAACTCCAGTGACACCATACACACTCCTTAAACCAGCAGAACCTTTGAATCCATCAAAAGCCTTTCTCCACCCTTCCCCTATTCAATCTTCACATTCCTGGTTCCACATTAGATATTTGACCCCAAAGCCTGCAAGGGCTCCTTGGGTAGTAGTCATACCTAAGACCTGTACCTGGATAAGGTTAATCAGAAGTAAGCAGGTAGGGCTGCAGGTGTTAAGGGCACCCTATTTGGTTAGACAAACAAGCTCTATGCCAGGAAGCTTACCTTGGAGGAGCTCCCAAGTCTTTGGCTATAGAACAGACAGACAGCACCGGGAAGAGGAGGAGTGGGTGGGGCGCTGAAGCTAGCAGAGCCAGTGTCCCCAGGCCTTAGTCACGTAGAGAAGAGAAATTCTTTCATTATTAAAAACAGGTTAGGAGACCTTGGACATTAAGGCAGTGAGGGAGAAGTAATGGACCCTCTTCTCACATTGACCTGAGCTTCCTTTTAAAGCGCTCAGAAGATTCCATGCTATGTCCCTCATTAAAGACTTTTTGACTGGGGACCTGCATGAGCCTTCCTGTTTATAAGGCATTCACCACAGCCAGCCTTGGAAGACACTCTGACCTCCAGGGTTTCTGATGCTAGTTTTGAAGATGAAGACATAACTGAAAAAAAATCATCAGCATCAAAGGTGTATCTGTAGATGAAGCAATTTGACAGACGTTCCCCAATAAATGGTAGAACTTGTATGATATTCAAGTGAGAATTGTCCCCTTCACGTAGCTACCCTGACAGGTCTTACATTTTGATGATGCAGAGCTAATCTTTTGAAAAAATTTTTAATTGCTTTCAGATGTCTACATATTTCTAAAGGTATTTTCAAAGGTGGAAGGTCATTAGTATTTGAAAGAGGAGTTTGATTTTTTTACTTTCCTGAAAGAGCAAAGAAAAGACTTTCGTTACCAAATTCGGTGAAAGAGAGCAGGCAAGGTAGTACTGTATTATTTGTTTGTATAAAGTAATGTGGCATTTTCTTGTATGGGTCATTATTTGACATTGATCAGGAAGAGGAGTTACGAACGGGCAGCAGCGTTAAAAAAAGGATTGCTTCCCAGGGTGGCTGTTTTTAAAGAAAAATGTTCATTTGTACATATAAATTCTTGCATGTTCAAACAAACAAACAAAAAGCCTGTTACTTTCTGGTCTCAGACCTGAGCCGGTGTTGTTCCTCCATTATGATTCATAACACATGTGATTGTTTACATGTTTGTTCCTCTGTTAGACAGGGAGTTCTTTCAGCCCAATATTACTCAACTTTGTATAACCAGCATCTAGTGTGGGGCCAGGTGTTTAGAAGGTAAAAGGCTGAAATAAATCCTGGAAAGAAAGCATTACCACCAGGCCTCCATCTGAGCTGGCTTAATAAAAATGCTTAAACTTTATTTTCTGTCTTCTCAGTTGCAGGGTGTCTTAGGATGGGTTCTCTAGAGAAGCAAAAACCAGTGCAGCATATAAGTATATGTAGAAGGAGATTTATATCAAGGAAATGGCTCATGGGGTTGTAGAGGCTGCATTGTCCCAAGTTCGTGGGTCAGGCTGGAGGCTTTTCCTGATTCACGTAGCTGCAGGGGTGGTGAGCCCAAGATCAGCAGGTCAGACAGCAGGGGTCTTGCTCACAGGCTGCGAAGATCAAGGAATCCCAAGATCAACAAGCAAGATGGCAGGTAAACTGCTAGCTTGAGTCCCAAGAACCAGAAGTCAGATGAACAGGAGCCAGCTGCAGGATCCAGAGCAAGCAAAAGCCCACGAGCTTTGCCAGAAAGTCCACTTATATATGATGCAGGCCACATTCCCAAGGAAACTCCCTTTCAACTGATTGGCTACTCGCAGCAAATCCCATCATGAAGGTGATCACATCATCACACGACTGCCAAACCACTGAGAATCATGGCCCAGGCAAGTTGACACACAACCTTAACTGTCACACGGGGTAGAATTGTTTATCTCTAAATGTCCCAGGGGCCTACGGAAGGGGCAGAAATTAACTTTCTCTGAGCTTTCTCACTTAACATAGGTAGTCCCTGACTTATGACCGAAGAACCGCACTTAGGATTTGTACGTCTTATCTTTAGTGATATGTACTACATACAATGTTGTAGTGCATTATTAGCTGATGTTATCATTCACAGATGTTCACTTACAGATGTTCAGTTTTATCATTTGCTGATCAAATTTATAAAGATACTGATAATAAAGGGCAATAATAATGAAAACTAAAAAAAAAAAGAGGTATTCTACTTACATCAGAACCAACTTAATGACAGTCATTGGAACAGAGCCCTGTCATAAGTCAGAGACTACTTGTATTACAGATAACGGTATTGCTCCAGATTAATTTCCCCAATATTTTTGAGCAGAGAGTGGAAGGAAGTGACTTTTTCATATACTGAACAAGTCAGTATTGGGGCCAGGGTCTCAGCCACTAGGATTGATGTTCTTAATTTCCTCTGTGTACCCAGCATCACTGACTAGGCAGGAGTAGACGATGTTTGCCCACTGGCATTTGGTGCTCAAGGACACAGGAAACAAAAGGCCCCTTGTAATCCAGATGGCTACACCCATGAAAGCTCTTTGAGGGAGCTCAGATACCATGCCCGGAGTACTAGGGCTTACCAGTTGCCCAGGGACACTTGTCTTGTGATGGGTTGTATCAGTTAGCTGTCATAGTAAAATAAGCCATCCCCAAATTTAGTAACTTAACAATTTTTCATTTCTCTCCATTCTTTGGGTAGGCTGGGCAATCTTTGCTGATCTTGCCTGGGCTCATGCATGTGGTTGCATATAGTTGGCAGCTGGATTGGGCTGGGTGGGTTAGAAGGTCCAAGACGGCCTTACCTGCATGTCTGGAGCATTATTCGGGGTAGCTGGAGGACTGGGGACTCTCTTTCCTCTTGGTCTCACATAATCCAGTAGTCTTGTTGTTAGTTGCCATTCTGACTCATGGCAACCCCGTGTGTACAGGGTAGAACTGCTCCATAGAGTTTTCAAGGCTGCAGCCTTTTGGAAGTAGCCTCTACTTATTCACATGGCAGTTTCCAAGAGGGCAAAACAAGCTGCAAGGCCTCTTAAGGCTGAGGCCTGGGAGTCCCACAGAGGCACTCACAGTATGCCTTTGGTCAAAGCAAGCCACCACACCAGCCCAGATTCAAGGACAGGGGAAATAGACCACTTTCAAATGAGAGAAGCTTATGTGTACAGGGATTGGAGGAATTATGGGGGCCCTGTTTTCAGACAACCTTCCACAAGGGCCAAGTCTCAAAGAACAGGACTTTGTGGGAACTTACTGCCCATCTGATATGTGGCCAGCAGAGCCAGGGCCAGGTGTGGAAGCAGACCAGAATTACAAGCCTGTGAATTGGCTGTTGGTTTATGAACAGAGGAAACCTTCCTGAAAACTGGATCATGGATCCCATGCCCCATTTTCAAGGCCTTATGCCCAGCTCCACAAAGCAAACCAAGCAGGTGGCCATGACACAAGGTGGCTGGATGCTGCATTCCACTTTGTGTCATGATGCCCCCTAGCCCCCCTCACCTGACCTCTGCTTTCTCCCACCAAGTGTCCTGCAAGTCAGGCTTTGGGAAGGCCCTTCAGAGGACCTTGCAACACCTCCCCGCAGCGTTCCCACTTAATGTCCTTGGTTTGTAGAATACTGGCAATAGGATTGCTTAGTGTCCTAGAGCTACCATAACAAATTACCACAAAGTGGTTGGCTTTAAATAATAGAAATTTAGTTTCTCACAGTTCTGGAAGCTAGAAATCCTAATTTATGACATCAGCAGTGCTATGCTCTCTCTTTCTGTCTGTATTAGGGAAGGAGCTTTCTTTGTCTCTTTCAGCTCCTGGTGGCCCCAGGTGTCTCTTGGCATTGCTTGGCTTGTAGATGATCCTCACATGCTGTCTTACCCCATGTGTGACTTGGTTTCCCCCATCTATCCTCTTTTTTAAAATAATTTAATATGTTTTAGGTGAAAGTTTACACAGCAAATCAGGTTCTCATTTAAAATTTTTATACAGATTATTCCATGCCTTTGGTTACAATTTTCGCAATGTGTCAGCATTCTCATTATTTCCATTCTGTTTGTTCTGTTTCCATTGATCTAGCTTCCCTTCCCCTCTTTGCCTTCTCATCTTTGCTTTTGGGTAAATGTTGTTGATTTGTTCTCATATAGTTGATTGTTTAAGGGAGCACATTATTCATGGGTAATATTGTTTATTTCATAAGCCAATCTATTATTTAGCTGAAAGGTGACCTCCAGAAGTGACTTCAGTGCCAAGTTCAAAGGGTATCTTAGGACGACAATCTCAGGGTTTCCTCTAGTCTCTATCAGTGCAGTAGATCTGGCCTGTCTTAGGAATTTGAATTTTGTTCTACGTTCTTCTCCCATTCTATCCAAGACTTTCTATTGTGTCCCTGGTTAGAATAGCCAGTAGTGGTAGCCAGGCACCATCTAGTTGCTTCTGGTCTCAGAAGAGGCTGTGGTTTGTGTGGGCTATTAGTCCTGTGGACTAGTTTCTTCTTTGAGTCCTTCATTCACTTTTGCTACAGACGAGTAGAGACCAATAGCTGTATCTTGGGTGGCTCTTCACAAGCTTTTAAGACCCCAGATGCTACTCACCAAACCAAGGATGTAGAACATTGTCTTCATGAATTATGTTTTGCCAATTTAACTTGTCCCTCGAGACTATGGTCCTAAGCCTTTTAATCCAGTAAACCAATCCCACAAGCTGTTTGGATATGTCTAGGAAGTCTCCGTAACTGTGTCTCCTACGTGCTTTATTATATATATTTGGATATATATGCAGCACACAAACGTGTGTACATACCTCTCCAGATACACCTGCATGTGCATGTATGCACATACATACACATATATGCATACGTATCTACCTATGTAACCATATACTTTTTTTTGGTTATTAATGTTTTTGCAAAATTTTATGTTATAGCATTTACCAAAACTGTCCGTTTTTCCGGTGTACTTCTTAGTGTCATCCTTTATCCTGTCAGGCTGTGCAGACTTCACCCATATTTGGTACTGCCTTTCCCATCACCAAAAATAACAAGTGTCAACTATATAGAAGGAACCCTGGTGGTGCAGTGGTTAAGAGCTCAGCTGCTAACCAAAGGGTTGGCAGTTTGAATCTATCAGCCACTCCTTGGAAACCCTATGGGGCAGTTCTGCTCTGTCCTATAGGGTTGCTATGAGTCGGAATCAACTCAAGGTGATCCCCTCCCCCTCGCCCTCACATCCCAGTAACCATCAAAAAGCTTTGCTTTCAGTGTGTACATCTAGACTTTTTATAATAGTGGGACCATACACAATATTTGTCCTTCTGTGATTGACTTATCTTAGCATAATGTCCTCCAGATTCATCCATGTTATGTTTCGTAGATTCCTCATTATTCTTTATAGTTGCATAGTATTCCTTTGTATGTATGTACCACGATTTGTTTATCCATTCATCATTGATGGGCACTTAGGTTGTTTGCATTCTTTTGCTGTTGTGAATAATGCTGCGATGAACATAGGTCTGCATATGACTGTTCATGTTACTGCTCTTATATCTTTTGGATATATACCTAGGAATGGGATTGCTGGACCATAAGGTATTTCTATTTCTAGCTTTTTGAGGAAGCACCATACTGTTTTCCACAGTGGTTACATCTATCTTTTTTTATAAATTGCCACTCAGAAGGGATTAGGATTAGGACCCACCCTACTCCCCATATGACGTGACTTCGTTAATTTAACTGATAACATCTGCAAAGAAAAACCGTATTTCCCCAAACAAGGTCACATTCACTGTGCAGGGTTTAGGACTTCAATGTGTCTTTTTAGGTGACACAATTCAACCCATAACAAGGATGGAGTCAGTTTCCAGGTCCAGAGGTCCAAAAGTGGGGTAGGAGCGAGACCACCAGAAGGTACAGGTGGGTTCAGAGCTCCCTTTGGTTTCAGTTAAGAACTAGATCCCTTGCCTGAGAGACAACGTGAGTGAGCATGTGTGTGTGCGTGCATGCATGCATTTACGTTACAGGCAGTTCCCAGGTTAGGAACGTCAAACTTGCATATAACCCGTAGTTATGAACCAAACCTGGTAAAGCCTATTAGGAAAAAACCATCTCGGTGTTCGGACCTGGGCTTCCACGACACACGACAGGCTGCGCTTCTTCCGCGTGCACAGGTGCCGCAGTGGGTCCTTGGGCGGCCGCTGTCTGCAGGTGAGCCACCCCAGCACCGTGCGCCCAGCCGCAGCCCGCAGCAGTAAGCGGAGAGCCCAAGTGCACCGGCTTCCCTGGGGTTCACAAAGGGCCAGCTCCATTGTCTGCGTGCCCAAGCACTGCCGCTTGCTCCCCATGGCAGACCTGCCGGTGGTGGCGGGATGTGGTGCCATACTCAGTGTGTTCTCTCAGTACAACCGGTCAGTGCACCACACTGCACACACAGCCAGGCCTCCGTGGCGCCCTCTTACCCAGCTCCGCCCTACCCTGTCCCACCGGGCCCTCCGTGCTGTGCATCCCGGGGCCATCGCAGCCCCTCTCTGGGCTTCTATTTCCCCTAGCTTAAACGTGGGATATCACTGTTGCAGCGGTTCTTGGCCTTTTGGTGGCTGGAAGTCGGGGGAGCAGTCTTAGATTCCTAACCTCTGTGTATCCATATGGTTTCTGGGAGTCACTGGAGAACTTTGGACTTGGGTTTCCCTAAGTGTCCTCTTCTCAACCCTTGGGGTGGGAGGGGCGGGCTTCCTCTTATCACATCCTGAGCAGCACTTTCTCCCTTGCACCCTGAGACAGGAGCCTCATCTTGGGTGCGTGGGGTTGACAGGTCTGGTGAGTGGGGTTGACAGGTCTGGTGAGGAGGTGATGGGGTAATGATCTGTCTGGCCCCAGCACCATCCTATCTACATCCCCAACCCTCCTTGCCTCTGCTAAGGCAGGTTCAAATCCCAGCAGAAATGCTGCCTGGTGGTACAACGTAGATTTTTTAGTTCACAGCCTACAATAAAGTAATTGGTCTCCAAGATTTTACAGAGCAGAATCTTCTGAGTATTTTGGGTAACGTTTGCCCTGTGGGTATCTCTTCAACGGCAGAGAAGGTACATACAATGGTTCATGATAACAAATGGGCACTACTTTGAGACATACATCAAAACATTATTATTATTACTGTATTATTATGTTGAAGATGTTTTAGTGTATCTGGAAGTGTTTCTTTAATGTTTTTTATGCATACAAAGGTATGCTATATATTATATACTAAGACAAACATTTGACTAACTGACATTGGATACCAACTGTACCTAACTCTTCGATTTGTGTACAATTTCGACTTAAAGACAGATTTAGGAACAGAACTGGGGACTTGTTAGTAATCCAAGGACTGCCTGTAATCTAGCCAGGCAAAGCACCTAAGTGGACTTTTCTCTTCTGTTCTTCAGAATAAAAGGGAAGAGTCGCCCCTTCCCTTTCCTGTGAAAGCAGCTGGTGCTGTTTGAAATGGAGACATTTCAGAAGGACCCTCTCTGTTGATAATGAAATTCAGGGGTAGCCCTACCCTACCCTGCACAGGGTGCATTTTTAAGTGTTAGGGTGGCGGGGAGTGAGAGAAGGGGAAGGAGCTTGGCCAGCCATTAGAATCATTATTTCAGCTATTCTGTTCTGAAAGTCTCTTTGTTAAAGCTCTGCCCCTAATGCTTAATTTTCAAATAAATCGGTCTATTCCCTGGCATGTCAGGGCCTCCAGGGGAGGGGCAAGCCAGAGAAGTCCAACCAGAGAGGCCCTTTGCATTCAGTGACTGCCCATTTGGTATTTGAGTTGCTTCGTAAGATTTCTGGCCCCTGAGAAATGTCTGGATCTTGTTTCTCTCTGCAGAGATAGTGGGACCAACACACACACACACACACACACACACACACACACACACACACACACACACACACACACACACACGCATGCACGCACACACACACATACCTGTTGCTGTCAAGTCAATTTTGACCTATAGCGACCCTATAGGACAGAGTAGAACTGCCCCATAGGGTTTCCAAGGAGTGCCTGGTGGATTCGAACTACCACCAGCGTTTCCAATGGGGCCAAAGGTGAAGGAAAATCTTGACTGAGTGTGTACTGCTTCTCACACCAAGACTTTCTCCCTAACAAGTCTGCTCTGCTTGTTAAACACACTGCCCAGACACATGTTATTCCTGCCTGGTATGTGTGGTGGAGAAGAAGCTGGAGACCCCCTGGTAGACCTCCCGCGTGTCTATGTATTCACCCCCAGGTTGACATGGAGCTTCTGGTCAGAGCTGTATTTAAAATCATCCAGAGCATTGTGTTCACAGGCTGCTGGCTTGTGTGTGAGCACAAGCATGTAAACCTCCCCCTGACCCTGTTGTGAAATGCTCTCCCTTCCCCTGGAATGGGAATAGCAGTTCCTGGAATTCCATTCTTGTACTCTTGCTAGGCCTGGCCTCACATCCCCTGGTTTAGTGGAAGAATTCTTCTGCCAAGGGAGGCCCAGGGGAGAGTGGGGATGAGCTCATCTCAATTTACAGACGTGCAGACAGCAGCGTTTTCAACCCCCAGAGTGTGGGTACTTAGGGAGATGGAGAAGAAACCAAGGCAGGGTTCTCCCTCAGTGAATCCCGTTCTGGCCAAATGACATTCAGAAGTATAGCAAAAGTCTGAAGACCCCTTTAACTGTTCCAAGTTTTGAGCTCTAGCTGAGGGGTGTAGCCTGGTCTGCATTGCTAATTTTAAACTGGTTAGCATTTAGGGTTGGCGTCAAGACAGGCTAGGTCTGCCACTTGATGGCTGTGAGAGGCAGCCTTTCTGAGCTGCAGTTTGCAAAATGAAGATAATGGTGTCTCCCTCATGGGGTTGTGATAGGGATTAAGGCTGTGAGTGCAGCATCCGCCCCACAGAGTGACGACGAGATGGTGACAGTGATTGCTGTATCCACCTTACCTGAAAAGCTAAGCGTTCATGCAAAAAATATTTTCTGAGCACCTGCCCGGTACCGTTGGAGCTGCCGACGGCACAAACAAAACTGGCTTTTGACTTTTTCCCCTGTCGTGTATGCTCTCCAAGTGACGTGATTTTAATAGCAATTATACATATGTCATATTTTATTCTTGTGCAGAGAATCTTGACCTTTGTTGTTTTTATTTATTTATTTAATCTCGTGAGATGTGGGTTTGGTTATTACCCCCATAGATAAGGAATGAAACTGTAACTCAGTTAAACCCTTCCGTTACTACATTTTTTCTCCTTATTTGTTTATTAATGGCATGTATTTTCAGTATGAGAGTGCATGCTTACTAACTGAGTGTGTTTAAATTTTGTGTTTGTAATATGAATTTTGAGGAATATGATCTGGTAATACAAGCCACCAGTGAGGCAAGTGGCACTCTGGTGCCACCAATCTGTGGTATGACAATATACCAATGAGAGCTAGATAAGTAATTTATTGTGGGTGCCTTTCCATTAGGTTGGAGCCCTGGTGGCACAGTGGTTAAGAGCTCAGCTGCTAACCAAAATGTCGGCAGTTCAAATCTACCAGCTGCTCCTTGGAAACCCTATGAGGCAGTTCTACTTTGTCCTATAAGGTCGCTATGAGTCAGAATCAACTTGACAGCAATGGGTTTGGTTTTTTCTTCATTAGGTTGCATGGGGAACCTCTGGTTTTCCAAATATGACACAGAAAAACCAAAACAAACCCATCAGGTCTCCCTGTCACACAGGAAAGCTATAATTATGCTTGAAAGCCTTATCTCACAGAAATAAAGGAAATAAAGGCAAAAGTTTACCAAATTAACATATCTAGGAAGCATCACCTAATAGAATTCTCAACCCACACAACAGTGAGGCTCCAACTCTGATCTGCTGAGCTTCACACATTTCAAAAGGGACCCACCTTGACACTAACCAGAATAACGTCTTACCTCTGAGGTCCAGAGGCATAAAAAGTGGCTGGCATTCTGTTTATGCCAGTTGTAATGAAAGGGGCTGGTATATGATTGTTCAGTGGTAGAATTCTCACCCTCAATGTGGGAGACCCGGATTTGATTCCTGGCCAGTGTCCCTCACTCATACACAGCCACCACACATCTGCCGGTCAGCGATGGCTTGGTGTTGCTATGATGCTGAACAGGTTTCAGCCAGTCTAAGACTAACAAGGAAGAAAGGCCTGGTGATCTACTTCCAAAAATCAGCCAGTGAAAATCCTGTGGATCACAATGGTCCAATCATGGGGTTGGTGGAAGACTGGGCAGCATTTTGTTCCATTGTGCGTGCAGTTATCACGAGTTACGGGCAACCTGACAGCACCTAACAACAATTGCATGTGATATGCTTAGGTTTGAACTCAAAACTTCTACCTCCAAGCCCTGGGCTGTTTGCACCACATTAAGCACTTGCCAATAAGGAGATACTAAAATAAACAGTAGCATATCAGAGCTTGAACAGACCCTGGAGATTACCTGCAAGGCCTGGCACATGGTTGTTGCTTTAAAATAATTTGCATGAGCCTGGTACAACTCCCTTGCTTTATAGGTGAGGAAATCGGACCCTAGGGGAATATTACATTGCTTTATACGTTCAAGTAAACCGTCATCTTCACAAAGCATACTTTAAGAAAAAATACTGCTTCTGTGTTTGGATTTGGAACACACCTGGGGTTTAAAATCCCAAACAACACTAGCTACCAAACATGCCCAAAATTCTTGCTGGTTCTTTGTGTGCATGTGGTAAAATACATATAATGAAACATTTGCCGTTTGAACCATTTTTACGTGTACAGTTCAGTGACATTAATTATGTTACAATGTTGTGTAACCATTACCACTATCCATTTCCATTTTTTTCATTACCCTTAACAGAAATTCAATGCCTTTTAAGCAGTAACTCCCCATTTCCCCCTCACCTGACCCTAGTAACCGCTAATAAACTTTGATCTCTGTGCATTTGCCTATTCTAGATATTTCATATAAGTGGGATCATACAGTATTTGTCTTTTTGTTCATGCTCATTCTTGAAGCATGTTTCTGTGGGCCAAGTCTTTCCAGAGTCACTTACCTTTCCCCGCCTTGTCCCAGACTATATAATTAATTAGTCCCTGGTGTGGATGGAATATTTCACCTGAATCCATGCTGGTCATGATAATAGCTAGTGTTTATACAAGGTTTACTTTGTGTCAGCCACTCTTCTAATCCACACAATAACCCTGTGAATTTGGCACCATCATCATCATCATCATCATCATCATCCTCATCATCCTCCTCCTCATTCTACAGGAGAAGAAATTGAGGCACAGAGAGATTCAGTAACTCTTTCATTACCATTGGCATAAACGGTATGCCAGCCACTTTTAGTTGGAGCCTCGTTGTTGTATAGGTTGAGCATTCTGTTAGGTGATGCTTCCTGGATGTGTTAGTTTTGTAAATTTTTGCCTTTATTCCCTTTATTTCTGTGAGATAAGGCTTTCAAGCATGATTATGGCTTACCTGTATGATAGTTAGGGAGCCCTGATAGGTTTGTTTTGGTCTTTCTGTGTCATATTTTGAAAACCAGAGGCTCCCCCATGTAACCTAATGGAAATGTACCAACTATAAATTACTTATCTAACTCTCATCCATATATTGTCTGTCATACCACAGATCAGTGGTACCAGGGTGCCACCTGCCTCATTGGTGGCTTGTATTACCAGATCATATTTCTCAAAATCCATATTACCAACCAGAAACTTAAACACACTCAATTAGTAAGCATGCATTCTAATACTGAAAATACATGTTATCAAAAAAAAATTTTTTTTTTTTTAAGGAGAAAAAAATGTAACAAGAAGGGTAATAACTTGCCTGGTGTCATAGAGCAAATGAAAGAGCTGGGTTCAAACCCAGGCTGTCCAGTTGTGCCTAACCATTAGGCTATACAAAGAGCAGCCATTCATCCTGGGATGTTGTTCCCCACACCCTCTCTCCACAGGGCAGGGAACTCTTGCAGTCAGCCAAATTTACATTTTTCACACGTGTTTATAATATGGTGATTTTTTTTAAATGGCTTTCAGATAGAGAATGTCCTCAGTTATTCATCACAGGTAGTTCAAGACTCATTCTTGAATTCTACCCCCAGTACCCAGCAGGGGCTGGATCCCAGCTACACATATGGGTTGGGATGTGGGGAGCATCCACCTCTATTTGTCCTCGTGCCCTGCTGAAAGGCAAAGTTCTGGATTTCTCTGCACTGTGTCTCCAGTTTCTCCAAGCTAGGTCATCCTGAGCCCACTTCCCCCAGTGACCCACACCCTTTGAAGCAGTGCAGAATTAGGGTAAGATGGATGCTTCTCTGTTTCAGGAATTTAGGGCCAGCCTGCCTGCCTGCCACAGACAGGGTTGACCCTCACCCTTCCCCTCTCTGTTCCTTCATGCATGCCTCTGATTTTGGACTCTACACACTTGACTCTAACCATTTGTTTACAGGTCTCCTCTGACTAAAGTGTGAGTGTCTGAGATCAGGGGCCTCTGCATCTAACTGTTCCTTACATCCCTACCACCTACCATGGTGCTGGTACAAAGTAGTGGCTCAGTGATTGAATAAATGAGACCAACAGGCCTCTCTTTGGGGAATAGGATTGAGCAAAGATTGGCAAATGTGTGGGTGAGACCTAACTAACACTTTGTCTCTGGATTGTCATAGTCCCTATGCTTGAATATAGTCCATGGGAGTTGGTCTGGTGTAGACGTTGCAGGGACCAGCTCTGAGTGAAGGGTACTGGAGAGATGAACTCACTGGTCCATTTTTCCAGCCCAGCAGACACCCTCAGGACTTTTTTGGGGGGAGATGGAGAAGCCAACCTAGTTCCAGCCAAGGCAGTTTTACTTACCTTAGTAGAAAAGGAGATTCTAATCCTGTATCGTTCATTCAATACCTCTATATCCTTGGGTCAGCAAAAACAAGGGAAAGCCTCCACGAGGTGGATTGACACATTGAGCGCGACAATGGGCTTAAACATACGAATGATTGTGAGGATGGTGCAGAGCCAGGCAATGTGTAGTTCTATTATACATAAGGTCACTATGAGTCGGAGACAACTCCATGGCAACTAAAACAACAACACTATCTTTATTAGAGTTTTGTATTAAAAAATATATATACATCAATGGATGAATGGATAAACAAACTATGATACACACATACAGTGGAATACTCCACAACTATAAAGGTTGATTAGGAGTCCGGAAAACATCTTTCTTTTAACATGGATGAATCTGGAGGACATTATGCTGAGTGAAATAAGTCAATCACAAAAAAAAAAAAAAAAAAACATTGTGTGGTCCCATTATTATAAAAAAGCAAGAATAGATATACACATAGAAAGCAATATTCTTTGATGGTTACGAGGGACGGGAGGAGAGAGGGGGAATCACTTTCTAGATAGTAGACACGGGATACTTTCGGTGATGAGAAGAACAAGACCAGATACGGGTGAAATCAGCACAATTTGACCAAGGTAAATAGAAACACTAAGAAGAACACAAGAAAAAGGGACAGTTTTGTTAAATGCTATAACACATACGATTTTGCAAGAACAGTAAAAAACAATCAAAAAATATGTGTATGGTTATGTGTGTAGATATGGATGCATATCTGGGTATAGGAAGGCACGTGAATAAATGCATGTGCATGTATAGGTGTATCTGTAAGCATATGTATATATAAGTTTGTGTGTACTCCATATGTACCCACATAGATAACAAACCACATAGCGGGCACAGTTATGGAGCCTACCCAGACATATCCAGACAACTCACGGCATTGGTTTACTGGGTTAGAAGCTTGGGACCATAGTCGAGGGGGACAATTTAGTCAATTGGCACAACAGGGTTCACAAAGATAATAATGTTCTATATCCTAGATTGGTGAGTAGCATCCGAGGCCTTAAAACTTTTGAGCAGCCATGTAAGATACAGCTATCGGTTTCTACTGGTATGGAGTAAAAGAGGATGAAGGAAATTAAAGACTCAAAGAAGAAACTGGTCCACAGGAGTAATCGCCCACATGAACCACAGCCTCCTCTATCCTGAGATCAGAAGAACTAGATGGTGTCCGGCTACCTCTGCCGACCAGTCTGACCAGGGACATGATTGAAAGTCCCAGATAGAATAGGAGAAAAATGTAGAACAAAACTCAAATTCCTAAAAAAGGCTAGACCTACTGGACCAATAGAGACTAGAGGAATCACCAAGACATTGCCCCAAGATAACTTTTGAACTTGGATTTGAAGCTATTTCTGCAAGTCACCTTTCAGCCAAATAGATTGGCTTATAAAAGAAAATATCATCCGTGAGTAATGCGCTCCCTTAAACAATTAATTATATATGAGACCAAACGGTCAACATTTACCCAGAAGCAAGGATGAGAAGGCCAGGAGGGGAAGGGAAGCTAGATCAATGGAAACAGAACAAACAGAATGGAAATGAGAATGCTGACACACTGTAAAAATTGTAACCAGTGGCACGGAAAAATTTGTATAAAAATCGTTAAATGGAAACAATTTGCTATGTAAACTTTCACCTAAAACACAATAAAATGTTATTAAGAAAAATAATATATACTCGATGTAAAGGATGTTTCCTTTCCCTTACTCCTCCTATGTCATCCCCCAGAGGTAGCCAAATACCAAATACATACAATTCTGTGACATTCACATTTTCCTTATTTGGTATAGTAGCTGCCTAGCATTGCATTTTATGGCTGATCTATAATTTATTTAACCCGTCCCTTAGTTGAAAAAGTTCAAAGTGTTATATGCATTATATTATGCAGTCTACTTTTGTACGTGCTTGGTTTTTTTCCATAATAAAAGTGTTTAAAAGTTACTGTGCACCCTGGTGATAGGGAACACAAGGTGGAGTAAGGATTTTCTTGATGTGTTGTGAGATTGTTAACCATTGTCATAGGGCAAAATGTGTAGTAACTGTTAAATGAGAAACTATTTTGTTCTGTAAGCCTTCATCTTAAGTGAGAATAACAGCACAGTTGGAAGAGCGTAGTCAATGTCACTGAACTGTGTATGTAGAAATTTTTGAAACGGTGTATCTTTGGCTATCTGTATTTTCATCAAAAAAAAAAAAAAGGTTGAGAATTTAGAGGCTTAATATGTTGTGGGGTTGTTAACCAATGTCATAGAACAACATGTGTACTACTATTTCATGAGAAACTATTTGTTCTGTAAGCCTTCACCTGAAGTACAATAAAATATAAAAAATAAAAATAAAAAAAAATAAAAACGGAAATGACTATACAAAAAAAAAAAAGTTACTGTGCATAAGTAGCTTAAAAATCAAAAGTACTAAAAGGCTTCTGTATCCGTTTCCTGTGGCTGCTATAACAAATCACCACAATATCACAAATTTGCTGGCTTAAAACAACTGATATTTATTCTCTCACAGTTTTGGGGGCCAGAGGTCTGAAATCCTGCAGGGTCCCACTCAGTTAGAGGGCTCTAGGGAAGAATCCGTTTTTGGCCTTTTCCGACTTCTGGAGCCTGTTGGGTTTCCTGGATTTGTGGCCACATTGCTCCAATCTCTACCTCCATCTTCACATTCCCTTCTCCTTCGTGTGTCTGTCTTCTCCTGTCTCAAATCTCCTTCTGCCTTTTTCTTATAAAGACACTTGTCATTGGATTTATGGCCCACCTGGAAAATCCAGGATGATCTTATCTCAAGATCTTTACCTAATTACGTCTGCAAAGACTGTCTTTCCAAAGAAGGTCATATTCACAGGTTCCAGGGATTAGGATGTTGACATAGCTTTTTAAGGACCATCATTCAACCCACTACAGCTTCTAACAAAAAATAGCAATCTCTTACCTCTTATATGGCCAGAATGCTTCTTAGAAGCGAGGATGGTGAGACTTCATGTCACATACTTTGGACATGTTATCAGGAAGGACCAGTCCCTGGAGAAGGACATTGTGCTTGGTAAAGTTGAGGGTCAGTGAAAGAGAGAAAGACCCTCAATGAGATGGATTAACACAGTGGCTGCAACAGTGGGTTCAAACATAGCAACGATTGTGAGGATGGTGAGGACCAGGCAGTGTTTTGTTCTGTTGTACATAGGGTTGCTATGAGTCAGAACTAACTCAAGGGCACCTAACAACACCACCTCTATCTCATCCTTCAGAGGCAACTGTGGTGAAATGAATTTCTTTATGTGGCTTTTTGCCTTGGTTCTTTGGGAAAACAGCTTGAGAGATTTTTCCCCCAAGCCTTAGTTTTTTACCCCGGAGGGTTTGTTAATTTTGTCTAGGTTGTTGGACATTTCCTGGGTAAGCTGTAAACAATTTGGTTTTTGGTTTTTGTCTGGTCCTAGGCTGCAGCCTGCCCTGTGATTGGTATGCACCTTGTAAGGATTGGTCAATAGACTATGCAAATGAGGTGACTATAGCCTACTATGCAAATGAAGTGTCTGTGGACTACTGAGAGGGGATTGGTCAGTTTGTGGTCCCACTCACTGGGAGGGGCCATGCCTTGAAATTGACAAGGAATTGAATATATATATGCAGCCAACCCCACAGAGGTATTTCAGACAGAAAGCAACAGGAAGAGAAGCAGAAGGAAGAAAGAAGAAGCAGAAAGAGAGAGGAGGCAAGGAGCTACCTAAAAGAGCTGTAACACGGATCAAGGGCTGTAGCACTGAAGGTGGCGACAGGCCTGGAAGGGACCCAGTGGCAGAACTAGTGGTGACAGATGGCAGGGCCAAGAAGAGGGCTGTCCTCAGGGGGCTGAGAGGAGCTGAGAGGAGCTGAGAGAACTGTCCTGCACTGAAGAAGGCAGACTTTGCCTACATGCTTCCTGATCCAGAGTTGTAGCCTGTTGATCCTGATCCTGAGTTGTACCCTGTTACTTCCTTAATAAACTACTAACTCTAAGTATGGTCTGATGCTACTACTATTACTATTACTACTCCCATCCTTTTACAGCAACTAACAACATTTTTGGAGCCATGTGGCACAGTGGTTAAGAGCTTGGCTGCTAACCAAAAGATGGGTAGTTTGAACCACCAGCTGTTCCTTGGAAACCCTATGGGGCAGTTCTACTCTGTCCTATAGGGTGGCTATGAGTCAGAATCGACTCAATGACAATGGGTTTAACAACATTTTTAGCTCTTTCTTTTGGGATTTACCTCCATGTTTTTAACTTTTTCTTGATTTTATCTATTGACGTGCTTTTATGATGGATGAGGATATTTTAGCTCCTGTACACCTTCTCTTCCTCTCCCCCCATTCTTCCAATATAATTATATCACAGATTTCAGTTAAATCCGTGTTCATTGTTATTATTATGATTCCTGATGAGCCAAGTAGCAGCATTTCCTTTTTTTATAACTTGGGTTTTCTTAAAAAACAGAGTTAATAATTGCTTCATTTAAAATTAAAGATCTTTTAAAAGTCTTCCCCTACCCTCTAAGCAGCTTTCTAAAATGCCTCAGTACAGTGTTACACACAAAGTCAAACTTCTCTGGATTTATCAGTCCATTTTTCTTCCTCTCTTCTGCACTAACAACATGGGATTCCCCGAAGCCCCTGTCTTTCTCTAATTTTGACAGAATACATCCTCCTGTAGCTTCCTGAGAAAGGACACACTTAAGAGCTTTAAGGCATTTGTTCCTTGTCATGGAGTGAATTGTGTCCCCCAAAAATATCTGTCAACTTGGCAAGGTCATGATTCCCAGTATTGTATGATTGTGGTATTTCTGTTATAGCAGCACTAGATGACTAAGACAGTCCTGAAAATCTCTCTCTTCTACTTTTACTTGAAAATAATACCCAACATTTGCCTGGGTTATAACATCTAGGTTGAACTGAATTTCCCCTCAGGATTGTGAAGGCATCAACTCACTGTCTTCAGGCTTCCATTGTTGCCATTGAAAAATGTTATGACATTGTTAGTCTGTCCCCCTCCCCTTTCTGGAAGATTTTTAGGATTTTCTCTTTAGTCCGGTATTGTGAAATTTCACAATGAATGTATCTTAATAATGCTTTTAATTCACTGTATTGGACACTCAAGGGGCATTTCAATATGAAGACTCAGGTCTTTCAATTCTAGGCAATTTTCTCTTTTTCTTAAGTAAATTCATTTTTACCAATTTCTTTTTTCTCTCTGTCTTGACTTCCTATCACCAGATATTGGACCTTCTGCATTAATTCTCTAATTTGTTGTCTTTTTTTGCTCTTCTTTAAAGTTTTCTTTTGCTCTCTTTGTTATCTGTTTCCTCCTGTTGGTTTGTTTGAGTCTCTCCTTAAATGTTCAGGCTTTTCTCAGAAATGTCTGGAGACATTTGGCTGTCTGTTTGTATTTTAGAGTGAAGTACTGCAAAACCGATCGGAAGCCGCTGTGCTATGCACTTGTGAGGTCCGGAGATGATGTATAGTCATCTGGTGGCTAGATGGTTTTTCATTGGGGACCCCCTTTCCTAAAGTCAGCTTCTATAGGTCTTTATCACCTCTTTGGTTTAGTTTCTCCAGAGAGTAAACCTCAGGGCAGCTGGTGGGAACCTGGGGGTCCAGCTGTTCTCCATACGGACTTCCAAACAGTTTCTCTGTTGTCAGCCCCCAGGCCCATTTTCCATGATGCTTCTAATTCCTGAATCTTTCTGGTGTTCTCTGGGACAAATCTGCTTCTTGTTGTAACCTCCACCCCACCTCCAGGCATTTAGGTTTCACCTTCTTCCTCCCTGTTAGACCACTTACCATTCGTCCATTCACTTTCTATCTTCATAGACTGTGGTTTGAGGCAACAGTTTGAGCCCTACTTGCATCCAAGCTGAGTGTGTGCTTCTCTTTCTTTCTTTTCTTTAATATTTAATTTTATTGTTGGTGAAAATATACACAGCAAAATCCACTTCCATTCCACAGTGTCTAGACACAACGATCAGTGACATTGGTTACATTCTTCACATTGTGTCAACCTTCTTGTTATTTCTGTTCTAGTTGTTCCATTTCTATTTACTTAAACTCCCTGTCCCCCAAACTTCTCCTCTATGCTTTAAAATAGCTGTTGACCCTTTGGTTTTATATAGTTTTTTTTTTTTTTTTTAATGCAGTCCTCAAGGGTGACAATCTTTACTCTTTGAGCTGGACTGTTACTTAGTTTAAAGGTGACTTCAGGGGGTAGTTTCAATTCAAGGTTTGAAGAGCAACTCAGGGCTACAATCTCCCGGACTCCTCCACCCTCAGTAGTTCCAGTAAGTGGATTCTTTAAAAATTTGAAGTTCTATTCCACATTTTTCTCCCTTTTTATCAGGATTCATCTATTGTGTTCCTGGTCAGAGCATTCAATAGTGGTAGCCAGGCACCATCTAGTTCTGATCTCAAGGTGGAGGAGGCAGTGGTTCATGGAGATAATAGTCCTGTAGTCCATTTCCTTCGGTGATTCTTGAGTTTCTTCTTTCTTTTTTGTTCCAGACAAATGAAGACCAATAGTTGAATCTTAGACTTAGATGGCTGGTCATAATCTCCATTTCTTGTTCTTGATGTTTCACGTGATTTTTTTTTCTAAATTTATTTATTTTGTTGTTGTTGGGAATATACACACCAAAACATACACCAATTCAACAGTTCCTACATACACAATTTAGTGACATTGATTACATTATTCGAGTTGTGCAACCATTCTCACTCTCCTTTTCTGAGTTGTTCCTCCCCTATTAACATAAATTTACTGCCCTCTGAGGTTCTTATCTAATCCTTCAAGTTGCTGTTATCAATTTGATGCCATATAGTTCTTAAAAGAGCATAATGCTGAAGACAGGCCTTTTTTTACTAGTTAAGCTAAACTATTGTTGGATTTTACGATGACTTCAGGGGATTTTTCCGGTTTAAGGTTTAAAGATTATCTTAGAGCAGTAGTTTCAGACGTTTATTCACCCTCCACAGCTCCAGAAAGTCTGTAGAGTCCATGAGAATTTGAAATTCTGTTCTGCATTTTTCCCCTTTTGATTAGGATTCTTCTATGGAATCTCTGATCAAAATGTTCAGTAACGGTAGCAGGGCACCATCCAGTTCCAGTTTCATGACAAAGGACGCAGGTGTTCATGGAGTTAGTTAGCCACACATTACATATCCTCCTCCTATTCCTGACTCTCCTTCTTCCTCCATTGGCTCCACGTGAATAGAGATCAGTTATTGTGCCTTGGCTGGCTGCTTGTAAGCTTTTAAGACCCCAGGCACTACACAACAAACTAGGAGGTAGAACAGAAGCACTAAACATGTTATTAGGCCAATTAACTGGGATGTCCCATGAAACCATGTCCCTAAACCTCCAAATCAAGGTTGCATGATTATTAAGAGAAGCAGCAGGAGGGAAGATCCTGGCTCTGCCAACTTGCAATTGCCTAGGTCCTCAATAGCACTTCATGTTCCTGTTTGCAGTAACCTTTTGGAGCTGGGTCATTTTCTCTAATATAGAGAGGGGAACTAGGCCCAGTGAGAAAGTGGGCCCTCAACCACTGAAGAGTTTTATGTGGAGGCAGCCCTGGCATGATATCCACCCCCATTCCCACCCTACCCCCCATCCCTGCAACACACACACATACACAGAGGTGGTCTCTCTGATACCACCTGACCAACTCCCTCCAAGTGCTGCTGCTCAGCTGCCTTGCAGGGACCTTGGCATCCCCCCGTCTGGTGTCCATTTCCTGTCCATGTACTCTGGCCAAGTTCCCAGCTCCAGGAGAGTCCACAGCAGCGTCTGTAGCCAAGGATTCATATTGTTGACAAGGTGGAGCTATGTGCATGTTTTATTAAGTTTGCCTCTTCTGCAGGAGGCTTAGGGAATTTCCAGAAGATCACTGTCAGCTGAAGCTGTCTAGTGGCGGAGACCAAGAAGGGATGGAGGAAAGGATTAAAAGGCAAAAGCTTCCATGTGAAGCTCATTTCTATTGCCTTGATCTCCAGCTCCTGTTCCTCACCGACCCCAACTTACTCAAAGGTGGCTTTGTGGTCCCCTCCCTAGCCTTGGCGCCTTGTCAGCTGCCTCTTTGAGCGCTACTGTTTATTCCTGCAGCCTTCCTCCCCCAACCTGAAAACTCTGACGGTGGGTAGCTTGGGTGCCATCTCTGCTGGCATTTAGTTTATGGATTTCATTAGCTCAAGTGAGGATTTTTGTTTTTAAATAAGTGTCCTAGCCATAGGACAAAGGGCACAGAGTTTGTTTTTGTTTGTTTGTTTTCTTTTAAGTGCAACTAATGAATTAAAAACCACTGGGGGTTACTGGCCTTTAAAGAGAATCTCCAGAAGGCTACTAGCCCCAGGTTCTTTTTGAGACTATTGAATCTCTGACTCTTGGGTTCCACTCCAGTCGTATCAATTCCCTACTCTGTGCTGAACAAACAAACAAAAAATTGTAAACAGCAAAGTTGGGGGAGACAAGTGAAGGAGCTCTTGCCAAGTTTTGAGGATTAAGAAACAGAGAAGAGTGGCCACATCTCCAGAGCCAGGACATCTCCCAGTAAGGAGAGGGCGCCACTGTTCTGCATTTGGAATCCAGTGAGCTTATAGACACTCAAACCTGGAAGAGGCACAGTCCTTTGTTTTACAGATGAGGAAACTGAGGCCTAAAGCCGGTGGAGTGGGATTAACATGCAAAGGGTCACACAGCTGGTTGATAGCAGAGCCCAAAGCACACGGCCCTGGTCTTCTCACTTACTGTTCTGTGCTATTTCCTTTACACTCCCTAAGAAACCAAGCTGGGAATTTAACCCACCAGGTGATGATGAGCAGGGCTGACAACTCCAGCATTTTTGCTTCTCCGATTGCCTAGCTAGGGCCAGAGTCATACTGGGATAGCATGCACGGGTAGGTGGGGTTTATCTTCAGGTGTCCCTCATCATGTCTTTGCCCTTTCAGCAGCCAGAGGTGCTCCTCAGCAGGAGGAGGCCCATCTCATTAACTCATTCCTCTCCAGGGAGTACAGAGAGGCAATGCTTATCATCAAGAAATGAATCAACTCTTAGAATATCACTCATCATTGCCCTTAAATGAGCAGGCTATTTCAGGGTTACTGATAAGGAAGGGCAGTCTCAGAGTCCTTACATTGTGGTTTCCAAACTTGGATTATTTATATCCCATCTGCACCATTTTCACACCTTGTATTCGACTTAAACATATATTTCATATTTCTCTTTATGTTGCCTCACCTTTTTAATGTATTTATTTTTACTGTCTCAGGAAAGTAAATGTTATGGACTTATTGATCTCCAGATTATAACATCTGTGTCTTAGACTGAGAGTGGAAAAGTGTACATTATTTATTAAAGTAAAATCTGTGTTGTTTCTATAATTTAAGCCATTTTAATGACTTTTTTACATTGATGATTATGTTGCTATAACAGAAATACCACAAGTGGATGGCTTTAACAAATTTATTCTCTCACAGTTTAGGAGGCTAGAAGTCTGAATTTAGGGTGCCAGCTCCAGGGGAAGGCTTTCTCTATCGGCTCTGGGAAAAGGTCCTTGTCATCAATCTTCCTCTGGGTCTAAGAGTTCCTCAGCATAGGGACCCAGGGTCCAAAGGATGCGCTCCACTCCCAGCTCTTCTTTCTTGGTGGTAGGAGGTCCCCCTCCTCTCTGCTCGATTCTTTTGTATCTCAAAAGGGATTGACTCAAGGTATAACCTAATCCTTTTAGATTGTGTCCTGCTGCATTAACATAACTGCCTCTAATCCTACCTCATTAAAATCATAGAGGTTAGGAGTTACAACACCTAGGGCAATCACATCAGATCACAAAAAGGTGGACAACCACACAATACTGCAAATCATGGCCTAGCCAAGTTGGCACACATTTTTGGGGGACACAATTCAATCCATAACAATGATCTTTAATAAAATTTTACAGACACCAAATAAACATGTATTTTAAAAGGAAACTTGATGTCATAACTACATATGGAAAACCAGATTCAATTGCCCTAAATAAAAGGTAACTATAAAAAGAAAGAGAATGACAAGACAGTTATTCTAGCTAGATTCCCTGTCCTGTTGAAGGCAGGATGTTAAAAAAGACCTGAATAACCTCACTATTCTCTGTTATTTGATGAATCAGGTGGGGTTGGGGGAATCTCTCTGTTAGTTTATTGTGGCTGCCATAACAAACTGTGTGGCCTAAAACAGCAGAAATTTGTTCTCTTACAGTTCTGGAGGCCGGAAGTGTGAAATGAAGGTGTTGGCAGGGCCATGCACTCTCTCGAGGTGTCTTGGAGGAATCCTTGTTCATGTCTCTCTCCTAGCTTCTGGTGGTTGCTGGCAATCCTTGTTGTTCTTTGACTTGTGGCTGCATCAGTTCCATCTCTGCCTCTATCATTACATGGCCTTTTTCCCCATAAGTCTGTGTGTTCACCCAGCCTTCTTATAAGGGTGCTGGTCACTGGATTTAGGGCCCACTCTAATCTATAGGGTCACCAGGAGTCAGAACCGACTCAACAGCAATAGGTTTTTTTTTTTTTTCTTTCTAATCCAGTAGGGTTGCTATGAGTCAGAATCAACTTCATGGCGATGGGTTTTTTTTTTTTTTTTCTAATCCAGTGTGACCTCTACTTGATGACCTCTGCAAAGGCCCTATTTCCAAATAAGGTCATATTCCCAGGTACTGGCGGTTGCAATTAGGACTTGAAGGTTTTTTTTTAATTGTTGTAAAAATATCTGTAACACAACATTTGCCAATTTAACATTTTTCAGGTATACCATTTAGTGATACCAATTACATTAATCATGTACAACCATCATCCATAATGGTTACCAAATTTCCCATCATCATAAACTAAAACCGCTTCTTAAACAATGGCTCCCACTTTTCCTCCACCTCCCACTTCTGGAAATGACGAATAAACTTTAAACCCATTGCCGTCTAGTCGATTCCAACTCATAGCCACCCTGTAGGACAGAGTAGAACTGCCCCATAGGGTTTCCAAGGCTGTAATGTTTACGGAAGCAGACTGCCACATCTTTCTCCCAAGGAGCAGCTGGCGGGTTCAAACCGTCAACCTTTCAGTTAGAAGCCAAGCGCTTAACTACTGTGCCACCAGAGCTCCTTAATAAACTTTAGTTTCTATATATTTGCCTATTCTAGATATTTCAAATAAGAGGGATCATACAATATTTGTCCTTTTGTGACTAACTTTATTTCATTCATCATGTTTTTAACCACCACTCTGTTTTCATCTGTCCTGGAAGAAGTACAGCCAAAATGCTCATTGGAAGCGAGAATGGCGAAACTTCGTCTTACGTACTTTGGACATGTCAGAAGGGACCAGTCCCTGGAGAAGGACATCATGCCTGGTAAAGTAAAGGGTCAGCGAAAAAGAGGAAGACCCTCAATGAGATGGATTGACACAGTGGCTGCAACACTGGGCTCAAACATAGCAATAATTGTGAGGATGGCACAGAACCTGGCAGTGTATCGTTCTGTTGTACACAGGGTTGCTGTGAGTCAGAACCGACTTGATGGCATCTAACAATAACAACGTATTCGAGGTTCCTCCATGTTGTAGCATGTATCAGGACTTCATTTCTCTTATGGCTGAGTAGTCTTCCATTGTATGTATATGCCACATTTTGTTTATCCTTTCATTCACTGATGGACACTTAGGTTGTTTCCGCCTTTTGGCTATCATGAATAGTGCTGCAATGAACATTAGTGTATGTGTGTATGTTTATGTCACTGTTTTCAAGTCTCTTGGGTATACACCTAGGAGTGGAATTCCTGGATTCATATGGTAGTTCTATGTTTAGCTTTATGAGGAATCACCAAACTGTTTGCCATAGCAGCTGTACCATTTTGCATTCCCACCAGCAATGGATAAAGGTTCCAATTTCTCCACATCCTTGCCAACATTTGTTATTTTTATTTATTTAAATTTAGCCATCCTAGAAGGAGTCCTGGTGGCATGGTGGTTAAGCACTCGGCTGCTAAACAAGTGGTCAGTGGTTGGAACCCACCAGCTGCTCCATCAGAGAAAGATGTGACAGCCTGCTTCTGTAAAAATTTACAGCCTTGGAAACCTTCTGGGGCAATTCTCCTCAGTCCTGTAGTGTCTCTAGAGCCTGAACTGACTTGACAGCAATGGGTTTTTTTTAGTAGTAGGAGTAAAGTCGTATCTCATTGTGGTTTTGATTTGCATCTCTCTAATGGCTAATGACATTGAGGATCTTTTCACATGCTTGTTGGCCATTCAGATATCCTCTTTGGTGAAATGTCTGTTCAAGAACTTCAGTGTATTTTTGAGGGAGACACAATTTAACTCACTACAGTCTCCCACAAGGAACTTGGGTCCCATACTTGGAAACACTCTTTATATGGTATCCCTTAGATGATGGCAGCCTTACAGGTGCCTCCTGGGTGTGGTTTAGGGATTGTGAATAATTCAAAAAGACATGGTCCTCACCCTAGGGAGTAAGACTAATACTTGTGAAAGGAGGGTGGAAAAGAAGAAACAGAATGGAATGCAGGATGTACAAACCCTGTAGTGCAGTGACACATCAGCAGATGGGTGACCGGTAAAAGAGGCAGCCCGGGGGCTTCTCGGTCCTAGCAGGAGAGCCTTCTGTGGGGCAGGTAGAGCTCACTGGGCAAGTTCACTATCCTCTGCCCCTTCTCCTCTCCACAAAGCCCAGGCAGGAGAACTTCTCACTAGTTTTACTAGTTTGGATGAGTCACTTAATTTTTCTGTCTGCTCATTTGTAAAATGGGGTTAAAGAGACCTATTCTGAGTATTACACAAGAGTGTCCTAAGGACAAAATTGAATAATGAATAAAAATGCACTTTTCCCACTGTTGGCTATGACTGTCACAAGGAGTCACACCAATTACTGATTAGTGTCTAAGGTGATGGGCATTAAGGAGAGTTTCTGAGATAGCACGGCATATGGGGCTCTGAGGAGAGAAAGCGGCCAGTGGGCCCCTCCCTCAGAGCACCCTAAGTGAAGGCAGTCAGGGCAGTTCAGAAGAGCAGAGTCCTGGGCTGCAGCCAGGCCCCCAAATCAGCCTCACTCTCCCCTGGTGCAGCTTAAAAGCAGGAGAACCTGTTGCCTCTGCTACAGCCACACCCAACAGAACTGGAAAATAAGTAGGCAGGTGGTTCATAGTGGCTTTCCCATCCTCCCTGTGCCCTCCAGGTACCAGGATCATCTATGACCGGAAATTCCTGATTGAGTGTCGGAACTCACCTGTGGCCAAAACACCCCCCCAGGACCTGCCCACCATTCCTGGGGTCACCAGCCCTGCCAGTGAGGCGCCTCCCATGGAAGCCAGGCAGAACCACCTACAGAACAGTCCAGAAGACAAGCCAGTGTGTGGTGAGTGGCTGGGCTTGGCCAGACTCTACCTTGAGAAGGGGAATGTATAAGGCTTATGGGCCTTATCCACTAGGGGGAATGATGGTGGCTCTGCCCCACCTTTTGTGGAGCAGCCCAGAGTCTAGAGGTTGGGGGCAGGGATGAGGAGGTAGAACTTTTATTGGTACCAACTTTCCCCATGAAAGGGGCCCAAGAGCCCCAGGAAAGGTGATCTAGTTAGTGGGGAGCTTGTTTGAAATGGCAGTGGCTTCACACAGCAACTTCCATAATCGTGCCCCTTTGTATAATTATCACGGAAGCATTACCACTCATCTGCGGCTCTTGGAATGCACCCATGATGTTCATGGTGCCTGAGACAACTTATCAAAGACGCGGTGTACTTGCCCTCTAGGAAATTACACGCCTACAGGATAAGAAACGCATCTGGGAGGTCTTCTGTCAGTTTTGGTCCGACAGTGGATTCTTTTTGAAGACAGGTAGAAACTGTGGCCAGTTGTTTCTGCAAGTTTGGCATTCAGTTGCTAGGTCCTTCCTGGTGTCCCCACCTCCCGATTAATCAGACCAGCTACCCTAGAGAGATGTGTGTAAGTGTTCTCTTTATGGCATTGTGACCAGCTTGCCAGAGTGAGCGCAGAGCTAAGGGAGGATGCCGTGTAAGCACTCCCAGACAGCCTGAGTCAGAGTGGAACCCCGTGACCCTTCACCCAGGGCAGTATACCAGGCCCAGACAGGAAACAGCTGGGCCAGGGGCTGGGCTTGCTCTGCCGACAGCAGCGGAAACTCATCAGGCCCACGGCCTACAGGATGTGATGCACAGACATTCTTAGGAGCCCCGTAGCCCAAGACAGATAACAACTGCCTTGCCTTTCAAGCTTGGAGAGCAGTGGTGGGGAGGGAGGTGAGCAGCAGCATGAGGGTGGAGTCAGGCATACACACAGCAATGTGAGAGATGTCACAAGGCAGCATGGTTAGCTGTCACTTGTTAAGGGAAGAAGGATGGATAGGTTCACATGGATAGCTGCAGTGTTTCCCTAACCTCCCCCAGCCCCATTTGCCTCAAACTACACACCGGGGCCCTGATGGCACAACGGTTAAGCACTTGGCTGCTAACCAAAAGGTTGGCGGTTCAAACTCTCTCAGCAGCTCTGCTAGAGAAAGACCTGACAGTTTGCTCCTGTAAAGATTACAGCCTAGAAAACCCTATGGAGCACTTCTACTCTGTCACATGGGGTTGCCATGAATCGGAATTGACTCAGTGGCACCCAACAACAAACACTGGAAGTTGAGGATGGGGTCAGTCAACACCGGAAGTTGTCAAGTCACCACTACCTGAAGGCTGCCCCTCACCCCCACTTGCATTCCCTTCCTTCCCAGTTTCTACAGCTGCTTTGGCCCAGAACAAATGCAGGATTGCCCCAGTGGTGCCCTGCAGGAACAGCTCTTAACCAAAACAATGGCCTAGTAGCCCTGTACAGTTATGAAGGGATGTGGTGGGGTGGGGGGCAGAGTTCTTCATTTTGATTCGCTGGATTTAAGAAGCCAAGCTCCTGCCCTTGAACTCACATATTTGTGCATATATAACCAGAAGAGGTTGGTTGTGTCCATGGGGGGGTGCCAGAGCAGGCATTTTCCTATAAAACCTTGGAGTAGCCCCACGCAGGAGATTTGTAAAGAAGGCAGTTCTATTAAAAAGAAAAAAAAAAATCTGCCGTAGTATGAATTACTTGGAAATTTTGGTAGAAAGAGGAAGGTGAGGGCAGTGAGTGGCTGAATTTACCACAGGATTAGGCTATTCTACGGGCAATTAGATGTATGCCTGGTAAGCTATGGTACCATTTTCTAAACCAAAAATCAGGACATGTACTTGGAAAATTTTCCAGTTTAAGGAATATTTTTCTATGAAGTTGTACAAAGGCATGAAAATAAAATCAAACGTAACCACTTACCCTTATTAAAATAATAAAAAGTATACAAACTTCAGGACTGTCACCTCTCCTATGGGGAAACCTGTTCCCTGCTCTTCCTTTGAGATTGGGGAAGAGGATACAGTTAGAAAGAAACCCTTAAAGCTTGTGTTTCCAGGAATTCCTGCTTTAGTCCTGCGCCTGCTCCACGCTCGCTGGCAACATAAACCTGGCCCCTGCTCTTCTTATAGGAATAACAGAATGAAAAACTAGCGCCTCTTCCTGGGTTCCTTTGCTCATCTGGCCCTCTGGTCTTTTCTCTCCCAGGTGAAGAATCACAGTTTGAGATGGACATTTAGAGGACCAGCCATCGGAGCGAGCAATGCCTCTGAGCCCCTCAGGCCCTTCTCGGGAGAAGAACTGCACCAGCTGGGTCTTAGGAATGTTATCGCCCTGGGAAGGCATCGGGTGTGTGGGGTCGGCCACCCGGCCCTCTCCTCCGTCACTCAGGGCACCTGCTCCCCTTCCCCTTAGTAAGCACCAGCAGATACCTCCATGTGCCTCTGGATGCAGAGCTGCCACCCTAAGCGGAGTGACTCTCGTGAGCATACCCCCGCAGCTGAGGGGCCGGAAGTGGATACGGAGGAGCCCTTCTGACTGATGGTCTTGCTCTTCCAGCCCCATCCTCTGGGGGTGCCCCTTCCTTAGGTTGGTGTGCAGTGGGAAAGCATCCCTAGCCCTCCTTCCCCAGAGAGGAAATAAAAGCCACCTTTACCCTGGGGCCAAGAGTTGGGCCCTGTCTGAGCTCTTTTCGGCTTCATGTGATAACTAACACCAGCTACTATTCATACCGTGCTTTTAAAGCACTTACCTATCCCACATTATCTCATTTGATTTTCACACTGATCCTGTAAGGTAAGTAGAGCAAGCATTACTGTCCTCACTCTACAGGTGAGAAGATGGGCCAGGGAAGTTAAAACCACACAGCTAGTAAATGACAGGGGACTGGGTTCAAGCTCTGCTACTCTGTCTCGGGTGTTTCAGTGGTAGGAGCTGCCTCTCTTCTGGGCTCACCCACCCCTCAAGCCCAAGCCTGTTAAGTGACCCTGTCACACTCCCCATCAGGGTCCATTCCATGTGAGAGTCAAAGGAAAAGCCTGAGCCTCAGGGCACAGCAGAGTCTAACTGATCCATGTACACCAGGTGTTTTCTGAGTGACCCCTTTGTGTGAGCTGTCATGGGGGATGCCAACCCGAGACAAGCTCTCAGCCTTGGGAATGTCACTGAAACGTAAGATTTGCCTATAAGAAAAAATAGCATAAGAGACAGCAAGATTGCGTATGATTGGTTACCAGGGAGTGCTCCATGGAAGTGTTTTGCAAGTGCTAGAAGCTTTGTGGAGGAGGTGGCATTGCAGCTGGGCCCTGACAAATGAGTGGGTAGGGGAGGCAGGGCCAGTGTTACAGAGGTCAGGTGGTCTTGGGGAACCAGGATGTGTAAGGACAGGACAGCAAGAAGCTTGCTTTGGCCAGACCAGGCAACTTGTGTGGGTGGGGATGGCTTTTATAAAAGCCCCAAAAGGGCCAGATTTCTAAGGCCTTAAGTGCCAGGCAGAGATCATTGCTAAGAAGCAATAGGTGTTTCTCATTAAAGGATATGCTGGGGGATGGATGGCCTTTGCACAGAGGCAGTGGCTGACATGGATTTTACAAGCTCCAGGCTCGTAACACTTAGATAAATCTCCCTTGATTGGCCTCCTCTATACCTGAGTAAAGGAGCCCTGGTGGCACAATGGTTATGTGCTCAGCTGCTAACCGGAAGGTTAGCTGTTCAAATCCACTAGCCACTCCACAGGAAAGAAGTCCTGGCGATCTGGTCCTGTAAAGATTACAGCCCAGGAAACCCTACGGGGCCACTATCAGTTGGAATCAACTTGACAGCACACAACAATAACAACAGCTGAATAGATGGCCGGTGAAAATAAGGGAAACCTTCAGTGAGATGGGTTGACATGATAGCCACAACAATGAACTCAAACACCAATGATCATGAAGATGGCGCAGGACCAGGCAGTGTTTCATCTGTTATACGTAAGGTTTTCGTGAGTCAGAGCTGACTTGGTGGCAACTAACAACAACAACAAAGAGCTGAGTTGGAGCCCCCTCTCTTCCCAAGGACTATAAAGGCAGCTAGAATCTGTGCCTGGTGTGTGGAAGGGCCTGGCTATGGGAGGTGTGTTAACTCTAGGCACGCCTTTCCATATGGGTGGGAAAAGTGAGGCTAGGGATGGATGGGCCACCACCAGAGCAAAGACACTGAAGTTCCAACTAGGAACAAATAAGGGATTGCCTCAGCCTTCCCAATCCCTTAGCTGTCCAGTAAAAGCAGCCCACTCTCCCCTCCTGGCGTCTTGAAGCAGACCAGAGGTCTTGCTCACCAGTCTGCGTGATCAAGTCCACTCTCCTTGTCTGCACATCTCAGGGTCCAGCAGATGGGATATAAAATTGACTTCCCTGATAGTTTCGGTGCCACAATAACAAAACGGATCAGAAGTTGTGTTCCTTTCCCACTGAGCAAGTATGCTCCAGGAGACCTCTGTATTTATTTCTTGGGATCGATTCTGGCTGGGTGCTTTGGAGATGAGCAAAGATCTACAAGAGTCCTTGTCTTCATGGAAGTTAAAATCTAGTTGGGGAGGGGAGACTGCTGTGGTTCAACTGAACATTCCAGTGTACTAAGACTTAAAGCTTTTTGAGAGATGCTCACTCACTCCAGGAGACCATTACAGTTGTCCTCTGGCATCACCAAAACCATTAAAGTTGGGGAGCCTGCTGACAAATGTCAAACAGATGCCATGTACCATGAACCTGCTGTAATTAAGAAAAAAAAAAGTTTTAAGCCATAGTGTGTGTTATGAAGGAACTTACAAGCTGATCTGTAGGTAAGATGTACTGTGAATAGTAAAAGGACACGCAGAAATGTCATAAAGCAATGTGTGACCATCCAATGAGTGGTGGTGGTATCAGTGCCACCAGTTAAAGGAATCTGAGGTCTGGGAAGCCTTTACAGAGGGGGCCAAGATGGGTCTGGTAGAGTTTTAATTCAGTTTTGGAGTTGGCTGCTGGTTTAGTAATTGCTCAGAGTGAGGGTGAAGGCCAAACTGAACCTTGGGGAATGCTCCTGGGGAGCACGAGGGGAATACAGGGAGCTGAACTGCCAGTGATTTTCCCACCTCCCGCTGCTGTTGGCACAGCTGTGGGTATTCCCCCAACCCTAGGCAGCCAAGACTGATGTACTGACTGCAGCCATCTTCCTCTCAGCACCCTTTAGTGCGATGTTCATTAAGAGGACTCGGAAAGGAACAGACATGACCAACCAAGAAGGGCGAGTTCATCTCGAGACCCATTAACACCACCTTGATTCTTGAAATAAATAGAACAAAGCCTCCTTTCTCATCTGCAGCAGATTAAATGAACACCAGAAAGTACCCAAACCCATTGCTGTCGAGTCGATTCCAACTCTAGTGACCCTATAGGACAGTAAACTGCCCTAGAGGGTTTCCAGGGAGCAGCTGGTGGATCCGAACTATCGACCTTTTGGTTAGGAGCCCAGCTCTTAACCACTGTACCACCAGGACTCCACCAGAAAGTAAGGTACCCTCTTTTCCTGCAGGTTAAGTGCGACCCCTGAAGATTAGGGTTTCTTGAATTTCAGACATTCCAAACAATATGACTTGGATGTATCCTGGAAGGAGAGTGGGCTTCCGCAAAGTGAAGGTGAATCACATCTCCCCCAACTGCTGTTCAGAGGCCACAGCATAGGAAGCTGTTTTTTGAAAGGAGGAACCTTCAAGATATCTTTATTTGTTCCGTAGGTTCTAATAAGAGAAACACTGTTTTTAAATTGGTGGTTACAATACATACTAAATTTAGTGCTGCCCCCTGCTGAAAGAGTACATTAAAACAAGGAAGCCTGCATCTCAGAAACCCATCAGGTTAGGTGAAGAAGGCTCATGTATTCTAGACCTGAGCACCCTTCTCCACATTATCTCTTTTGAGATTATGAGACTGGACCCTTATTCTCTGAGAGAACACTGAGGGAGAAGTTTTCAGACACAGTGACCAGAGGTGAATTGTGATGGAGCAGAACCAGCGTTAGAGTAGGACACTCCTACATTGCCCAGATCTGGTTTGGAGCCAACTCGTTACAGCTCTGCTTCCTCCCTTCCACCAAGCATTCACAGCCATGCATATGGCCATATTGCCTTCTGGCTCCCAGCTCACTACTCAGGCCAGCAGTAGCCAGCAGACTATCTGCCAAGGAACTCCAGTTGGGAATAAAGTTTACACTTTTGCAGCTCTTCTCAAAACCACAGCGTCCACCATTAGGTTGCATTTAAAGCTCATTACCTTCTTTTCCTAGTCACCCCACCCTAATACGGGAGAAGCAAGACTACCTTCCAAAAGGGCAGTCAGGACTCTGAGCTGTTTAAAACTCCTTCCTTAGCCTGTACAAGGTCAGTTCAGATTTGCACTGGAATCACAGATATAAATGTAGCCATTGTTTACGTAATCCCCCAACTCCTGGAGTGGTTTCAGCTTCTGAACCCACCTAGAAGCCTATTCACAGCTGTGATTCCTAACTCCTAAGCTGAGCCTCTAACTCCAAAGAAGGACATGTACAGCATGTTAGAAAGCCCTGATGCACTGCAAAGCAGCACTGACACCCAAATTCTCTTTAAACCTGCTGAACTTCACCATGTACGGTCTTACTCAATTCACTGACAAATTATGCTAGTGGTGCTAATCTGATTCTGGGGAAAAGTAGCATGAGCTCCTCTCCCCTTTCCTCCATACCAAAAACCAAACCTGTTGCCATCGAGTTGATTCTGACTCATAGTGACCCTATAAGACTAGTAGAACTGATCCACAGGGTTTCCAAGGAGCAGCCTTTTGGTTAGCAGCTGAGTTCTTAGCGATTGCACCACCAGAGCTCCCTTTGCTCCATAAAAAAAAAAAAAAAAAACCACACTCGTTGCCATCGAGTCAATTCTGACTCAAGCAACCCTACAGGGCAGAGTAGAACTGTCCCATAGGGTTTCCAAGGAGTGGCTGGTGGATTCAAACTGCCAAACTTTTGGTTAGTAGCCTGAACTCTTAACCACTGTGCCACCAGGGCACCAAAGAAACAACCCTGTTGTCATCGAGCCAATTCTGACTCATAGTGACCCTATAGAACAGAGTAGAACTACCCTGTAGGTTTTCCACGGAGCAGCTGGTAGATTCGAACTGCTGACCTTTTGGTTAGCAGCCAAGTTCTTAACCACTGCTCTACCATGCGTCCAAGGAGTTTCCTCCATAAAACCAAAACCAAACCTGATGCCGTCAAGTCGATTCCAACTCATAGCAACCCTAAAGGACAGAGCAGAACTGCCCCATAGGTTTTCCAAGGAGTGCTTGGTAGATTTGAACTGCCAACCTTCTGGTTAGCAGCTGTAGCTCTTAACCACTACACCACCAAGGTTTCCTTTCCTCCATAGGTGGTATCTAAATCAGAACAGCCTTTGCAATGCAAAGGGCCATCCCCATTGCCCAGGCACAAAAGAAATTTTTTTGTGGGGAGGCACTTTGTGGTGCCATCTTCACGTCTTAGTCAGCCCTAGGTATGGGGATCTCAAAGGGAGGAACAAAATGGCACCACCCTTCTTTCCTGTAGTCAAGATATATTAGAAAAAGCCACTCATAGTACTGAGTAAGGTTAGGCAGAGCCCTCTACACCAACAAATGTTTATGAAATGAGTAGATACTCCCTCTGTCCACAGGGTGTCCTATTCAGTGCCTCCAACCAGAACCTTTAGCCACTGGCTCCTCTCTCTCCCTCCTGGAGATTCCAGCTCTTTCTTCCTTAAGACTTGACAGCTTCCTTCACATTTCTCCAGGGTTGAGAATAAGCCATCTCAAACAGGAACAACATTATCAGTCCAAGGAAGAACTGTTGACCCTGGCCTGTCAGAGAGCTGGCTGGCCATGTGTAGCACTCACTCATGCTGATATGCAGGCAAACACTTCCCACAGCTGCTGCAGTGACCATGTAGATTGCGGATTCAGCGTGGATAAGGGGCAGAGGGCCCTGGCTCTTGGGTCTGTATCACGAGAACATAAATCTATGAGTGCGTAGCTCCATTAAAGTGTATAATTCAGTCAGAACCATTTGCTAAGAAAGACAAATAAAGGAGGTCATCACATTGTGTCTTTCAATGCTGAAATCATTCCATGGAGTCCATCTACCCCTCAATAAAGCAGGCCCACCCAGGTTTTCCCTACATTGCGTCCCCTCTGATAACTGCTGTCCTCTTGTCCTTTCCTGTATGTTTGAGTTTCTTGTACTACCCGGCTTCATTTACACTGAGCTCCATCACTACTCACCCCCTGCAATTCCAACAGAACAACCAATTACCACACCCTGATCAGAACTTTCATGACTGAATAAAGGGGAAAACTTAACCTCACTCCCTGCCCACCTTTCCGGCCTTCAACACTTCTCAGGACCTCTCACCAGAGACTGGCCTACACCATGCAATCTAAATAGGCTTCATCACTAACTCCCTGAGGAACTGCAAGAGACAGAACGCAACTGATTGCTTGCATACACACCACTTGGCACTCAGAATGGGCCCCACACTTCCAACTCTTCTCCCTTTCCCAGCTCATCCTCTTGCCCATCATCCTACTATGTCAGTAGTCCTCAAACTTCAGTGTGCATCGGAATGACCTGGAGGGCTGGCTAAAACAGACTGCTGGGCTCCACCCCAGACTTTCTGATGCAGTATGTCTGGCGTGGGGCCTGGGAATTTGCATTTCTAATAAGTTCCCAGATGATGCAGATGCCGCTAGTCCAACAACCACATCTTGACCTGAGAACTACCTAATTTCAGAACATCACCTTTACTAGTCCAGTGATCACACCAAGCCTACATTCCACTACAAAGGGCCAGAGCAGAGAACCAGCTTATTGGTACCCCTTTATGCCTATTCTAGACATTTCATATAAGTGAGATGGCACCATATTTGTCCTTTCCTGACTCACTTATTTCACTCAGCATAATATTTTCCAGGTTCATCTGTTATAGCATATGTCAGCACTTCATTTCTCTTTATGACAGAGTAATATTCCATTGAATGTATGTACCACATTTTGTTTATCCATTCATTTGTTGGTGGACATTTAAATTGTTTCTACCTTTTGGCTATTATAAAAAGTGCTGCAGTGTGGTGTAGAGATTTCTGTTTACATTCCTGCTTTCAAGTCTTTTGGGATTGTTAGGTAGTTATCTGTTTAACTTTTTGAGGAACTGCCACGCTGTTTTTTCATAGCAGTTGTACCATTTTGCATTTTGCATTGCCACCAGCAATTTCTCACCAACATCTTGCCAACACCTGTTCTTTTCTGGTTTTTTGATCATAGTCAGTCTAGTGAGAGTGAAGCGTTATCTCATTCTGGTTTTGATTTGCATCTCCCTAATGACCTCCACAGGAGCCCTGGTGGCATAGTGGTTAAAGCACTCAGCTGCTAACTGAAAGGTTAGCAGTTTGAACCCACTACCTGCTCTGAGGGAGAAAGATGTGACAGTCTGCTTCCGTAAACATTTACAGCCTTGGAAACCCTATGGGGCAGTTGTACTCTGTCCTATAGTGTTACTAAGAGTTGGAATTGACTCAATGGCAGTGGGTTTGGAATGACCTCAAGCATTTTTTCATGTGCTTATTGGCCATTTGTATATCTTCTTTGGAAAAATGTTTAAGCAATTCCTTTGTCGTTTATTGGGTTATTTGTGTTGTTGAATTGTATTTTTTATTTACTTATTTGAGCAACACATGTTCCACAGAACACGTGGAAAATGTAGAGAAAAGAAGAAGCAGCAGTCTTTATAACTGTACCACTCAGGAGTAACAATTGTGAGCATATTACTAGCTGGGTAGCTATATCAAGTCTGCTTCCTGGCAAGCTGGTAAGTTCAGCAGTGGTGCTGGGGACAAGAGCTCCTAAAAAATGTTTCTCCTGATTGTCCATCCTAAACTCCAACCCAGTGCTCTGTTATATGAACTCAGTGATTTTAATTACCCTTATCTTGAGAAGGTACTCTGTTTGGTGGATGCTTTGCTTTCCAATACCAGAAATTAGGTCTCGTCCCACCTCAGCCTTGCCAGCTTATACCCACAGGTGAGCTGGCTCTGGGGAAGAGACTGACTTTTTAAAGAGTCTAAAATCTTGAAATTCAAATATTCCCTTCTCTTACCTCAACCTTCGCCACTGCAGTTCCTGCCTCCTCATCCAGACTTCTGGACTCTAAGTCCGTCCAGTTTCTCCTGTCCCTCTGTTTTCTTGGGTGCCATGGTTAATCAACCTGAACGGCTTTCTCACTACCATCTTTGTGTCCCTGTTATCCTGGTCCTTCCTTTTACCTGCCTGGCAAAACAAAAATCAATGTTTCAGTTCATCATTGCTATTATACTCATGTAGCTTTGGAAGAAAACATTGAAGATATAAGTTCATGCCACCACAACAGGTGTGCAGTCTCAGAGCTCAGTCACCAGTATTTTCCCTTAGTCTCCTGTTCCCCTTAACAATTAGACTACATACTTACTCCATCCTTCTTCTTTCCTCGTCTCAAAAGATAAATGGATTCTTACTCCCTGCTGATCAATAATGGTTTCACCAGCCTATTCCCCAACACTGCTCTCCCTTCCAGTTATCATCCAATTGTTCTCTTTCCTTCAGAGCCAAACATTTGTTTAGGGACTGTAGTGCGTAGGATCATGTCCTCTAAAAAGATAATGTTCAAGTCCTTACCCCTAGTACCTGTGAATGTGACCTTATTTGGAAATAGGGTCTTTGCAGATGTAATGAAGTTAAGATGAGGTCATACTGCGTTAGAGTGTGCCCTAATTTAATGACTGGTGTCCTTATAAGGCAGTCCTAGTGGTACAGTGGTTAAGAGCTCAGCTGCTAACCAAAAAGTCGGCAATTCAAATCCACCAGCCACTCCTTGGAAACCCTATGTAGCAGTTCTACTCTGTCCTATAGAGTATGAGTCAGAATCAACTCTACAGCAACGGGTGTGCATGCGTGTCCTTAAAAGAGGGAAATCTGACACAGACACAGAGATGACACAGGGAAAGTGCCATGTGATGATGGAGGCAGAGATTGTAGAGTGATGTAGCTACAAGCCAAGCAACACCAAGGTTTGCCAGCAACCACCAGAAACTAAGAAGGGGCAAGCATTCTTCCCTAGGGCCTTCAGAGGAGCATGGCCTTGCTGACACCTTGATTTTGGACTTCTAGCCTCAGAACTGTTAGATAATAAATTTCTGCTGGTTCAAGCTACCCAGACTGTAGTTATTTGTTACAGTGGCCCTAGAATACTAATACAGGTACTTACTATGCCAAACATACTGAAAAACAGTGCAGAGAATCATGGAACAAACAGGATTTCATAAATGTTGACATTTTGCCATATTGGAATCAGATTTTTTCTTTACCGAAATAAAATGCCTTAGGAAAAAACTGAGAAGAGTTGTCTACACAGCTATTTCTCTTTCCTTCCCTCCATTCACTATTCAGCCCATTGTAATGGAGCTTCGGCCTTCACTACTCCCCCCAAGAAACTACTCTGGCTGGAATCACTCATGACCTCATTCAAAATATAGATGTAGTCCAGGGTTCAATCCCCAGCCCACTGCCCATTGAAAACAATGTGGCATCAGTGTTTTTCAAATTGCTGTGGTCATAACATCAATTTAGTGTGTCACTACTGGCATTTTTTATAAAACAAAATAGGATATAATACGAAGTGCAAACTGTTCATGCCGATTTTATCTCAATTATTAATAATATAATGTATATACTGGGTCGAAATGTAAATGATTTCTTATGTGAGTTTTTCATCCCCCAGTTAATTAGCTGCAGAGGATTTCCGGTGGATTGTAAACATTAGCATTGTTAAATAAAACTTAAAAAAAAAAATTTCCGATGTAGTGATTTGAAGCCTGCCATGATCCATTAAAAAAATACATGAACAAGTTTTCTTTAACAAAATTTTACATCCTCTCATTTCTCTTAAACTCAGAATTCCATTCCATTCCCCTACAGAATATAATGTAATACATATACATAAATATATAGTATGTATGCAATACATATGGATATACTACGTATTTTTTGCTAGAAGATCTACCATACTTCTCTGCAAAAAGTGTGTAAGCTGAAGTTAAATTTTTAAAAACTTCTTGTGACCATAAGGCTCTAGTTAAAAATGTCTTCCTGATTGCTTCAATACAATTATTAGTAAACAGTTAATCAAACTAGTACACGTTTTGATAATTACACAAAAAAGCAAAATTTGATTGGAGATGCAACACTTAATGAGATTGAGCATTTATTTTTTTCAATCAATCCATGCATCCATGAATGAATATCATTATTGCTAGAATGAGAGAGGTTTGGCCTCAATTCTATTCCTAATTTTCATTTTAAGAGATGCAAGAGCCTACAATCATTGTTTACATAAATAAGCAGACTTCCATCTAGGATTTATGGAAGCAATGGAACACAATTCTTGGAACTCCTTCAGAGTACTATGCCAAATTATATGGTGAACTACTACGAACAATGATTTTTAACTTCTAATTTTGAAATAATTTTAGATTCATAGAAGAGTCGCAAAGATAGTTCAGAGAGTTCCTCTTATACCCTTAACCCAGCTTCTCCTAATGTTACTATCTTATATAGTCACAGTACCCAGATCAAAACTAATATATTGAAAGCTTGTGAGTGGCCATCTAAGATACATCTATTGGTCCTATCCCATCTGGAACAAAGAGAATGAAGAAAACCAAAGACACAAGGAAAACATTAGTTCAAAGGACTAAAGGACCAGCCTGAGACCAGAAGAACAATATGGTGCCCGGCTACCACCAATGACTGCTCTGACAAGGGTCACTACAAACAGTCCTGGACAGAACAGGAGAAAAATGTAGAACAGAATTCAAATTCATGAAAAAAGACCAGACTTACTGGTCTGACAGAGACTGAAGGACCCTTGAGACTATGGCCCCCGGACACTCTGCTAACCCAGCACTGAAACCATTCCCAAAGCACACTTTTCAGACAAAGATTGAACAGTCCTATAAAACAAAAAATAACAAATGTGAGGAACGTTCTTCTTAGTTCAATCAAATATATGAGACAAAATGGGCAACTCCTGTCCAAAAGCAAGATGAGAAGGCAGGAAGGGACAGGAACGGGATGAATGGACACAGGAAACCCGGCATGGAAAGGCGGAACATGCTGTCACATTGTGGGGATTGCAACCAATGTCACAAAACAACACGTGTATAAATTTTTGAATGAAAAATTAACTTGAGCTGTAAACTTTCACCTAAAGCAAAATAAAATTTAAAAAAAGAAAGAAAACTAATCAATTGAGATGTTTCAACAAACGGATGCAGCAGTGGAAGTGCTCACTCATCTATGCCAAAAAATTTGGAAGACAGCTACCTGGCCAACCAACTGGAAGAAATCCATATTTATGCCTATTCCCAAGAAAGGTGATCCAACCGAATGCTGAAATTATCGAACAGTATCATTAATATCACACACAAGTAAATTTTTGCTGAAGATCATTCGAAAGCCGCTGCAGCAGTACATCAACAGGGAACTGCCGGAAATTCAAGCTGGATTCTGAAGAGAACGTGGAACCAGGGATGTCACTGCTGATGTCAGATGGATCCTGGCTGAAAGCAGAGAATACCAGAAAGATGTTTACCTGTGTTTTATGGACTATGCAAATGCATTCGACTGTGTGAATCATAACAAATTATGGATAACACTGGGAAGAATGGTAATTCCGGAATACTTAATTGTGCTCATGAGGAACCTGTAGACAGATCAAGAAGCAGTCATTCAAACAGAAGAAGGGGATACTGTATGGTTTAAAGTCAGGAAAGGTGTGCTTCAGGGCTGTATCCTTTCACCATACCTACTCAATCTGTATGCTGAGCAAATAATCCGAGAAGCTGGACTATTTGAAGAAGAATGCTGCATCAGGACTGGAGGAAGACTCATTAACAACCTGCATTATGCAGATGACACAACCTTGCTTGCTGAAAGTGAAGAGGACTTGAAGTATTCACTGATGAATATCAAAGACCACAGCCTTCAGTATGCATTACATCTCAATATAAAGAAAACAAAAATCCTCACAACTGACCAATAAGCAACATCATGATAAACAGAGAAAAAGCTGAAGTTGTCAAGGATTTCATTTTACTTGGATCCACAATCAACACCCATGGAAGCAGCACTCCAGAAATCAAAAGATGCATTGCCTTGGGCAAATCTGCTGCAAAAGACCTCTTTAAAGTGCTGAAAAGCAAAGATGTCACCTTGAAGACTAAGGTGCACCTGGCCCAAGCCATGGTATTTTCAATCGCATCATATGCACGTGAAAGCTAGACAATGAATAAGGAAGACCAAGAAGAATTGGAGCCTTTGAATTGTGGTGTTGGTGAAAGAATATTCAATATACCATGAACTGCCAAAAGAACGAACAAATCTGTCTTGGAAGAAGTACAACCAGAATGCTCCTTAGAAACAAGGATGACGAGACTACGTCTCACATACATTGGACATGTTATCAGGAGGGATCAGTCCCTGGAGAAGGACATCATGCTTGGTAAAGTACAGCATCAGCAAAAAAGAGGAAGACCCTCAACGAGATGGACTGACACAGTAGCTGTGACAATGGGCTCAAGTATAACGATTGTGAGCATGGCACAGGACCAGGCAGTGTTTCCTTCTGTAGTACATAGGGTCGCTATGAGTTGGAACCGACTCGACGGCACCTAACAATGACCGTAACAGTCCTGTTAGGTCCCTGGGTGGTGCAAACGGTTTGCACTCAACTACTAATCAAAAAGTTGGCCGTTAGAATCCACCCAGCAGTGCCATGAAAGAAAGGCCTGGCCATCTACTTCTGTAGAATCACAGCCTTTAAAACCCTATGGAGTACAGTTCTACTCTAAAACACATGGAGTCACTATGAGTCAGAATCGACTCCATGGCAAATAGTACTATTACTTTAACTACAGACTTTATTCGGATCTCATCGGTTTTTCCACAAATGTCCTTTTTCTGTTCTAGGATTCAATCCAAGATACCAGGTTGCATTTAGTTGTTATAATCTTCTTGGTCTCCAATCTGTGGCGTTTCTCAGTCATTCCTTGTCTTTCATGACCTTAACAGTGTTGTAGGGGAAAAACATCACAAAGTTTAGTAAAGCAAAAAGACAGTTTTATCCTGCATATATTCAAAAGGGCAGAAGTGGGAAGCGGACAAGCATGCTGCCACGGCCAACTCTACCAGAGTCCAAGGAGCCATTACAGAGCCATCAGTATATATTAACATTACAAATGGGCAAAACCATTGAAAGCTTCACCTTTTCACAGATTGGCTACAAATTGTGATCCTACATTTTGGATTGCCTTTCTTAACAATTATTGGTACAGATTTCAGTAACAGTCAGGAGGGTCTTCATTGGTCCAACAAATTTTCTATTCACTAAATGCCAATAGAACAAAATGAGTGAAAAGTCTTTTGTATTCTGTTTGATTGGCTTTATGTGAAAGTTTCCCTAAAAGATATTTTCCAAGATTATCTTAGCTATTGTCTTTATAGCTCAGGGCCCAGTTGATGTGTCCTTGTGAGTCCTTGTGAGTCCTTGTGAGCCCAGCTCCAGCTGGGTCACTTTCTCCTAAATCAACAGTTTCAAAGCGTACTCATCAAGTATTTTCTAGAATGTCCCTCAGTTTGGTTCAGCTGATGTTTTCTCTTGATTAGACTGGGGTTATGGGCTTTTGGGAAAATTACAGAGATGAAGAATCCTTCTCACTGCATCATGTCAACATGACTTATCACTGGTGATGCTAATCTTGACCACTTGGTAAAGGTGGTGTCTGCCAGTTTCTCCACTATAAAGTTACTATTTTCCATTTCCACATTCTGTTGGTTAAAAGCAAGTCACTAAGTCAAGCCCACACACTCAGGCGAGGAGCAATTTAAACTCCACCTCCTAGAGGGAGGATTATCAAAGAATTTGTGGCCGTATGTTATAACCACAATAATTAATAAATATCGGGAGATACTTTGAGTCTGTGCAAAGATACTGTTTTTACTCAAAGTTTCATCCACTAATTTTAGCATCTATTACCAATATTTTTAATATCAGCTGGTAACTCAATTAGGTCCCCCTTCAATTTTGTCGAAAACAAGTAATTGGGAACCACCTTAATTAACAAAAAGAATTTGCTACCCAGCCATTTTCTCAATATCAACATATTTCCAATTGTTCTTATGTCTGCTGCCCCAGAGGTTTGTACACACTGGGGCAATGCATCATTGTAGATTAGATTCAGGTTTCGTGGGAGGTATGCCTTTCTTTTGTAAAGTGGGAGAAAGGTGTATCCTTAGGCAAATTGTTTTTAGGAAATAGGATCTAAACACCGATTTCCGTAAAACTGTCTTGGCCCGAATTCTCCTTGGGGTTTGTATTCTCGAGTTTGCAGACCATGGCTCTGAAGGATTCCACCCACTCCAGTGAATTCACCTACCAGCTACTGTCGATGATTCCTCAAGTTTCCTTTAGACCAAACCTTTTCCTTTCTCTAAACACCAAACTTCTCTAAACTCTAAGCCTTCCAGCATTTTGGCCACCTGACTCCGGGCTTCATTTTCCTCCTCTGAACCTCGAATTTGACTTTCCAACAATGGACAGCTTCCAGTACACACATTCAGTTTCTTACCTGCTCGGCTGGATACCCCACCTCTGTCTCACCTGTGTAGCTTCGCCTCTGGAATCAGGTTGTCTAGGCTCCCACCCTGAGAGGCCATTTGGAAACGTGCTCAAAGTGGCAGATCTCCAGAAGGGTACAACAAATTACTTCTGCGGTGGGACAGTGAGTGCTTGTATTTCTGGAAGACGTTTCGCATACTGAATGAGGGACGTCTGCAGCGCACGCCATAAGCTACAAAGTCCGTACACAGTCAGCGCCCTAAAGACACTCTGTGGTAATTTCTAGTCTAAGCCACGAAAACGAGCAGCGTTCACCTCCAAAATGAAGGGAGTTCTAGAGGAAATCCAGCGAATCAGCGTGCCTCTTTCACCTTCACCAGGCGCAGCCAGTCGCACTCGCAGCCCCCGCGACCCCGCCCGCCTCCGCCGGTCAGCCTGACCTTAAAGCGGGCCTGAAGTGCACTCTCCTCCCGTTGGCGGTGGACCCACCACCGGTCTTTCCGGTTTGAAGTTTATAGAACCAGTTAGGAACTCGCGCGAGACGGAGACCGTATTGTCGCGAGAAGTCTGGGAGGCTGCAGTGATGGCGGCGGCGGGAAACGGCCCTGGTCCGGGAGCCGGTGCAGGACCCGGCCCAACAGCGGCCGCTAGTGCAGCAGCAGCGGAAGAGGGAGAGACGAAGCCAGTGACAGCGGTAGCAGCTGCTCCAACCGGAGAGGGGACGTCTGCTGCTCCACCAGCGGAGCCTAGTTCCGGAGAAGCCGAAAGCGGGTGAGAGACGTCTTGCGGCCCGCGGCGGACTCGGGAGGGGAGGCCCGCCCCTCTCGGAATCCCGGGGCTCCCGGGAGCTCTCCTGCCAACCCCCTCCGAACCTTGGCCAACGGTTTGCCCTGCCCCATCAGGGGCCGTAATCCCGCCCGCCGGTTGGTCAGTCCCCTGTGATCTGCATCCCAGACTACGCCCCTTTCACCGTTAGTGAGAGCCAAAGGTGTCTTTTCCCCATCCTGTCTCCGGCCCCTGCGCCCCGGGCACGGAGCTGATAGCACACTCTTCTAGCAGGAACCCCTCAGGTATCCAAGAGAAGAAACCATCTTGCAGTGCTAGACTGGAAGAAGTAACGGTCCCTCTGAAAACAGTGGGAGAGCTGCATCTCTGTGAACAGCCCCCAGGACCAACTTCATCCCGTGTAGAATTATCTGTAAGAGTCAGTTGCTCTTCCCTGTGCCCTACGGACCTGCGTCTTGGCCACATTCTTCCTAATATCTTGGCAGTAACCTTAGGCATTCAATCTGAGAAAAAGCTGTAGGAGTGTGAAGTTCATTTGTACTTGATCATCGTCTTTGGGAATAGGCATTTTGAGGTTTGTTTCTTTTGAAGATTCTTACATGAGTGCATTCATTATCTTACAGAGATGCAAACTTGGTTGATGTAAGTGGTGGTTTGGAGACAGAATCCTCTAATGGAAAAGATACACTAGTAAGTATTTCTGTTTGGATGTTTGCCAGGCAAAGGAGGGTTTGTTTTAGAATTCTTAAACGAGCCAGAAATACAATCAAGTCAACTAATTTGATTCTCTAATTGCTCTCTGGACACAGGAAGGTGCTGGGGATACTTCAGAAGCAATGGATACCCAGGCAGGCTCTGTGGATGAAGAGAATGGCCGACAGTTGGGAGAGGTGGAGCTGCAGTGTGGAATATGTACAAAGTGGTTCACAGCAGACACCTTTGGCATAGATACCTCGTGAGTGTTTTTCAAAGTATTTGTAAGAATCACTGTATAAAATAGATTTCAGTATGTTCAACTGTTAAATAATTGGTTTGTAGGCAGATATAAACATAGTTTTTTTCCTGTGTCTTCTAACCACTGTTCAGTGCATAGGATGTTGAATCAGGAATTGTTTAATTCCCTGAGCATCCCTTTTCTCCCTACCAAGGGCACAGACCTAACAGGTACTGTGGTAGGTATTGTCTCCGATTTTACAGTATGGTTGGGAGACAAAACCATGCGATTCCAAAGCATTTTATAAACAAATTTGAGACAGTATCATTTAAGTTTTGTATTGGGTGTTGTGGATTTGGGGAGAAGTGTTTGTGTATGTGCTAGGAAAACCCGTTGTCAAAAATTTGAGATGACCAGTGCCTTATCATACCCCAGCCATCCCTATCCAGTTCTCCTGGCTTCTAACTCACTCCCTTTAGATACCCTGTGCTCTTCCCTCAGCAAAACCTACTTCCAGTCATTTACATCTTCTCATGAATTTAAATCATTTCATGATTGACTGAGATTGAAAGTTTTCTTTCCTTATTTTAGAGGTTTAATCAACAGCTGGCAGGTGAACATTATTGATTCACTGTCTGTGGTAGTAACTGTGTTGTTGGCTGTCTGTAATGTCCTTTATGGTCCATAGTAGAAAAATAAATTTAGATAAGATTATCTCAAAATAAGGTGTATTATTAATTCTGGAATCAATCCCCTTGAGTGGAGTTGGGGAAAAAGTAACTTTTCATTGTAATTTGTTGTTCTGATTTATAACCCCTCTTTCTCTTTTAGTTAAAAAGTTAAAGTGGGTTTTAGAAATGCTAATGTATGATTAACATGTGACTGGTGACCTAGGGTTAGAATGTTAAAGGGGGAAAAAAATGAAGAAAGAAATACTAAACGGTCTGGAAGAAAGAACTGACCTTGGTAGAAAGATCTGTAGGGGATACACAAGCTAAGCAATGCTCGTCACTTAGAAAAGCACTACGTTGGCTCAGGAGAATTTGGACTGACCTAGGAAAAGAAATTTGCCAAAGAGATAACTAGAAGGAATCCAGATAAGAATTAAACCACAGTTCAAAGTTTCGGTAACTTGGAGAGACGGTTTGTACATGAATTAGAGAAGTTACAGCTAAACCCCATCTGGGTGAGACGGCTTATCTTTTAAAACTGAGATCAAGAGAATGAGCTACAGAGTATGACACAAAAAGACTGCTCTGAACACCTCATTGTATCTGAATTAAAATAATAACTGTATGCCTGCCTGTCTCTAGTATGAGGCTTTGCCTTCTGTAAATGAGTTTGTCACAACAGCCTGCTTAACAGGAGAGGTTCTAGAGAGAAGTAAAGGTAAAGGAACTCAGTCTTCTCCAAAGATGTAGGGATGTTTCTTAATTCCATGAGTGGCAGCAGGAGACGATAAACAGCACACACTTGGGAACCATCTCTTTGAGGAAGCCTTAAGCTAGTTTCAGAGTCCAAGGTAAACCTGCCTGTACTGATTGATTCTCTTCTAAACCATTTGTACTAAAGAGCTTTTGTTCTTCTGTTACTTTCTCCTTTTCAAGACTACTCTCTCCTTAAGCTTTTCCAGTAACCTTGTACTTCACCCCCCCACCCCCCACCCCCGCCTCTCTTCTCTAATGCATTGTTTCCTCAGTTTTGTCCCCAGCCTCTGCCATACTCAAGTCTTTCCCTCCACTGGCTTCTTCCTCTGTCTTCAGACAGACAGGTTTTCCCCTCCCAAACTCTCCTCCTCCTAAGAGATTTTTCTCTTTGATACAACCAATCTTAGTGGTTACAAGTTCTTTCACCTCCCCCCGCCCCCCATCTGATTGGACACCAAGCTTTGCCAATTCTTTTTCTTCTTGCTCTGTTCTTTCCATTTCTATTCATATCACTCCAGGTCAGACTTTTTTTTGAGATTTTATTTTTAGAGCAGTTTTAGGTTTACAGAAAAATTGCACACAAAGTGCAGAGTTCCCTCATACCCTCCAGGCCCCCCTCCCAAACAGTTTTTCCTATTGTTAACATCTTTTACTAATGTGGTGCATTTGTTACAGTTGATGAACCAACACTGATACATTATTATTAACTAAAGTCCATAGTTTACATTATGGTTCATTCTGTGTCCTATAGCCCTGTGGGTTTTTACAAATGCATGTCAGGTGCTCACCATTATAGTATCATAGAGAATGGTTTCACTGACCTAAAAATCACCTGAGTTCCACCTGGTCAGGCCTTTTTTTTCCCCCCCAAAGTCTGCTGGTACTGCTGCAAAAGCAGAGTTAAAATGCTTTCCCTTTTTGTAATCTCTTCCCTCTTCCTTCAGACCCATTCTATCACTAAACTCATCACTTTAAACATGAAACTTCCTGGTCAAGGGGTTCCTATTACAGAAAAAGTTCAGTTCTGCCTGGCATGTAAGGCCTTCTTGTGCTTCCTACGTTTTCAAGCCTTATTATTATTATTTTTTAACCATATTCCTGATGAATCCTCTGTCCTGGGCAAACCTCATTTATGCCAGTGTGGCTTCCTTGCCCCTAGCTTGCGCTTTCCTCGTCTCTACACATAACGCACCTGTCTAGAAAACCAACTCATTTTTCCAAAGCCGATTCATAACTTAAGGCCTTGAAAAATCTTCCTTAATTCTTAAATCTGAGGTTACTACTTGGGTCCTTTGAACTCAAATCTGAAGTTACTGCTTGGGTCCTTTGAACTCTTAAATCTGAGGTTACTACTTGGGTCCTTTGAACTCTTAAATCTGAGGTTACTACTTGGGTCTTTGAACTCTTAAATCTGAGGTTACTACTTGGGTCCTTTGAACTCTTACAGCTAGCTAATTGTTATCTATAGGATTTGTTTGGTAATGAAGCATGTAATGTTTCATAACTTGTTTTGTCTTCTTGAATAATTATTTACATTTTTAATCTTTTTATGAATTCTGTCTTCCCTTTCCAATAACATTATTGGCACCTTAAAGAGATATGTCTTAGACTACCTTGTCTTCTTCCACAGCTGGCCTGCCGTGCTGTTTTTAGGTGCTCAAAAAATGTAATGAACTAACCTGTACAAAATTCTAGGAAAGACCTCCCAGATGCTGAATTATCCACTATGGGGAATACTGTCTGTAAAAATAGCTTGGGGCAGTGTCTGACCTCCTACAGCTTCACAAGGGGCAAAATGAACTAGGATCAACAGCCCAAGGCTGATTACTATGAGGCGGAGGTCAGACATGCCTCCTCTCTCTGCCATCTTTACCAACTCTGACACCAACCATCCCTCCCACAGCACTCTCTACTGGGTTCGATAATTCATTGCAGTGACCACACAGAACTCACAGACTATACTTACAATTTATAGGGTTTATTAGGGGAGTAGCATTTACAATTCAGGCTCAGGAACACTCAGGATAAGGTTCTTCCATCAGGATAGCCTCTTGCCAGCTGTGCTCACAGGCATGCCTCTCCCTGGCCCTGTCTCTGCCCAAAGGCACTCAGCTTTCTCTCCCTGTGGACCAGGAAGCCCACCACACCGTCTTCTGCTGCCGGGTCTCTCCTTCCTTGGTGGTGGTGGGCTCCTCCTCTCTGCTCTGGAATTGGCTCTCTTTTAAGGCAAAACTGACCAATCCCCTTGGTAGGCTACAATTAAACTGTTACACAGCCCCAGCCGGTCACCTGGTGGGAGTTACAAGACCATGACTAGAAAACCCATTGCCATCAAGTTGATTCCAACTCATAGCAACCCTATGGCTAGAAAGGCCATACACAAAAGTAATTAATCCGCCGCATGTCTTATTTAACTTCTGTGACCCAAAAAAAAAAAAAAAAAATCTAGTTATTTGTAAAAACAAGAGCCCCATTTTGGTGACCTTCTTAAGTTTTCGAGTATATTAATAATATTTTACCTAACTTTCACTGAGAGAGAAAGAGTCTTGTTGAGTGACTTCTCATAAAGAATTGTGAGTTCAGAAGTTCCTAATGTATACCATTTGCTGTTCTGCAGGTCCTGTCTACCTTTCATGACCAACTACAGCTTTCATTGTAATGTATGCCATCATAGTGGAAATACCTATTTCCTCCGGAAGCAAGCAAGTAAGAGCAAACTGGAGTGCTTCAAAATTAGTTTCCTCTGGTTAGCTGGCAAAGAAACGGGATTCGGCTTTAGCAGAATCAGGAGACCTTTGCCTGGCAGCTGGTAGAAGTTAAGCTGGGGTTTAACTCTGAATGATTGCTGTTGACCGTCTCAGATCAAATGATGACTCTACTTTTTGCTGCTGTAGTTGTTAATTTTTGACCGTAGTTGAATATTCCCTTGGTAATAGAGAGAGATTTAGTACTATAGTACTGTAAATAACTTTTTCTGCCTTCCTCCCTTTTTTTTCATAGACTTGAAGGAAATGTGCCTTAGTGCTTTAGCCAACTTAACATGGCAGTCTCGAACACAGGATGAACATCCGAAAACCATGTTCTCCAAAGATAAGGTACAGGTGGAATTGATGGAATTGCAGTTATGCCAGGGAATCAGCAGAACTTCTAAATATACTATTTAACAAGTATCTTCCCCTCAGTTCTTCCAAATGTGTGACTGCATTCGATGGCTACCTTGTTCTTATTTCATGTGATTCACTAACTTCCTAGGATACACATGTTATAATATGTACTTGGCCTAGCTATTAGGATGAGTCTTTAGTTTTGGCTAGCTTTATAGAGGCAAGCAACTGTCTATCCCACAATTAGTAACCAGGTCTAGTTTAGCTGTTTTTATAGATGCATATCATAGATTTTGTAGGGAGGGGATCAGTTTATACATGCCTCTTATGAAGAAGAATTATCCTTTATTATTAAGCTGGAAAACTGTATGAGTAAAATCAGGACTCACAATTAAGTGATTAGCCCATCTGTGAGTCTTTACTACTATAATTCTTAAGGAAAAATAAGTAAAATTTTAAAATGAAGTTTATGCTGTGTTGCGTTCACATCTACCTACTTTCATTTAAAACTGAAACAAATTTCATGAAATAATGCTTACCCTCTGATCTTTTCCCTCTGCACTCTGATATTTTCTATTCTAATCAATGCTGGTTTTAATATACAAAATTTATTTTACAGCCTACTCATTGATTATGACTTACAGTTTGAAGAACACTGGTATAGGATGTGTAGTGAGGCTTATAAGATTGGGTTCAGATTGGCAAAGGCCTTGCTTACTAAGCAGAGAGGTTTGGATTTAATCCTACAAACTCAAGGAGTAGGCAGAGGGTCTCCTGCCTGCCCTCCCACCCCCCTTTTTTTAAAAAGTGTTTAAAGGAGTGTCATGATTGGATTTGGGTTTTTTCCCTCTTTGTTTATTTTTTCCCAAATTATTACTTTGAAAATTTTCAAACCTATAGAAAAATTCAAAGACTGGTACATTGAACATGTGTTTATTCTTTACCTACATTTGCCAGTTGTTAATATTCCACTATCTTTGCTTTATCTCCTTGTGTCTGTGTCTCCCTATGCTATGGGGGACTAAATTACAGATAATATTATACTTTACCACTGATACTTTTTCATGCATCTCCTAAGAATAAAGATATAACCTTACATTTTACAATACAATAACACTCAAGAATTTAACATTGATACAATGCCTATCTAATACATAATTTATATTCCTATTTCCTCAATATTATTATTGTCTCAGTAATGTCCTTTATAGCTTTTTTCTCCATCCAGGATCTGATCAAGGATCACATATTACATTTAGTTGTAATGTCCCTTTGTCTCTAATCAATAACAGTTCCTTTGTTTTATTTTGTTATTTTGGCCTGCTGTGACATTTACAGATTTGAAAAGCCTATACAGTTGTTTGCTGGAATGTTCCTCAATTTTCATGTATCTGTTTCCTCATAATTATGTCCAGGTTAAACATTTCTAACAGGAATATTACGTAGACAATGTGTGTTTTTCCTTGTATCACATAAGGAGGTATAAGATACTGGTTTGTTTTATTGGTGATCTAAAATTTGACTACTTGGTTAAGAAAGTATCTACCAGATTTCTCCATTGGAAAGGGACTTTTTTTCTTTGTAATTATTAAGTAATGCTTGGAGTGATACAGCAAGATTGTGTGAATGGCATGTTCTCATACTCCTTTCAGTCGGTGGTTTCAGCAAGCATTGGTTATTCTGGTCTGAATCACTTACTAGGATGGTGGGTGCAAAATAGAGTACATTTATTGATTGTAATTCTTTGGCAAAGAAGAGTTTTCCCTCCCCAATCTTTTTTTTTTTTTTTAAATCACTGTGGATTCATAAGATTTTTTAATCAGTGTGTTATAATCCATTATTGTCATGGTTTTGGATGCTCAGATTGTCCTAGATTTGGCCAGTGAAGCCCCCACCAGGTTGACTCCTAAAACTTCGTGGTACACTCCCATGAGTGTTTTGTTTTGTTTTTAATTTATTTATTTTTTGTTGTTGAGAATATACACAACCAAACATTCACCAATTCAACAGTTTCTACACCTGCAATTCAGCGACATTGACCATCAGTTTTTCAACCCTTCCTTGCTTTCTCGAACAACAAAATATGCCAGACTTCTCTTGTACTTTCTCTGATTCAGCCCTAGTTCCTTTTAGTAAAGACTTGGTTTTTATGGAGCTAACTGTGGTGGTGATAAACTGTGGAAGATGGTCTGGAATGGGGGAAATTTGATGTCAAAAGATCAAGCTCAGACACTCAGTCATGTAGGCAGGAGCTGGCAAGGACCACAATGAAAGCAGTGGGGATGAGAAGAGACCTGATTTGTGAGATTTCTGAATTTTTTTAACTTGATTTGTGACCATTTAGATGTGAAGGGAGTGTGAGAAGAATCAAGGATGACCCCTGGTGTCTAGTTTGTGATTCTGGGTGGTCAGTGATTCTAAGGATTAGATTGTAAGGCAAGGTACAGATTTCAGTTTTAGTCACAAGAAGTTTTGAGGTACCTGTACGATGGTCTGATACAAATGTCTCATGCAGGTAGAAATAGGATCTTGGGAGAGAATCATTTGGGAGTCCTCATCTTCCAGATGGCAGCCAATGGGAATGGGATGGATATTTTTCCTCCAACTGGATTGTAAGCCCTGTGTGGCTAAGACCTGTATATAGTTGTTTAAAACCCTCACAATCTATATTGTTTGCATGCAATTAAGTATTTGTTCAATGATTGAAAGATTATAAACATGGATTTTTTTCTCTTGATTCTGATAAGATTTTGAAAAGGTTGAAATTTTTTTGTGAGCATAATCTTAAAAGCAACTATAGAAGTTTTAATACATTTTGTTTTAAAAATTAGGATATTATACCATTTATTGATAAATACTGGGAGTGCATGACAACCAGACAGAGACCTGGGAAAATGACATGGCCAAATAACATTGTTAAAACAATGGTAAGTAGACGAAAATTAATTAGGCTTGAGATTTATGAAACCAGTGTTCTTTGTAAGAGTTAAATTCTGTTTAGCCTCACTATGAGATAATGTGATGACTAAGAAAATGAGAACAACTTAATATTAAATCTATGAGAGTGTGTAAATTTTAGCAGTTACCACACACAAAATCACAGTTTTTGTCGTGAGTGAATATCACCCGTGGTGAAACCTTCGTTCACTGCATTTTTGCAAGTGTAATTTTATATTGAAATTGAATGCAGTTTTTTTCTTTGATCTAAAAAAAGACTGGTTCTAAACATTATTGTCCTTAAGTTAAAGAGAATTAAAGAGAACACCAGGGGGGATGTCAGCAGCAAGTTGTTAACAGTGTTTAACTCTGAAGGGCGGAGGCTGAGTGAGGAGGATGGAGGACTTTGACTTTTTTTTTTTTTTTTAAGTGTCTTCTGTTGTCTGAATTTTTAAGATGATCATGTAATAGTTTTCTAATCAGAGTTAAAAACAGTGCTCTCTTTTTTGGAGACTACACCTAGGAATTGACTTGAGTTGGTGGTTGATCATCCATTTGGTATTTCTTTGAAGTATAAATCTCCTAGCAATACTAAAATCCTCTTTCCTTTTAGAGTAAGGAGAGAGATGTATTCTTGGTAAAGGAACACCCTGATCCTGGGAGTAAAGACTCAGAAGAAGATTACCCCAAATTTGGACTTTTAGATCAGGTATGTTAATACACTTTGTATTCTTCATTTGCTGTTACGCTGTTTGGGGATAGGGAACCAGGTTTTGTTTACATTTGCATCTTTGCCACATAACACACTGCCTTTATGCTCTTAATGTGATGGGCTCCAAATAAGTGGTTATTTCTGCATGTGGAGAGAACACTAACCCTGAACCAGGAGCCAGTGTTTTGGTCCTGGCTCTTCCCCAAAATGTTTCGGGAAATTTATCTTTTTTAACTTCTGAGTTCTCATTTGTAGCATAAATATGCCATTCCAAATAATTTCTAATCTGCCATCTCAAATTTTGTCCCTTAAAACATTCTTTGTTAATTAAGAATAGAGTTTGTGTTGCATCTTTAGCATAACATGAGGCAAGATAAAATTTCCACTCATCATTTTATGGCAGGGGTCACATTTGTCAGCTCAGGAGGTCAAATTTTTCAGCTGTGCCTTAAAATGTTTGCTTTGCCAGCGCTGAAAATTTGAGATTTCATGTAGAAATTCCAGCGTCTGTCTTTTCTTGTAAAATGAGAATTTCTGACCACATTGGGCTTGAATTCCCACAGGGAGCTGAGTAAATGGAACTTACACACTCCAGTTTGCCATTGCTCCCCCGGACCTCCCCCTAGTCTGGGTTGATGGCCATTCATCATTATTCTTAACCCACTCTGACCTTACCCTTGACCTGCCTGGCACATATTACTTGCTGATCCCTGAGTCATCCACGTTTGGGACCCCTGCAAGTTTCAGATTCTTTAGGATTGTCCTTTACAAATTCTGATTGTTGTTAGAAATAGGAGTAACACCTGATGTATTACTATTAGAATTTCTCTCTGTTTTCTGAGCATTACCAGATTAGTTTGATTATGTAGTTCCCTTCTAGAATATTTTTTTCTTCCAGGATCTTAGTAACATTGGTCCTGCTTATGACAACCAGAAACAAAGTGGTGCTGTGTCTACCAGTGGGAATCTAAATGGTGAGTGTTTAAACGTCTCATTGCTGAAACATTTGTGAGCTGTCAAGTCCGTACGTGCCTAGAATTGGGCATTCTTTGGTTGACCCTTTTCTGGATATTTACTAAGATGCTTTTAAGTCCAAAACTCAATTTTTAGGAGCTAGCCAAGGATTTGGCAGATGGTAATGGAGGAGAACTTTCTGTCACTTTACACTACAGGTTGGTCTTAAGTGAGACAGATTTAGCATAAAACAAGGTACAATTTTAATGTCAGATTTACTGTATTTATATTAGATTCCCCATCTATATCCTCACAACTAACACTTAATTTAGAAAGATTTGGTTGCTCTCCCTTCTTTTCCCTTAATTCAGCTGTTAATTACCATATTAACTTCCTATATTTATTTTCTAATTTTTCTTACTCTGAAGCTTTAGGTTATTCAGAAAGTGTTTTCATATGACGGCATTTCTGTATGGATAGCATGTTTTTCTGTTTGTTAACCCATCTAATATTGAGAATGCCCTTGGTTACTAGTGGTAATCTCATGAGAGTTGAGGTAGCTGGGAAGTAGCTAGCTGTTCATCTGACATGTGACATCATTAACTTGTCTTTTGGAGTAGTAGCATCTTAAATATCTAATCTTCTTTAAAGTTAGTAATATTCTGAGATGGGTTAGAAATTGCTAAGCATGTTGTTCTTTTTTTACACCGTTTTTTCCCTTTTAATTGTTAAAATTTGACAAATACATGGTGCCACTTCTGTTCTTACAGGTGGAGCCTCTTTTGGAGGTGAATTCCTCCTCTGTCTTCTTTCAGCCTCTCAGACTTAAGTATTTTGTGGTTTGGAAAATGCTTTTTGCTGAATTGTGGTAGAAGCTAAAACTAAATAAACATTTTAAAGCCTTGTGGAAATGGTGGCAATAGCACTTAATATGAGACAGTAGTTCCAGTTTAATGTTAGTAATTACAAGCTTGTACATTGTCATATTCTGCCTAATATGGCCAGTTGTCCCCTTAGTGTTGCTTGTTCTGTCCAAGCTGGATCTAAAACTTCACTTTAAAATAATTAAAATGCAAATGACAATGAAAAACTATTTAAAGGATTAAGGTAACTGAAACTAGAGATACTGATATTGCGACAGTTTAAAGTTAAACCTTTTATGAGAAACAGGAGTAACACCTGTTACTCTGCATCGGTCTGGTCCTGTTTATGCAGAATATGACCTCCCCTCAACGTCTTGATCCTTCTGATTGCAGCAGAACTGCTGATAATTTCCAAGCTTAAGATCTAGTACTTTTTGCAGTTGTTTACATAAAGGTGTTTTCCTGCAGTTCAGGGACATTTTCTGGAAGGGGGAAAACCAACTAATTGAGGGGAATGTCAGAATTCAACAAAAATTTCAAAGTGCCAATTTCAGAAATACACAAGACAATATTCCTTGCCTTTGTATAAAGCTGTATATTTTTTCTGTATAAAATATATAAATTATCTCTTGGTGATATTTGTTCTTAATTCCACAAGCCAAGTTAGTCTAACCTGAGTTGTATGCATTGGCATGATCTTAATGTACTGATGAATGAGTATGGAACTAAGAAGTGCCTACTAAATTTAAAACCATCTGTCTTGTGCCATGCACAGCCTCACTGAATGTCTAGTAGCACTGGAGAGAAACACCTTTTAGTACTTCTATTTTTGTTCTCCATGTTTGGTGTACTTTTGTCTTGTTGGATATTCAGGTTAAATGCTTTAGCAACTATTGTGTCTTTATTACGTTTGTGGAATAATCGTGCAGTTCAAGCAAGTGAAGACATTCTCTCTTATGGATGTTTGTATTAATTTGGAGCGGGGAGGGGGACTTTATACATGCAGTCATTTTCATTCTTTCTAGCTGTGGGTGTTTGGAATCTTCATGAGTTAAAATGCATTTGTGTCGCACCCTCAGAAAGTATACTGGTAGTTGCAGTTCATTAAGAAAGGAAGGTTGGAAATGTAACACCAGTGTCATTAGTGCTTACTGCCAGAACTCAGTGTTCTGGGCTTGGAGACACTCGGCAGACTCATTCAGAACCAGGGTGAAATCCAATATGCTTTCAGGAAGGAACTCCTCCCGTAGTGTTACACAAATGCATGTTGGGTGTGTTAGTCCCCATGGAGTTTCAGTACCCACATGGTGCTTCTGTCACAGCTGGTTGAACGTGATCTGCCTTCTCTTCTAAGGAGGAATTGCAGCAGGAAGCAGTGGAAAAGGAAGAGGAGCTAAGCGCAAACAGCAGGACGGAGGGACGACAGGGACCACCAAGAAGGCCCGGAGGTGGGGAGAACATCCACCCTGCCCACCACTGTTGGTGTGTTCTCTTGTACTGACAAAGTCCACTAGAGCATACTCTTCAGTAGCTCAAGTGTCTGAGGTTAAAAAAAGCCTGTCCATTTTTCTCAAACTTTGAGCATTTTGACGGGCAAAATAACCCCAGGCTGTTCAGGGTTCTGTTTTTCTAACTTGTTAGCGTACAAACTGGCCCCAGGGCAGTACCCTTTGGTAATAAGCCTGGGAAGTAAAGTTCTGTTGAGGCATCTTGAGAAAGGATAGATGGACAAGGAGTGAAACCAGTGTTGAATGTCAGCTCCTTTGCTTAAACTTTCTGCTTCTCCCTTCTCATGCGTCTGCCCTTACCTTTGTCCAGTACTGAGGTGATAACATTCAGGTCACTTCTTACTTAGGCTGGCAATAGATAGCAAGTGCTCATATCTCTGCGCTTCTGTTAATTCATTTATAATGATACATATACTAAAGGAAATCACTCTCCGTCCTGCTCGCCCTTTCTCCCATACCGTGTACTGGCTCAGTTTCATAGACATCACTGCCTGCTTAAAGACCACTGGGAAGATCTCTAGACCACAAGTAATTTAACCCAAACTACTTTGCTAAATAAAGCTAATCCTTTTCATATCTCTGTTTTGCCTGCAGAGGGCAGCATGGCGTATTTGAGTAACGAAAAGCATTTGTTGTGAAATTACATGTTCCAGCTGAAATCTAATAATTCAGAGGCCTTTATTACAGAATTGAAGGCAGTTGAGCTAGAGGGGATATGGGAGAAAGGGTGAGTGGAAGGAGGGTGGTTTCCTTTAGTATATGTATTATTAGAAATGAATGACTAGAAGCCCCGAGATATGAGCACTTCCATCTGTTGCCAGCCTAAAGAAGAAGTGACCTGAATTTCATTACCTCAGTATTGGACAAAGGTACGGGCAGTTTCTTGATTTTATTTTTTCCTTTCTGCAGTGACCCTTTGTTTTCTGCTCAGCGCCTTCCCCCTCATGGCTACCCCTTGGAACACCCGTTTAACAAAGATGGCTATCGGTATATTCTAGCTGAGCCTGATCCCCATGCTCCTGACCCTGAGAAGCTTGAACTTGACTGCTGGGCAGGAAAACCTATTCCTGGAGACCTCTACAGAGCCTGCTTGTATGAACGGGTTTTGTTAGCCCTGCATGATCGAGGTATGTAGGGTATTAATGTTGGACTCTGTGTGACTTTGAACTACTGCCATCAGCTTTGTCCAACCTAGAAGTAGATACACATGTCAGTCTGTTACCCACCCCACCCCCATCTCTAGTCAGAATGTACAAGAAATAATTTCCTTCTCTGACTCTTCCTATGAATTCCAGCCATTTATACGTGTGTGTATATGGTTTTTTATAGCTTTTATTTTGAAATAATTTTAAACTTACAGTGAAGTTGGCAACAATAACAGAATATCCGTATGTCCTTCACCAAGCTCCTCCTGATGGTAACATCTTATACAACAGTAGTATTATCAAAACCAAAAAATTAACATTGGTAGATACTGTTAACTGAAGACCTTATTTGAATTTTGCCAGTGTTTCCCTAAGTCGTTTTGCTAGGATCTCACGTTGCATTTAGTATTTCTCCCTAGTCTCTTGTAATCTTTAACAGTTCCTCAGCCATTCCCTGTCTTTTGTTACCTTGAAATCAATTGGTTATTTTGTCAGATGTCACTCAGTGAGGGTTTGTCTGATGTTTTCTCTTGATTAGACTGAGGCTATATATCTTTGGCAAGAATATCACAGAAATGAGTCTTTCTCATATCATCTTATGGGGTTCATGATGTTGCTGTCTTACTATTGGTGATGTTAACCACAGTCATTTGGTTAAGGTGCTTTCTGCACTGTGTAAAGTTACTATCTTTCCCTTTGTAATTAATGAGTATCTTGGGGAGATACTTTGAGACTGTAAATATCCTGTTTCTCCATCAGGTTTTGCCTGCTTATTTTAGCATCTATCAATTAATCTTGTCTGTAACAGTAATTACTGTGGTATCTGCCTGATGATTTTCTATTTACTTCTTCCTTTCTTCATTTATTTATTTAATCATATATATATGTAAAATAGATATTTATTTTATTCTGTGGAGTATAATCCAATTTTTTTTATTTTGTTGCTTAAATTATTCCAGCTTTGGCCATTAGGAGCTTCTTTAGGTTGGCTCCTGTGTTCTTTCATTAAGCCCTCATCTTTTTTTTTTTTAAGTACTGACATCACCAGATGTTCCACTCATCTTGTATTTTGCCTGGCCTAGCCTGGTATTAGCTAGGGGTACCTCCCGGGATCCCTGATTCCTTTGATTGGAGAATGGTATTTAGAAATTAAGATCTAGGTGTTAAGTGTGCTCGTTGTCACTGGGGTGCCATTGCTTCTAGACTCTTCCAGTGGACATAGCTAGGAAATATATGTAAATGTGCTAACCTACACACATACACACCGCTATACTGAGTTTGTACTGCTGCCTCCAGTTCCGGTCAGACACCACGGTGTTTGTTTCAGCATTCTCTTTTTCCTTGTTTGTGACTTCTTTTTCCAACAGGGAGAAAATTAATTCTAATTGTCTATAATATATTTATTTGTTCATTTCCAATATGCATGTAAAATAGCCTCAGAATTGCTAATCCCGTGAGAAACATTACTAGTTAGATTACAGAATTTATGTACAGTTCTTTTTGTCTTCACCTTGCCATATTCAGTCAAGATACTGTTTTCCAACTTAGATTTGTTCTTTTCTTCCGTACCTCCTTCAATGTATGTTTTTCATTGTAATACAGTTAGGTTCATTTGTTAGTGTTTGTGTGCCACTTTGGGTTCTCTCACATCTTGGGGGGGGTGTGCACGAGTGTGTGCAGTGTGCATGAAGGGTATGTGAAACATTGCTGTGGGTCTGAGAGTCACAGTTATACAAAAAGTTTTACTCAGAGTGACATTTCCTACTCATCCCTGGCACCCCATTCTCGTTCCCTCCTTTTTTTCTACAGCTTTCCCATCTACCCACTGCGATCACCAGTCTCTTTAGTTTCTGCTTTATCCTTCCTGTATTTCTTTTGTACAGGTGAGCAGATACAGGTGTATTCTTGTATCTCCTTTCAAGTATGTCCTAGAAATCACTCTGTATCAACCCCTGTATACATGGGCATTTAGATCATTTCCAGTATTTTGCAGTTACAAACAAAGCAACAGTGAGCGTTGAACATACATGTATTTGGTGGGATATTTTCAGGGTAGATTCCCAGAGTGGGATTGCTGGGCCAGAAGTTAAGTACATATGTAGTCTAGTTAAGTATAGCCAAATTTCCCTTCAAGAGGGTTGTAGCAGTTTGCTTGTTTCCCCTCAGTCTCACCAACAGAATGTGTTGTCCTGTATTTTAATTTTTGCTAGTCTGATAGCAGCCAAACCTAACTGAGGGACATTCTACAAACTAAGTGGCCAGTACTGAGTACCATGAAGGGCAGTGGCTGAGGACTCTACCAGATTGGAGGAGACTGAAGACACATGACAAGTACACACAGTGGGTTGGATCATGGACCAGGAGAAGGATATTATTTGGATCATTGGCTTAATTTGAATATCGTCTACAGATTAGTTAATAGTGTTATATCGGTGTTCATTTTCTGGTTTTGATTATTGTATTATGGTTATAGATGATGTTAACATTTGGGGAAGCTGAATGAAGGATGTAAGGGAACTCAAATTTGGAAGTCTGAAATTGTTTCACAGTAAAAATTAAATCTTACTAAAGATAGTTTGTTTAAGTCAGGATCCAAAAACATTACATTTAGTTGTTAGACAGAATATGCAGTACATTAATTTTATCCTGTCATGTTAAATGTAAAATTACCAAACAGCTTTCTTCCTCTCCTTTGTCTGTCTTACGTTGAGATCTTTAAACTCCTGACCTGATACTTCTGATATTTTATTTTGTTTTACTGTAGCCTGAGGGGCTAACAGTTTTGTGGCAGTTGTCTCCAAGTACCTCAGATAAGTTGCAGGGCTGTTTTAATCTCTATCACTGCAGCTCCCCAGCTGAAGATCTCAGATGACCGACTGACTGTGGTTGGCGAGAAGGGCTACTCTATGGTGCGAGCCTCTCATGGGGTACGGAAAGGTGCCTGGTACTTTGAAATCACTGTGGATGAGATGCCTCCAGACACTGCTGCTAGACTGGGTTGGTCCCAGCCCTTAGGTAAGCTGAGGCCATGATATGGACATTATAGCAGATAGAGGTATAAACTATCTGACTAAGGTGTCAAGACTGAGCTTATATGATTACGGGCAGAAAATGAAGTTCCTGGGAGGTTTGTTGGTTTGTGGTTCCTAGGAACATTTTTATAATTCTTTGCTTGTGAGAAATGATTAGCGGTTTTACAAAATTGATGAAAAAATATAAAAATAGAAAAGAAAGAATCTTTTCCTTTAGCAACCCAGAGTTGACTTGCAATCCCTGACTTCTGCATATCCTTTTATTGGGACAGGTAACCTTCAAGCTCCCTTAGGTTATGATAAATTTAGCTATTCTTGGCGGAGCAAAAAGGGAACCAAATTCCACCAGTCCATTGGCAAACACTACTCTTCTGGCTATGGACAGGGGGACATCCTGGGATTTTATATCAATCTTCCTGAAGACACAGAGACAGCCAAGTCACTTCCTGATACTTATAAAGATAAGGTGAGTTTGTCCTCTCCCAAGGGATTGCAGGGGATTTGAAGACCTGTGGCAGCCAGTGCCTGCAGCCATGGCTTGCATGTGCTCTTAGGGTGCTGACCATTGTTCACTTTTTCCCCCAATGTTTTATTATGAAAAATTTCAAACATACAACAAAGTTGAAAGAATTTTAGAGTCAGTGCCCATGTACTCATCACCTGTATTTATCATTAACACGTTATCCATTCATCAGTCCATCTAGCCATCTAGTTTTATGCATTTCAGAGAAAATTGCAGACACAGTATACTTCCTTCTAAGTACTTCAGTATGCATATCATTAGCTAGAGTTCAAATATTGTTTAGTTTTTTCCTCGTGATGTAAAATTTACATTAACTGTACAAATTTTAAGTGTACATTCACCGAGTTTTGAGTTTACCCAAACTCTGTGGAGATGCTGAATCTTCCCATCACCCCTGGAAGTTCCCGCTTGCCTTTTGCTAGTCAATCCCCACCTCTCTCCTCCTAGAGGCAACCACTATTTGGATTTTTTTTTTCCCACCATAGATTAGTCTTACCTGTTCTTGAACTTATACAACTGGAATCATACAGTATGTAGTCTTTTGTATTCAGCTTTTATCATTGGCATAATGCTTTTCCGATTCATCCATATTGTTGGATGTATCTCTAGTTTGTTCTTTTTTACTAATGAGTAGAATTCCATTGTATGATTGTGCCACAGCTTATCCATTCGCCTACTGATGAACACTTGGACTGTTGCAGATTTGGAACTGTTATGAATAAAGTATTTGTACATTCTCATGCAGCTCTTTTTGTAAACATATGTTTTTGTGTCTTTTGAGTTAGTACCTAGAAATGGAATTACTGGGTTATAGGGTGGGTGTATATTTAGTTTTACAGGAAGTTGCCAAACTCTCTATTCCCATCAACAGTGTATGAGAGTTTTATTTGCTCCATATCTTTGCCAGCATTTTGTATTGTATGTCAGTTTTAGCCATTCTGGTGTAGTTTAAATTGGCATGTCTTTGATGACTGATGGTATTAGGCATTTTGTGTGTGTTTGTTGGCCATTCATCTATCTTTTGTGATGTTTCAGTTCCAGTTCCAGTATCTTGCCTATTTTTAAATTGGGCTGTTTTTTTTAATTACTGAGTTGTAGGAATTCTTTATGTATATGGTCTGAATTATAGTCCTTTGTCAGATATGTTTTCTTGAGTATTTTCCGTCCAGTCTGTGACTTGCCTATTCATTTTCTTAACAGTGTCTTCTGATGAACCGATGTTTTTAATTTTTATGAAGTCTAATTTATTGTTTTTCTTTTATAGCTGTATTGCTTTTTGTGAATTAAAACATCTTTGCCTACTACCACATTATGAAGATATTGTCCTATGTTTTCCTTTGAAAGAGTTATGGTTTTAGCTTATACATTAAGGTCCCTGATCCACCCTGAATTAATTTTTGTGTATGGTGTGAAGTAGGGGTTGAGGTTAATTTCTTTTCCATGTGAATATCTAGTTATTCCAGCACAATTTGTAAAAGAAAAGAAGAAAAACTCTTTTTTTTCTGCAGTGGATTGCTTTGGTGCCTTTAGGAAGAATCGCATGACCATGTATAAGTATAGGTTTATTTCTAGAGTCTCTGTTCTATTCCACTCATCTGTTTGTTGGTCTTTATGCCATTACCACACCGTCTTGACTGTTGTAGCTTTAGCGTAAGTCTTTAAATTGAGTAGTGTAAATCCTTCAAATTTGTTCTTACAATAAGCAGCCTCAGATCCCATTTTATTGGTCACATCACACTGGTCACTCACACCGCACCTCCTGCCATCTAGAACCCTTAAATATATGCCACACTTATGCTTGGTTTTATAGAACACAAGGGTCTTTCTTAATAATACATCCATACAACAGAATACTGTGGATCTGTTTAAAAACTACATATATTTTGATATGCAGTAATTCTCAAGACATCTTGTTGAGTGAAAAACTCAAGATGCAGAACAGAATGTATAGTATGCTGCCATTTGTATGGCTGGTTTTGCTTGTTTCTTTGTGTGATATGTGTTTTTGTTTGTGTATGTTTTGAAATTTTTATGTTAATGTGCCTAGACTCTCCAGATGTATACTAGGAAACTGAAACAGTGAGCCCTTTTGGTGAGGGAGGCTAGGGTTTGAGGGAGAGGTGAGAGGGAGAGATACTCTTCATTTTATATTCTTTTGAAATTTTTTTTATATGGGTAGTACATGTATGTGCTAGAAAATTGGAATTTTAAAAAAATTAATGTCATATGTTTATCTGGGAATAGATAGTTATACAGACTCTTGGGAACCAGCAAGACAAGGTGGTGGCCCAGAGACCACCTGTGAGAGAAACAGGTAGGGAGCTAGGAGTGAACTAAATAGTGATATTAAGCTGACCCTTCAAAATTTTGTTTTTATAGAGCAAGGAATTTTAGGCCTAGTAAACCTGTCATTTTTTTCATTGAAATTATTGAGGGGAAGAAATCTATGAATTAATGTAGCCACTTTTCTGGGTATTTTTGTTGTGATTAGAGTGTGTGTATTTATATGTATGTGTTTCCTCACAAATTTTCTTAGTAAAGGCCTTTTTGAAAATGTTTGACAAACGTGTGCTGTTACTGTTTAAGAATTACATAGTAGTTCAAAACCAGTTCCGTGAAGATTTTAATTTCTGTTGTATAGCACAAGGACTCAGTGCTGTTTGCGTGAATCTGGCTTTGTAAAATTTTTATGATGTAGCTAATACTTCAATGTGCCTTTTTTTTTTCCTTTCTCTCTTTGTTTTCAAGGCTTTGATAAAGTTCAAAAGTTATTTGTATTTTGAAGAAAAAGACTTTGTGGATAAGGCAGAGAAGAGTCTAAAGCAGACTCCCCGTAGTGAGGTGAGTCATAGTCATAACTTCGGATCTGAAAGATGTTAAAGATTGGGACCAGAGCCCTGATAATGAAATGAGGCCCAGAGAGGAGTGACGGAATTTGCTGGTAATACGGCTCGCCAGGAGCAGAGCACAACAGAGACTCACTCTGCTGTCTTTGTGCTGTTTGTACAATCCTGTGCTGCTGCTGGAGGAGGGTTCTTTCAGGAGCAGTTCGTAGAAAGAAACAGTATAAAAACAAAAAAACCCATTGCCATTGAGTCAGTCCTGACTCATAACAACCCTATAGGACAGAGTAGAACTGCCCTATAGGGTTTCCAAGGAGAGGCTGGTAGATTCGAACTGCCGGCCTTTCAGTTAGCAGCTAAGCTCTTAAGACTGTGTCTCCAGGGCTCCAGTATAAAAACAGTGGCCTAATAATGAGAATCTACAGGATACTGAAGAATCAAGTCAGATACATTTGTTCTTTATCAGGGGAAGTGACGAGAGCAAAGGAAGAAACACTGGAATAGGAGAGGAGACCTTGCTCTGTGACCCTGAGCACCAGGAGGTATAATGGCTCACTCAGCGTTTTCTAGAATTTTCTCTTCTCCTTCCCGAGGCTGTTGAGTAGATGTCTGCTCAAGGTCATAGCACAATCAAAGGCTAGTACACCAGGGCCAGCCACAGGGGCCAAAAACTAAAGTTTGAGAAAAGGAGGAAGAAAGTTCTGAGCTGGAAATATTTTTCATAAAAATGCAGTGAACCACCTCGGACAGTAATAAAAGCGAAGGTAGGAAGAATACAGAAACTTGTTTCTAGTTATTGTTAGGGAGAAATAGTAAAGGGAAACAGTTAACAGATCTAAGAATGATATAGCCCGAGAGAAGATGGCTCTTGCTGGGAAGAGGAGACAAAGAAAGTTGTTTTAGCAAAAGGAGGCTTTTTCCTGAAGTCACTACAGAGGTGAAGAGAAAATACTCGGGATAATTAAGGGAAGGAGAAAAAAGAAAATGAGGATTCAGAGACTGTGATACAAGATCCAAACACATCTTCACATTGGAAATGTAGAAGTAGGAACCTAAGGCAAGAGAAGGGGAGAAAAACTAAATAAAAAACTTAAATAGGTATAGTTCCAAGGAATCAGTGGAAGACTAAATTACTTTTTATAAATACAATATAATGAATAATCAGATGTGGAACTGTTTGATCAAATCACACAGAAGTTCAGAAAATACGAAACCTGAAGACCAACTAGAGCGGCACATGTAAAAATGCATTAAAAACCCTAAAGTATTATATAAATATAAGATATTTTTATTATTATACAAGCTTATGCTCTTCTTGGGATACATTAGAGCGGTGGTCTGGTATGGTGGCAACACTTAAAGGGTTCTCCAAGTGAGTTCTTTTTTTGTTTGTTCTCTCTTTAAATTCTGAAATAAAACCAGTGGTTTTTGTTTCAGATAATATTTTATAAAAATGGTGTCAATCAAGGTGTGGCTTACAAAGATATTTTTGAGGGAGTTTACTTTCCAGCCATCTCACTGTACAAGAGCTGCACGGTATGTATCATGTGCACCCTGTGAACATAACTTGAGAGAAGTGGGTGAATGGCCGTTGATTGAGTTCTAGAAAGAAATCTGAGTAGGCCTAAGAGCAAGATGGGAATGTGTTGCTACTGTTAACTGTTTGGTCCAGAAACAGTTGAGGGCTTTTAGGAAGCATTCCCTTGGATAAAGATCATGCATTTAGTGTAACCTATACTTTTCCTTTGTACTCTGTGGAGCACAAATTTTTTAATGTAAAGGATATAAAGTATATACGTTCGTAAACCAATTTGGTCATGATGTCTCAGGATAACCTACCATTGTTGGTTAATAACTTTGGCTTATATTGATTGATGTGTTTTTTTTTTTTTTTTTTTTGAAGTATGATCCAGCAGGAAGAGGGGAATTAGCTTCATTAGGGCCTGGTTAAAATAAAAAAAAAAAGTGATTGAAAATTTAATGGTTGGAGGTTTCCTTGTATTTTCAGTCTGTCGGTAGCCACCAGTGGAGCCAGTAAAATAAGGCAGTCCATAGATTGTGAACAGAAATCAGCACAGATCTATTGACCTAATTCTTGATGGACATTAGGGTGTTGACCACTTTTAGCAATTTAATAGACAACATACGTTCGTTCCAGTTATACCCTGAACATCACAACTATGTTTTAAAGATAAAAATTCCCTGTGTCAAATTAACTTTCTCGATATTCTTGTGTTTTTTCATCTCTGCTTGAATTGAATTTATCCCAGGTTTCCATTAACTTTGGACCATGCTTCAAGTATCCTCCAAAGGATCTCACTTATCGCCCTGTGAGTAACATTAAAAATGTCAGCATTGCATCCTCAGTATCTTTGTTATTTCTTGGTTATGGTGATTTTAATCACGCCATTTCCCTGTTTCTCGTTCCTCCTGCAGATGAGTGACATGGGCTGGGGCGCTGTGGTAGAACATACTCTGGCTGATGTCTTATATCATGTGGAGACAGAAGTGGATGGGAGACGGAGTCCCCCATGGGAACCCTGACCAGCTTCCTCTTTCTTTTCAGACATGGACTTTCTGGAGAATAATACCGGGTGTATTATTTTTTATTTTTTTAACTGCTTTAAGTGTTCTTCCTAAGATGCTGCAGCACACAGCCTCTACTTTTTGCAAGTTAAAAGTCCAGAATGGGGACCAAGGGAAACCTCTGCCCTTTTAATATTCTTTCCTCACTTTCAGTGAATGCTCTTACGTTGTATACCGTATGCCAACATCTGCTGACCCCACAATCCTGTAAGTTCCCTGTGAAATTGGTGCTGTAACTACATACCCCACCAGCTGGAATTTGTTACTTTACTGTTTTCTAAGGAGTGAATAATCTTGTCCAAGTAGCTAACTTATTTAAAGTTAATTCCTTGTGTAGGTATTGACTCCATCCCGTCTGATTTCTAAGGAAATGGTTGGCTTATTTCAGAGAACAGCTGACATCAACGGCTGTACATTCCAAAACAATCTAAAAGTTGTTTCCTTTTGGTGCAGGTTTATTTTTGTTACTAATTTTGAAATATACTTTTAACACTGGTCTCCGAAACGACTAGGTCTCTAGAACTATAATTGTGAAAGGACCTTGCTTGCAGCTTTAACAAAGGTAGAAACTCCCAAATAAAACTTGTTTTCAAGTTTGTGTGGCATTTTGGTTCCCTCAGGTTGGGGTGCTCTTGGTGATAGTGTCAGAAGTGGGGGCAGTGTGATGAAGGGGATTGGGCACTGGAGGAAGAGGCACATTTCTGACTTGGATCTCAGCTCCTCTCCTGTTGCTTCTATCTTAGCCAGCCAATCAACCACCCCTTTTACCCTGGGGAAATGGGACTTTCACACAAGGAGGTGAACAGGAGTTTAAAGAGTTAATGGTTTCTCTCCTACTCTTGTCTTTGAACATGGGTATTGGTCTGTGCAGATTGTTTTCTTGCCTTGCTTATCTTCCTTTGCAATACTAAAAATTGGAATGTGAGGGTGATCCTTCCCTTGGGATCTCTTTATGGCTTTCCTGCCTCCCTTTTTTAGGTGAAAACAACACATCAGTCTTGTGGCAAATGCAGTCCTCCCAGGATTGCTGCACAGACTGCTGCATATAACTTTCTAATAGGTAGGTGGTTCCCCAAGAAGTAGGTGATGTGTTGCCACAGAATCACCATACATTATGTCTGTGGCTCTTCTAAATATTTTCTTGTCATTTTCCTGTTTAAGAAATTGCCCAAATTTCAGGTGAATATTGGTATCTTAATGCATTAGCTTTGACATATTTGTCTCCAGATGAATTACCTGGACCCTTCGTTTAGTGCATTTCACTACTTCACGTCTCTTAACAGGAAAGCTGACATAGAGCCAGCACGTTCACACGCTGGAGTCTTGGCTTGTCACCCCTAGATACTATTAATTCTTGGGCTGGTCTTAAAGGACAGATCTGGTTATAGAAACTTCTGGATCTTGAGAGTTTGAAGGACTACAAGAAGATGAGGGTGATGTTATTTAGAGGAAGATAAAGGTAAATTCTTTATAATATAAATTACCACTTACAAGTTATATACCTATTCTCCACCTGAATTATAAAACCACATTTTTGTGTATTTGGTTCATAAATCACAAGTTACAGAAATAATGATTTTTCTGGTTTATACTTCATATTAAAAATATATGGCTTTTTTTTAATCATTTGAAAGGCTCAAAGAATATCCACTCTTCATATTTGTTGTTAGCTGCCGTTGAGTTGGCCCCCAACTCATGGCAACCCCATGTACAACAGAACAAAATGCTGCCTGGTCCTGTGCCATCTCTGATCATTGTGACTGATTTTTGGAAGTAGATTGTCAGGACTTTCTTCCTAGTCCATCTTAGTTTGGAAGCTCCACTGAAACTTGCTCAGCATCATAATAACGCACAAGCCTCCACTGACAGATGGGTGGTGGCTGCTCATAAGGTGCGTTAGCTGGGAATTGAAACCGGGTCTCCTGCATGAAAGGCAAGAATTTTACCACTGAACCACCACTGTCCCCATCTTCTTATAGTCCTGTATATGATAGTTTCTATAAGCAGGTCATCAGAGACAACTTGTTTTATTCTATTGTAAAATTTAAAACAAGCGGGAAAAACATCTCCCCAGACACCACAAAAACACATAGTTTGAAGAAGACAAATTATAATCCAGTTCAAAATCATGATCTTTGTTGAAAGCCCATTTCTTTACCGTCAGCCTGTTTTCTTTTGAAACCAGAGTTTGTTTCTTTACACATCTTTTAAAAAGTAACCATTTTCTTTTAGCTGGGAGGGGATGGTAATTCTGTTCTAGAAATACTTCTACAACTATCTTCTCACTCTGAAGCTCTTTGATAAACTATAATTTCATCCATGCCAAAACAGATTAAGAACAGTCAGAATAAATAATAATAAATACTTTCTATCCCTTGTAAAATTTCAGTACCTCAATAAATACCAGTATTCCTGCTATTGCTAATTGTTGAATAAATAAGCTAGAGCCCTATTTCCAAATGGTGCAATCATCAATGTTACTAGAACTAGAAGCTTCTTCATCCTACTTATAAATTTTAGCAAAGTATTCTGTATTTATATTTTAAAGCAGAAGTTCTCTGAATCCTGGAAAGGAAATTTGCCATCACCATATTCCCTTCTCCCTCCAGGCACGTCCTCTCCCAAAATAGTGAAATATTAGCCTATGAAAGCAGAAAAGTTGGCAGCCCCAAGCTGAGCTGACAGCTGTGGCATTCTCAGAACTAAATGATACCATAAATAGCAGAAATTCTAACAACTGATGTAATTGACCCTGAGCTGAAGATTCAGTACCCTTTTTAGATCTAAACAATCACTGATGGGAAAATAATAAAGTTTGTTTTTGTTTATCTTAGAAATACTGTTCTTTTTCTCATGTCTGGCATTATCCTTCCTTTTAATTAGATAAATAAAAATCTTCAGTCATAATCTTCATCTTCCAGTACCCATTAATCAGCTATTACTTGTAGAGCTCTGTAAGAACTGATTTTAGGCTTGTATTTATCATGGAAATTAAATTTTTAATAAAAGATTCTGATAACAGATTCTAAATAATTGAATGGCACAAACCTCCAGTAGTTTCTTTCCTTTTAATGAGCTGGAGGAATTGGTCTGATTTTTCTTTGTCCAGGAAATCTCGAGTATGAAGTTGCAATTTACTAGATTTTTTTTTAAGAGTAGAATTTTAAAATAGGTTCAGACTGATGTTTTTGTGTTAGTTATGATTCTTTATTCTGACTAGTGCTCTTGGAAGAAGTAGGGAACCAGTTTACTAATTAGTTTTGTATTTTTTCCATAGAAAAACCTTGGAATGGATTTCTGGAAGGTACCTCCTATAGGGAGTCACTCACGCAACTGGAGCCCCCTTTGTAAGTTTGGCTTTGCCCCAACACGCTGCCTGCAGGGAATGTTCTTGAATCCATAAAGCATGAGGTCCCAGTCCCTGTTCTTAGCATTCCCCACACTCACACTGGCTGGTAGCATTTTAAAATGTTTTTAGGTGGGCAAGTAAGGGCCTAGAAGAAATTTTACAAATATTTTGGGAGCCTTAGCCTTCATTTCACAGCTAACCAATGAATGAAGTGAGAAGGCTCTTCCTCTTTATCCAGGAGCTTCACTCATATTTTCTTGGTGCTTGTATTTTACCAAGCTGAGTCCTAGTAGCATATTCTACACACTGCAACCCTATCCCACTTCCCACTGTCCCCAGATGAGGATCTTAAACAGACTTGCAGGCTTCTAGCAGGGAGTTTTGTTGAGCATGCATGTCGACGCATCTAGGAACAGTTGGAAGCATCAGGCTGGTCTTTAACACCTGGCTTCAGAGGCTAGGCTGGAATCCAGGCGGTGGCGCAGATGTTTGGCAAAATCCATCTGGGTCTGTGATAGGACCTGGTTGATGATAGTCTTTGGCAGCCACCCCTGGAGTAGAAAATAGTTTGGTCATCTTTGGGTGATATTCCACTCCAGGCCGCTCTGCCCCCTATCGCAAACATGGGTTGCCTGACACTTGGTCTTCCAGTTCTGTTTACAGGTGCAACCAGGGTCAAGGGCTGGAGGACCTCATTGCCACCTTGCTGTCACAGCAGTGTCAGAAGTACAGGATTTGCAGTCAAGACAAATTTCGACCCTGTGTTTTCCCAGTTGTGTGACCCTGGACAAGTTACTTCCTCTCTCTCACACTTAAGATTTCTGGGCATAAGTTTCTGTATCTAAAATGATAATAACTAGAGTTGAAATTTTATGTGAGAGGTAAGAGGGAGCCATTGTAGGCTTGTGAGATGGTGGAATATCAACTAGGTCATCACTCAAGTCTCTTCCTTCTCCAACAGTCTATGATTCTATGAAAATGGAAGACGATTCTTCCTGTTCATGTGGTATAGTATGGAGAGGGAAGAGCCTATTTTCTCACTACCACCTGCCCACTGAGCCACCTCCCATACCCCTTACCTTGAGGTCAATGCTGAGTAGCCAAGTGAGTTTGGTCTTTGAAGGACTTCCAGCCACGGGATGAAGCACCATGCAAGTGGGACCATGCTCAGCTCTGACAGATGAGTAGAGGTACAGTCAAGAAGACAATTCAGAGTTCTCTCTTAGGCTGCCTAGTTCCACTAGCGACATTTCTAGAGCACCTTGCCTTATCCCAAATGTCGTCAGAGAAGTGTCCTTTGCCAAGGATGATATTTAACGTGTTAACATGGTTACCAGCTCATCAGAACAGATGCTGCTTGTAGTGGAGCAGGAACCTGGAGACCACTTGCTGTGCCTTTTAGTTGCTAAATTATGGGGAGGTGGGGAAAAGATCCACGCTGGTGGCTGGGCCCTTGGGACACTCGGGAAGCAGCTATCTTCTAAGTGGTGTCAAATTATTTTGAGATTTTAATTGCCAGCCCAACTAGACCTGAGCATACCTGGTGAATGTCAACCATGCCCTTGCTTTAGAAAATTATTAAGATCCTTAAACTTTCTGGGAGGTTCAAAACAAACTCGCTGCCTGTGGTGGGGGAATCTTGTCTTTATCCCCTACTTTGGAAAATGGGAATCTACATCCTTTGTAAAGGCTCTTTGAGGATGGGGACCAAGAATCAATTTCTTGGAGCTGGGGATTCAGACTGTCACACACTTGGTGAGTGAATGCCCACCGGCCTGTGTTAGAAGGGAACTTTCAGCCTGCTGCCAGTATTACCTGATGACTCCTTTCTGCTCAGGCATCTCCCCAAAGTGTGTGGCCATGCCAGCCAACACGCAGGTGGAGCCTCGGCGCTTGGCACATCGCACACTCACAAAGTCACGGGGCCCCACGAGGTTTCCTGCAGATTCTGCAGCCAACTCATGGGTAATGACTGTATCTTTTCCAATCTTCTGCAGAACCTGCCAGGCCACAAGGGAACCAGAGTCACTACTTAGCCGGTACTAGGCTAAGATACCACCTACAACATGGGGTGGCTTCTTTAGGCTGCTTTTCAGACTAGGCTCCCTTGGGTCCCCGCCACTCACACCTGGACTCTCCTCACCTTGATTTCCTTGACATTGGGGTTCCACTCTCCCATTGCCTCCATTCGGTCCACAAGCTCTTCGTAGAGCCTATCGATGGGCTGGTCTACCACCACCTCCAGCCGAAATACCTTGCCCACATCTGGGACCACTTTACTCAGCACTGTGTCCCCATTTGCCTGTTAGGGACAGAAAGGAGCCCCAGGATAAAGGTTAGCAAAAAATACTCCTAGCCTAGGGCACATAGGCAATACCAGGCAAGGTAGGAGAAGATCAAAAAACTCCAAGCTAAGCATAAGGAAGCCTGGGACTATTTCCCATTACGATAGAGTATGTTATCTTTCCTGCCATAAGTTTCATACATCTGCTGAAGACAAAGAGGTTACCTACCTGCCCCTGGACTTTTTGTTTGTGATTTGGGTAGGTCCAACTGAAAAGACCCTTAATTGACCTCAGAAGCTTAAATATCCTGAGAGAGAAACCTGGGAGTGGGAAAAGTCTTGTCTACAACCAGCTAATTTGATACAGAGAATGTTGGATGGGATCTTAAGAGATTTTTTTAGTTCAATATCATTTCATACAAGAAGCATGTGAGACCCAGAATATTCAGTGATTTGCTCAGGTCCCTCAACCAAGAGTAGTAACGGACCTAGATCCCAAGTTTCTTGACTCTCAAAACTGGTAGTCTGTGAACCTGCATTACCCTGAGAGCTTGGGGAAGGAGAGGTTTTATCTGAACTTTGGGTAATAAGCAGCATGTAAGCTTTTGCTGAACATAAAGCCACCAAAGTGTCAGGTAATACAGCCACTGACCTTTAACATGGGCCTTGTTACTGGTACCCAGTGCTGGTTGGTGGAGCTCCCAGGAAGCATTCAGAGAACCCCAGAATGCCTTGGGCCTGTGTTCTAGTCTAGCCCTGTTGCATGGTTGAACCCAAGCCATCCCTGCACTGTTCAACCACACGGTGGGCTGATCAGAACAGACACTGCCCTGGTGCTGTGGGTTTGCTGACCCAGGAATGATGAGGCCTATAATACAGAGTCCCCATTTCATGGTCTCTACTGAATGGGTGCACAATGTATTTGGAGGGTAGCTAAGGCCACAGAACAGTGTTTCTCAAACCGGAGTCTCCAGATATCTTTGATGGGAGGTTTGTCTGGGATATATTCTTGGGAAAGGGGAGTTCTTAAGTTAAAAACACTTGCTGCCTGATGACTGCTGCACAAGGCAGAAATCTGAGAAGAGCAGGGGCCCGGCTGGTCTTGCTAACCAGTGGAACAGTGAGGAGCTGTGGACTTCGCCATCTTCACCCTTACCTGCTGGTTCTCCTTCTTCCAGCCCTCCTGGTTGCTGAGGATGCCCAAGGCCTTCTGCATGGCTTCCTCTCCCTGCCGAATATAGACCATCTCCTGGTCGCTGTGGAGAGTCTCTTCCAGCCGCGAACCTGGGTACGCAGCCGAGGAGACAGCACTTCCTTCAGCCTCCCCATCCTCCCACCAGTTTCCATCCCTTTGATCTCTGGTTCTTATCTTTCCTCTGAAGAGTCAAGACCAAAGCCATAGGGTCCCGACTGCAGGCCAAGTGAAATACACAGCAGCTGCAGGTGACAGGGAGGAAAGGGATCTGGCATTGAGGACTCTATTCCCATCCTCCCAAAATTGAGTGGGAGAGGGAAAGAGGGGGATGGAGGCACAGGTCCAACCTCTGTACCCTGGGAGCCTCCTGACCCTGGCAGAAGCCCCCAGGCCTCAGCACTTAACTTACCAAGCAAAGAGCTCCGACGCCGGACCTGGTTGATCCATGCACTAGGGGCCGGGCTGCCCAGTGCCCTCAAGTTCAGCTCCTGGCCAATGGCCAGCACTGCTTGGTGTCTGAGGCCTGCAGAGAGGGAAAGAAATTGTTGCCCAGGAGCAGGAAATGCTTAGAAAAGGACCATTCTACTCGCTGTGTTGTCACAGATGAGGAAACAGGCCAGAGAGGGGAAATAACTTGGTCAGGAACACACGGATTCCTAGTAGGGAGCCTGAACTAGAGCTGGGTCTCAATTCCCAGTTCATTCCTCTACACCAGGCTGCCTCCGGGGCCCAGAAATCTGCCTTCCACCTGAGTGATCCACACTGATCCTGCCGGAGGCAGGTGCTGTACCAGAAGTCGGCTTGAGTCTCTCCTCCCCAAAAGGGAGAGAGCTTTGTCCACACAACCCAGGAAAATCCAGCCGCAGGAGAATAAACTATCCCGTGTTAGGGTCCTCTGCCTGAGCAAAATGTTCAGTGTGACACTGGACAAGTCAAGTCTTGTTGGGTTTAGTGAGAACGACCCAACTGCCGGGCGCAGGTCTTCCAAGCATGGCTTCTATCTAAATGGTAGTTAATTCAACCCAATGTGTTTGGAAAGGACTTGTTTAGATGGCAACGGGGTTGGCTGAAATGACCTCGAGGTCCTGATTAGCTCTACGAAAGTGGCATTTAGTAACTGGTTTCCATCTCTTCCCGACTATACATTGATGACTTCCCTGCCCCCCACCCACATTCTCTCATCTTAGTATTCTGATGTCTTAACCCCTTCTCCCCCTCTCTCCACTGCCTGTGCCTCAAGCTTGCTGACACTGCTTGTTGGAGTCAAAGCTTATTTCTACCCTACCGCTGTGGCCAAGACATTCCTGGTACCCTTGGTACCAGCCACCTTGAGCCCTCGAGGAGGGCAAAGTCAGGAATAGTTCAAGAAAGACTGGAGCCCTAGAGGGGCTCCAGAAACGACAGAATCTGGAAGGGATGTAGGCATCTTAGTATTCAGCCCATTTCTTCAGATGGGAAAACAGACCAAGAAGGGAAGGCTCACCCAATAAGAGACACAGCTGGGATCCGAACCTGGGTGGCCTGACTCCTAGTTCAGTACTTTTCCCACTAAATCACATTGAGAGATCCTAGTCACTACCCAAAAAGCCTACTCCTACCTCGGGGAACTCACCCTTCATGTTGCGCACATGTCTGTAGGAGCTCCCAGCACACAACTTGAACGTGGCTAGTAGCATTGTTTCCTGGCAGCGGGGCAGGTGTAGTGGTGCTGCTGCTGCCGCTGTTGCCGCCTCTGCTCTCAAGGGTGCTGCTTCTGCCCGAGCCTATCCAGGTCTGTCTCTGGGTCCTGCAGCTGTGGCTGGCTCCCTGTGGATTCTGTGTCTTAAATGCCCCCAGTTGAAGGCTGTGTTTCATTGCTAGGAGATAAAAAAGTCATCCTTCACTGTGCAAAGGAAGGGGTCAAGGATGGAAGGATTGCCTCACACTGCTGCTTTGGCCACTTGTGGGGAGCGCAAGGGGGCTGGGAGCAGAAAGGAGTGGAGAGATTGGTGCCAGACTCGGAGTGGGGAGAAAAGCAGCCTTGAGATCAAGGCAGTGCAGAAGAAAGCATACGTCCTCCCACCGTGGTTTTCGGGTAGCATCTGAGGTGCTTACTGTTAGATGCAGATTTCTAGCCCTCATCTTCCAAAACTGCAGAGTTAACAGGTCTAGAATTAAGGCTCAGCAACATGCACTGAAAACAAAAAATTCCCAGTTGCTTGTGATCCTGTGGACCACACTTAGAGAAACACTGCCCTCGGAGAGTTCTTACAGATGAGGGCATTGGAGTGGAAGTGACTTGTTCAAGGTCCAACAGATGGTCACTGGCAGGGCCAGGGCAACCCAAGTCCTGTGACCTTCAGTCCCTCTTGCAGGCCCCTGAATACTTTGTCTGTTCAACTGTTCAATTTAATTACTCATCCATTATTCATTTACTGAAGTCCTGTTCTGAGTCAGTTCTTAGTGGCTTTCTATTAGAGGTTTGTATTAGAATGAGGGTGATGATGCCTCAGGGTTGAGTGGGGCTTCAGCCCTGTAAACTCACAAAGCATAGGATAGAACTGGACAGGGAAGTAAGGAGAGGGGACCTGGGCCTCAGCCCCTGCGCCCTTCTTCACTCTCCCTGAGTCGCCTAGGTTGGGCTAGCTATGCCATGGGGCTTGGCAGATGCAGAAAGGTTGAAAACACAGGGTATTGGGGTGCTCACCCCAGTCTTTGCACTTTGGGGGTCCTCTGTTGCTAAGCAGTCATTCTCGAGGTAGCAGTTAACCACACAGAGTCACCCAAGCACAGTGAGGGAGACCCTCTCCCAGGCTGCGTGCTGCTCTCAGATGAAATCTTTTCTATTTAGGAATGACCTTGAGGTTGCTTTTAAGCCAGACTCATCTGGCAATGTTTTGGGGAGTAGAGAGAATCAAACTAGATTTTCCCCCGACCCCAGCTCCTGTGTGCCAGATTTCTGTGTCCTGTCACCACTGTCTGGAGGCAGGGGGAAGGCTGAAAACGGGGAGCAGTAGCAAATCCCCACCTGCTGTCACTCTGTGTTACTCCAGAGATGATGACAGGGACAGGGCCTGCACCTAGAGCCCACACAGAAAGAGAGAGACCCACAGCCCATCTCAACCCCTGGTGAAGCAGTGGGAGGGGCCCACAACCCAGAGAGCCCCTAGTCCTGGCTGCCTTTCAGAACAGCAGCTGCCTGCAGGCCCTGCCCGGTCCTCAAGGCCCACTGAGGCACCTCCTCCTCTGTGAGGCCTTCCTTGACAACCCTAACCTTCTGAAATGTATTCCTCTGACTCCCACCCTTGTTGTCAGTACCAAAAGGGGTCTATGTTGGTCCTGATTTGTTTAACAGTTTGTGTGTCTCTGCTTGTCTGTCCTGTGGGATTATCTCCCCCAAGTCAGGAATCACGTCCAATTCTCCTTTGAAGCCCCCAACCCCGGCCCAACACTCAGCTCCAGATGGGGCACAGAACAGACTCTTGCTCCTTCTCAGCTGGGGGTGCAGGTGCATCTTTGGCCGCAGGACACCTGCTTGTAGACGTTGCTTCCAGCCCTCCCAGTGTCCCCAAGACAGCACTGAGGCAAGGCCTTGGTGTCTGTTGGCAGTTTCCAGCCTGTGCCCGGGCCATTTGGCTCTCAGAAACATGGAAATAGAAGGTGCAGAGGGGGGTGCTGGGAAGGCTGGAGTCCAGTTACCCAGGCTTCTCCCTATGCATGTACATGGGACACGTGCATCCTCGTGCACACGTGCCTGCCCTTGGTGGAGGTGGTGGGGAGGCAGTAGGGGACAGGTCACGCAGATAACGTTCAAGACCCTGCTGTTGCCATCCTGTGGAGAATTATAGCCATCCTGAGAGGGGAGGCGAGGGCATGGGGAAACTGCAGGACTGAGGCCTACGACTATTGCTGATGTCAGAAGGCGGCCCTTGGCTCAGGGAGAGTGTGCTGTGTGACCTCTTCAAGAGGCCAAGGCTCCCTTCCTTTCTTCATCCTTTCCAACCTAAATGACTAGTTAACTCTCACTGTCCCTCTCAGCAGTGAGGTGGGGAAAGAGGTCAGAATTTCCTCTGGTTCTGGAAGTCATCTGGCTTTGCTTTTTGATGAGGGTAGAACCCCCAAGGGGAGACGCTAGATTGACACAGACCAGAAGGGGGATAACAAGACACCTGGCTCAGGCATGGCACAGTGCTGAAGGGAAGGCCCCAGTGATGGGGGAAGGAGGCAGGGCTTTGAGAGCAGGAAAGGGACTCCATTCATTCAACAGTCCTTTATCTAATGTCCACTATATAGCTACACAATTATGAAGAAAAATGAGCCATAACCAGTCTGGAAAGTTATAGAGCAGATGAGGAGTTGTGGAAATACAGAGAATGAACAAATAATTCCACAGGGGGAGGGAGGAAACAGTGTTGTGGAAGGCTTCTGGGACGAAGTGACATTTGAGCTGAGTCTGAATGTATAATTTAGAGTTAACTAGGTTTATGGTGGGGGGAGGATGGGGTGAGGGTATTTCAGGTAGAGTGGATGGCCAACAGCAATGGTGAAGGGCTCTGAAGTTGAGAGCTGGCTGTCTGGCAGAACTTTGTTCACTGTGGCTGTGGGTGCCATGGAATGCTTGTAGGGTGTGGTGGGAGAGCAGCAGAGGTCAGGGTGGGAGTGGGAAGATCCTCTGCGGGTTCCTAGGAGGCAGAGGTTATAGACCTGAGCAGGGGGTCTTGAACTTGTCTGGGCACTGGCTCACAGGAGGTGATCGCTGGGCAACAGGACCTGTCTTTTGGGTTACTGAACTGGTAGTGTGGAAAGCTGAGGACTGGAGTCCAGAAAGCACAGGTTTTGTATTCCAACAGACCTCTAATCCTGGTCCCACCACTTTATGATTGTGAGCTGTTTTACTTCTTCAACCTAAACTTTAGTTTAGAGGTAAGTTTTTTCTTTTTAAATCTTCTCAGGGGGTTGTAACGATACACCAAGAGCCACAAGATAAAGTCCAGACTTCTTAGCACTTAGCTAAATTCTCACCGGGCTTTCTTCTCAGCATACCCGACGTGCCTGCAGCCAGCCCCATGAAGACCTTCTCAACATTCAAGGCAGCTCACAGTATCAGCTCTCATCAAAGGCTTCCCCTTGTGCTCCATCTCACTCTAAGTAGAATTTAATGCTTTTCCTCTGGGTCTCCTTTACAAATATTTACCTTCTCTCCTCTTTTAACATGTCTGTTAACTCCCTAAGGACGAGAACCCGTCCCAGATTTATTCTTTAATCCCTAGTGCTTAGCACAGTGCCAGATGTTAATGCTGAATAAATGGGTAATACATGATTGAAAAGCATAGAACCTGGCACTTTGTAGACTCTCAATAAATACTGGTTTTCTTCCATCCCTTAAGGGTGGCCAGGCTGGAGGTAAGGGCAAGCCCTTGACTCCTCACTGGCTATATGCTTATTTAATATTAAAAGAATGGTGTTTTCCACAATTGTGGGAAGGCGGCAGAAATCCACTGAGATCTTTCATCGGGCTTGAAGTAATCATGGATTGCATCTCTTTTTATATAACAACAGTATATACTATGTAATTTAGTATGCAATTCCTTAATCTGAGTTGGTCACCATTATTCCACAGGTATCATTCTTAATTGTTCAAGTTCATTGAGGGTATGGAATACATCCCAGTATATCCCAAGAGTCTAGTACAGTATTGGGGATTCAGCAGATTATAATAGCTAATTTTGAGAACCCACTCTGTGCCAGGTACTAAACTCTTTACATCTAGTCACTCATTTAATTCTCACAACAACCCAAGAAGTGGGTACTATTATTATGCCTATTTGATAGATGAGAAAACTGAGGCACTGAGAGGTTAAGTAACTTGACCAAGTTCAGAGAGCTAGTAAGTCAAGAAACCAGGATGCAAAATCAGGCTGTCTGGCTCCAGAGTCTGTGCTCTTGGTTATACTGCTTAACCTTTTCAAGTCTCATGTCTGTCTCTGAAAAACGGGGCCAATAGTTGTCTCTCAAAGTATATACCTGGCATATAGTAAGCACTCGACAAACTTTAGGAGGACAGGTGACTTACTCAATTAAATTATGCTTAGTCTCCTTGTCTTTCCCTTCATCCTCCATTTCAAGCAGGTAAGCCAGCCTTTGGGTGTCCTTGCCTCAGGGATTGGCAGGGAACATAGTTAAAGCTTTCAGTATTTTATAATAGCCTAAACCAGAAGAGCAAATTGGCAGGTGGGCTGAATTTAACCTTCTAGATGTTTTATCTGACCTGCTCATGAGTTAGTTGCCAACATAAACTATAGGGCCAGAAAACAGATCAGTGGCTGCCAGGAGTTGGGGGAGGAGGGAGGAGATAAAAGCAAAGGGGAAGATAAGAGGGGGTCGTGGAGACAGAAATGTTCTGTATCTTGTGATGGTGATTACGTAAGTATATGCAACTATTAAAACTCACAGAACTGTACACTAAAAAGGACAAATTTTACTGTATGTAAATTCTCTCTCAATAAACTCAACCAGGAAAAATTGTGTGTTAGAGACAGATTCTCAGGCAATCTGGGTTATTGGCCTTTAAATATACCAGCATTGAGCCTGCTCTTCCTAATGGCCTAGTCTTGCTGCCTAGTCCCTGACACCACTCAAGACTTTACATTTCCAAAGCAACAACAATTAAGGCCATTTTCTATCCCTGGGTCTGGCCAAATGGCAGCAATTGCTGCTAAGTGGCTGGAGTTAGGGGGAAAAAGAATGGGTAGAAAATATGAGGCTGAGAGATAAGAGAGGCAAAGCAGTAAGTATTGCAGGAGAAAAGAAAAAGGACCTGATTTTATTCTCTGCTTCCAAAGAGCCCTGGCAGAGCCCCAGGATTAGACAGGTAGGAGAGTTCCAGCCAAGGTGGATGACCCAGACCTTTGGGACAGGAGAGCAGCAGATATGCTCTGCTTTCTAGGGTTGGTTTTCTAGTCTCTGAGACTAGAAGAGCTTGGGAGGGAGACAGGAACATGTATATTTTTTATCTTGGGCCACTCAGGTGGATACTAGACCTGCTTGGTAGGTAAAATCAAGCACTCAGGAAGCTATCTCTTGGTCCTTTTATCCAGGGGACCTCTGGAGGGGTCATATACAGGGTAGGTGTGGGCACTGCAGCCCAGCTCTGTCTGGAGGGTTGTTAGTAGGAGAATAGCAGAAGAATTACCTGTTTACTTCCAGCGACTGACAAGTACCTTCCCCCGCAACTCCGCGTTTCCCTTGGATACCAGTTGTCTCCAAACTCTTCACACCCAGAGGGCTATGGTCTATATTGAAGGCTGCCAGACAGCAGGTACATCTCCATATTCAATACAAGGATCTCTGCTACTTAAACAACTCTTGCTTACTGTTTAGGTCCAGCTGTCCTCACCTTTTGGCCCTACCGATCTCTGAAGCATCTTAGTTTACCAGTGTGCGCTCACTGCGCGTGCTCATCCTCCACACACTCATTCAACAAACGTACACTGACGCTAATACATGCCAGACACTATTTTAGATGTTGGGGGATACAAGAGCGAACAAAACAAAGATCTGCTGTCCTTCAGCGTTTACACTCTAGAGGGGGAGGGGAGTACACAGTAACAAGATTATGTGAGATGGTGATACTTGCTGTGGTGAAGAATCAGGCTGGAAAGGGGAGTAAGTGGAAGGGGAGAGGGAGGAGAGAGCTATTTTAAATAGAGAGAGGAGTTGACATTTGAACAGAGTTTCCACGGAGTTCTGAAGATGGTGACGGAAGGATTCATGTAGATATCCGGGAGAAGTGTGCATAAGTACCAAACCAAAAACCAAACCCGCTGCCATCAAGTGGATTCTGACTCACAGCGATCCCACAGGACAGGACAGAACTATCCCCTATGGTTTCCAAGGCTTCAAATCTTTTTTTTTTTTTTTGAATATATAATATTTTATTAAGGCTTTAAATCCTTATGGAAGCAGACAGACACATCCTTCTCCCGCGGAGTGGCTGGTGGGTTTAAACCACAGACCTTTTGGTTAGCAGTTGAGGACTTAACCACTGCACCACCAGGGCTCCTTGTGTTAAGTACAGAGAACAGCAAATTCCAGCCCCATCAGGGCAAAGGTGATGATCAGGGGTTGAGATAAAAGATACGGGAATGGACATGTACTTTTCTTTCTTACCTGCAGGAAGTATTTAACAATTTACTACAAACTAAGGCAAAATTTTTCAAATGTTTCTGACAGCTACCCACAGTAAACTGTATTTTACATTGTCAGTACTGACATACATACATAAAACAAGTTTCACATTCAACCTAGCATTATTATATGTGATGCACTAGCTTCTATTCTGGTTATAATCCACTAAATTGATTTCAAGACCTAGTAAATTGCAACCCAGGTTTAAACTAGGTTGATCATGTTGCAGTCTCCCAGGCAAAAACCTTAACCTCTCCCTGACTGAACACAGTGATGATAACAGGGTGGGTGCCATCTGGAGAAGTCAGGGGCATTGGTAGAGTGTGTGTGAGCGCTTGTGTGTATCACAGATGACACTCCTCCTCTGCAGACATCAACTCTAAGGTGATAACTCAGACTATACTCTCTCCTGCTTCTCTTCCCAATTATGAGCAGGACTGTTTAGTTTTCCCTACGTTTACAGCTGCAGGGTTGGTTCAGCATTAGAGCACCGGGCCTGCAACATCTACAACTAGAACGCCTTTTTCTTTCTCACTGGTAATGCTGGCTCCTAACAGGAAAGGGAGTTGGACGGAGCTCACCTTGTAGCATGTCTTTGGAAAGATAAGAAAATGTATCATTACTACCTGGACAGTGAGAGTAATAACCCCACAGATATGCATGTGTACTTGTGTGTACAGACTTATATATAGACATACATATACTTTTTCTTGGCAGGGGGTAGAGAACTGCCTATCCTCTAATATTTCCTTCCGTACCAGAGCCCATTGTGCCTGGGGTGTCTCCTGAGTTGTGCAGTGCTGCCTATGGAATCGGAGACTGGATGGGAACTGCCCAGAGGAGTTGCACCAGTCATCTTTTGCCAGGTATGCCTGCTCTACCTGCTGACCTGCACCCTCTGCTGCCCACACTGTGCTCTGCCTGAGCCTCCCAGCCCACACATGCAGGAGAAACATGACACCCTTTCTAGTGTCTTCCCCTCTGCGTAACACCTCCAGGATTTGCCCTGATATGGCCTCCCTGAGAAGCCCTCCAGAGTGGGCAATATGAAGGTATCTGGCTGTATTCAGTATACAGGGCCACTGAGAGTTTATCAGAGGAGGGGAGGGAGGGGGAAGATACAGTGGTTTAAATGTAGTTAAAGAGTGTGTGATCTAACAAGGTCAAAGGCCAAGGAAGGAGAAAAAAGAACAGCTGGCAGAGTAAGAGATAAGCTACTATACTCAACGGTATCAGAATAACGATAGCCAGGAAAGGGGCTTTAGAAGGTCTTCCTTATTTTTCTCCCTTAAAGCAGTCTCAAAACCAAACCAAACCAAACCTGTTGCCCTCGAGTTGATTGTGACTCATAGCGACCCCAAAAGACAGAGCAGAACTGCCCCATAGGGTTTCCAAGGAGCAGCTGATGGATTCAAACTGCTGACTTTTTGGTTAGCAGTCATAGCTCTTAACCACTGCACCACTAGGGCTCCAAAACAATCTCAAGGGAACTCCTATCAGAAGAAACTTTTAAAGATAAAATTACAAACTAGGATTTACTCTGAAATCTAGTAATAGAAGAAAGTACCAGTGGTGGCCCAGGAAAAGATCTCAGTATCTGCAAGAAGCCTGGGCTGCGTAGAGCTGAGGGCAAGCCTGCGCTAAGCAGCCTAAGGACTCAGAGGAAGGAGTCAAGCAGTTTAACTTCATCCTTTAGGTCTAATTCTTGGCTGCTGCCTGTATGACAAAGGTCTGAAAGCAACACATAATGCATCATGATTGAAATCTCACTATTACTGGAAATTCAACAGATATAAATCTTCTTGACTAACTGGAAATTAAGTCCCCTCTCCCTTGTTTTGATGTAAGAATAAATTTTAACTCGTTATTACATTTGCAATTTTGTTTGAAGGAGGTTGATAAGGTAACTACTGTTGTTGTTGTTAGGCGCTGTTGAGTCAGTTCTGACTCATAGCGACCCTACATACAACAGAATAAAACACTGCCCGGTCCTGTGCCATCCTTACGATCATTGCTGTTTGAGCCCACTGTTAAAGTCACTTTGTCAATTCATCTTGTTGAGGGTCTTCCTCTTTAGTGCTGACCCTCTACTTTTCCAAACATGATGTCCTTCTTCAGGGAGTGGTCCCTCCTGTTAATACGTCCGAAGTACGTGAGACGAAGTCTTGCCGTCCTCGGTTCCAAGGAGCACTCTGGCTGTACTTCTTCCAAAACAGACTTGTTCGTTCTGCCAGTCCATGGTATATTCAATATTCTTCGTCAACACCATAATTCAAAGGCATCAATTCTTCAGTCTTCCTTATTCATTGTCCAGCTTTTGTATGCATACGAGGCAACTGAAAATACCATGGCTTGGGTTGGGTGTACCTTAATCCTCAAAGTGACATCTTTGTTTATAACACTTTAAAGAGGTCTTTTGCAGAAGATCTGCCCAATGTAATATGTCATTTGATTTCTTGACTGCTGCTTCCATGGGTGTTGACTGTGTATCCAAGTAAAATGAAATCCTTGACAACTTCAATCTTTTCTCTGTTTATCTTGATGTTGCTTATTGGTCCAACTGTGAGGTTTTTTTTTTTTTATCTTTTTTTAATGTTGAGGTATAATCCATACTGAAGGCTGTGGTCTTTGATCGTCATCAGTAAGTGCTTCACATCCTCTTCACTTTCAGCAAGCAAGGTTGTGTCATCTGCGTGACGCTGCTTGTTAATGAGTCTTCCAATCCTGATGCCGCATTCTTCTTCATATAGTCCAGCTTCTCGGATTATTTGCTCAGCATACAGACTGAATAAGTATAGTGAAAGGATACAACCCTGAAGAACACCTTTTGTGATTTTAAACCATACAGTTGTTCTGTTCGAATGACTGCCTCTTGGCCTATGTACAAGCTCTTCATGAGTACAATTAGGTGTTCTGGAATTCCCATTCTTTGCAACGTTATCCATAATTTGTTATGATCCACACAGTTGAATGCCTTTGCATAGTCAATAAAACACAGGTAAACAACTTTCTGGTAGTCTCTGCTTTCAGCCAAGATCCATCCCACATCATCAATGATATCCCTCATTCCACATCCTCTTCTGAATCCGGCTTGAATTTCTGGCAGTTCTCTGTTGATGTACTGCTGCAACCATTTTTGAATTATCTTCAACAAAATTTTACTTGTGTGATATTGATGATATTGTTCGATAATTTCCACATTCTGTTGGATTGGAATGGGATCTCTTTCAGTCGGTTGGGCAGATAGCTGTCTTCCAAATTTCCTGACATAGACGAGTGAGCGCTTCCAGCGTTGCATTCGTTTGTTGAAACATCTCAATTGGTACTCCATCAATCCTGGAGCTGCTTTTTGCCAATGGCTTCAGTGCAGCTTGGACTTCTTCCTTCAATATCATCGGTTCTTGATCATATGCTACCTCCTCGAATGGCTGAATGTTGACCAATTCTTTTTGGTACACTGACTGTATATTCCTTCCGTCTTCTTTTGATGCTTCCTGTGTTGTTCAATATTTTGCCCATAGCTTCCTTCAGTATTGCAACTCAGGCTTTTTTTCTTCCATTCTAGCTTGAAAAATGCCAAGCATGTTCCTCCCTTTGGGTTTTCTAACTCCGTGTCTTTGCACATTTCATTGTAATACTTTGTCTTCTCAACCTGCCCTTCAAAATCTTCTGTTCAGCTCTTTTACTTCATCATTTCTTTAGCAAGTTTCAAAGTCTCTTCTGACATCCATTTTGGTCTTTTCATTCTTTCCTGTCTTTTTAAGGAGGTAACTATAGTGAATCCAAATCTTTTTAAGAAGGTAGAGATGTTTTGAAACAGAGGTGCTCACAAAAACAAATGCTGTTTTTCTGCTGCCTCTTGGAGAGTATCTTATTGTAGTCAGATAAAGCTACACGTTTTTCAGAAGTTGGTGATGGGTTTTTTGCCTTTGTCTGGAAGAAATACAGCCAGAATGCTCCTTAGAAGCTAGGATGGCCAGGCTTTGTCTTGCTTACTTTGGACATGTTATCAGGAGGGACCAGTCCCTGGAGAAGGACATCATGCTTGCTAGAGGGTCAGAGAAAAAGAGGAAACCCTCAACGAGATGGATTGACACAGTGGCTGCAACAATGGGCTCAAATATAGCAACTACTATGAGGATGGTGCAAGACCAGGCAACATTTCATTACGTTATACATAGGGTTGCTATGAGTCAGAATCAACTCGACGGCACCTAACAACATGGGTAATAACAAATTCTGGCTATTAAACAGTAAGATTATGGGCAAAACACACTAGATAAATTAAGTGCACTGTTTCTTCATAAATTACCTATATGAAAACCAAACCAATAATGAACAGTTCAGAAGTCGTATGGTTTACAGGCATTTTGGACAATTTTAAAAACATCTGGGTTCGTAAAACGTTAAATATATTAAATACTATAATTCACACATCAACCCAAAAACCAAACCTGTTGCCATTGATTCCAACTCCTGGTGACCCCATGTGTTAGAGGAGAACTGCTCCGTAAGGTTTTCTTGGCTGTAATCTTTATGAAAGCGCATTACCAGGACTTTCTTCTGCAGAGCCACTGGGTGGATTCGGACCACCAACCTTTAGTTTAGCAGGTGAACGCAAACAATTTGCATCACCTAGGACCTTAATTCACACATAGGAGCTAGATATAAATATCTTATGAAAAGGAAGGCTTTGATCAATAGACTGTAAAAAATAAATGTCTGGAGTAATTCTATAGCTGAAAAAAACTGAGAATCAGAGAGAACGACTGAGTTGCTTAAGCCCATGTTCTAGAGGGAGCAAAGTCAGATTTTAACCTATGTCTCTTAACTCCTAGGTCAGACCATGTCCACTAAACCACACTGTTACACTCGTTATACAATCGTTGCTGTTCAACAATTACACTAAAAAAGTGGCATCCCTATGGGCTGTTGGCCAAAGACACAGAATAGCCTAGATCTATCAGTCACTAAAACACCATTTTATATGCTCCTTTTTGATGATCATAGCACAAGAGGCTCAAGATTCAACCCAAAGGGCTAGCAAATCAAACCAGATTAACAGAACGTTAAGAAAAAGCCACCTTAGGAAAATGTTAGATCTCATGGGAACTTAGTTTGGAGTAGCTGTTGGTGAAGCAGGAACAGCAAGAGTGACAGTGTTTCACAAACGTTGTTGCTGTTAGCTGCCATCAGGTTGGCCCCCAACTCATGGTAGCCCCTTGCACAACCAGATTGGATCATTGTGATCCATGGAGTTTTCACTGCTGGTTTTCTAAAGTAGATTGCCAGGTCTTTTTTCCTAGTCCATCAGTCTGGAAGCTCCACTGAAACCTGCTCAGCATCATAGCAGCATGTAAGCCTCCACTGACAGCCAGGTGGTGGCTACACATGAAGTGCACAGGCCAGGAACTGAACCTGAGTCATCCAAGTTTGAGTCTTCTCAAATATTAGGCTCCTGTTATAATCAGTTATTGGAAAATTTACCTGAAATCTCTTTCCTTAAGCCTGAAAATTTGTATTTCTTATCAGATACAAACATGAAAAGGGAAGAAGGGAAGAAGAAGACCCCCCCCAAGATATTTAGTATGAAAATATTTCTTTATAAGTAACTAGCAACTTAAAATTGTGACAGGGATAATCCCAGTGTGGACTGCTTCTATCTTTGAGAGCAGAATCTTAATTTAATCTATTCACTGGAGGCAATTCAAACTTGGAGGAGAATACTGACAGTTTTGAGATTCATATTTTACTTACAAGTAAGTGAAGAACGTCTCTTGTAAAGTCTAATTTGGGGTAAGGAAAGCAATATAAAAAAGTAACTGCTGGTTCCACAGTGATGTGGGAAAGGAGTCCATGCCACTGTTTCTTTAAACAATGATTTTGTTATTTAAAAAAAAAAAACAAAAAAAAGCCGCATGATTTCTTCATGTTGCATAAGTGAAGGAATTCAAAATAAAAATGACTTTTCAAAATTCTACAGTCTCTGGTCAAAGGTGACCAGGACGTCACTTTCATTTCAGTGACAGCTCCTATTCCCCAGAGCAACTGCCCTTGAGGAAAGACTTAATACTCATCCAGAGTATCTGCTCGAGGAATGGAGAGACCTCGATCCTTCAGAGCCTGAACTTTCAGCTTCTCTGCTTCCAGCTTGGTCTGCTGTTCCACCCTTTGTTCTTCTAGGATTTCTTCAATAGACACTTGCTGGAGGGGTGTGTCACTCTCCTTTTCCAAGTCCTACAAAACAAGCAGGTTTGAAAAATGTCACCTGAAGACCAAGAATAAGAGAACATTACACGTCTAAATGCAAATGGATTCTTACATTAGGCTTGGGTTATTTTTCTTAACTGTGACAGGGCTGAAATATCCTTCCCCCTAGGGACAGGTAAGGTTTTCAAAGAAAAGGCTAGCAACACTACTACAGAATACAAACTTAATATAAATATAAACGTGGTAATAGGGATCAGTATCAGTGTGCATAACAAAGCTTTTGTTGTTAGTTGGCACTGAGTTGATTCTGTGTGCAGAACAGAACTGCTCCATAAGGTTTTCAAGGCTGTGACCTTTTCGAAGAAGGTCACCAGGCTTTACTTCTGAGGCACCTCTAGGTGGGTCTGAATCATCAACCTTTCAGTTAATAGTCCAGTGCTTAACCATTTGTGCCACAAAGGCTCTTAACAAAGCTTTAGGTTATCCAAAATTCTAGTTAGTCAAGAACTAACTTTACATTAGTCAAGGATTAACTTTTCTTAAAGCAGCTATCTTCCCAACCCCAGAGAATCCAAGAGAGAAGTTACTGAGACCAAAATGACTTTAGATATGCTTCGTAGTTTTACATTATCAAAGCTAGATTAATATCCGGGGGCTGTTTCTCAGTAAGAAGGTAGACAGCACTGATTCAAAGCAGCACACACACCCCGCCCCCCGCCTTTAAAGGCGATAAACTGCCCTTTGGTTGCATTAATCATGGGTCTTTAAATTATAACCTGTTCCTGTTGCCATTGAGTCAATTCTAACTCACAGCAATCCTACAGGACAGAGTAGAATTGCCCTATAGGATTTCCAAGGAGCGGCTAGTGGATTCCAACTGCTGACCTGTTGGTTAGCAGCTGACCTCTTAACCACTGTGCCACCAGGGCTCCTAAATTGTAACAGAAGACCGCTTTTCCATCTATGGCAACAAGACCTCTAGAGAAAACCTTAGCAGACCAGCTAGGCTACTAAACCAGTTTGGGCCCAATATATTTCTCCACTATTTTAACTCTTTGCTTAATTTAAAACATTATTTTTTTCCTTATTTTAAAAATATATTCTCATTGTAGGAAATTTAGAAAAAAGACAAGTAGAAAAAACAATTTTTAATTACCTGTAATTCTGGTATGGAGAGAAAACATTTTGATGACTATCTTTCCATTTTTCTAGGTATATACTAAATTAAAAAAAAAAATCCCACAATGCAAATATTGACTGTGAGGTTTTTTTTCACTTAATATGGCATAATACGCTTACTATTTTTATTTCTGAACACTTCACAAACATTTAATAACAAACTTCATAATGCAGAGGAACCTTGCTATGAAAGTTTCTCACTATTCACAGACTGTTTATTCTCCTTAAAATACACAGATCCTAAATACAGGCATTATTCTACATTGTTGTATCATGGAAAGCCTATACAGACGGGCGCTCGTTTCTCACCCTTTCTCCTCTATGACTTTCAAGTATACAATTTTGGTAAGGCATAGACACATACACAAACTCCAGATGTCCCAACCTATCAACTGGATACTCATCTTCACATGCTGCCAAGGTCTCAGAACCCACAGGCAGTGGCATATCAGATACAGGACTTTCACCACAGAGGTTAGAATGAAAGCCACCCAAATTACGTAAGCTAGCCCCTCCCTGTGTCAAAACTCAACAGCACCCAGCAAGATACATATTGTCACGTGTAGCCTGCTCTAATAACCCATGGGTAGTCGCCAAAGGGAAGACAATGTTCTTAGCTTAGTGTACTGCCTCTTGTGTTTTTCAATATGTTATTCATTGAGTCAGTTGTTATGATGCTGCTTCCCAATAATCAGATGTGTTACTTAAGGCTGTGCACATCATTATCCTTGAGGCAGAATCCAGAGACTTTTTAAGCAATGTATTTGTTTATAGAATCTACATGGTTTCTGGGTATGAGTTTTCCTGGAGTCGGTACATAATTTCTTCTGACTGTTGAGTCATATGATTATATAAGCATTCCTAAATCACGTTTCTCTAGTGATGCCGCTGTAAAAATTCTGCAGCATCCAAACCATAACACATATATTAAAATAAAAAAGAGTATTTTTTTCCCCACAAAAGGATCCCAGGAAACAATGATTTTTTCAAGAACAAACACTTTATTCTCCTCTCATACACATCGAGCTATGGGCACAATTGTGCCAATGTAACTGGCACAAAAAGCACAACTGTTGTGTTTATTACTATAAAACTGAAGCAGAGTATGTATAAATGTTTTAACTTAAATCTTTTCCCCTGATATCAAAGTAATTTGTTCCCTCTTTAAAAATTAAATACAAGAAAGTATTTAAAAAAAAAAAATCACCCATAATCCCACCACCCAAAGATGGGTTAGCTTCTCCTACTATACTAGTAGACTATAGTCATTTACTAGTGCCCCTGCCCCCATTCTAAAACCAAAACTTAAACCTGTTGCCATTGAGTCAATTCCGACTCATAGGAACCCTATAGGACAGAGCAGAACTGCCCCAGAGGGTTTCCAAGGAGGCTGGTGGATTTGAACTGTTGACCTTTTGGTGAGCAGCTGATCTTTTAACCACTGTGCCACCAGGACTGTGCGCCCATACTAGGTTGCTTTATTTCAGTCTCTACATAAAACAAGGTACAAGGAAATGACAATTCTGATGCTTAAACATGCAACAAATAAATTTAACCAGAAGTATCTACCACGAAAATATTTTGGAAAGAAAATAGTATTTCATACATTTCACAACAGCACTTGTACAGTACTGATTGTATTAATTAGTTATCTCAGCTGTTTCTAACAGGAGGTCTCAAACCAACCTGAACCTGGCAGAATTATCTCATTCTCTCTAATGGGTTATTGTTAAAAACAGCTACAAACCAAACCACTCCAAAGACTTCCATAAATTTTCTTTAAGATTTAGCTAGGTATTGAGAAACTCTATTGAAAACTTTAAAAACAAAGAAAAAAAATAAGCAAATGTGGTAAGAAATAGGAAAATAGTGCTGGTTTAGCCCTTAATTTCAACTAGCCTTAAAGGGATTTTTTTTTTTTCCCCTGGCAAACCCAATATTCACGGCAGTAGATCAAATCAAAGGTTTTAAATAAGGTCCTTTTAAAAAGTAAATGTTTCATGTAAAACACAAAATCCAGTGCTATCTTCTTCTACTTCAGAAAAGTCTGAATACTTCTAACAGTTTTATGTATATAAAAGTTTTCAAATAGCTTTGTGTATATGTGTGTGTGTCTATATATTCATACACAATAAATAAAAAAATACATACAGCAACACTTCAGAAGATTTGGTTTAACCTTTCACCTGCCAGCTGGTCTTCCTGGCACAGATACACTGGTACCTCCCTCCTTGGCATTGAGCTAAGGATCCAAGGGAAGCTGAGCTCCACTCTCAGGATGGGTAACAGACAGGTCTCTCCTATAGTCATTTTCTTTCCCCTTTAAAAAATATGGGTATCACGGGACAGGAAACCTGGACGAATGGACATGGGGAACCTGGGGTGTAAAGGGAAAGGGGGAGAGTACTGACACATTGTGGGGATTGCAACCAATCTCACAAAACAATTTGTGTATAAATTTTTGAATGACAAACTATTTGCACTGTCAACTTTTACCTAAAACACACACAAATATGGATATCCCACTGCATATGCAATGTGCCCTTCCCCAACCACCACTAGTTAACCTTACATAATAAAAAACTATCTGTAACCAATTGTTTAAATGACTGTAAAATATTCAAACATATGTAAATCATACTTTATGGAATTATTCTCTTGCTAGGCATCAAGGTTTTTCAATTTTCTGCTATTATAGATAACAAAAATAATGTATTAATGAATATATTTGTATAGGGCAGTATTTTTTATGGAATCAGGTAAGGCAATGTTTTTTGCTACCAATGGGATCACAATCTTTAAAATACCAAAAGGCACTGAAACAAAGTTAATTTTCTCTCTAGCTTCCCTCTGTACAACTATACCTTTCTTAAGTTAATTTGGTGGTTGTCTGGGAGAAGTTCCGTAAAATGTGGAAAATATTTTTCCCCCTCTTCAAAAGACAAAAAGAAACCTAACTAGTATGAATATAAAAACCCACAGCAGCTTAACAGTGTTCACTTACTATTTCTCCTAGCAGGACCACATTTTCTCCTCTGACCACAAAAATCCCTCGAGGAATATCACCGTATTTTTTGCCCACATGAATACGCTCCACAGTCTGATGTAGCACTAAGTTAGCTATAAATGTATAGGGAAGAAACAAAGATATTTAGTTCAAATTATTGGGTAAAGGTCCATAACTCAATCACAGTTGCTATGAGTAGAAAAGATTTAGCCTGACATAATCTATTTCTAATTCTGGGAAAAGCTAAAATGTCAAACAATCTTCTACTATTTTGAGTAAGACACATCATTTAGGAGAACTTTAAAGAAATACAAACTGGAAGAGTATCTGGGATTATGCTGCACTAATACATGAATAAGTCCAGAAAGTTAAATCTCTTTATCAATTAATTCCTAATATCAGCATAGCTATAAGAAAATATGAGTAGGGAACTTGAAAACTCTAAAGCCTAAAAAACTGCAGAGATTAAAACTTTAGTTTTAGAAAGAAACAGTTTTTCTATGTTGTGTGGGTATGTGTATGTGATGATTTACCAAAGATTTAACTTTGTTTTAGTACTTAACAGGATTCATTTAACCTAATACAGATAACCATGGTTTATGAACCCTAATCAGTTAAGAGTAATTTTTCTTCTTTCAACTGGATACTACTTGTCTTTGAAGAAAAGCCGAAATTTATGCTCTGACCTTTTATAATTCCTTTAATTTCAATTAGTAAGCTGTTTTTCGTCATGCCCAAGTTTGGTGGCCTAAGGTTCAACAAATGTCAATGTGAAATAAGAAGTCCTTTGAAACAGAAGGAAACATATCTCTTACTTTAGAAAAATATAGGATGCAGAGAAAGACTGAGACTCCTGAGTCTGACATATCTCTATGTGTAAAATTTTGAGCTTTGTGTTGCAGTCCCTAAAAGCTTCAGAAAATGCCTTCTACCCAATTTTCATCGGACAGGGAGGGATTACCTTCAGTGCAGCAACTGCTATGAAGAGTAGTCGCACCCAAGCCAATGTACAAATGAACAGCTTTTTCAGTGGACTGAGCTTATTTCTATCATTTGGCTCCCTCTAATGGGGGAAATAAAAAAATAGTCTACAACATTGTAATCACATATTCCGGTGAAAACCAGTTTTAGAAACACAAACTTGTAAATATACAAGCTTTCTGAACCACCTATTCATAATTTAGAAAACAATGATGTATTGACTCAAAATGGTGTTCCATTATGCCAGACAGCTGAAAAAGAGTTACAGATAAAATTTCAACATGAAATCACACACACACACACACACACACACACACACACACACACACACACACACACACACACAGAGAATACGAAGGGCAGCGATTATTATCCAGAGTATAAGAGAAGGGCAAGTCTGTAAGTGATACATACCAAATTGATCAATGCTTCTTAAAAAGCCTATAAGTGTCCTTCCATCTCGAAGCAGGACCAAGTGCTTTTCTGCAAAGAGAAAAAAAGAGATCTTCAGAATGAGAACTGTTATCTTCAGCGAGTTTACAGGGAAGCAGCAGAAATAAAGTTAATAGCAGTTTTGTAGATGCAGCACTTCCTCTTCCAATGTAGCTAAGATGGAGTTCATTTGAAAAGTGGAGGGAGTGCCGAGACAGCCTGGGACTTAGAAGATCAGTGGCGAAAAAAATCAGCATAGTATAGTAATGGGAAGGACCAGGCTGGCTCTATACCCTGATGTTTGACACTTAAACCTTCTCAGTGTTGGTTTCTTTTCTTTTTAATTGTGCATTAGATGAATGTTTACAGAGCGAATTAGTTTCCCATTTGATAATTTGTACATAAAATGTTTCATGACCTTGGTTTCATTCCCCACAATGTGTCAGCACTCTCCCCTCTCCCCATTTCCACCCTGGGTTTCCCATTTTCTTTCGGCCTGACTTCATACCCCTTTCTGTCTTCTCATCTTTCCTTTTGGGCAGATAATGCCCTTTTAATCTCGTATAATTGATCGTTCTAGGGAGTATGCTCCTCTCAGGTGTTATGTGCTTGTCTATTGTTTGGCTAGGAGGTGGTTTCCAGGAATGGCTTTGTTCCAGGTGTCAGTTTCTACATTTGCAAATTGAGAAATTTAGTCTAGATTGTCTTTAGATCTTAAATCTAGAATAATTTTCCCCTCAATTTAAAAGATGAGTTTCTATCACACACTTTGGGATTAGGGAAGGTTTTAAATAAAAACAATGCCTAGACATTTAAAATAGGGACTCTGAGAACAAGCTGGAACAGAAAGTCAATATTTATTGAGAGCTACGTGCTTTTCTGGGGTTTAGATGCACAGCAGAGAATAAGACTCAGAAAGTTACCAACCTTATGAATTTTTATTTCTGATGGGGAAAGACAAATAAGAAAATTATCTGTCGTGATTAGTACAATGAAAGGAGAAACAAGAGAGCAGGACAGTATGATGAGGAGAGAGGGGAAGTAGCTACAGAAGAAAAGCTGGTGAGAGAAAACTTCTCCGAAGGGGTGGTTCTGAGCTGACATCTGAACAATGAGAATAAGCCAGTCACTAGAAATGCCAGTAATTCATTTCTTTAATGCCACATATAAAGTACTTTCTAGAAGCAGAACATAGGAACAAGATAGTGATTCTGCCCTGAAGGAATTTATAGTCTTCCTTGAGCTCTAATTAAGTACCGAAAGCAAGCAATTCTTAATTATATGAAACTTCAGAGAGAGAAACTATATCTAGCTGGAGGAGATATCTGAGTTGGATCCTGAAAGGCAGACAGTTTTTGGGCATGGAAAGAGTGACAGGGAAGGAGAAATCAAGGGAAATCTATAAACGAGGCAGAAGAAAAAAAGGGCTGAAAGTTGAGAGTGTGAAGAGAAATAACAGGAGATGAAATCAGAAAGGGGCCAGGCTGAGTTTGGACTTTATTTCATCGGGAACAAGAAACACTGAAGACTGATCAGGCAGAAAAGGGAGAGCAGTTACGAGGCTATTTCCAGATTATATCTGACACATGAAGAAGAGAACTGAATCAAGGTACAGAGATGATAAAAAGGCTAAGACTGTACAGGTAGAAGTGATGGGATTTGCTAACTGAGTTTGTGTTGTGGTATGTGTGAGTGGGTGGGGGTGTTGAAGAGGTGAGTTAAAGAAGATATGAATTTTGAGTCATCATGTCAAGAAGGATTATTTACCAAAAGTTGGGAATAAAAAAATCAAGCTTAGGGAGGAAGGTTATTACCTGTTTGTGATTCTGAAGTGCTATCAGGACATCTAGGTACAAAGTCAGCAGGCAGTTGGAAATGAAGGACTGGAATGCCAAAGAGGTCAGAATTAGAGCAATTATGGACAAATCCACAAGGAGGTGATCTAATTATTATAGTCCAGGTCTCCTAGATATTTAAAGAAAGAAGCACACCAAAGATGAAATCCAAGAGACTACCTATTTTAGGGAATAGTAGAAGTCTGAAAAGTAAGAAAATCAGCAAGTACCACTGTCAAAGAAGTCAAGAGAACAGAATTAAGAATGTCGTGGTGATAATAAACAATGCTGCAGTGAGGAAGAGAATTCAGAAGAGTGCATTAGAGCTACTGATCGATGACTTTTAAGAAAGCAGCTTCAGTAGGGTGGTGATGACAAAAAACAACAACAACAGACTGCAGGGGTAACAGAAGTGATCTATCACCAAAACAAACAAACAGAAACAAACCCACTGCTGCTGAGTCAATTCCAACTCATAGTGACCCTACAGGACACAGTAGAACTGCCCCATAGGGTTTCCAAGGCTGTCATCTTTACACATCTTTCTACTGCAGAGCAGCTGGTGGGTGTGAACGACCTACCTTTGGGTTACCAGCAAAGCAGTAAACCACTGTGCCACCAGGGATCCTTGTGGTCTATCACAGGTAGTCAGAAAGCAGAGTCAAAACAGAGATGACTAAAGAGGTTTGGGGGTGAAGATATGAAAAAAGGGATGGTAGTTTGATGGGGAGACACAGTTGAGGAAAATGTTTGAGCATAGACAGACAAGAACATACATGAAGGGAAGGATCCAGGAGGAAAGAGAGATAGAAGAGAAAAAAGGATATTAATTAAACAAGGTTCCAGAAGAAGTGGAAGGAGAGCGTAAATATATGCACAAACAGAACGGAAAGAATACTATCTACTCCAATGAGGATGGGTGCAGATACATAAAGACTGAGGAGACAGGAGGAAAATGTATGTGTAGGGGAGCTGGGTGCATTATCAAACAGCTTCAAACTTCTAGGTAAAGAAAGGGTCCTGATATGATTAATATAATCGATGTCACTAAATTGTATGACACGGGGGGCTATGAGTTGATACAACAACAAACCGTACATACGAAAAATGTTCAATTGGCAAAAAAAAAAAAAAAAAAGGGAGGGGGCATGGAATCTACACATAGGTAGGGGTTAGAGACCTGAGAATAAAAATGATTTTTAGTAAAATGGCAGGATGTGTTAGGGAGCTCAAATAATTTAGATATATAACAAATGAGGTGAGGGAAAAAGGGCATCCTCAGATAACTAAAATCATTACGCATTACAGACAGACTTGCACAGTGGTTATTCATTTATGGATTTGATCCAATTTACACTACATTTCCCTTCAATAGCAAAATAACTGATCTGGATTAAAAAACTGATTGCAGACAACCATAAAAGAATTTAATCATAGACTCGCTGCAATTTGCATACTCTCAGCAACGGACAATAACAATAAGAGATTGCTGTGACTTGTCTGGAGTTGTTTGTAAACCATTCTGCAGCAATTACAAGTTAATGAGACAAATCACACGATTAAAATGATAAAAAATGTTGCTTGAGGAATACTCCACAGAGAACAAGTTTAGAAAAAGGAAAAGACAAGACAACTGCTAAGTAGCTTCTCTTGCTTTTGTACAGGACTGAGCTCCCCTTCAGGGTAGTAAGTAGGAAGAAGGGAGGAAGAAGTCAGTAAAAGTAGAAGAAAATTGTCTAACAGAAAAAAAAAGAAGTTTGAAGTGACTCAGTCTTTCGAAAAATATCAATACCATCTCTAGCATTGGTCTCTCCTCCCATAACCTGAAAGTGCTTAAGAACTTCACGATAAAAGAAGATTGCATGGATTACATCAGAATAAAGGCTCCGTTTAATTGACAATTAAGTCCAACTGGTGTTGTTTCTCGATGGATCGTTTCTCTAAATATTCTTAACCATCCTTTGATAACCTAGTACAGTACTTCGAAATATTACAGGCGGGAGACAGTGGGCGGGGAAGAAGTCTGCTAGGACACTTTCGTGTTCAGGCCTCGACTGCCCCGTTCCTCCAACCAGGAGTGAATTCCACAGCTCAGGGACTGGCGGAGGCTGGGGGTGGGGTGGGGTGCAGAATAAAGGTAGTAGGGTGTGTGGGGTGTCATGCGATATGTACCTTGGCTGTAGAGAACGTCAACGCGGAACACCCACACCTGAGTTCAAAAGAAACGGCCCCCTGCCTTGGACTCACTCTACAAGCTCCTTCCGAAAAGGCGCCCACCCGGGAGGAAGGGTCTCATCCCAGACTTCACCGGGAGGAGATGAGTTACTCACTGTCGATGTCCTCGATGAGGCTGGCGGTGCCAGGCATATAGTTCATTTTGAGCTGAGATAAGGTTTCAGTGTAAAGCGGCAACAGGCCAGCGCGACCAACACCTCTCTCCTCCTACTACAGCCGCCGCCTCGGCGGGACCGGGACAGAAACCCGTCCCGGGGACCACACGCCCGCCCCGGCTTTCAGTCGCCGGGGCCTGCCGGAAACGCCTCCATATTACCCCGCCCACTTCCGGTATCACGTGCCCGTCCTCAGGAAGAGGCGGGACCGTTGTATGGTCCCGAGACATCCATTCCCCGTCCCAGATGAAGAAAGAAAGAGGAGTCTAGATTGGATAGAAGGTGGGAAAATTTGTTCTCCCTTCTAAGGAACACAGTGATTCCCCTCACCTTTCGGCTTCCAAAACAGCAGAGTTGCGGACTTGCGTCGCTCAACTCTCAGACTTGGGCAGCCTGAGGGGCGGGACCGGGCCGGGGATTGGCTGTTGTCGTCCTAACCCCTTCACTGCTCTCCATTTACTTTCGCTGGCAGGCGCCTGCGCAATGGGCCGGCCGTGGGGGGCGGGAAGCGCTTCGGGGCAGTGGAGCCCATGTCGGCCCTGAGGCGCTCGGGCTACGGCCCCAGTGACTGTCCACCTTATGGCCGCTACTACGGACCTGGAGGTGGAGATGTGCCGGTGCACCCACCTCCGCCCCTATATCCTCCTGGCTCTGAACCTCCTCAACCTCCCATTTCCTGGCGGGTGCGCGGGGGCGGCCCGACTGAGACCACTTGGCAGGTCGAAGTCGGAGGAGGCGATGGCTACTATCCCTCTGGGGGCGCCTGGCCAGAGCCGGGTCGAACTGGAGGAAGCCACCAGGTAAGCTTTGCATCATCTGTCTCTGGGGGTCCAGTTGGAGGGTCTTTGGGGATGAGGACCATTGGGTTGATACACCTCCGGGGTTCGTAATGGATGGGTTTCTTCTTTTCTTTTGGGGGGATTGGAGAGACTGAGACTGGGGCCGTGGGTGGGAGTGGTATGCTTGTGTTGTTTGCCCCTCCTTTTCTGTTTGGACCATAATAAATGTGGCTATTATCATTAAAAAGGAATAAAGATCCTTCCCTGTCTGCTAAGCTAAGGAGTCTGTCGCCTGGGATCTCGTTGGGATGGAGTGACCCGGCTTTGCGCTAACAATTTATCCTGCGTGGCTTGGCAGGCTGGCTCTCAGGAAGGGAAGTGGCTGCAGCCCCCGCTGTCACTCAGCAGCCCCTCCCGTGACGAAGGAACGTGAAAGAGGAGGAGGGTTCTACGCATTTAGCCTTTTGCCCTTATGCTTTGCCCAGGATTGAATGATGAATAATCAATGTTGTAAAGCACCTTTAGGTGGATTGTTTTATTTAATCATCACGGCGACTGCGAGGTAGATGTCATTACAGCATCTTTGTTTAACGAATAAGGAACAGTAGGCCCTGAGAGGTTAACTCACTTGCTTAATGTACTCCGTATTCCTGCTGGAAATATACTTCTGTTTTGTTAATGCAGTACTCTTAGTAGGGGATTATCGTTATACTGTAATGGCACACTTCTCTTTTTCTTCAAGCGATTATAACATCCTCACTTGATGAAAACGTGATAGTGTGTTGCTGGTGGGAATATAAAATGGTGCAGTCTCTTGGAAGACAGTTTGGCAGGGCCTCTAAAAGTTAAATATTGAGTTACCATGTTACCCAGCAACTCCATTCCTATGTGTATATACCCCAAAGAAATGAAAACATACATGTATACGAAAACTTGTTCAGGAATGTTCACAGCAGCATGTTCATGATAGCCAAAAGGTGTAAACAACCCAAATGTCTATTGGCTGATGAATGGATAAACCAAATATGATATATTCCTACAATGGAGTATTATTCAGCTATAAAAAAGAATGAAGATATGTGCTTTGACATGGGCGAACCTTGAAAACATTCTAAGTGAACAAAGCCAGTCACAAAGGGCCACAGAACTATATACTTCCATTTATAGGAAATGACTCAAAGTGGCAAATCCAGAGAGACAGAAAGATTAGTGGTTACCAAGGGCTGCAGGGAGGGGTGTATGGAGAATAACTGCTAATGGGTACTGGGCTTCTTTGGGTGGCAGGGGATGAAAATGTTCTGAAGTTAGATAGTGATGATGGTTGCATAACTCTGACTAAAAATCACTGAATTGTGCACATTAAAAGATAAATTTTATGATAAGTGAGTTATATCTCAATAAATTACATAAGAAAAAACATGCAGTGAGAGGTTCATTGCAAGAAAGTCCATATTTTCTCTGCCTAAATCTAGATAAGTAGACTGTGGGACTTTAATCCCGTTGTAGAATGATGAATTGCTTGACTAGAAACCAGACCAAAGATCATTTGAAGGTAAGGAGGAGAGGACCAGTGAACTGAGGACTTCTTATTGGGCTTGCTGTATGATACAAAAGTGTGTTTCCTGGTTGTAGGGCTAGGAAAATGCTGGATAGACTAGGGAAGTTAAGATTTTAGCATTGTGTGGGGAGTTGTCAGGTATGGTTAGAGTATCTGCACATAAGGTAGGAAATGTTGCTGGAGTAGTTGGAGATAAAGCTGGAAATGTGTAATGGGCATTTGTAAACCATTAAAAAAGTGTGGACTTTATCTTTCAGGTTGGTAATTCTGAAATTTTCAAAGTACAGGAGGATAATTTGTTACAAAGCAATAGAATACAAAAGATGTGGATGTTGTTACACATATTGCAAATGTTTTTCCCCCAATTTGTCGTTTGCTTTTAACTTTATTGTGCTTTTTGACACATAAACTACATTTTTTTGGGGGGGGGGATTTCAATTTTTTATTTTATTGTTAGTGGAAGTTTACAGTTCAAGTTAGTCTCTCATACAAAAATGTATACATACATTATTATGTGACCCTAATTGCTCTCCATGTGCTGTGACAGCACACTCCTCCTTTCCACCTTTGATTTCCTGTGTCCATTCGACCAGCTCCTGACCTTCTCTGCCTTCTCATCTCACCTTTGGACAGGAGCTGCCCACTTAGTCTCATGTATCTACTTGAGCTAAGAAGCACACTCTTTATGAGTATCATTTTGTGTCCCACAGTCCAGTCTAATCTTTGTCTGAAGAGTTGGCCTCGAGAATGGTTCTAGTGGTGGGTTGACAGAGAGTCCAGGGGCCATGCTTTCCGTGGTTCCTCCAGTCTCAGTCAGACCATTAAGTCTGGTCTTTTTACTAGAATTTGAGTTCTGCAAACCACTTTTCTCCTGCTGCATAAGGGACTCTCTGTTGTGTTCCATTAGGGCGGTCATTGGTGGTAGCTGGGCACCATCTAGTTCTTCTGGTCTCAGGCTGATGCAGTTTCCGGTTTATATGGCCCTTTCTGTCTCTTGGGCTAATACTTTCCTTGTGACTTTGGTGTTCTTCATTCTCTTTTACTCCAGGTGGGTTGGGACCAATTGACGTGTCTTAGATGGCCGCTCCCTAGCTTTTAAGACCCCAGATACCACTCACCAAAGTAGGATGCAGAACATTTTCTTAATAAACTTTGTTATGCCAGTTGACCTAAATGTCCCCTGAAAGCATGGTCCCCAGACCTCCACCCCTGCTACTCTGTTCCTCGAAGTGTTTGATGGTATTCAGGAAACTTCTTAGCTTTGGTTTAGTCCAGTTGTGCTGACTTCCCCTGTAGTGTGTGCTGTCCTTCCTTTCACCTAAGATAATTCTTGCCTACTATCTAGTTAGTGAATAACCCTCTCCCTCCCTCCCCACCCCGGTAACCATCAAAGAATGTTTTCTTCTGTGTTTAAACCTTTTCTTGAGTTCTTATAATAGTGGTCTCATACAATATTTGTCCTTTTGTGACTAAATTCACTCAACATAATGCATTCCGGATTCCTCCATGCTATAAGATTAACTACATTTTTATATAGTGAAACCGGTAAGAGCTGGAACTTGATGGGACTGCCTTGTTTTTCGGGTCTTACAAGTTTTCTGCTGTTGACAGGGTGCAGTTTTACTACTTTTCTGTTGCTTGTTTTAGTAGAAAATATTTGAGTTTTCCTTCTCTGACAGGTTTCCGCCTTACATAGGTTGCAGCTTTCACAAGTTTTACCGTACAGTATTATCAAATCAGTCAAACTGTTAAAAAAAAAAAAAAGTATAAGAACCTTTTAAAAGCTTGCTGCTCAAAAAGTGGAGGCCTGGTGGCATAGTGGTTAAGCACTTGGCTGCTCACCAAAAGGTCGGGAGTTCAAATCCACCAGCCGTTCCTTGGAAACCCTATGGGGCAGTTCTACTCTGTCCTATAGGATTGCTATGAGTTGGAATCGACTCGACTAACAACAATAACAACACTCAGAAAGTATGATCCATGGACCAGAAGCATCAGTATCACTCCCACTCTGGATTTACTGAGTCAGAATCTGCATTTTGATAAAATCTCCAGATGACTCATATGCACGTTAATGATTGAGAACCACTGCTCTATAGAATTTAATATATTGAGATGATGTTGCACTGAACCACAACAAAAACATGACTCTGTATTAACATAATTAAATATGGCAGGGGAAAAATTGGAAGTCTGATTGTCTCCCTTTTTTTGTTTTTGTTTTTTAACGAATAAACCTTTTTTCTTTACCTGATTAGCTATGCTTGTAGTACTGTAGGTTGATCCCTAAACTAACCGTATCTGCATCACCTAGAAGCTTGTTGGAAATGCTGTATCTCAGGCCTAGTTCTAGACCTACTGAATCAGAATGTACATTTTAAAAAGATCCCTAGGTGATTCATATGTATAAAAAAGTTTGGGAAGCTCAGTGGTGTGTGTGTGTGTGTGTGTGTGTGTGTGTGTGTGTGTTTTAATAGACTGTTTTTACAAAGAACCAGTTTTGGGTTTATAGAAAAATTCTGCAGAAAGTACAGAGTTCCCATGTGCTCCCTTCCCCCTGCACATCGTTTCTCCTATTAACATCTTGCATTCCTGATGTCTGTTTATTACAAGTGATGAATCAATATCAATACATTATTATTAACTAAAGTCCATGTTGTCATTGTAAGCTGCCTTTGAGTCAACCCCTCAACTCAAGGCAATTTCATGTACAAACGCTGCCCAGTCCTGCCCCATCCCCATGATTGGTTGTGATTTGGAATGTTTGGCTGATTTTCGGAAGTAGAGTACCAGGTGTTTCTTCCTAGTCTGTCTTAGCTGGAAGCTCCACTGAAACCCATTCAGCATCGTAGCCACCACTGACAGACAGGTGGTGACTGAGTATGAGGTGCATTGGTCAGGAATTGAACCTGGGTCTCCTGCATGGAAGGCAAGAATTCTACCACTGAACCACCACTGCTTCCATATAGTTTACGTTAAAACCAGTTGCTGTTGAGTTGACACCGGACTCATGGCAACCCTACGTGTGTTAGAGTAGAACTGTGCTCCATAGGGATTTTAATGACTGATTTTTGGGAGGTAGCTCACCAGCTCTTTTCTTCTGAGGCACCTCAGGGTGTACTTGAACCTCCAACCTTTTGATTAGCAGCTGAGCACGTTAACCATTTACACTGCCCAAACCAAGAAAACCAAACCAGTTGCCATTGAGTCAGTTCTGACTCATGGCCACCGGAAGTGTATCAGAGCAGAACTGTGCTCCGTAAAGTTTTCAGTGGTTGATTTTTTGGAAGTAGAATGTCAGGCCTTTCTTTCAAGGTGCTGCTAGGTGGATTCAAACCACCAACCGATTGGTTAGTAGCCAAGCACTTAACCATTTGCATGACACAGGGACTCCTAAAACCAGGTGTCACTGAGTTTATTCCAACTCATGATGACCCTATGCGTGTTCACTTTTTAGGTTGTGCAGTTCTATGGGTCTTCATCAATGCTGACTGTCATGTATCCACAATTACAGGACCATACAGAATGGTTTCACTGCCCAAAAAATGCCCTGCAATCCACCTCTTCATCCCTCCCTTCTCTCCCTGACTCCTTGGCAACCACTAATCTTCACTGTCTCTATAGTTTTGCATTTTCCAGAATGTCATATAGTTGGAGTCATATAGTATGTAGCTTTTTCGGAGTGACTTCTTTCACTTAGAAGTATGCATTTAAGGTTCCTCCTTGTCTTTTCATAGCTTGATAGCTCTTTTCTTTTTATCACTATATAATACTTTGTTATATAAATGTAGTACAGTTCGTTTATCCATTCACTTACTGAAGGACATCTTGGTTGTTTCCTGTCTTTGCCAATTGTGAGTAAAGCTGCTTTAAACATTCATGTGCAGGTTTTTATGTAGACACAAATCTTAATTTCATTTGGGTAATTACCTACCAGTGAGTTTGCTGGATTGAATGCTAGGCCTGTGTTTAGCTTTCTGGAAGCACTATCTTTTAAAAAACAGAGTCTTACTAAGAACTTCAATATATAAAACAAATGAAATGGTGTTTAATATAAATTCATACAGTACCTTTAAATTTATTTTTTAGTATTTAATGTCGATCAGAGAGTGCAGTGAGGCTATTTTGGGAAGTAAAATAAAACTGAAACTAGAGTAAAGAAGAAACTAATTTTTTTTTTTTTAATATGGAGAAAATATTGATTCCCAGGGGTTACTGGAAAAAATAATAGTTTTCTTAATAGCTCTAGTTAATGATCTCTGCACACTTGAATTTGATTGGAAGCTTAGAAGAGTACAGTAGGAAAGTTTCATTTTAAATTGAGTCCCTAACCTAATAGCTACTTATGATCACAACTACAAAAGTCAGACAAGAAGCAACTGTGCTGGGTTGAGTAGTGTTCCCCCAAAATTCATATCCACCTGGAACCTCAGAATGTGACCTTTTTTGGAAATAGGATCTTCGTAGGTATAATTAATTAAGATGAGGTCATAGTGGATTAGAGTGGGCTGTAAATCCAGTGACCGGTGTTCCTATAAAAGGCCATAGGCTGATGGAGGCGGAGACTGGAGTGATGCAACCACAAGCCAAGGAACGCTAAGGATTGCTGGCAGCCACCAGAAGCTGGGAGACAGGCTTGGAACAGATTCTCCCTCAGAGCATCTGGAAGGAACCAACTCTGCTGACACTTTGATTTTGGACTTCTAGCTTACTGAACTGTGAGAGAATAAATTTCTGTTGTTTTTAGCCACCCAGTTTGTGGTAGTTGTTGAAGCAGCCCTGGGAAACTAATACAACAACACCCAAACGTAAAAATGCTGAAGTTTCTAAGGTAGGTTGCGCACTTAATTAGAATTGCATAACTTACCCTTATACAATGATGAGAACAAGGATTGAGAAGAGGTATGTGAGACTTGTCTGGCATAATGATTGTAATGTATGTATTCCGTAATGTGAACCTATGCAGGCCTACATTTAAATTAAAAAAAAAAAAAAAACCTGTTACTAATCAATGACACATTTACAAGAAGTTCTCATATGCACAGAAAATCTGTACAAAACCGAGTTAACCCGCAGCACAAGGAAGGTGTGGTGATCGCCAGCATTCTCTTGACAGTAAGGTGCTACTAAAGCAGGAGCTGCAGGCAGACACAATTGTATTTTAGAACAGTACTGCTGGCAGTGTGAGGGGTAGATTGGAGGAGAGCTGTTTTAGTTATCTGTTGCTGCATAACAAATTACCCCACAACTTGGTAGATTGAAACATTTATTATCTCAAACAGTTTCTCAGAGTCAAGAATCTGGGAGAATAGTGGTTTAAAGTCCTTCATGAGGTTGCAGTCGATCTGTTGGCTGGGGCTGCAGTCATCTCAGGGATTGACTAGGGTGTTGGCAGGCCTCAGTTCTTTACTGATTAGGGCTGGAGGACTTGTTCTTCACCACATGGACTTCTCCATAGGCTGCTTGAGTGCCCGTGACATGGCAGCCGGCTTTCCCCAGAGTAAGTCATCCAACAGAGTGTACCAAGACAGAAGCTGCAATCTTTTTTTTTTTTTTGGTAACTTGGAAATATTTGTAAAACAAAGAAAAAAATACAGGGAATTATATGATCCATACTGTACCCTTAAAATGCCTTTTGTTACATTTGCTCCAGATCTTTTTTCTTACTAAAAAATAAACACCCAATAAAGTTAAATTTACCTTTGCTCTCAGTTCCGTGCCCCTCCCTCCCCAGAGTTAATTGCCATAAAAATATGATGTCCTTCCTATATGTTTTTCAAAAATTTATTTATTTTATTGTTGTTGAGAGTATACACAGCAAAGCCACAACATACACCAATTCACCAGTTTCTGCGTGTACAATTCAGTGACATTGATTTCATTCTTCAAGTTGTTCAACTATTCTCACCCTCCTTTTCTGAGTTGTTCCTTCCCCATTAACATAAACTCACTGCCACCTAAAGTACCTGTCTAATTCTTTGAGTTGCTGTTGTCATTTTGATCCCATATAGATAGTTCTTAAAAGAGCATAGTACTCAAGGCAGACATTTTTTACTAGTTATAAGCTGCAAGCGTTTATAACTTAATCTTGGAAATGACATACCATCGCTTCTGCCGTATGCTGTTGGTCACACAGACCAATCCTAGTACATGGGGGAGGCAGCTTCACAAGGGCATGAATACCAGGAGGAAGGGATCATTGGGGGCCATCTTGGAGGATAGCTACTGAAAAAAACCAAACCTGTTACCGTCAAGTTGATTCTGACTCATAGCGACCTCATAGGACGGAGTACAACTGCCCCATATGATTTCCAATGCTGTAATCTTTATGGAAGCAGACTGCCACACCTTTCTCCTGTGGTGGGTTCAAACCTCTGACCTTTTGATAGCAGCCAAGCCCTTTAACCACTGCGCTACCAGGGTTCCTGAGGATAGCTCCTGAGGTAAGGCTCCCAGGGTAGTTCAGAAGAGAGGTAAAAAGGGCATGCATTTGAGCAATGCCTGAATGTAGAGACTTTTTTTTTCAATATTTTATAAAAAAGTTTTCAAATATAAAAAGAGTTGAAAGAATTATACAGTGAACACGTGTACTCACTATCTAGATTCTGTAATTAGCATTTTATTATACGTATTTGCTTTATCATATCTATCCACCTATCCATCCTTTTTTTTTTTTTTTTTTTTGATGCGTTTCAAAATAAATTGCATAGATCTGAAAGACATTTTCAAAGGTAGAATTGGGAAGACTGAAACTATCAATGGGAAGTAAGAGATGAGGAAGGAACAGAAGATGATTGAGATTTTAGTATTTCACATAATAGGAATAAAAAGGAAGAGGAACAAGTTTTTGTGGGAAGATAATTTTAATTTTATACCAGAAGAACTAGTGATTGGTTAAGAACTCGCACAATCCGTTGCTGTCAAGTCGATTCCAAATCATGGCGACCCCATGTGTTACAGAGTAGAACTGCTCCATAGGGTCTTCTTGGCTGTAGTCTTTACAGAAACAGATTGCCAGGCCATTCTTCCACAGCACTACTGGGTGGATTTGAACTGCCAACCTTTTAGGTTAATAGTTGAGCACAGACTATTTTCACCACCCAGGGACTCAAGATTTGTTAAGAGACGAGCTTAAAAAAATAGACTTGTCAAGAGTTTTTGTGCTGTCTTGATTTCATTTCTGCTGGAAGCCAGTTAGTCATGGTTACCATGTGGCAAACTCTGGCTGCATTGTATGGGATTGATTACAGAGAGATTTGTAATTTTGTGTTTTTGGTTTTTCTTTTTAATGTTGGATTTTGGAGTCTTTGTGGCATCTAGGAGAAGTTGTCTGTGAGAACAAAATAATAGATCTAGGGCTGAGGAGTGAGGTGGGGGATGGAGATAGTGATTTGAAAGTCATCAAATATAACCATAACTCAATTACCAAAGTGGTAAATATTGCCAGGGAAGATCTTTGAGGGCCTAGAGTAGGGGGCAGAGAAAGGGTCCAAAAGAAGACAATGAGAGAGAATACTTGGGAAGACAGTAGAAGAATCCGGAGTTGTGCAGTGCAAACCAAACAAGGACACAATTTTTGAGGTAAATGATAGGAGAACTGAAAAGAAGTTGTTGGATTTGTCAGTGAAAGAGATACTGTTGATTTTAATGGTAGGAATTTAACATAGTATTAAATTAATGAATGGGAAGTTTGGATGAAAAGGCAACTAAGTGTAAAGTATACTTCCAGAAGGTTGTTAGTAAATCCTCCAGGATTAAGGAAGGATTTTTTTAGGATTAAGTAGTTTGAATATGTTTGTAAGCAAAGGAGAATGAGCTAGTAGATTTTCAAAAAAAGAAAAGATGTGAACAAAAGGGTTGAGTATGTTTTGGGGAGAATGGGATTAAGCAGTGAGGGAAAGAATTGAGAAACCTCTTCTGTGATAGAAGGGAGAAAAGTTTCGAGCTGGAGAGGAGGAACGTTGAAGGAGTTTACGGTTATTGGTTTCCTTTCTTGGTGAAGTGGGAGGCTAGGTCATCTGAGAGTAAGGGCAGTGGGATGGGGTCAGCTGGGAACTTCATATGGTAAATATTTGGAATAGGTGCTAAGGGAAAGGATGAATTGCAGGGTAACATGAAAGAGACCCAAGTGATAATGAAAATAAAAATTGGTGGTGATGGTCAATATAAGAGCATGAAGTAGAATATGTAACTGTAAAATGATTTGTAATATATTTTTCTGATACTCTTTCTCCAATTCTTTTTAAAAATATAAGCACATCTGTAAATGGAACTTACATAGTACCATCACAACTGAAATGCCTTTGCTATTAGATTTGTTTGGGTTTGGACTTATTTTTTGGGGTCATGTTGGTAAGTCACTTGGTAAATTTAATCATATATTCATTCCTTATATCATTATGTAGTTCTAAGGTAAAAATGAAAGACATTGATTCAAGTCTTCAACTGAGATTTAGGTACTTGTCAAAAGAGAAGAAGGTTAATTAATTATCCTGTAGTATGATTTTAATCAAATTTTCTTTGTCATAAAATTTTGAATTCGCATTATTAACACTTGTGAAAACCTTTTATTATCTTAGTCTAGTTTGTATTTTACACAACAAACAGTTTGGAAAGAGGCACGTGATAAAAATGGCAACTTAGTTTGTAGAACAGAGTTTAGCTTCAAACAGCTTCCTGTGAAACCAATTTGTTGTTTCCTAGAATTAGTGTCATGTCAGGAGTATCGTGTTCTGGTAGACTTTCGTTATTACTGGGGATATTTTTACATTTGTCCTATCTTGTCCAAGAGAACTTATGAGATGAGGACAACTTTTTTTTTGAAGACTTAATTAGATTAATTTTTACAGCTTCATTGAGAGCATTCTTTTTTTTTAGTATAATTTACATACAGTAAAATTCACTCTTTTTAGAATACAGTTCTGTGAGTCTTAACAAATACACACACTCATGTAAACTGCCACTACAATCAGGACATAGATATTGATCTAGCTTTAAAAAAAAAATTTCTAGGATAAGATGGAAGGTTTAATTTCCATTCATGTCTAAACCTCATTAAAATGACAGAAAAGGAATTGTGTTTCTCCTTTTTAAAAAAAATATCGTTATCGAATGCATTGGTCTTAATATGTATATATTCAGTTTTACTCGATTGCAGCTATTCTTTTTGATGTTTAAGTGATCCCATATTTTGCCAATGGAAGCCCCTTTTTGTTGGCTTGTAAGTCCTTCGCATGACCCATTGATTTTTTGATAGTTTCCTTGATTTCTGGTATAACAAGATGTCTCAGGCGCCTTTTGTATATATTCTGTCCCACACACATAATCTGTATACCTTTGAGAAGCCTTGGTTTGTGTGTGTGTATGTGTGTATATATATATATTTTTTAATGGAGAATCATATTTACAAGCTGTATAAGTAAAGATCCAGGCAAGAAAACAGTGACCACGATACTTCTTTTAATAGAGAAAATTTAATTAATGAAATTAGTTAAGCAGGTATTAGACATCTGAAAAGGGAAAATGGAGGTAACTGCAGGAAGCATTGCAACTCCTAGGGCTGGGGGAATAAAGGGGAGAGATTGGGGTTATTAGAACTTGGAAATCTGAAAGAAGGGCCTGGTGGTGCTGGCACCCAGGAGGAAGCACTGCCTAGCTGGCACTGGTACCTTTGAGGGAATTCTGGGAAAGCCTAAAGGAGCTGGAGACAGCAGCTGACTGCTATTGCCAGGGTAAAGGGCATTGCTGGGCAGATTGACAGAAATAGCAAGCATACAGGAAGGAGCAGCAAGTCAATTCTCCCCTCTTCTAGCCTGGTGCTCCCTATTGAAAGAACCAAATAGGAAGCAAGCTGGCAAACCAGTTGCCACTGAGTGGATTTCAACACATGGTGAGCCCATGTGTGTCAGAGTAGAACTGTGCTCCATAGGATTTTTTTTTTTAATTGTGTTTTAGGTGAAAGTTTACAGAACAGGCTAGCTTCTCATCAAACAATTAGTACACATATCGTTTTATGACATTGGTTAGCAACCTCACAACATGTCAACACTCTCCCTTCTTGATGTTGGATTCTGGTTTTCCTGTCTCCTCCTGCCTTCTAGTCCTTGCCCCTGGGCTGGTGTGCACCTTTAATCTCGTTTTTTATGGGCCTGTCTAATCTTTGACTGAAGGGTGAACTTTAGGAGTGACTTCATTACTGAGTTGAAAGGGTGCCCGGGGGCCATATTCTCGGGGTGTCTCCAGTCTCTGTTAGGCCAGTAAGTCTGGTTTTTTTTTCTGAGTTAGAATTTTGTTCTACATTTTTCTCCAGCTCTGTCTGGGACCCTCTATTGTGATCCCTGTCAGAGTAGTCAGTGGTGGTAGCCGGGCACCATCTAGTTGTCCTGGACTAAGACTGGTGGAGGCTGTGGTAGTTGTGGTCCATTAATTCTCTGGACTAATCTTTCCCTTGTATCTTTAGTTTTCTTCATTATCCCTTGTTCCCAAAGGGGTGAGACCAGTGGAGTATCTTAGATGGCCCCTCACAGGCTTTTAAGACCCCAGACGCTACTTACCAAAGTAAAATGTAGAAAATTTTCTTTATAAACTATGTTATGCCAATTGCGCTACATGTTCCTGAGACCATGGTCCCCACAGCCCCCATCCCAGCAATTCGGTTCCTCAGGGATTTTGGATGTGTCTATGGAGCTTTCATGACCTTGCCTTGTACAAGTTGTGCTGGCTTCCCCAGTATTGTGTACTGTCATACCCTTCATCAAAGTCACCACTTATTTATTGTCTATTTAGTGTTTTTCCATCCCCACCCCACCCCTTCCTCGTAATCATCAATGATTATTTCTTTTGTGTGTAAATCTTTTCATGAGTTTTTATAGTAGCAGTCTCTCATACGATATTGTTCTTTTGTAATTGACTTATTTCACTCAACATAGTGCCGTGTAGATTCATCCATGTTGTGAGATGCTTCGCAGATTCATCATTGTTCTTTCTCGTTGCATAGTACTGCATTGTGTGTATGTACCATGCTTTGTTTATCGATTCATCTGTTGATGGGCATCTAGGTTGTTTCTGTCTTTTTGCTATTGTGAACAATGCTGCAGTGAACATGGGTGTGCATACGTCTATTTGTGTGATGGCTTTTATTTTTCTAGGATATATTCCTGGGAGTGGGATAGCTGGCTCATATGGTGTTTCTATTTCTAGCTTTTTAAGGAAGCGCCATATCATTTTCCAAAGTGGTTATACCATTTTGCATTCCCACCAGCAGTGCATAAGAGTTCCAGTCTTGCTGCAGTCTCTCCAACATTTGTTATTCTCTGTTTTTTTTTTCTGATGCTCCATAGGATTTTTAATGGCTAATTTTTTTGGAAATAGATGGCCAGACCTTTCTTCTGAGGCACCTCTGCATAGACCCAAACCTCTAGCCTTTTGGTTAGCAGCTGAATGCACTAACCATTTATACCATGCAGAGACTTTGCAGACTCATGGCCCTGCATCACAAAATCAAATAGATAATGGTGTGTGTGGATTTGAGGGACAATAGCTTAATAACAGATTTTTAAAAAACACAAAAATACCAAACCTGTTGCTGTCAAGTTGATTCTGACTCATAGCAACCCTATAGGACAGAGTAGAACTGCCCCATAGGGTTTCCAAGGAGCGGCTGGTGGATTCAAACTGCTGACCTTTTGGTTAGCATATGAGCTTTTAACCACTGCACCACAAGAGCTCCTAATAATTGATACAGAAGTTATAACTGGGTACCAGGTGTACTAATTGGTATTGAGTTGTCATTGTTTCTAGACCTTTTCATTACTCAAAAGGTGAGCTATAAAATAACTTTTTAGAATAGAAAAATAAATGCATTCATACATATATTCAAATTTAATATCATAGAATTTTTACTTCTATGATTTTATGTATCACTTTTATATGCAAAATCTTGGTTCATAACTATTAAAATAATTATATTTGCATAATCCTATAATACATATGTAAAATAAGTTCAAAATTATGACAGGTTCCACTTCTAGAATGACACTTCTAGCTCTGTGGACTTGCACCCCAGCAAAACTGGTGAAAATTATTTTAAAAACAACCACTTAGTCTCTTGAAGTGGTCCTAAGGGCATACAGCAAATGAAGAAACATTTACTCAAGAAAATCTACTAAAACTTGGTAATAACAATGAGAGTCATTGGTACTTGAACCAAAACCAACTCCTTCCCACCCTGCCTCCCCATACCCCAGTTCAACAAGACAGAAGCTCTACTCTAGACTGATACAGCCAAAACACAGGGCTCCCTCTCCGTCCAGCTCTCAGTTGGAGGGCTGTCTTCCTGGGAGGACAGGATATCAGCATTTCTCATTTTGCCCCCAGCTACTTGTTACTGAGACTAAGTTCCTTGAGAGTGTGGCCAAGAGGTGGGGCTTGTATCTACCGCCCAGCTCCCACTAATGGGGTGGAGGTTCTACTTTGGGCATGGTGTCAATGAAAATACTGGGGCCCTGATCACCCTAGCCCTGGTTCATAAGCTTCCATGCTGGGAGAGACAAACTGAGAAGACTTGAGACTGCTACCTCCCCCTCCCCCTCCCCCACCTCCAAGTGCTCATCTCCTAAACTAGGGGTGTCTCTCAGAAGCGTGCTGTTGTCTGAACCTCCAGCTCCAGAGCCTGAATAACAATGGAAGTTGTGGTGAAAGGCAATTGGCTGGAGATTGGTAGGTTTATTGGAGATAACAGGTTAAACAATAGGCCAGCTAGTTTGCCAGCAATAACTCAGGAAAGAGACAGCTGGGAGGAGTCTTCCTGGAGTCAGAATAAATATCAAACACTGACCTTGGAACTATCCCTTCAGAGGAGCTTGAATTTCATTGGATCAGTCTGTGAAGCAATTGCCATAGGGCATTATTGAAAACAGTGGAGAAATCAGCTAGCAATTAGTGGAGCTTTATAGCTGGGTGTGGTCAGGGAGGAGACAGTCAAAGGCAGCCCTGCCAAAACCACTGTCATTCCAGTGTGACTGGGCATACGCAAGGCTGTGCCCTCTGAGGAGCAACATCAGAGGCCTCATTACTGTGAGGAAGGGGCAGGGTAGGGGGGCTGGTAGATAAGACTTCACTAAAATAATCCAGCCAGTGATTAAACAGATAAACAAGCAAATGACAGTAAAAAGCCCCAGAGGGGGAGACCAGTACCCAGAGCTGCTGCAATAGATTATGAAAAATGGCCAGTTCCCAACAAAAAAATACAGGACATGCAAAGAAACAGGAAAATATGACCTATATACCCAGCAGAAACTGCCTATAAGAATGACAGTGTCAGATTTAACATATATTATAAATATGTTCAAAGAACTAAAGGAAACCGTGATTAAAGAAGTAAAGGAAGGTATGATGACCTGAAATCGGTTGCCATCAAGTTGATTCCAACTCACAGTGACCCTATAGAACAGAGTAGAACTGATCCATAGGGTTTCCAAGGTTGTAAATCTTTATGGAAGCAGACTGTCACATCTTTCTCCGATGAAGCAGCTCGTGTGTTCCAACTCTTACCTTTTGGTTAGCAGCTGGGCACTTTAACCACTGTGCACCCAGGCTCCTTAGGTATGATGATAGTTACATCAAATAAGAATGTCAGTGAAGAGATAGAAATTATAAAAAAGAAATAAATGGAAATTCTGAAGTCGAAAAGTAAAATAAGTGAAATGAAAAATTTACTAGAGGGGCTGAATAGTGTTTTGAACTAGTAGAAGAGAGAATTATAAACTTGAAGATAGATTTGTAACCTGACCCTACGAATGCCAGTAAATTTCCATTAGTCCTTAAACTAGCCCAAGCCAGATTTGGCATACCCCACAGGCAAAGAACAGCCAGCTGTAACCGCTAATAGACTTCAACAGCAGAAGGAGCAACAGGTGGAATGAATCAGAAGGAAAATCATCACCCGGACCCTATTCCAAAGTGAGAGGCCTGACAAGAACCACGTCACCTCCTGTTTCCTGGCCGCCTTTTAGAATTTTCTCTCCCCAGGATCCCTGCCTGGCAGCTGTCTTGCTGCCCAAATCACATATAAGCCCTGCTTCCTCATAGCTTGGGGAGCTGTATCTGAGGAACTTCCTCCTGGCTCCTTGTTCTGCACATTGCAATAAAGTTACTTTCTCTTTCTCAAAGACTGGTGTCCAGATAATTGGCAAGTCTGAGCCCTTGGAACAAGGACCTTTCCGGGTTTGCTAATAAGATGGGCAGAGATAACATTATCCAAAGCTAACATTATCTAAGGAGCATTCTGGTTGTACTTCTTCCAAGACAGATTTGTTCATTCTTTTAGCAGTCCATGGTATATTGAATATTCTTGCCAACACCATAATTCAAATGCATCAATTCTTCTTCCATGTTTATTACGCATTGTCCAGCTTTCACCTGCATATGAGGCGACTGAAAATACCATTGCTTGGGTCAGTCCCACCTTAGTCCTCAAAGTGACACCTTTGCTTTTCAACGCTTTAAAAAGGTATTTTGCAGCAGATTGTCCAATGCAATGTGTTGTTTGATTTCTTGACAGCTGTTTCCATGGGCATTCATTGTGGATCCAAGTAAAATGAAATCCGTGACAACTTCAATCTTTTGTTTATCATGATGTTGCTTATTAGTCTAGTTGTGAGGATTTTTGTTTTCTTTATGTTGAGGTGTAATCCATACTGAAAGCTGTGGTCTTTGATCTTCATCAGTGTTTCAAGTCCTCTTCACTTAGAGCAAGCAAGTTTTGTCATCTGCATATTGCAGGTTGTTAATGAGTCTTCCTTCAATCGTGATGCCGCGTTCTTCATGCAGTCTAGTTTTTCGGATTATTTGCTCAGTATAGAGATTGAATACAGATTGAAAGGATACAACTTGACTTTACCTTTCCTGGTTTTAAACCACACAGAATCCCCTTGTTCTGTTTGAATGAGTGCCTCTTGGTCTGGTACAGGTTCCTTTGAGCACAATTAAGTGTTCTGGAATTTCCATTCTTCACAATATTATCCATAATTTCTTAGGATCCACACAGTGGAATGATTTTACATAGTCAATAAAACACTAATAAACATCTTTCTGGTATGCTTTGCTTTCAGCCAAGATCCATCTGACATCAGCAGTGATATCCCTCGTTCCACGTCTTCTCCGGAATCTGTCTTGAATTTCTGGCAGTTCTTTGTCAATGTACTGCTGCAACTGGTTCTGAATGCTCTTCAGCATAGTTTTACGTGCATGTGATATTAATGATATTGTTCAATAATTTCCGTATTCTGTTGGATCATCTTTCTTTGGAGTGGACACAAATATGGATCTTTCCCAGTCAGTTGGCCAGGTAGCTGTTTTCCAAATTTCTTGGCATAGACAACTGAGCACCTCCTGTGCCGCCTAAGTTTGTTGAAACATCTCAGTTGGTATTCTGTCAGTTCTGGAGGCTTGTTTTCTGCCAGTGCTTTCAGTGTAGCTTGGACTTCTTCCCTCAGTACCATCAGTTCTTGATCATATGCTGCCTCCTGAAATGGTTGAATGTTTTCTAATTCCAGGTCTTTGCACATTTCATTATAATACTTTGTGTTCTCGAGCTGCCCTTTGAAATTTTCTGTTCAGCTCTTTTACATCATCATTTTGTCCATTCGCTTTAACTACTGTACATTCAAGGGCAAGTTTCAGAATCTCTTTTGACATCCATTTTGGTCTTTTCTTTCTTTCCTGTCTTTTTAATGACCATTTGCTTTCTTCATGTATGATGCCCTTGATGTCATCCCCACAACTCATCTGGTCTTCAGTTATTAGTGTTCAATGCGTCAAATCTGTTCTTGAGATATCTTCAAATTCAGGCGGGATATACTCAAGATTGTATTTTTACTCTCCTGGACTTGTTTTGATTTTCTTCAGCTTCAACTTGAGCTTGCATATGAGCAATCAGTGGTCTGTTCTGAAGTCAGCCCCTGGCCTTGTTCTGACTGATGAAATTGAGCTTTTCAACCATCTCTTTCCGCAGATGTAGTCAGTTTCATTCCTGGGTTTTCCGTCCAGTGAGGTTCATGGTATAACCATTGCCGACAAGTCGATTCCAATTCATAGCAACTTTATAGGACAGAATAGAACTGCCCCATAGAGTTTCCAAGGAGCGGCTGATGGATTCAAACTACCAACCTTTTGGTTAGCAGCCGAGCTCTTAACCACTGTGCCACCAGGGCTCCTCCATGTGTATAGTCACCATTTATGTTTTTGAAAAAGAAAGGTATTTGCAATGAAGAAGTTGTTGGTCTTGCAAAATTCTATCATGAGATCTCTGGCGTTGTTTCTGTCACTAAGGCCATATTTTCCAACTACTGACCATTCATCTTTGCTTCTAGCTTTCCAGCAGTAATTATCAGTGCATCTTGATTGCATGTTTGATCAATTTCATAGGGCAGAAGCTAATAAAAAATCTTCAATTTCCTCATCTTTGGTATTGGTGGTTGGTCCATAAATTTGAATAATAGTTGTATTAACTGGTCTTCCTTGTAGGCTTATGAATATCGTCCTATCACTGAGAGCGTTGTACTTCAGGATGGATTTTGAAGTGTTCTTTTTGACGATGAATGCATTGCCATTCCTCTTCAATTTGTCATTCCTGGCATAGTAGACCGTATGATTGTCTGATTCAGAATTGCCAGTACCAGTCCATTTCAGCTCACTAATGCCATGGTGTTTTTTTTTTTTTAATCGCTTCATATGCATGGGAAAGCTGGATGATGAATAAGGAAAACTGAAGAAAAATTGACATCTTTGAATTGTGTTGTTGGCAAAGAATATCGAATATACCACGGACTGCCAAAAGAACGAACAAATCTGTCTTGGAAGAAGTACAACCAGAATGCTCCTTAGAACAAAGATGGCAAGACTGCATCTCATATACTTTGGACTGTTATTAGGAGGGATCAGTCGCTGGAGAAGGATATCATGCTTGGTAAATTAGAGGGTCAGTGAAAAAGAGGAAGACCCTCAATGACGTGGATTAACACAGTGACAGTAAGACTGGGCTCAAGCATAAAACGACTGTGAGGCTGGCGCAGGACCGGGCAGTGTTTCGTTCTGTTGTACACAGGGTCACTGTGAGTTGGAACCGACTGGATAGCACCTACCAACAACCTAACAAATGCCAAGGATATCGATGTTTATGCATTCCATTTCATTTTTGACAACTTCCAATTTTCCTGGATTACTTCGTACATTCAATGTTCTGATTATTAATGGATGTTTGCAGCTGTTTCTTCTTATTTTGAGTCATGCCACATCAGCAAATGAAGGTCCCGAAAGCTTTACTCCATCCACATCATTACTGTTGACTCTAATTTGAGGAGGCAGCTCTTCTCCAGTCGTATTTAGTTGCCTTCCAACCCGAGTGGCTCGTCTTCCAGCACTATATCAGACAGTGTTCCGCTGCTGTTCATAAGATTTTCACTAGCTAGTTTTTTTTCAGAAGTAGGCAGGTTGTTCTTCCTAGTCTGTCTTACTCTGGAAGCTCTGCTGAAACCTGTTCACCATGGGTGACCCTATTGATATTTGAAATACCGGTGGCCTAACTTCCAGCATCACAGCAATGCTCAAGTCACCACAGTATGACAAACTGACAAATGTATGGTGGCTGGAAAAAAAAAAAAGAAAAAACTAGAGTGTGGCAAAGCAAAGAAGTTGAGTATGAAAAATATATACGCTTTAAGTAAACTTTGGTAGTAACATCTTCCAAAGTTATTGAGATAAGTGAATACTCCTTTTAACATTAGCAAAGAACTATAATCGTCTGCACTAATTGAATTAGTACTGATGACAAGGGTAGTTAGAGAGAAAGGCAAGCTAAGATCTCTGGTTTGCTAATCATCTTTGTGTGTGTGTGGTAAATATATAGGTAACAAAACATTTACTGCAATATTTTTACTTTTTGTTGTTGAGAATACACACAGCAGAACATGTTAATTCAACAGTTTCTACATATACAATTCAGTAACACTGATTACATTCTTAGAGTTGTGTGACCATTCTCACCCTCCTTTTCCAAATTGTTCTTCCCCAGTCTACATAAACTCACTCATTTGCTATAATCTTTATATGTACAGTTCATTGACGTTAACTATGTTCATCATGTTGTTCAACCATGACCATGAACCATTCCCGAATTTTTCCATCACCCTCAACAGAAGCTCAGTGTCCCTTAAGAGTTGTCTTCTTTTCCCCCCTTTTCCCTCCCACCCCTGGTAATCACTAATAAACTTTGATCTCTATATGCTTACCATTCTGGATATTTCAAGTAAGTGGGATAAAACAATACATGTTCTTTTGTGACTGACTTATTTTGCTCAGCATAATGTTTTCAAGATCTAATCATCTTAACATAGTAGAATTCTTTATACGGTGATACCTGGGAGAGCCGGAACTCGACGAGACTGCCTTTTTTGATAGGTCTCACAAGTTTTCCGCCTTTGATAGGGTGCAACCTATCACTTTTCTGTCACTTGTTTTTGTGGACAATATTTGAGTTTTCCTTCGCTGATAGGTTTCCGCCTTACACAGGTTCTGACTTCTGTAGGTTTTGATGTATATCATTTGGTATGGTGGCGATAGACTAATGTATAAGAACAGGCTTTTACTAGTCAGTAATTGCTTTGTGCAAGGCATGTGATTTATCATGTAATATGTCTATATCAACATACTAATGAGTGGTATTACAGTGGGGTTCTATTGCTTTTTGTCTGTTGCTTTTTATTGATATCTATACTTGCTTCTTTCAGCATATCAGAATGATATAAAAGCACTATTAAAAGTGTGCCTATTTTCATTTTTTCTATAGGAGCAGCCACCATACTCTAGCTACAATTCTAACTATTGGAATTCTCCTGCCCGAACTAGAGCTCCTTATCCAAGTACATATCCTGTAAGACCGGAATTGCAAGGCCAGGTATGGTCTGAAATCGACAGAGGCTTTCTGAAGTTTTTCTCTTTTTTTGTTTGAAGTGGTTACGTTACCTTTTTTTTAAAATTGTGCTTTAAGTGAAAGTTTACAGAGCAAATTACCTTCTCATTCAAAAATTTATACACAGATTGTTTCATGGCACTGGTTCCAATCCCACATTGCGTCAGCACTCTCCCTGTTTCCCTTTCCACCCTGGGTTCGCAGTGTCCGTTTGTCCAGTTTTCGTGTCCCCTTCAACCTTCTCATCTTTGTTCCTTGATCTCGTATACTTGATTGGTCTAAGAGGCACATTCTTTTCTTGTGTTATTGTACGTTCTATAGGCCTGCCTAATCTTTGGCTGAAAGGTGAACTTCGGGAATGACTTTAAGTCTGAGTTAGAAGGGTGTTGGGGGCCATATTCTCGGGGGTTCAGCCAATCTCTGTCAGACCAGTAACTTTGGTCTTTTTTGTGAATTTGATCATTTGTTCTACATTTTTCTCATGCTCTGTCTGGGACCCTGTATTGTAATCACAGTCAGTGGTCAGTAGTAGTAGCCAGGCACCATCTAGTTCTTCTGGTCTCAGGGTCGTGTAGGTTCGTGTGGTCCATTAGTCCTTTGGACTGGTTGCTCCCTGAAGTTCTTCTTAATGAAGATATTTATTTTCAGAACCTGTGAAGATATTATAGAAGCGATGTGTGGGTTGTTTTTGTTTTAATAGACTTAGTTAATCAACCATACCTTAATGCTTTTAGCTGAGAGATAAGGAAATATCTAGGGAAATGTTATCTATAGTAAAGGTAGTGGGAGGCATAGTGGATTATGTCTCAGGACCTGGAAACAACAGACATAAAACGTACTTATTTTTTTAAATTGTAAAATCTGTTCTTATTACAGATATTAAATTTAAACATTTCAGGCATATAAAAAGAGTGAGAAAATATGTACAGCTTTTTATGTACTACTTAGCTTTGTGAATTTATATGTTTGCCACATTTGTTTCAGATTTTTTTAAAGAAATAAATACACTTGAAGCCCCATCTAACACTTTCTTCCTTATCCTGAAGTTACATTTATTATTCCCATGTCTTTATGCTTTTACTACATATATATTCATTCATAAACTTTATATATTATTTAATATATTTTTAAACTTGATATGAATGCTTTCATACTAATATTTTCCTGCAGCTTGCTTCTTTTGTTCAACATTGTTTTTCATTTTTCTGTTGTATATGAGACAAGAATGTCCCTAGGATATAAAATTGCTGGGCTTTGGTGTAGATGTCTGTCTTAATATTTCTTAGTGCTGCAATAACAGAAATTGGAGCACTGGTGACACAGTGGTTAAGAGTTTGGCTGCTAACCAAAAGGTCAGCAGTTTGAATCCACCAGCCGCTCTTTGGAAACCCTATGGGCAGTTCTTCCCTGTTCTATAGGGTTGCTATGAGTTGGAATCGACTCAGTGGCAATGGGTTATAACAGAAATACAAGCAGGTGGCTTTAACAAACAAATTTATTTTCTCACAGTTCAGGAGGCTAGAAGTCCTAATTGATGGCCCCAGTGCTAGGGGAAGGCTCTCTCTGTCACTCTAGAGGAAAATCCTTGGCTGAGCTTTACTGGCATTCTTTTAGGTGTTTCTTGGAGATCTGCACATGGCATCTTTCATTCCCTCATTCATGCTTATTTTTTCCTGTGCTTACTCTGCTCTTTTATGTCACAAAAGTGGTTGATTTAAGACATAAACTATACTGATATGACCTCATTAACATGACAGAGAAAATCCTATTCCCAAATGGGATTACATCCACAGGCATAAACCCAGAAAACAAAACCTGTTGCCTGCTAGTGAATTCCAACTCATAGCGACCCTATAGGACACACTAGAGCTGCCCCATAGGGTTTCCAAGGAGTGCCTAGTGGATTTGAACTGCAGAGTTAGGATTTACAACACATATTTTGGGGGGACACAATTCAAGCTATAACAACAACTTTATTAGATATAGCCAAATTAGTTTTTTTGTTTATTTTGTTTTTTAATTTAATTTTTTTTGTTATTATAGCCAAATGACTTTTGAGAATGGTTTTACCAATGGGGAAATTTTTTTTAAAGTCACCTATAATCCTGCCTTTCTAAGAAAGCAATAATTGTCAGGTTTGCATATTTTCTACCATTTTTTTTCTATGTAGATAGCATATTTTTATATGCAAATTATTTTTTAAAAAATATACTTGCACTATGTACATTTTTTTAGCAGCTGTATTCAAGCAGCATTCAGGTGAGTCTGCAGAATTTTATATCCAGGCCAGAGTTCTCTGTAAACTGATGTTCTTGCAGAATTAAATTTTAAGACTAGCATGAACTATACTAATGTGATTCTCCTGATGGATTACAGATTGTCAAATACTATGTTCAGTTCAGTTCTAATTTACTAGTGTTACGGAGGCTGAAATAATGGAAATAAAGTTCTTTATGGGCTTGAATAATTCATTTTTTAAAAAGCATTATATTCCCTTTTTTCCTTCATTAATTTGTTGATATAATTTTTTTAGATTGCTTTTAAGCTAGAAGAATTTTTATTAAAGTTAAAGCAAAATTTGCTTGTTTACTTAAGGAAAATATACATGTAACTGGTTTTTCATAATGATCATGTATATAGGAACTTTAGGATGAGGTTGATCAGAGAGAATAGAATGTAAAAATAAGGAAAAGATTGTTACTGCTTATCATTAACTTCCATTTTACTGGTGTCATCCCCATTTCTGTGACTGAAATTGAGAAGCAGGCATTGTTGTTGCTAAATGCTATATGCTTGTGGTTTGGCCCTCTAATTTCACTTTGGTGCTGGGAAGCTCTCACACCTCTACTTTGTACGGGTGCGTGGGAAGGGAAGGAGCACAAAATTTGTAGGGGAAAAAATCTGTTTTTATATAACCTAAGATTTTTTAACCCACTGAAATGTATTAAAGTTTGGTACACCCATACAGTGGAATATTGTGTAGCTGTTAAAAAAGAGTGAGGTTGAATTAATCTATATTATTGATATAGAATGATGTCTAAGATAAACTGAGGGGGAAGGGAGGCCTGAATAGCATATATAGCATGTTTTCATTTGTGTTTAAAATTATACACACGTATAAAGACATGCTTATGTTTGCAAAGAATATTTTTTTCTTTTAGTTTTTGGTGGAGATATACACAGCAAAACATAGTACACCAATTCAACACTTTCCGTATGTCAATTCAGTGACATTGATTACATTCTTCAAGTCATGCCGTCTTTCTCGATATCCTTTTCCAAATTACTTCACCATCATTAACACAAACTCACTGCTCCCTAAGCTTCTCATGTAACGTTTCAGGTTGCAGTTGTCAATTTGATCACATACATTTTTTTAAAAGCACACAATGCTAGAGGAAGACATTCTTTTCTAATTAAGCTAAACTATTGTTTGGTTTAAAGATGACTACAAGGGATAGTTTCACTTTAAGGTTTAAGGTTTAGAGATTTCCTCAGGGCAGTAGTTTTGGGGTATCATCCAGCCTCTGGCTCCAGAAAGTCAGGATTCTGTGAGAAATTTGTGGTTCTGTTCCACATTTTGACCCCTTTTGACCAGGATTCTTATATAGAATCTTTGATCAAAACATTCAGTAATGGTAGCCAGGCACCGTCCAGTTCTCGTTTCATGGCAAAGGAGGCAATTGTTTAGGGAAGCAATTAGATGCATATTCCAGTTCTTCCTCCAATTCCTGACACTCCCTCCAATTCCTGACACTCCTTCCTCTGCTGCTCCAGGTGAATAGAGACCAGTTGTTGTACCCTAGAGGCCTACTCACAAGGTTTTAAGACCCCAGACACTACACAGTGAACTAGGAGGTGGAACAGAAGCACTAAAATTGATATTAGGCCAATTTGTTGGAATGTTCCACAAAAGCATGACCCTAAACCTCTGAACCAATAAAACCAATCCCATGAAGTGTTTGGTTGTAAGTATAGGAACAGTAATGTAGAAGATCAGATGAGGTGGAATGACATCAAAGACATCATACATAAAGAAAGCAAGAGGTTATTAAAAAGACAGGAAGGAAAGAGACCAAAATGGATGTCAGAAGAGACTCTGAAACTTGCTGTTAAACATTGAGTAGCTAAAGCAGAAGAAAGAAATGATGAAGTAAAAGAGTGGAACAGAATATTTCAAAGGGCAGCTCAAGAAGACAAAGTAAAGAATTATAATGACATATGCAAAGAGCTGGAGATAGAAAACCAAAAGGGAAGAGCATGCTCGGCATTTTTCAAGCTGAAAGAACTGAAGAAAAAATTCAAGCCTCGAGTTGGAATAGTGAAGGATTCTATGGGGAAAATGTTAAACGATACAGGAAGCATCAAAAGAAAATGGAAGGAATACACAGAGTCACTGTACCAAAAAGAATTGGTCGACATTCAGCTATTTCAGGAGGTCACATGTGATCAGGAACTTATGGTACTGAAGGAAGAAGTCCAAGCTGCACTGAAGGCATTGGCCAAAAACAAGTCTCCAGGAATTGAGGGAGTATCAGTTGAGATGTTTCTACAAACAGATGCAGTGTTGGAAGTGCTAACTCATCTATGCCAAGAAATTTGAAAACAGCTGCCTGGCCAACTGACTGAAGAGATCCATGTTTATGCCTATTCCCAAGAAAGATGATCCAACCGAATGTGGAAATTATCGAACAATATCATTAATATAACATGCAAGTAAACTTTTGCTGAAGATCATTCAAAAGCAGCTGCAGCAGTATATCAACAGGGAACTGCCAGAAATTCAAGCTGGATTGAGAAGAGGACATGGAATGAGGGATATCATCGCTGATGTCAGATGGATCCTAGCTGAAAGGAGAGAATACCAGAAAGATGTTTACCTGTGTTTTATTGACTGTGCAAAGGCATTCAACTGTGTGGATCATAACAAATTATGGATATCATTGTGAAGAATGAGCACTTAATTGTGCTCATGAGGAACCTGTGCATAGATTTAAGAGGCAGTCGTTTGAATAGAACAAGGGGATACTGCATGGTTTAAAGTCAGGAAAGGTGTGCGTCAGGGTTGCATCTTTTCACCATACCTATTCAGTCTGTATGCTGAGCAGATAATCTGAGAAGCTGGACTATATGAAGAATGGGGCATCAAGATTTCAGGAAGACTCATTAACAACCTGCGTTATGTTGATGACACAACATTGCTTGCTGAAAGTGAAGAGGACTTGAAACACTTAACTGCTGAAAATCAAAGACCACAGCCTTCAGTATGGATTATACCTCAACATAAAGAAAACAAAAATCCTCACATATGGACCAAGAAGCAACATCACGATAAACAGAGAAAAGATTGAAGTTGTCAGGGATTTCATTTTATTTGGATCCACAGTCAACACTCATGGAAGCAGCAATCAAGAAATCAAATGACACATTGCATTGGGCAAATCTGCTGCAAAAGACCTCTTTAAAGTGTTGAAAAGCAAAGATGTCACCTTGAAGACTAAGGTGCACCTGACCCAAGCCATGGTGTTTTCAGTTACCTCATATGCATGTGAAAGTTAGACAGTGAATCAGGAAGACCGAAGAATTGATGCCTTTGAATTGTGGTGTTGGAGAAGAATATTGAATATACCATGGACTGCCAAAAGAATGAACGGGTCTGTCTTGGGAGAAGTACAACCAGAATGCTCCTTAGAAGCAAGGATGGCAAGACTACTGCTTGCATACTTCGGACGTTGTCAGGAGAGATCAGACCCTGGAGAAGAACATCATGCCTGGTAAAGTTCAAGGTCGGTGAAAAAGAGGAAGACCCTCAACGAGATGGATTGACACAGTGGCTGCAACAATGGGCTCAAGCATAACAACAATTGTGAGGATGGCATAGGACTAGGCACTGTTTCGTTCTGTTATTCATAGGGTCACTGTGAGTCAGAACTGACTTGATGGCACCCAGCAACAAAAACAACAACAAATGAGCATTTACTTCAGCTTAAAGTCACCAGCTGCATTAGCCCCTTACAAGAGAGTCAGCCTGTCCTTTGAAGCTTTGAAGCCAGGCATTGACTTCTCTCTAGCTATGAAAGTTCTAGATAGCATCTTCTTCCAATATAAGGCTATTTTGTCTACACTGAAGATCTGTTTAGTGTAGCCACCTTCATCAATTATCTTAGCAAGCTCTTTTGGATATCTTGCTGTAGCTTCTACATCAGGACTGCTGCTTCACCTTACACTTTTATGTTATGGAGATGGCTTCTTTCCTTAAACTTCATGAACCAACCTCTGCTAGCTTCAGACTTTTCTTCTGCAGCTTTCTTACCTCTCTCAGCCCTCATAGAACTGAAAAGGAGTTAGGGTCTTCTCTGAATTAGACTTTGGCTGAAGGAAATGTTGTGGCTGGTTTGATCTTCTATCCAGACCACTCAAACTTTGTCATCAATAAGGCTGTTTTGCTTTCTTATCATTTGTGTGTTCACTGGAGTAGCACTTTTAATTTCCTTCAAGACGTTTTCCTTTGCATTCGCAATGAATAAGTGCAGTTTCATCCATTTTTGTAGTCTCTATCAGTACTTCATTTCCTTCTTATGGCTGAATACTATTCCATTGTGTGTGCACACCATATTTAGTTGATCCAGTCCATCAGTTGATGGACATTTAGGTTGTTTCCACTTTTAAGCTGTTATGAATATTCACATAAATTTTTTGTGTGAATGTATGTTTTCATTTCTCTTGGGTACATACAGGTAGTCCCCAGCTTAATAACAGGGTTTCATTCTGACAACTTCGTCATAAGTCATTTCTGCTGTAAGTTGAATACCTCAATTTTTTTTAGTTTTCATTATTATTGCCTTTTGTTATCAATATCTTTATAAATCCGATCCTTATTTGTCTTTGGTGGTTGGAAACATTAGAAATAAACTTACAGGTATATTTTAATACATGCATACATAAAAAATGCGCAAATCATGAAAATTTACTCTGACAGTGATGTTGGCATTTTCTCAGTTGTGGTAGTAGCTCCACTTGTGGAAGTTCTGGATCATCTGGATTATCCCTGGCAATGGGGATGCTGTTTCTAGTCAGATAATTAGTGAGTGTTGTCTGTATGGTCCTTTTCTTTTTTTCTTTATATATTTCACAGTAACATCTCACTGCTTCCCGAATCTGCCTACTGACTTTGCAAAGCAATCAGCATTTGGGTCCCTGTTTTCAAGCAACTGAAGCCCCAGATTTAGTTTACAAAACTAAATCTATATGGCAGTGTTTTGAACAGTAAATCATAAAATTGTACATCTGCAAGTGAACATCTGAGAACTATAACATCAGCAGATTACGCACTGCAACATTGTATATAGTAGATATTACTAATGATACGATGAAAAAAAAAAAAGGCAATCATTAGGTGTGGTTCTTCATAACTTGAATACTTGTATGTCAGGGACTACCTGTACCTAGGAGTGGAATTGCTAGGGCATATGGTAGCTCTGTGTTTAACAATTTGAGGAACTTCCAGACTGTTTTCCAAAGTGGTTGCACAGTTTTATATTCCCATCAGCAGCGCACGAGGGTTCCATTTTCTCCACATCCTCACCAACACCTGTTATTGTCTGACTTTTTGATTGTAGCCATTCTTGTGGGTGTGAAGCAATATCTCATTGTGGTTTTGATTTGCATTTCCCTAATGACTAGTGAAAGGATCCCTGGTAGCGCAATGGTTAAGTGCTCAGCTACTAACCGAAAGGTTAACAGTTCAAACCCATGCAGAAGCTCCATGGGAGAAAGACCTGGCGATCTCCCACAAAGATTATAGCTTAGAATACCCTATGGGCCAGTTCTGCTCTATCACATGGGGTCACTATGAGTCAGAATCGACTGGACAGCACCTGACAACAACAACAGTAACTAATGATGTCAAGCACCTTTTAGTAGTGCTTATTGGTCATTTAGGAGTCCGTGGGTGGTACAAATGGTTAACATGCTCTGCTTCTGATTAAAAGGTTGAAAGTTTAAATCCACCCAGAGGCATTTTGGAACAAAGGCCTGGTAATCTACTTCTGAAAAATCAGCCATTGACACCCCTATGGAGCACAGTTCTACTCTGACACACATGGGGTTGCCGTGAATCAGAATCGAATTGATGGCAACTGGTTTATTGTTCATTTTTATATTTTCTTTGGAGAAATGTCTGTTCAGATCCTTTGCCCATTTTTAAATAAGGTAATTTGTCTTTTTATTGTGGAATCACAAGAGTTCTTTAAATATTCTGGATATATACAAGTCTCTTATCAAATATATGATAGCACATATTTTCTCCCATTCTGTGGGATATATACAAGTCTCTTATCAAATATACGATTGCACATATTTTCTCCCATTCTGTGGGTTTTCTATACACTTTCTTGATGGTGTCTGTGGTACAGCGAATCGCTTTTGTATGGTCTTTCTAGCCATGGTTTTGTAACTCCTATTAAATGACTGACTGAGACTATGCAAATAAGGTGTGTGGAACCCTTGTGGGGATTAGACCATCTGCTAATGCAAATAAGGTACATGGACCCCTTGTGGGGGTGGGGCTGTGCAAATAAAGTATGTGAAACCCTTGCCAGGGTTGGCTGGAATATGCAAATAAGGTGTCTGTGGCCCATCAAGGGGATTGGTCAATTCTGCCATCTGTTAGGCTTAAAAATAACCTATCCCAGAGATTGAGGGCGGATCTCACTACCATCAAGAATAAGAGCAGAGAGTGGAGTGCATCCTCTGGACCCAGAGTCCTTGCACTGAGAACCTTCCGGACCCAGGAGACAGGTTACACTGGAGAGCTGTAACAGTGGAGACAGCTGTGGCACAAGATGGCAGTGCCACGGGACTAGCAGCAGCGTGGGACCACAGACTACTGGACCAGCAGATGGCTGCAGTGGGGATGCCTCTGGGCACTGGGTGGAGCTAGGTTTGTGGACCTGGGACCTGAGAGAGCTGAGCGTCTTTGGGCAGGAGGCTTCCTGGTGGAGTAGGGTGCCTCTGGGCACTTACCAGCAAGCTAAAGAGCTGTAACACTTGCCTGAATAGGGCACAGGCCAGGGGCCTGGCCACAGGCCTGCCTGCAGGCGCGGTCAAGAAGAAGCTGTCCTTATTCAAGAACTGTATCCTGAGTTGTTCCTGTTACCTTCCAAGTTGATCCTGATCCTGAATTGTAACCTATTACTTCCCTATAGGGTTGCTATGAGTTGGAATCAACTCGACAGTAACACGTTTGGTTTTGATGTTTTACTTCCCTAATAAACCCCATAATCATGAGTGTGGTCTGAGTTCTTTGTGGCCATTGCAGTGATTTATTGAACCCAGCAGAGAAGTAGTGCTGTGGGAGGGACAGCTGGTGTAAAAAGTTTGGAGAGCAAAGGTATGTCTGCCCTCCACCTCAGAGAAATCAGCTTTGGGCTGCTACTGCTGATTATTCTCCCCTCTCATGAAATTAGAAGAGGTCTGTACTGCCATTTTATAGTATTCTTTGAAGGACAAAAGTTTTTAATTTTGATTAAGTCAGGTTTCTATTTTTTGTTGCCATGCTTTTGGTGTTTTATCTTTTAGAAGGCTTTGCCTAACCCAAGGTCACAAATAGTTATTCCTGTGTTCTCTTCTAAGAGTTTTTTAGCTTATTTACGTTTATGTTTATGATCCATTTTGAGCAAGTTTTTGTATATGTCATGAGGTAGAGGTCCAACTCTTTTGCATGTGGAGATCCAAGTGTCTCAGGACCATTTGCTGAAAAGATTATTCTTCCTCCATTGAATTACCTTAGCAACATCATTGTTGCAGATCAGTTGACCCTAAATATGAGTTTATTTCTGGACTCTCATTTCTGCTCCATTGATCTGTATGTCTGTCTTTACGTCAGTACCACAGTCTTGATTATTATTGCTTTGTAGTAAATTTTGTAATCGTGAAGTGTGAGTCTTTTAATTTTGTCTTCTCTTTTAAGATTGTTTTGGTTATGGGTTCCTTGCATTCCCATATGAATTTTAGGATCAATTTCTGCAAAAGAGGCAGCTGGGATTTTGATAGGGATTGCATTGACTCTGTAGATCAATTTAGGGAGTAGCATGCATTACTTTCATAGTTAATGTAAGAGGGAGACAAAACACCTTAAACTCATGAGTCAAAAGTTCTCTCAGAAATGTTAATTTTTCTGATTTCACTGATCAATTTTATTATTAAAAATTGTTCCTTCTCATGACATTCCTCCCTCCCCTTAGGTAAGGGAATTGATTATATCCATATACATATATTCTTTCAATAAAAATTCACTCATAATTTAGTAATGACTCTTAAAGCTACAGAATAATGTAAGAGAACTTTTAGATAGAACATACAAGTTGTTGGATTCTAAAATAACCTGAAGATAATTTGACATACACCAGTTTGGATTTAGCACATACCTATTTTCTGATTAAAAATCACATGGGGATTACACTTTTCTAACCAAACTCCTTTAGTGGTATGTAGGTAAGACCAGTTTCCCTTTTTAAAAATTAAATGGTTTCACTCATTGGCCTTCTAGCTGCCTCCCCATGTTAGGCTTGCCACGTGGTCAGTCTTCTGTTTGGTAAGTTTTATAAATCCTAAAAGTTCTGGTTCAGAAACAGCTTTAGTAAGCCAAACGAATACTTTCCTTCATTTTTTTTTCCTGAGATTGTGGAATTTATATCCTTTTCTTTAGGAGCTGTTACTGTTGCTTATACTTCTGACTAGTCCTCAAATGTGATTAGCCTGCTATGCTCCAGATGGTTTATATGCTATACAGGTGTCAGGTGCAATATTTGAAATACAGTTTTTCTCATGTTTCAGAGCTTCATTCTTCAGCTAATAGCAAGGATTGTTGAGTGGGGCTTGTGGGGAAATTCACAGAGCAGGGTGTGCGCAGCACTCAAATACTCCATCTCATGCAGGAGCTGTATCTCTGGAGGCAGAAGATACCCTCCCACCAGATTGTTGATGAAGTTCATGAGTTTTCTTTGAGTTCTTCAAAATAAGTTTCCTTCTTATTTGTTCTTAACTCCTTCGTTTCCATCAAGGACTTGTGGAGGTGATAGAAGTCCGTCTTCCGAAGGCCCTTTGGCTGTGACTCAGAAGCATCTTCTCTCTCTTTGGCTTCTGTATCAGGGCTCTGGAACTGGGCCAAGAACTCCTCTATTCTCTTTGCTGTGCTGCCAAGCTGCTTTTCAGAAGACAACTTAAAAACTTGGAAGTGTTTCTGAAATATGGTCATTAACTCATCCTTCACCAATATCCTTAGCAGTTGCAAGACTGATACATATTCTTCTGACTTTTACATGTTTTTTTCTAACCATGCACCTTGCATTTCTCTGATCTGTCAGCCCAGTGGGATCTTGAGAAGAGATGATGTAACACATGAAGATATCTCAAACCAGGAAGTAATCGGTATGGTCAACATATAGGTTTTCTGGTAATGATTGTGTTTCTTTGTTTAAAATCTTCTCATTGGTCATAAATACCACGTGCTTTTCTGAAGCTTGCTTTTCTGTGTACCTCCTAAGGGATGAAAAGCGTTAGATGTTTTCACCTTGATTTTCTGATAAAGAATATATTCTCTTGGCTTCTGGGTGATTACACCACAGAACACAAAGTGGCTAGGAATAGAAATGTTCTAACAAAGAAAACTGAAATCCTTTTAAAACATTCTGAATTGAGAATTAAGGATATAAAAAGATGTTGCTCAGAACCTGCAACACTCTTTTCTTTTAATATAAAGGGGAACTAAGTTGTAAAAAGTAGCTTATTAAGTACTGTAGTCTGGAGTTAGGAATGTTAAGTACTTTGTCAGTGAGACAAAGATTGGAATAGTATACATAGTAGAGATGATATTGCCTGAGGAAGCAACCAATGAATGATAATAGATGTCACAGTTCCAAAAATTCATACTGATGTTGACTGCTGATAATTACCAAGTTTGCAGTACTTTTGTGATAGAGCTTTGTAAATTTTCAAGATAAGCACAATAGGAGAAGATTGCCAGTGGCAAGAGGAAGTCTTTGTTTTGCTTGGCTTGGATCTGTCTGCTGTATAATATTCATATACCAAGTGGAAAGGGAATCCGTTGAACAGTATATCTTTTTCTGGGAGAGAGACCTGGCCACTTTCCTCCTCTTTGGATTCCACATCTACAGTGCATTCCATTTATTGTCAAAATAGCTTTTGGGAACAATATTTCCTACCGGCCAATCTTTAGCTTCAAAATGAGATTGCATATGGTGTGATATTTTATTTTGAAGGGCCTCTGTTAGAATTTTGAATGTTAAATCATAATCTGTTAAATTTACACCTAGAACAAGAGCAGCAGTTGGAATTTCTCTGATTTTTAAGAACTCCAGTTTTTTATTTCATCTGGAATCCAGAATGAGACTTCTACAGAAATTCTATTAGACTGTTAAAATTTTATTTAATTGTTCTTGTAGTTGCTCAGTGTTAGATTTCATCTGTTGCCGTATCAACTGAAATGTTTCACATCACAGTTTGCTGTCCTTAGACACAAGTTTCCCTTCATTAAAATAGTCCTATAGTAGCTATAGTTGTAGCAGCCCACCGGATTCTAGCTATTACATTTTTAATAGCATAAAACTTTTTTTTTCTATAAACAGTAATATAACTTCATTGTTAAAAATTTATAAAATAAATAAAGAAAAAAACACTCTAATACTGCCATGCTAACACACTGATGTTTTGGTAAATTTCTTTTCGACCTTTTCTTTATCATATGTTTACACAGCTTTAATCTTACTGTACATACAATTTTATTTGACTTTTAATTTATTGTATGTACTTTCCATATTATAGGTTTCAATAACAGTAACTTTCTTTTTAATATTATGGAAATATTCAAACATAATCAAAAGTAGTGAGAATGGTACAATAAACTCCCATGTACCCATCACTTAGCTTCAATGAGTTTACAATACATGGCCATCTTGTTTGATTTATATCCTAGGAGTAATTTGAAGCAGATCCCAGATATCGTATCATTTCACTTGTAGATACCGAAGTGAGTATCTTTAAAATATAAGAAAGTTTAAAAAACATAACCACAATACCATTTTCAAAGCTTAAAGAAAACAAACTAACAGTAATTCTAAGACTAAATAACATTCCCTTAATGAATAGATCATAACCTACTTAATCATTCCATTATTATAGGACATTTGCATAGATTGCTTGTAATTTTGTGTGATTATTAATAATGCTGTGATGAACAACTTCATGTGTATGACTTTTTCTCTAGTTTGAATTATTTCCTTAGGAAGGATTTCTAGAAGTTGAATAATGATACAAAAAGTCACATGATGTTTTAGCAAGTCTCCAGCTTTGTGTGTTGTAGTAAGGGGTTCTTTGTTTAGGCGCAGCAAACTGTAGGCCCAAGACCTTAACAGCCTTTTGGTGGTTTTAACAAAGAGGTGATTCATTGCCCTTCTGCTCAGGGAATGCATTGCTGGCTCTTCATTACACCTGACTCTGTATAGAATTCTTTGGCCATGTGGTGATATAGCCTACCTTTTATCTTCTTGCCACAAAAGTATGGCTAGAGATTTAAGTTATTTTCCACATAATGATGAATTCCTTCTAACTTCTGTCCATTCCCCTTTTTGATGTGTTAGATTAAGAATCAAATTTGAATTTCATTTTCTGTGGTCATCCGCAGCTGCGCACGTTATCTGGATTCTTTTCTTACAAAGTTGGCACTTGTTCTTTTTACCTATTGTGGGAAAGATTATGTAGTTGCAGTGTGATGGATCCCTTTTATATGGCCTTTCTCACCATGGTCTTGTAACTCCCACCAAATGATTGGGTGGGATTCTGTAATTAAGGTGTTTGTGGCCCAGCAAGGGCATTGGACAGCCCGCCAATAATGCAAACAAGGTGCGTGGCACCCTCATGGAGGTGGAACCATGCAAATAAGGTGTATGGAACCCTAATGAGCTGTTTTATTCCATTTCCTCTCTACTGAAAGCTGATTGATTTCAATATTCTTGAAGCACTGTGATTTCTTCTCTTTTCAATTACCCACAGTTTCTCAAATATCCCACCTGCAAATGTGGTCAAGAGGACAGTAAGCCGCTTTTTTGAAACCTGACCCCATGAGTATTTTTCCCCTTTCATTTTCAGGGTCCTCTTAGGCATTGCCCTGTAAAATAGAGCAGTCTCGTTGGCGATTGCAATGTCTTTAGGATCATACCCCTTGCGATCTCTTTTAATTTTGTGAACCAGTTTTGTTTGTTTTTTTTAATTGTGATTTAGGTGAAAGTTTACAGCTCAAGTTAGTTTCTCATACAAAAATTTACAGACACATTGTTATGTGACCCTAGTTGCTATCCCTATAATGTGCACACTCCCCCTTTCCACTTTGGATTCCCATGTCCATTCAACCAGTTCCTATCCCTTTCTGTCTTCTCATCTTGCCTCTGGACAGGAGCTGCCCATTTAGTCTCGTGTATCTACTTGAACCAAGAAGCATATTCTTCAGGAGTATCATTTTATGTCGTATGGTCCAGTCTAATCTTTGTCTGAAGAGTTGGTTTTGGGAATGGTTTTAGTTCTAGGTTGATAAAGAGTCCAGGGGGCATGTCTTCTGGGGTCCCTCTAGTCTCAGTCAGACCATTAAGTTGGGTCTTTTTACGTGAATTTGAGTTCTGCACCACACTTTTCTCCTGCTCCATCAAGGACTCTCAGTTATGTTCCCTGTCAGGGCGGTCATTGGTAGTAGCTGGGCACCATCTAGTTCTTCTGGTCTCAGGCTGATGGAGTCTCTGGTTTATGTGGCCCTTTCTGTCTCTTGGGCTAATATTTTCCTTGTGGTCTTTGATGTTCTTCCTTCTCCTTTGCTCCAGGTGGGTTGGGACCAATCGATGCATCTTAGATAGCCACTTGCTAGCTTTTAGGACCCTAGACGCCACTCACCAAAGTGGAATGCAGGGTATTTTCTTTGGTGAAGTGCCTGTTCATATTCTTTGCCCATTTTTTAGTTAGGTTATTTGTCTTCTTGTTGTTGAAGCTTTACAGTATCTAGTAGATTTTAGAGATTAGACACTGACCAGATATGTCATAGCTAAAAATTTTTTCCCAGTCTGTAGGTTGTAATTTTGTGAACTAGTTTTGAACAACGTCTTTGTAAACCTTGTTTGATTTCCCACAACCTACATTGCAAGTGATTCCACTTTTTTTTTTCTTCTTTTTGAAGCTCTGAAGCCGCCCATTAGATTCCGAGAATCCTTCAACTTTTTAAAAGTTTTGCCATTTCCTTCGACTTTGCTTGCAGGATAGGTCCTGATGGGAACATTTTTGGTGGAGGCTTGAAGAAACTCTTCAAAAACAGATGTGCTGATTTCTGCCTAATTTCCATCCCTTCCTTTTTTGATGTTTACAATGGTGCTGCTCATATATTTTTCCATTATTTTATGCTTTTCTTTCATAATTGATTACATTTGCATTTTGCTTCACTTGAATTTAATTACACCTTCCTTGATGGTCTTTTTCTCTTTGATTATCACTTTGGCAACATCAAACTTTTGTGTCAGAGATAAATTTCTCACTCTTGTCCATGGCTGTGAAGGAATAAGCTTTTTAAAAAAGGAAATAAGTTCTTCTAAAAGTTAAGGAATTTATGATCTTTTCGAAAATGTGAATATCTGAAACAAAAATGAAAACTGTCAACATAATTTTGTGATAAAGTTAGCACACTTTAATAAAATATTTAAGAAAAAAACACATGAGAAGAATGTTTTTGCTTTTGTACACACATTGAATGTGTTAAGTTGTGAAATGATTCTCTGTTTTTTGGGTAAAACAAGAAATTTCGAAGGAAATGAAACTTGATTTTGAAAATTGTAATAACGTGTATCAAAATTACAAATAGCTGAGTGAAAACTAAAAATTAAAGATAAGGAGAAGAGTAAAAACTCAGTACAAGAAAAAAAGTATGCTTTGCTAGATTTTAATGAGAATAATGTATTAGTATCTCTTACCTTCTTCCAAATTTATGGATGTTCTTTGCTGGAAAAAATCTACAGACAAAAAATTTTTTAAAAAAAGGCAAAAATGGGAAAATAGGTATACTCAGAGAACAGCAGTGATGCACAGTACGTACTCACAGTAACAATGCAAAAGACAGTGGAAGACTGAGCCTTCATCTCTGACTCTTGTACTTCTTGGAGCTATTTCCAGCTTTTGCATCTGTACTCCCTATATTCGGGTTGCAATATCAATAATTTTCTGATTCCATTCGTGTCTGGCAGGTTCCAGCTTTCAGAGAATATTTATTAAGCTGAAGTAATTGTTTCAGTGGAAAATATTTGAGTTTTCCTTCTCTGACAGGTTTCTGCCTTACACAGGTTCTGGGCTTTCACAGGCTTTACTGTACTACCAACAATGATAATATAAGTAACCACAATTCATTGAGCATAGTATGTACCAGACACTATGCTAAGCATTTCATGTATGTCATCTCATTTAATTTTTACAATAACCCTGCAAGAAAAGTTTATGATGCCCATTTTACTGATGGAGAGGCTGAAGCTCAAAAAGGTTGAGCACAAAGCCTGTGGCAAAGCTAGGTCTGTCCCTGGAGTCTTTGTTCTTTCTATTATATCATAGTAATTTTCTTTTTTCCCTAGCCGGTCTCTGAGATTTCTCAGAATCCACCCCCCGCCCCAGTCTCTGGGCACAGGTTCTCCTTTGCTGTTAGGTATACTTACAGAAAAGTTTGAGTAGCACTTCTCTAAAGCCACCATTTTATCATTTCATCTTTCATCAGAATATACTCTCCCATTGTTATGACACCGACTCTACAGCAATAGCCTGAGTTTAATATATGGGTATATGATTTTAGATATATGAGAGAAAGAATACTTTAAAAATTGCTTAGGTACTTCACATTTTCATTAATTTATTAATCTCTTTTCTTACCAAAGTTTTCAAGGTTAGGCATTAAGTCAGGGCATTTCAGCTGTTCTCACTCATCTTTTTCTCTTATTTTTTTTCAGAGTTTGAATTCTTATACAAATGGAGCATATGGCCCACCGTACCCTCCTGGCCCTGGGGCAAATACTGCCTCATACGCTGGATATACTTACACACCTGGATATACTCAGACCAATTACTCCACAGAAGTTCCAAGCAGTTATCGTTCACCTGGCAGCAGCCCAACCCCAGCCTCTCGTTGGATGTATCCACAGCAGGACTGTCAGACTGAAGTGCCCCCTCTCAGGGGACAGGTTCCCGGATATCCTGCTTCACAGGTAATCAGTTTTCTTTTGGGAAAAAATCAAAGTCTCTGCCTCTTGAATTGTAAACAATGGAAGCATATCTATTTACAGTAGTGCTGATTAAGAAAACATTCTCTAAAAAGGATATAAATGGTCAACAAGCACACTAAAAAAAAAAAAAAGCTCAATGTCGTCAGCCATTAGAGAGATGCGAATCAAAACCACAATGAGATATCACTTCACTCCCACTAGGGTGGTGTCATGGATTGAATTATGTCCCCCCAAAAATGTGTGTATCAATTTGGCTGGGCCATGACTCCTGGTATTTTGTGATTTTCCTGTATGTTGTACATCCTGCCTCTATGATGTTCATGAGGGAGGATGGGTGGCAGTTGTGTTAGTGAGGCAGGACTCACTCTACAAGATTGGACTGTGTCCCGAGGCAGTCTCTTGAGATAGAAAAAAACAGAAGTGAGCAGACAAACATGGGGGACCTCATACCACCAAGAAAGCAGTGCCAGGAGCAGAGTGCGTCCTTTGGACCTGGGGTCCCGGTACAGAGAAGCTCCTAGTCTGGGGGAAAATTGATGAAAAGGCCAACAGAGAAAGCCTTCCCTTGGAGCTGACACCCTGAATTTGGACTTTGAGCCTACTTTACTGTAAGGAAATAAACTTCTCTTTGTTAAAACCATCCACTTGTGGTATTTCTGTTATAGCAGCACTAGATAACTAAGACAGATGGTGAAGATTTTTAAAAAATGGAAAATAATAAATGTTGGCAAGGATGTGGAGAAATTGGAACCCTTATCCAATGCTGGTGGGAATGCAGAATGGTACAGCTGCAAAGGAAAACAGTTTGGTGGTTCCTTAAACAGTTAAACACAGAACTACCATGTGACCCAGCAATTCCACTCCTAGTGTATACCCAAGAGACCTGAAAGCAGCAACACAGACACACGTACAACAGGGTTCAATGCAGTATTATTCACAGTAGCCAAAAGGTGGAAATAACCTAAGTGCTGTCAATGAATGAATGAACAAAATGCGGTGTATATTATTCAGCCATAAAGAGAAACGAACTTCTGATATGTGTTATGACATGGATGAACCTCAAAAACCTTATGCTGAGTGAAACAAGTCAGTCTCAAAAGGACAAATATCTTATGATCTCACTTACATGAAATGACAAGAATAGATAAATAGAGACTAAAGTATATTGTGGCTACCAAGGGTGGGAGGGAGGGGAAGGGGGGAGCCATTATTTAGGAATCAATGAATGTTTATGGTGATGGGAAATTTGACAGTGAATATGGTGGTTGTACAACATGATTAATGTAATTGATATCAATAAATTTTACGCCTAGAAAATGTTGACTTGGCAAATATTGTTATATACCAATCCTCACCTGTTGACATGGTTAGGTTAGGTTAGGTTCCAAAGACCAGGTTGTTATGTGAAAATAGATGTCATGTGAAAATGGAGGATGACCACATCAGATCACAAAATGGAAAGTGACTACATCATTATATAACTGCCAAATTACATCATTACATAACTGCCAAACCACTGAGAATCATGGCCCAGCCAGGTTGACACATAACCATCACAGCCAGCGTTACTCTCGCTTTGCAGCTCAGTGTTCATTACTGCCAGGCGTCATTAATGCACAAAATAGTCAGATAGTAGGTAGTATATTTTTTACTGTTGTCATAAATGCAAAATGTCAAATAACAAGATAGTTGATAAGTGAGGAGTAGGTGTATATATTTTTAAAACAATAAAAAAAGAAAAAAACACTTCAGATGTTTAGTGGTTATTCTCGAGGTGATTGGGAAGACAAAGACTAATTTTATATTGATACCTTTCTCACTCATAAGAACTATTCTAGTGAATGGATTTTGGCTGAGGAGACCTTGGGATATCATAATCATAAAAAATGTTATACTAGAAGAAATTTTTAGAGAGTTGTTGCCTTGAAAGTTTCCTTATCTTAGCCTTTTTAATGCTTTGTTAGGTTTATATTTTTTAATATTCTATGAATAATATCATATTTATTTCTGTTTACTTCAAGAGGAGTTCTAATGTGTCTTTATTTGTGCTTCCCTATAGCATATGGTTCCATTTATTTATAGTATCCATGGGACAGACTTGTTATGCTTTAGCCATTGAATTTCAGGCCTTATTTCTTCTGATAGTTACCAAATCTAGTATCTTTAGAGTCAAGTTGTCTTGACGTTGGTGAACTTAAAGCAACTGATTTGATTTGGTACAATTTAGCCCAGTGGCAGCTAAAGTATACTCTGAGCGTTTCAGAATCTGTCTGTACTAGAATATTTTTATTACTTAAGGTTTTTTTTTTTTTTTTTTTTTTAAACAATGACCGGCATATTTTCTTCCATCTCAATCTAGAACCCTGGAATGACCCTGCCCCATTATTCTTATGGGGATGGTAATCGTACTGTTCCACAATCAGGACCAAGTGTTCGACCACAAGAGGATGCCTGGGCTTCTCCTGGTGCTTATGGAATGGGAACCCGCTACCCTTGGCCTTCCCCTGCACCCTCAGCACCACCTGGAAATCTCTACATGACTGAAAGTACTTCATCATGGCCTAGCAGTGGCTCTCCTCAGCCACCTCCTTCACCACCACCCCAGCAGTCCAAGGTAGGAGACCTTCTAAACACTGTTCCTTTGATGCTTAGATAATTAAGAGAGCACAACATGGAACTTTTCTGCATTGGTCTGGGTCAAGTGGGAGCTAACTACAAAAAGTTGATGACTACTACCTATAGTTTTACCTCAGCCCAATTTCTTTTTTATTAAAAGATAGGAAAGTGCTCTTTTTCTGTTGGTTGTAATACTATCTGAATGTTAAATACAATCAAAGATTACATTTTGCTACCTCAGATAATCTGCAGACAAAAGACAAAAGCAATGTGAAGTATCTATAGTATTAGTTTGTATGGTTTAATTTTAAATTAGACCGTATACTTGAACATCATCTGCTTGTGGCTGGGTACTTTTTTAAGATCTGTCTTGAGGTTTTAACTCTCTAGGGGAAGAATATCTAATTCCTATTTATTAAGTCACTGGATAGATTGTGAGGTGGTAAGGATAGATTGTGAGGTGTTTATGATGATGATCTGCCTCAGGACAGATTCCAGCCATTCAGGAATTCTCTACCTTTTACTTGACAGGGCATGCCCTTGTATCTTTTTCATAATTGTGTTTTTTCTCAAATGATTAAGGAGAGAGGTCCAGTTTTATTGGTGGGTAATGTTTTCGTGTGCCCTCCTGATCAGGTGAAAGATGTTGGTGGATCCCCATTAAAACAGATTCTCCCCGTTTGTTTTTCCACTCCAAGGATTCGTCATACACCTATATTCAATCAGATCAAGGCGTGAACCGGCATGGCTGTCCTTGCAGTGTCCATCAGTATGAATCTTCGGGGACAATGAACAATGATAATTCAGATCTTTCGGATTCCAAAGTCCAATATAGTGCTGAGCCTCAGCTGTATGATAATGCCACCAATGAAAATCCCAGCAATCAAGATCAAAGTAGTAATCATCCTGAAGAGTGTTTATCTTCAGATGAAGGTACTCCTCCAAGTATTAAAAAAATCATAAATGTGCTGGAGAAGGTCCAGTATCTTGAGCAAGAAGTAGAAGAGTTTGTAGGAAAAAAGACAGACAAAGCATACTGGCTTCTGGAAGAAATGCTAACCAAAGAACTTTTGGAATTGGATTCAGTTGAAACTGGGGGCCAGGACTCTGTCCGGCAGGCCAGGAAAGAGGCTGTTTGTAAGATCCAGGCCATACTGGAAAAATTAGAAAAAAAAGGATTATGAAAGGATTTAAAACAAAGTAGAAGCCTGTTACTATCTTAACCAAAGAACTCTTGATTGATTTTGGTTAATTACCCTCTTTTTGAGATGGCTGTTGATGACAGGAAGCATACATTCCAGCTTTCCTTTGATTTCAAACTTTGAAAACTGGCAAAGGACTTGGAAGAATATTGTAGTGATGAATTGTTTTCAGTTTTCAGACCAATGAATGTAATAGGAAACTATGGAGTTACCAGTATTGCTAAGTAGATTCACTCCTTTCCTAAGAAATTTATGGATATCTGTAAGCTGCTTCTTATCAGCAGGAAGGAAATACACTTTATGTGACGGGCTTATCAGAAACCTACTAGATGAGACTGGATATAATATGAGACAGACAGGCTCTGTTTTTTTTTAAATAGCTGGATCACTTGTTAAATTTTTGTACATTGTGACTGCATACAACATACACTTCGTGTGTAAATTACAGCTTGGACTTCAGCCTTCTTGGACCTCTGTTTTGTGTTATTTGCAGTTCATAAATATAGTCTTATTCTCTACTTCTTGGTATATTTTGTAGTAATATGTTTAATATAATTATTTCAAGAGACCATACTGACAACCAGACAGTATGGCAGTATTGAATGAATTTATATCTTTTCACCACTTGAGTGTATTACAATGTGTAGTGAGTTCCTGAGGTGAACTGTCTCCCTTTTTGCATAGATCATCATTAGGTTATCGCTTTTACCACTTCTACTTTTCATGGTAGTGTTGTTGTTAGGTGCCATCAAGTTGGTTCCAACTCATAGAGACCGTATAGGACAGGGGAGAACTGCCACATAGGGTTTACAAGGAGCAGCTGGTGGATTTGAGCTGCCGACCTTTTGGTTAGTAGCCAAGCTCTTAACCACTTTGCTGCCAGGGCTCCGTTCATGGTAGTAGTGGAAGATGAATTTGGAAATGACATTGACATAGGAATGAGAATATTTGTGGACATCATTCTCTTCTGCTTTTTATCATATTTTAGATAAAGATACACTTTAAAATTGTCCTTTTTTTTTTTAACAAAATAATTTTTTCACTACTGCTGCTTCTGTAGGGAGCATTGTGATAGATTAAAAACTAGTCTTTCAACAGTGAGTAGAAATAATAACTGCAAAAAAATAAATATGATTATTTGGTAATACCATTCTCCATCTAAAATATTAGTTTCATTTTCAAGATCCCTGTGGGCAGATTTCATCTCAGTTTATAGTAGAAAACAATGAGGGTAAAAGGGGGAGTCATGCTCAGGGACTGAATCAGCCATATCTAGAGTGGGAAATTATTTTTTTCTTTTAAGGGCATATATTTGATGATTACCTTTATTTGCCTATTGTAAATTGCATAGAGAGAATTTCCTGTTTTATAAAAACAGGTTTATTGCCATGAATAACAGTCCTTTTAGAGTCAAATTTATGGAAGGAATATTAAAAGGGTTTTAGTTGGGCTTGCTTGAGTGGCACTAATGCTGTTATATAGAAAGGACTTATGTAAATAACTTACTTTTTACATCTGAGGTGAGTTTTAGTATACAGTATCTGTTACTGGAAAAACAGCTGTTTCTTAATAACATTTTCAAGTGATAATTTTTTTCTAGACTGCCAAGCCTATAGATGGTATCAGGCATCTCCTCCCCCTATAAACCAAACCAAACCAATATAAACACATTATGTGATGAGAAGAAATTTAGTAAAAATATTGGCTAGGTCTTGTAGTTGGGATGAGTGATTTTAAAATGTTGCGTGGGAATAATTTTATTCTTGGATTTTTATTTTTGGCCTAATATAGGAATGTTAAAGAAAGGCTTTTTTGTGCAAATTAGAGAGTTATACTTCATGTTAAAAATTTAAAGGGGTAGGACCTTAAAGTTAAGTTACAGTAAACCAGTGAGATAATTACTGATTCAGGATAGAACACTCGTATTTAACTTACCAAGTGCCCAACATGCCATTTTCCATGAAGTCTTGATTTATATACACATGTACACATACACAATGCAGATATATCCATATATGTATTTGCTTCTAACAGTTAATTTTAAAATTTTGGTATAATTTTAGACTTACAGAAGAGTTGTAAAAATAGCACAGAATTCCCGTATACCCTTCACCCAAGTTCCCCTTATGTTAACATCTTACATAACCATAGAACATTTGTCAAAATTAAGAAATCAATGCTGATACAATACTATTAACATAAGTAGAGAATTTAAAAAGTAGATATTTTATTATTCTTTCCATTAATGTCCTTTTACTGTTACAGGATCCAACCCAGGATTACACATTGCATTTAATTGTCATGTCTCTGTAGTGTCCTCCACAGTGCATCCTATCAGGAGGCATATGATGTCATAATGCATTTTGCTGTTGTTAACCTTGATCACTAGGCTAAGGTGGCTTCTGCTAGGATTCTCTGCTATAAATTTACTATGTGTCCTTCGTAATTACTAAATATCTGGGGGGAGATACTTTGAGACTATGCAAATGTTTTGTGTCTGCTTTAACTTTTGCCCACTCAGTATCCATTGGTAGATCTTGCTTGTGACAATTACTACAGTGGTATTCTAATGGTGATTTTCTGTTTCATTATTTCTACATTTATTAATTGGAATTCTTCTGTAAGGAAGAGTTGTCACTTCTGGATTTATATTTTTAATTATAATGATATTCAGGATAACTACAAAAGAGACTTCAAAGATGTAAACCATGTTAAAATGATTCAAAATAGCAATATCAAAGAAAGGAAAACTAAGTTGGTAATCTATCTCAAAAATGTAATGGATTTAAGAGGAGAAACAGTATTTATGATTTGTAGAACTAGTTCAACTTTTGACTTAATAATGACTCCAGACTGAATTCAATGTTTTCTTGAAATTTAACACCTGGGCTTTTTAAGTGTCTACATTTATATTACTTTCGCAATCATTTTTGTCAAAATCTTGAGTAAACTTACCCAGACTTAGCATGTTAAACACAACTATGTTTTCTTTGTAATAAGCCACTATTGTTCCAAATATAAATGCCAATATAAATATTTAAACAAGCCCTAATGAAGTATCTGGCGGATGGGTTATGCTTGTCTCTGCATTGTTGGAGTTTTGAAAATAGCTTGTTCTCTAATGTAAATAAGGTTGGCAAGTTAAAAAAAAAGTTAATGAGTATAGGTTAAATTGGCCTTTTTTTATAAAGTTTTTTTGGGGATGAATAGTTGATGACTGGAACATTTCTTTTTCATCTCTACATTTTTTCTTTTGAAAAAGTAATGAGTTTAAAAATCCAAATCATTCTATGTAATTTATGAGTTTAGAGTCAATTCTGTGAAAAGCAGCATTCTCCTCTCACCCCCATTTTCCTTCTCGAGAGGCAACCACATTCAATTGAGTTTTAAAAAAAAAAACACTCCGTATTTTTAAATAGTACAGTTGTATCGTTATTTCGTGTTTCTTGATTTTAGGCATTTTCTACTGATTTCCTATTAATGGAGGATGAGAATTTAGGCTTATCTCTTTGCACTTAACCCCCCACCAGCATGGTCGGATTCCCATCCCTCTAACTTGTCAGTATAGTTGGATGGTAATTTTATTGTATATGATTATGAATGTGTAAATGCTAATTAGAGTTCAGCCATGTAGTAAACTGTGACTACTTTTCCCTTCCTGAACAACTCATTTTCCCTAGAATTAATAATTTGTCTTACTTGTTTGCTTATGTACTTACGACTAATTTGACCTCAAGCTCTTCACTAGTTGTCTGAATCTTCTCTCAGGAGTCTCAGACATATGAAATATTTTATCAATTCCAAACGCTTGAAAAGATCTATCTTGGAGCCTTCTGTCTGGATAACTGGTATGTTCCTGGTGCATACTGTCATCCCAGGATCTTTCTTCCACTCATCCTGGGGATTCCCTTTGCCCTTCCTGTTGGTTTTCTGTTTTCTGTATCCTATGTCTTTCTCTTTCTTAGTATATTTCCTCATTTTGTTAGAGCATGCTCTCTAATAACTTCTTGGAAAATGATACATGGGAAATAACTTTTTTTTGAGACCATACATACTTGAAAATGTCTCTTTTGCCCTGTCACGAGCTTGATAGTTTGCTTAGGTATACAGTTCCAGGGTGGAAGTTATCATCTTAAGAATTTTGAAGGAATTGGTCTATTCTAGTTTGAAGAGTTGTTGTTGAGAAGCATATGCTGTTCTAATTCATGATCCTTTGTATAAAACCCAGTTTTTCTCTCTGGAAGCTTATAGGATATTTTTGTCCCCTCTGTTCTGAAATTTCACAGCAATGTAGTTTTGGTGTAGTTCTTATTTTCATCTGTTTTTCTGGGGACATTTCTTTCTTGAAACTCATGTCCTTAAATCCTGGGAATTTTTCTTGATTTTGTTTGTTTATTAAATTTCCCCACTCTTCTATCCCAGTGCTCTGTTAAATTTTTCTGGAACTCCTCTATTATTTTGATTGTAGACTTCCTAGACTGGTTCTTTGATTTTCCTTCTCCCTTTTATTTCCCTTTTTTGCCTTTTTGCTCTACTTTGTGGGAAATTTACTTTATCTCCCAATTTTTCATTAAGCTTTGTATTTCTTCTATCATATTTATCATTTGTAAGGATTTGTTGTTCTCTGTATTTCTTTATGGCATCCTGTTCGTTTTTATGGTTGTAGCATTTTATATTTCTGAGGATGTGATGTAATTTCTTGATGCTTTCTTCTTCCTAAATAATGAGTTTCCTCCAGAGTTGCTTTTTCCTGTTTTGGTCCCTATTTTATCATATTAGAAGTATTTCTCAGATATCTGTTAGTCCTTGGTTGTCTGCTTGTGTTTAAGAATGAGGATATTTAAAAAGCTGATTGAAAGCTCTGAGTGTAGATGAAGAGCTTGTTAGGTAAGGCTTCATGGTAGAGTTATGTGGCAGGGCTTCTTCACTGAAGAACCGCAATGGTTAGTACTTTAGGCCTTTCCTATTGGAGTGTTTTGACTGAGACTCATTCATTATGACGCATTCAGTCTTTAACTAGGAAGTTAAGGCTTGATTGTCAGCATTCTAGGAGAGGAACAGGGGGAAGATGGATAAGTGTTCTTAACATGCAGTGTGTATACAGTCACTGTTTTCAGGATGGTACCCCTGCTCTAAAATCTGCTTGATGGTTTTATTTTACCTTTTCTAAACCACTAGTTCTAAAAAGTATGGCAGCATCAAGATCACCTGGGAACTTGTTAGAATGCAAATTCTTGATCCTACCCAAGACCTAATGAATGAGAAAGTATGGAGGTGGGGCCCTTTCTTTGTTTTAACCAGCCCTCCAGGTGATTCTGATACAAGCTAAAGTGTGAGAATTAATGCTCTTAACTCTTTTTTGTGGGATGGAGGAGGGACTGTCACCTGTTTAGAAGGCAGCTTTCAACCAGTTCTTTTTTAGCCACCTCACGTCACTCCTGTTTCCAGAGGAAATCATACTGATTTTTAGCTTTCCCCACTGTTGGTTTAGGATTGAGCTTTTCAGGTCAGCTAAGTCAGCCATCACTCATCCATCTGTTTTCCAGCTGCCAATATTTTGTTTTCTCTTCAATTCTCTACATCTTTGTAGATTTATGTCTTTAAAAGATCTCATTACTGTCACTTCATGGGTTTTCTAAAGGAAATGAAATTGTATGCTTTGTTCGATCTTTTATTCTTACGTTAGAAGTGTGACTTTTTCTACGCCATTTTGAATGTGTGTTGTTGTTAGCTGCTGTCAAGTTAGCCCCTGACTCATGGCAATGCCATGCACAATGGAATGAAATGCTGCCAGGTCCTGTGCCATCCCTGTGATTGATTGAGGATTGGACTGTTGTGAACTATAGGGTTTTCATTGGCTGATTTTTGGAAGTAGATCGGGAAGCCTTTCTTCCTACTCCATGTTAGTCTGGAAGCTCCGCCTGAAACCTGTTCAGCATCATGGTGACACACAAGCCTCCACTGATAGACGGGTGGGTGGTGGCTGTGCATGAGGTGTACTGACCAGGAATTGAGCTGGGTCTCCTGACTGGAAGGTGAGAATTCTACCACTGAACCACCATTGCTTCCTTTTAATGCGTAGTCAGCTTTTAATTTTTATTGAGAAGGCAGTAGTTTGGATGATCCAAAATACAGAAGTATAAGCAGAGTTCACATTTAAGGTGTTATTAATATACTTAAGATAAAGCTCTGCCTTGAAGGGATTTACTATCTTTTTTATTCTTACTGTCTAATGCTGTCCATCCCAGAGGTACCTCGGAAGAAAGGCCTGGTGATCTACTTCCAAAAAAAACCCAGCCAATGAAAACCCTGTGGAGCACGGTCCTACTGTGACACACATGGGGTCACGATGAGTCAGAATCAACTCAATGGCAACTGGCTATGCAGTCTATAGGCTACCTGAAACATTTAAAACAAATATTTGTAGACCTTTAAGATTGTCAAGGATTAACATGCTTTTCCACAGCAGTTTCTTAATGTCTTTGAAAGGGCTTGACACCTGTACAGACCTTTGGTCTGATAGGGCATAGAAGTTAATGTTTACTTAGTTGCGTTTCCCTTTCCCTAGCCATTAAACAAGTGAAGTAGGGACTTTTACTGTCTTTGAGTTGATATTCTTCATCTCTAATGTAGACTGGAGGTATGAAGTAAGAGAATATTTAGCTCTTTAATCAGATCTTGTCCAATATGATTTGTTTATTTAGTTGGAAGAGTTAATTCCCATGAATATGTGCATAGTCATGTACTAAATTTATTGAGTAAACATATCAACATCCAATTTCACAATTTTTTAAAAAAATTGTTTATATTTTATTCATGGATGATTATTTAAGTTAAAGAGCTTAAATTTAGATTTTTAGGAAAACAATCTACACATTATTTAAGGGGAAAGAAGATATATATAAAAGTGAAAGAAAAGAGTAAAAATAACCCCAACTCACCACTCTTAGAACCATTTTTAATATTTTGGTGGGCATTATATATGTGTATGTATATGTACATATATATATATATATATATGTAATTTTACACGAGCTAAGTGTGCTTCTATAATCTACCTTTCTATATAATAATGTGAACTTTTTTTGTCAAGTAATACACATTTAACATTTTAAATGGCTGCAGCCATTCTATCGAATTATGTCCCATAATCAGTCCCTTATTAGATGTTTAGATTGTTTTTGTTTACCTTTTTCCCAGTTATAAACAGTGCTGCAGGGAAGATCCTGTGCATGTCTTTTGTATAGGGCTGAAGGAGACCCAGGCAGCTCAGGAAGTGATGAGTTAACAAGTGTGCAGCTTTACGTTTTGATACATTGCTAAACCACCTGAGAGAGGGTATGCCAGGTTACATTCTCACAACAGCTCAGGAGGATGTTGGTTTCCCCATATCCTCACGAACACTGGGTATCACTTATATTTTAAATTTTTTGTAGCAAAATGTTTTGAAAAATAGACCCAAGTCACTACTGCTTTTTTTCCTCAAAACCCCTCTGGGGAGAGCAGAGCTTCTAGTCCCTTTTCACACCAACTCTGTTCTCCCTTCTGCCGTCCCTAGCCCTCTGCTGAAAGAGTTCTTTGAAGACAGATCGCCAGATTGAATAGTCTCTTCTTAGTCCTAATCATACTTGACCTCCACAACGTTTGAAAGTCTTGACCACCTCTCCTCCTATGACACAGGCAGCCTTTACCTTAGTACATTATTCATTCTTGAAAATGTCTGTGAAAATCATACGTGAAAGCTGAACAACAAGCTTTGATTTAAGGAGAGTTCTGTCCCTACAGAGCTGCAACACCTTATAAAACCTCTAATGACACTATGCCCTTTAGACAACTTTTCACAATACATCCAGCATTTTGTATATGCTTTCCACTTTTACCGTTTTCTTTAAAATTTAACACAATTGACCAGCTTAACTTCAATTTAAAATGATTTCCATCCTTAATCCTAGTTGTATTAAGTTGCAGATCTATGCTCGGAACCAGTATCAGCACTTATTTTTGACTAGCACTGAAGTTCAAAGATGCCCTAGCTCTGCATTAGGTGCCAGGGGTGGAGGAGACATACAGATTAGAATGTAGAACCAAACCAAAGCAAACTTGCTGCCGTCGAGTCGATTCCAACTCATAGTGACCCTGCAGGACAGAGTAGAACCGCCCTGTACGGTTTCCAAGGCTGTAATCTTTACAGAAGCAGACTGCCACATCTTTCTCCCATGGAGCAGCTGGTGGGTTCTGAACTGCTGACCTTTTGGGTGGCAGCCGAGCACTTTAATCACTGCGCTACCAGAGCCCCTTAGTGTAGTACGTAGGTTCTGAATATTGGTTCCACACCTGAATCACCTACAGAGATTTTTGAAATACAGATGAGTGTGCCTCATCCTTAACGATTCTCATTCTGTAGGTCTAGAGTGGATCCCAAGCCCCGGGAGTTTTAAAAACCTCTTTCATTTTGGACAGTGGGTAAGAAAAGAAGAAAACCACTACAGGTAATTCTGCTGTGCAGCCAGGGCTGAGAACCACTAATTCTGCAGAACTTTCTGTTGGCAAGTATCTTCATTAGTATAATAAAGCTCTTTAAGATATTTGTTTAGCTTCATATGCAAAGGGCTGTCAGTGTGTGATATAGTAAAGATGAGACAAACACTAAGTGTCTCTTATAAGTCTTCCACTCACTGTTTTTGTTTTCTTCATTTACAGGTTTCTTTCAGTCTGTCCCTTAAAGGCAGGTATACCCTAAGGTACTATCATCGATTGTCTTCTCTCTTGACTATATTCTCTTTTTCTTTGATTTTAGCCTACATGTTGCTAATTCCCAAGTCTATTCTTAGACACTTGGGTTCTAGTTTTAGTTTTGCCATCAATCTTGTAGTTATTCTAACCTTTGTACCTCAAGTGGAATGAGGAAATTGGACTATCCCTTTGAGACTCTATAGTTACAACCTGCTGATGGGATCTTATCTATACAAGTAACCCTTGCTTAAGAGAAATTTACTTGGCTTCAAGCCAAAGAATTTAAACTAGTATTAAATCTGCTGTAAGGGTCAATATGCTTTCATCACATACCAGGCACCATGCTTGGCACAAAAAGATTCCCCGCTCATAGAATTTATAATCTGGCTTTGAAAAAAAGGGCTCATCTTATGTCTAAATTATGGTAAAAGTGAAAAAAGTAAATTTTACTTTGTATAAAATTAAGAGTTGAGTGGTTTGAAACTGGAAAAATTAGGCCATCACAATAGTTCAGTTGGGGTAGGCAAGTAGGTGGGTGTGTAGATGAAACTAGATTGGACATGAGTCCCCAGACCTCCACCCGTGCTACTCTGTCCCTCAAAGTGTTTGGTTGTATTCAGGAAACTTCTTAGCTTTGGTTTAGTCCAGTTGTGTTGACTTCCCCTGTAGTGTGTGCTGTCCTTCCCTTCACCTAAGATAATTCTTGCCTACTATCTAGTTAGTGAATAATCCTCTCCCTCCCTCCCCACCCTAGTAACCATCAAAGAATGTTTTCTTCTGTGTTTAAACCTTCTCTTGAGTTCTTATAATGGTGGTCTCATACAATATTTGTCCTTTTGCAACTGACTAATTTCACTCAGCATAATGCCCTCCAGATTCATCCATATTATGAGATGTTTTGCAGATTCATCGTTGTTCTTTATCGTTGCATAGTATTCCATTGTGTGAATATCCATTTATCCATTCATCTGTTGATGGGCACCTAGGTTGTTTCCATCTTTTTGCTATTGTAAACAGTGCTGCAGTGAACATGGGTGTGCATGTATCTATTCGTGTGATGGCTTCTATCTCTAGGATATATTCCAAGGAGCGGGATTGCTGGATCGTATGGTGCTTCTATTTCTAGCTTTTTTAAGGAAGCACCAAATCGATTTCCAAAGTGGTTGTACCATTTTACATTCCTACCAGCAGTGTATAAGTGTTCCTGTCTCTCCACAACCTCTCCAACATTTATTATTTTGTGTTTTTTTTTTTTTTTTTGCCAGGGGTTTTGAACTGTATTTTCCAATTTTATATTTTCATTGTGATAGGAGAAAATCGTTACTATTGCCATTGTTATATTTATTTGTTAATGCTTTATTAATTTTTTTCCTTAAATGTGTTTTTGCAGTATAATTTTATTATACTGGAGACCCAAAATTGTTTCTAGAAAATGCTTCCTGACTATTTTGTTTGTTACTTTTTCATAATCTTTCTTGGAGGGGATAGATATTTTAACTCTGAAATTGGGAAGGGGAGATTATCTGGATAGTTTTCACTCCAGTGAAAACAGGAAGATTTTACAGACTATGTGACTCTTCTCACCAAGAGTAGTGGGCAGGAGCACATTTGTCATGGTGAAATGTGAGTCAGAGGAGGTACCAGCTGCTAAGAGTGAGGACTTAGGAGCTTCTGGAATCAGGGGACATTTTCTCTTAGCCAACCCTTAAATGTCCTCTTATTTTTCAATATATACTTTAACTTCGAAGGCTAAAGCGCAGCACAGAGTTGCCAGGTAAAATACAGTACACCCAGCTGAATTTGAATTTTAGATAAACAATGAATCATTTTTAGTATAAGTATGTCCCATGCAATATTTGGGATATACTTATACTAAACAATGATTCATTGTTTATCTGAAACTCAAATTCAACTGGGAGTCTTGTATTTTTTTAATTAAACTGTTTATTTTGAGATAATTAGATTCGCATGTAGTTGTAAGAATAGAGAAATTCTGTGTACCCTTTACCCAGTTTCTCCCAATGGTAGCATCTTGCAAAACGATAGTACAGTATCACAAACAGGACACTGACATTGATACAGTCAAGAACAGAACAATTCTATCATCACAATTATCCCTCTTGCCATACCTACTCACCCCACCCTCATACAAACCCCTGGCAACCACTAAATGGTTTCTATAATTTTCTATATAATTTTGTCATTTCAAGCATGTTATATAAGTGAAATCATACAGTATATAACCTTTAGAGATTGACTTTTTTTCCCTCAGCTTAATTCTTTTGAGATTCATCCACACTGTTACCTGTATCAATAGTTCTTTTTTATTGGTAAGTAGTACTCTATGGTATGAATGCACCACAGTTTGTTTAATTCACTCATTGAAGGACATCTGAGTTGTTTTCAGTTTGGGGCAATTATGAACAAAGCTGCTAAGTACATTCATGTACATGTTTTTATGTGAACATAAGTTTTCATTTTGTTGGGGTAAATGCCCAGGAGTGCAATTTTGGTTCATATGGTAGTTTCATATTTAGTTTTTTAAGAAACTCCCAAACTATTTTCTAGAACAGCTTTACTGTTTCATATTTTCATCGGCAATGTTATGAGTTTCTCCGCATCCTTGCCAGTATTTGATGTTGTCACTATTTTTCATTTTAGCTGTTCTGATAGGTGTGTAGTGATATCTTATTGTGGTTTAATTGCAGTTCCCTAGTAACCAATGCTGTTGAACATCTTTTCATGTGCTTATCTGCCATCTGTATATTCTCTTCAATAAAATGTCTGTGCATGACTTTTGTCCATTTTCTAACTGGATTTGATTTAATAAACTTTTCATTTTAGAATAGTTTTAGAGTTACAGAAAAATTGTGAGGATAGTACAGAGATACCCTACACTCAGTTTCCCCTATTATTAACATCTTAAATTAGTATGGTACATTTGCCACAATTAATAAACCAATATTGATACATTTTTATTAACTAACATGTATACTTTATTCAGATTTCCTTAGTTTATCTAATGTCTTTTTTCTGTTCCAGGATCCCCTACATTTAGTTGTCATTTCTCCTGAGGGGCCTCTTGGCTGTGACAGTTTCTCAGACTTCTCAGTTTCCTTGATGACTTTCACAGTTTGAGGAGTACTGGTCAGGTGTTTTGAAGAATGTTCCCCGTTGGGATTTGTCTGATGTTTTTCCCATGACTGAGGTAACAGATTTTTGGGAGAAGACCACAGAGATGTGAAATGCCCTTCTCATCACATCATATCAAGAGTACTTGCTATCAACATGACTTGTCACTGTTGATGTTAACTGTAATCCCTGGCTGAGGTAGTATTTGTCAGGTTTCTCCACTGGAAAGTTACTCTTTTTCCCCCTTTGCCTACTGTACTCTTTGGAAAGACGTCGCTATGCACAGCTCACACTTAAAGACTAGGAAGTTATACTCCACCTCTCTAGGCTGTTGTATCTAGTTAAATTATTGGCATTTCTTTGCATGGGAGATTTGTCTATTCTCCCCCATTTATTTATCTAGTAATCATTTATCAGTATGGGCTCATGGATATTTATTTTATACTTTTGGTTATGACCCAATATTACTTTATTTTGTTGCTCAAATTGTGGCTTTGGCCATTAGGAGCTCTTCCAGTTTGTTCCTCTGTCCCTTTAATATACTCCTATCATTGTGTGTGGCATTTGCTTGTTTGTTGTTGTTTTTAGCCCTTCCTTACTTTCTGGCACCAGGTTCATCTTGTGTATTTCCTGTCCCAGTTCTAGAATCAATCATTTCTCCAAGGAGACTTGGGTTCCTTTTATTGGAGAATGACAGTATTTGAAGCCAAGATCTGGGCAACATTGTTTTTTTTAATGTTCCATTTTGAGAGTTCTTTATGTTTTCTAGATACTAACCCTTTGTCACGTGTGGTTTGCAAATATTTTATCCCATTCTGTAGCTTGTCTTTTCATCTTCTTAACAAAGTCTTTTGCAGAGCAAAAGTTTTTAATTTGATAAGGTCCAATTTATCAATTTTCCCTTTTTAGAACTGTACTTTTGGTGCCAAATCTAAAAACTCCTTGCTTCTTCCTAGTTTCTGAAGATTTCCTCCTAAAAATTTTACATTTGCATTTGCTACATTTACATTTGCTCAGTCTGGCAAGCCGATAGGAAATCTTGCCTTGATGGAAACCACCAAAGGCTAGATTACAGCTAGCTTGCTCCAGAGTTTAAACTGAAGTTATCAATTGCTCTCAAAACAAATTTAGCCCTGACTGAAATAAGACAGAGAAATCATGAGGGAAATTATTCACGTTGAGGGCAGAAACTATTGAGTTGTGGCTATAAAATAATAAAATGCATTCTCATGAATGGTTTATAGACTTATAAATATCAAACCAACTTTGGGCTGGAAGAGAACATCACATTGGATATCTCTAAACTGTCTAGTTCTAACATTCTCATTTATAAGCAAAGTGTCATAGATTGAATTGTGTCCCCCAGAAATATGTGTATCAATTTGGCTAGGCCATGATTCCCAGGATTGTGTGGTTGTCCTCCATTTTGTGATTGATATAATTTTCGTATGTGTTGTAAATCCTAATCTCTGCCTGTGGTTAATGAGGCAAGATTAGATTATGTTAAAGAGGATTAGGGTGGGATGTAACACCCTTGCTCAGGTCACATCATGATCCAATGTAAAGGGAGTTTCCCTGGGGTGTGGCCTGTACCACCTTTTATGTCACAAGAGAGTTGGGGGTACCTCATACCACCAAGAAAGCAGTGCCAGGAGCAGAGTGCATCCTTTGGACCTGAGGTTCCTGCACAGAGAAGCTCCTCGACCAGGGGAAGATTGATGACAAGGACCTTCCTCCAGAGCCGACATAGAAAGCCTTCCCCTGGACCTGACACCCTGAATTTGGACTTCTGGCCTACCAGACTGTGAGAGAATAAATTTCTCTCTGTTAAAGCCATCCACTTGCGGTAGTTGTTATAGCAGCACTAGATGACTAAGACACAAAGTAAGTGGCAGAGGTCTTCTGTTTCCTGATTCAAGGCGCCTCTCCTCACAGCTGTAGCCTGCATATTCTTGATTAAAATATAGATTCATAGCCCTCTCTGATCAACTATCATAGTTAATCAGAATCTCTGGGAGCTGGAGCTGAAAATCTGCATTTTAAAGAGTCTATTTAGCAGACTCTTCCACTCATTTGAATTTGAGAATCCCTGTCACAGCCTGAAGCCTTGGCCTGGTTATTTTACAGTCAGAACATCAGCAACAACTATGGAGTTTTCTCAACTCTGGATGCCTAGGTGTCAGCCAGGGATTGAGGACTTCTGCCTCCCAAAACTATCCTCACACCACCTAATGCCTGCATAGACACTCAACACATACTTACTAAATAAATCACATATAGTTTATTTTGGAAAGAAAGGGAATTCAAAATTGACGTCTAATAACTGTTCCAACTTTGGATGTAACATCCACTTGTTTCATGACTCTCGCCTCTTGCTTTTGCTCTTTAGGCAACTTACTGGCCACTAGCATTATCTTTTGCACTAGAGCACAAGGTAGCAAACTACTGCCTGAGGCCAAATTTACCCCACTGCCTATGTTTGTAAATAAAGTTTTATTGGAACATAGCCACATCATTAGTTTACATATTGTTTAAGGCTGCTTTTGTGCTAAAAAAAGAGTTGACTAGTTGTGACAGAGACTTTAGGGCCCATAGAGCCTAAAATATTTATTATTTGGCCCTTGTCTTAGGCTGGGTTCTCTAGAGAAGTAAAACCAGTGAAGGATATACATATGTGTGTGTATATATATATATATATATATATATGCACACACACACACGAGAGAGAGAGATTTATCTCAAGGAAATGGCTCACGCAGTTGTAAAGGCTAGCAACTCCCAAATCCGTGGGTCAGATGTCAGGCTGGAGGCTTCTTCTGACTCATGGAGCTGCAGGGGCTGATGAACCCAAGATCAGCACTTAAGATGGCAGGCTCACAGGCTGTGGAGGCCGACAAATCCCAAGATTGGCAGGTAAGACAGCAGGTTGCTGGCACACAGGCTGTGGTGGCTGATGAATCCCAAGATCAGCAGACAGTATGGCAGGCTGCTGGCTCAAATCCCAAGAACTGGAGGTCAGATGTTGATGAGCTGGATGCAGGATACAGAGCCAGTGAGTGAGCTTTGCCAGAAGGTCCATAGATATATATTGAATGTAGGCCACACCCCCCTGAGGAAACTCCCTTTACAACTGATTGGATGGTCACATCAGATCAAATCATGGAGATGACTACATCATTATATAACTGCCAAACCACATCATTACATAACTGCTAAAGCACTGAGAATCATGGCCCAGCCAAGTTGACGCACAACCTTAACCATCACAGCCCTTTACAGAAAAAGTTTGCTACCTCTTGCACTAGAGAATTGAAAGGGAAAAAGTAGAGTTTATTTCAGATTTTATCTTTTAAATCTTTTCTGGTAAAACATTTGGTACACAACTGCAAATGATAGGCAGTGAAGTTTTTTTTCTTTTTTTTTGAGAAGTACCCTAAGATATTCACTCTGCCTGAAACTAACTCCCTACTAGGCCTTCTTGGGGACTTAAAATTTCTACTGCTTAAGGCAGTGCTTCTAAAACTGTGGATCCTAAACTACTTTCATCTAAATCATCTGAGGGGGTGCTTGTTTAAAATGCAGATTCCTGGGTACTACCCAAGACCTACTGAATGAGAATTTCGGGGGGTATGCCTGGACATTTGATTATTCCCTCTTCTGTAACTGCCACTGTATCTGGTACCTTTATTATACCATTTAACAAGATATGTTTATTTGTTTACCTACTTGTCTCTCCTATTAAAGACTATGAACTTGAAGGTAGGGACTGTGTTATCTATAACTTTTGTATTGCAAGCCCCAAGGAGATAAGTACATGTTTGCTAAAGTAATGTTATATGGGAAGAGAAAGGATCTCAGAGATCCTTTCAGGGGTCACAAGGTTAAAACCATTTTCATGATAATACTAAGATATAATTGGCCTTTTTTGCTGTGTTGACTTCTGCACTGTTGCTGCACAAGCAATGGTGGGTAGAATTGCTGGCACCAATATATGCACACCCATGTTCACTGCAGCACTGTTCACAACAGCAAAAAGATGGAAACAACCTAGGTGCCCATCAACAGATGTATGGATAAACTAATTATAGTATAGCCACACAATGGAATACTATGCAACAATAAAGAACAATGATGAATCCATGAAACATCTCACAACATGGATGAATCTGGAAAGCATTATGCTGAGTGAAATTAATCAGTTGCAAAAGGACAAATATTGTATAAGACCACTATTATAAGAAGAAAAGGTTTAAACACAGAAGAAAACTTCCTTGATGGTTACGAGGATGGGGAGGGAGGGAGAGGGGGATTCACTAACTAGATAGTAGAGAAGAATTACCTTAGGTGAAGGGAAAGACAACACACAATACAGGAGGAAGTCAGCACAACTTGGCTAAACCAAAAGCTAAGAAGTTTCCTGAACACAACCAAACACTTCGGGGGGACAGAGTAGCAGGGGCGGAGGTCTGGGGACCATGGTTTCAGGGGACATCTAGGTCAACTGGCATAACAAAGTTTATCAAGAAAATGTGTTGCATCCCACTTTGGTGAGTGGCATCTGGAGTCTTAAAAGCTTGCAGGCAGTCATCTAAGATCCATCAGTTGGTCCCAACTCACCTGGAGCAAAAGAAAATGAACACCAAAGACACAAGGAAAGTATTAGCCCAACAGACAGAAAGGGCCACATAAACCAGAGACAGCATCAGCCTGAGACTGGAAGAACTAGATGGTGCCAGCTACCACCATTAACTGCCCTGACAAGGAACACAACAGAGAGTCCCTGATGGAGCAGGAGGAAAGTGGGGCACAGAACTCAAATTCACATAAAAAGATCAGACTTAATGGTCTGACTGAGACTAGAGGAACCTCAGAAGATATGGCTCCCGGACTCTCTGTTAACTCAGAACTAAACCCATTCCTGAAGCCAACTCTTCAGACAAAGATTAGACTGGACTATCAAACAAAAAATGATACTCGTGAAGAGTGTGCTTCTTAGCTCAAGTAGCTACATGAGACTAAATGGGCAGCTTCTGTCCAGAGGCTAGATGAGGGGGTCAGGAGCTGGTTGAATGGACACGGGAAATCTGAGGTGGAAAGGGGGAGTGTGCTGTTACATTATGGGGATTGCAACTAGGGTCACATAACAATATGTCTATAAGTTTCTGTATGAGAAATTAACTTGAGCTGTGAACTTCCACCTAAAGCACAATTTAAAAAAAAACAAAACTGCTGGCACCTTAGCATGAATTAAGACAGTGGGACCAAACTGTACTGATAGTCATTGTATTCTTCACTGTCTTTCACCTGTAATAAAAGTAGTGCAGTTTCACTTAATATCCTTGATGAAGAAGTAAAAATGATTAATTTTATTAACTCTCAAGCTCACATCTTTTTCACATTTTATGTGACAAAATGGTTAGTATGCATAAAACACTTCCACACATCAAAGTACAATGGTTGTCTCTTGAAGAAAAACCATGATTATTTGAACTCCAAGCTGAACTAGCTGCTCTGTTTTCATGGAACACCATTTTTATTTGAAAGGACGACTGACAAATTATGGTTATTCACACTTGAGTATTTGGCAGACCTTTTCTTGAAAATAAGCTTGTCACTTCTAGGAAAACAACTGACAATGTTTGCTGCCAATGATAAAATTTGACTTTTTAAGAAAAACGTAGAGTTTTGGAAAACTTGTGTCCACTACTGTGAGCTTGACAGCTTTCCAACACTTAAAGACTTCTCTGATGAGATTGGTGGTGATTTTCTTTTAAACTAACATGATTTTTAAATATTGTATAATGAAATGTGTCAACATTTGGAAGATCTGCATAGCTCAGTGAACAGATATTTTCCAAATGGCCAATGCATGGTGTTATAAATCATACATGGATAAAATACACACTCGAAGTACAAGATAAACCAATGGATTTTAAAATATCAGAGTACAAAAAGTTCACTTATTGGTTTTCAGATTCCACATTGCAACTCATTTTTGGGAAACTACCACTTGTTGAAGGAACCCTGGTGGTGCAGTGGTTAAGTGCTCGGCTGCTAACCAAATGGTCAGCTGTTTGAACTTACTAGCAGCTCCACGAGAGAAAGACATGGCAGCCTGCTTCTGTAAAAATTACAGCCTTGGAAACATGGGGCAATTGACCCCTGTCCAGTAAGGTCACTGTGAGTTGGAATCATCTCGATGGCAACGGATATCACTTGTTGAATTTTAATGTAGTGTCAAAAGAATATCCACAATTATCTGAACAGGCTATTAAAATACTCCTTATTTCCCAATTACATATTTGAGTGAGGCTAGATTTTCTTTATACAGTTCAATCACAACAAAAATTGTAACAGATTATAGGAACAGATATAAAAATCCAACAGTTTTCAATTAAGCCAGACATTAAAAAATTTGCAAAAATGTAAAACAACGCTGCTATTCTTCTCACTAAGCATTATTTTCACCAAATTTTTGTTTCTGAAAATAGTTATTTTTTATAGAATATATATATGTTTACATGGTTTTACTACTATTGTTTTTAATGAAATAAATTTCTGTTTTAACTCAAATAAGGTAAATAACGATAGATATGCCAAAGCCTGTTGCCATCAAGTCAATTCTGAGTCATTGTGACCCCACGTGTTACAGAGTAGAACTGTTGCATAAAGTTTTCTTGGCTATAATCGTTACGGAAGCAGATTGCCAGGCCTTTCTTCCACAGCACTGCTGGGTGGGTTTGGACCACCAACCTTTAGGTTAGTAGTTGAGTGCAAACCATTTGTGCCACCTAGAGAACTCCACAGATATAAGCTATATAAACAATACTCTTTAGGGTCCTCAATAATTAGAGTGTAAAGGCTCCTGAGACCAAAAAGTTTCAAAACAGCTGGTATAAAGGGTACAGTGGGATTTGGAGATGGAGAGCCTAAATTCCAATTGCAGTTCTGTCACTTACCCGACTCCAAGTTATTTAATTGCAGACTCTGAAGTCAGGCTATCTGGGTTCATAATTTTTGTTCCACCACTTCCTGGTAGTGTGGCTTTGGGTGAGTCATTTTACCTCTGTAAATAGGAATAACAATAGTACCTACTTCATCTGGTTGCTGTGAGGATTAAATGGCACATTTGCAAAATGCTTACAAGGTACCTAGAACATTGTAAGAACTCAGTAAACAAACCTGTTGCCGTCCAGTTGATTCCAACTCATAGTGACCCTATAGAACAGGGTAGAACTGCCCCATAGGGTTTCCAAGGAGCGGCCGGTAGATTCGAACTGCCGACCTTTCGGCTGGCAGCTGTAGCTCTGAACCGCTGCGCCACAGGCCCCCAGTGAATATTAACAACCATAATTAATCTATGATATTAGCTAGTCATTTAACAGGGTCCTAGAGAATGGGACACAGTCCTGGCTTTCCTCATGCTCTCCAGAGAAAAACAGAAGCTATAAATTTGAGGGGAAGGTATAAGTAAACGTGTGGATATTTGTGTATGGCTGTTAATCTGTAACAGAATTAATGTGTTATAAAAATTTTCATCTTTCACTTTCCTTTTTCTCTGTTTATAAAGAAAGAACAAATAAGACTGTAAACATTCCTGAACACTTGCCCTAAAATCTATTTAGAAAATAGGAAAGCCTCTTGTTTAATACCCAAATGAATAGAGATCTCTAGAAAACGAGATACTCCGGAGAGCTGAGCAGGGCTCAGCATCATGACCATGAGAAACTCGTTTAAACTTTTCGCCTCAGTTATGCCATCTTTGTTTGGACAAGAACATGTCGTCTCCAGTCTCCCTTGCAGATTTTAAATCCTGTCAAGTCCACTTCTACATCTTTTAGGGATACCTTTTCACAGCCTCTAAGCGGCATACAACAATAACAACAAAGTCCTAATACACACAAAGGGGAGGAGCAAAGCCCCTAGATGAAGCGAATCCTTGATTCTGTCTTCCTTTCCTTTTTACCTTGCAAATGCCAACTGTATCCGTTCACCTCAGCACCCAGAAGCGGGGGTCTGGACAGAGGTGGTGGCTGCCAGCGCCCTACCACCCCTAATCCCTCCTTTTCAACCACCAGGGACGCACATCCGCCTGTCTCCCATGGGTTTACAGCATCATCCCTGGCCCAACAGTAGGGTTAGCCAGAATGCCACCGATGGTAGGAGACCTGTTATCCCATCTGTTAAGTGAGAAGGCTAGACTGGTTGATCTGGAAGAACCTTCTTTCATTGAAATTCGATATGCTACCTTACACTATAAGGTCTTCATCCCCATTCCTGCTTTTAAAGACCTCGGGCTTCAGATGTTCTTTGGCTCAGAGGCGCGGGCACTTGCACCGTACCACCCGCTAGCTTTGCGCTCCGGCTCCCTGCCCGCAGGGAGGAGCCATATCTCGCGCGACTCCCTCAACCTCTCGCGACATTCCCGCCAGTACCCCCTGCGGCTCTCCTCGCCCTACCCGTCGCTGTCCCGCCGCAACCTCAGCCACCTCACCTTTGTTTTCCGCAGCCCGGCCCGCTGCTCACCCGCTAGGAGCGCGATGGAGCTCTGAGTTCGGCTCGAGCCCTGCGGGGCCGCAGACCCCGCCCTGCTCCACCCAGTCGAGCCGGGGCTCGAGGGAAAGGCCGCCGCCGGGACATGTCGTGCTCCTTCCAGGGAGGGCAGGAGCGCTTGAGGGGCAGCGGGGCTGCCAGGTGAGCTCATGACGGCGCTGGAGCTGTGGCGGGTCGCGTAGAGGCCTGACTGGGGGCGGGCTGGAGGCGCTGTGGGATGGGGATGCCCGGCATGGAGAAGGACGCATAGCCCGAGGCCGGGAGGGGAGCTGGGAAGACTAGCCCTAGTGGCGGAGGGAGGCGACCTCGGTGCCCGGAAAGCAGCTAAGCCCCCCCCCCCTTATATCGTCTGCACCCTAAGGCGCTGGCAAGTTATCTCGTTTCCATTGGCTGCTCTCCCTGCCGGAGCTAGAGGAGGCAAGGGACAAGTCCCCGAGCTCTGAGGCCCCGGAGGTGGGCGGCGGGAGGCCTGGGGTCGTGGGGGAGAAGGAACGCGCCAGAGTGGCTGCGGTAAATTTGTGCTTGGAAAAAGGATCATGTAGCAGGAAGGATGGAGAGATTTGCTCTGAGGGAGGCCAGGTGTTTGCCATCGCTCCATGCTGGGTGCTGAGATAGCGCTAGTCTTGCTCCCTGCCGGCATAGACGCCGGAGTAAACTTTTGATGTCTGGAGTGATGGTTGGAGTGCCAGTGGTGTCAGTGGTGAAGGAAGAAAAAACGAGAAACACACGGGGGAGAACCTTCTTTGAGGGATGGAGGCCTTTGCGGTCATTTGTAACTTTTCATCTGAGACTTGGACTGTGTGTGTGTGTGTGTCTGTGTGTGTGTGTGTGTGTCTGTGTGTGTGTGTGTGTGTCTGTGTGTCTGTGTGATGTGAGTGGGTGTACGTGCTGCAGTGGCCCCGGGCAAGGTTTCTGTTTTCAGAATTTGTACCCCAGTTCTTAATTAAAAACGGTTAAGTACACTTGAAGGATCAGTCAAGAACTTGGTTCTTAAATGAAAAGTTGTATTTTCAGTATTTTAAGATTCTAGTAGTCATGTAAATGTGTAATGATGGACGTATGGAGCCTAAAACCTAGGTATTGTTAGGACATGGCACCCTGGCTTGGTTGGAGTAAATTTGCTAGCTTTGGCACTAGGTATAGATTGGACATTGGGAGAAAATGTTGTGTTGCAACCAAGTTTTGACCATATATCACTTGTGATTCTGGGTTTGTTCTGTAACATTGACTAAAACTGTGTAGTTTTCTGAGAGAATTGAGAGCTCAGTGCAAAGTAGTTGATCTGGCTAGAAGAAGTATTTTAAATCTCCTCAAAAATCTGGCTGCTAATTTATGTTATATTTTATTTTAAATTATGTAGCCCCTTAGGTTGTTTTTTTTGTTTGCAGAAATTACGCCCCTTAACATGATTAGTGTGTATGTCAACAGTTACACCTCTAATAGAAGGAAAATCATTTTCCTGATAGTTTTCTTTTAACTTGTCTTTTAGAGAGAGAGATGACATCAGTGGAATCACACCAGGAACAATTGTCCCAGTCAGACCCATCTCCATCACCAAACTCATGCAGTTCCTTTGAGCTAATAGACATGGATGCTGCCAGTTTGTATGAACCCGTTTCTCCTCATTGGTTTTACTGTAAGATAATAGATTCTAAGGAGACATGGATTCCTTTCAACTCTGAGGATTCACAACAGCTGGAAGAGGCATATGGCTCTGGTAGGATGGAGATGGTGACTTGTAATAGACAAAGACTGTCATCTCTCTTAAACTATAACATAATCGCCTTGTAGTGAATGCTATTAAAAATAAATTTTAGGTTTTTCCAGTTAAGTAATCTCCTATAACATGTTTATATAGAAGTTTTGCATTAGCTTTATATTTTGAAAACAGTACCTTTTGTAATTTCTGCATATCTATCCAGTAATATTTCTTATGTTCTAGCTTATGTTTCAGCTCTGGTTTTTATTTAGAAAGAGTATGTGTGTATGGTGGGGTGGGGTGGGGAGTGTCGGATAACAGAAATATGAATTCTCTAATTTGTCGATTGTTTCTTTTATGAAACAAGAATGGTGCTGGTTACTGCTATAGCATCATGATGGTCATTAATTTACCTTTTAGTCCCTCAAGCAAAAAAAATTTCAGAGAGGTCTTCTTATAGTTTTTTTTTTTTTTTTTTTTAAGAGATGCAACTATTTCTCCTCAGAAGAAGAACAAAGCAATGCTTTGGTGGTGTGTTTAATGTTTCATTAAAACCAAGAATGGTTTTGACAGTTTGTAGAGTGGTTAGTGAAAAACTATCAGTTAAATTCCATTTTATGTAATGTTAGGCAAAAAAGAAGCTTGTTCATTCACGTGTTTTATAACATTGTATAGAGTCTAACTCAGAATTGCATTTTGTGGGATTTATTTTTAAATATGTACTTTTTTCCCCCTTCCCAATTTTTGATAGGAAAAGATTGTAATGGGAGAGTTGTCCCCACTGATGGGGGCAGGTATGATGTTCATCTGGGGGAGAGGATGCGGTATGCTGTATACTGGGATGAGCTAGCATCAGAAGTAAGACGGTGTACCTGGTTTTATAAGGGAGACAAAGACAATAAATACGTGCCCTACTCGGAGAGCTTTAGCCAAGTGTTAGAGGTAATGCTGTTACATTACAGTGTAAAACCTGTCTTTCGACTCTTTTTTTCCTCATTATTTTCTTCCTTTTTTTCTTATTTAATAATCTTTTCTTCCACTTGTGGCTTATTTTGTGAAATTTCCAGAAAGCATTTTGTTCTGTCTGCATCACAGTTTATAGCATTTCTTTTTGCAAGTTAGGTTCAGGATAAAGTAGTTTTCAGACTCCAGAGTACTACAGAAATTGCATTTTTCCTCAGTGGCAATTATTGTTGCTGTTTAAACCATGACCACAGGATTGATCTTTTTTGACTTTTATTTTTCTTGCTCTGAAAACTGTCTTGAGATTTGCTTTCTTCAAATTGGAGTAGGGTATTCTTATTGAAATTCTTGTTAATATGGTAGTGTTCTTGTGAATAAATTCAGTTTTAATAGAAAATCTATCTGAGAAATGAATGAAATGTGTTCTTTTAAGGAAACTTACATGCTTGCTGTAACTCTGGATGAATGGAAAAAGAAACTGGAGTCTCCCAACAGAGAAATCATTATCTTACACAATCCAAAGGTAAAGTAAACGAAAGCATTTCTCTAATGTTGGGATGAAAGGTTAATTGCATTATTAAGGAAAACTTAGTTTCTTTTTCTTTAGAGATTCTACTTGGGATGATCTTTGACAAATTTCATATTGCATTCACAAGTATATAACTTAAAATTTGTAGCCACTACCATTATTTACCTCACTCAGCTTATACAAAAGAATTTTCTTATGGAAAATTGTACCATTGTGGATTAAGAAAATCACTGACACACTGTGTGGGCCTATCTTCCATGTGTAGGATCCTGTTGGAAGATCTGTCAGCCTAATGTATTTTCAGGGTTCTCATTTCAAGCTGTGAGTTGCGTATCAATACTCCAGTTAAGATTTGACTGTATATTATGTTTTGAAAGACATACATCCCTTTGGAATGTATATAGAGAGATAACTTTAATATAGATATCTTTATTGCTCTCATCTTTTCTATTTAAGCTCATGGTGCATTACCAGCCAGTTGCAGGGACTGATGAATGGGGTTCAACACCCACTGAGCAAGGTCGACCAAGAACAGTGAAGAGAGGTGTTGAGAACATCTCTGTTGACATTCATTGTGGTAATGTTAATGGTTTATTTTTTTATCTTCCAGTATGCTTATTTTGTTGTTGTTGTTGTTTATGTTGTTGATGTTTTTCTATGCACTTGGATTGCCTCAAAGTTTAAAAATAATTGTTAGTCATGGGTTTAGTCATAATCTTTAGTCATATGGTTTTATTCTGAGTTAAGATTAGCGTTACTTCATCTACGAAGAATCTCAATAGATGTAAAGATTTTCTTTTTAAAGTTACTAAGTTAAGTACATAGGATGGAGTGAGTAAAATTTGGCAGTACTAATTAGGAAGTCATTAAGTACAGGTGAGCTGATTTAGCCCTTATTCTTTTTTTTTTAATTTTTTCCCATAAAAAATTTACACAGTTATGTGGCTCTGATTACTCTCCCCATACTGTGACAACACACTCCTCCTTTCCACCCCTGATTCCCCATGTCCATTCAACCAGCTCGTAACCCTCTCTGCCTTCCCATCTCACCTCCAGACAGAAGCTGCCCATTTGATCTCTTGTATCTACTTGAACTAAGAGGCACACTCATCACAAGTATCACTTTATGTCCCACAGTCCAGTCCAATCGCTGTCTGAAGAGTTGGCCTCAGAAATTGTTTTAGTTCTGGGCTGATAGAGTATCCAGGGGCCATGCTTTCTGGGGTTCCTCAGTCTCAGTCAGACCTTTAAGTCTGGTCTTCTTACTAGATTTGAGTTCTGCACCCCACCTTTCTCCTGCTCCATCCGGGACTCTCTGTTGTTTTCCCTGTCAGGGCAGTTGTTGGTGGTAGCCAGGCACCATCTAGTTCTTCTGGTCTCGGGCTGATGAAGTCTCTGGTTTATGTGGCCCTTTCTGCCTCTTGGGCTAATACTTTCCTTATGTCTTTGGTGTTCTTCATTCTCCTTTACTCCAGGGGGTTGGGACCAAGTGATGCATCTTAGATGGCCGCTTGCAAGCTTTTAAGACCCCAGACGCCACTCACCAAAGTAGGATGCAGACCATTTTCTTAATAAACTTTGTTATGCCAGTTGACCTAGATGTCCCCTGAAACCATGGTCCCCAGACCCCTACCCTGCTACTCTGTCTCTCAAAATGTTTGATTGTTTTCAGGAAACTTCTTAGCTTTGGTTTAGTCCAGTTGTGCTGACTTCCCCTGTAGTGTGTGCTGTCCTTTCCTTTACCTAAGATAATTCTTGTCTACTATCTAGTTAGTAAATAACCCTCACCCTCCCTTCCCACCCTCATAGCCATCAAAGAATGTTTTCTTCTGTGTTTAAACCTTTTCTTGAGTTCTTATAATAGTGGTCTTACACAATATTTGTCCTTCTGTGACTGACTAAATTCACTCAGCATAATGAGTTCCAGCTTCCTCTATGTTATGTTTCACGGCTTCATCGTTGTTCTTTATCGTTGCATAGTATTCCATTGTGTGGATATACCATAATTTGTTTATCCGTTTGTCCGTTTTGTTGGGCATCTAGGTTATTTCCATCTTTTTGCTGTTGTGAACAGTGCTGCAGTGAACATGGTTGTGTATATATCTATTCGTTTGATGGCTCTTATTTCTCTAGGATATATTCCAAGGAGCGGGATAGCTGGATCATATGGTACTTCTATTTCTAGCTTTTTAAAGAAGGGCCAAATCGATTTTGTTGTGGTTGTACCATCTTACATTCCCACCAGCAGTGTGTTAAGTGTTCCAGTCTCTCCACAACCTCTCCGGCATTTATTATTTTGTGTGTTTTGGATTAATGCTAGCCTTGTTGGGGTGAGATGATATCTCTTTGTAGTTTTGATCTGCATTTCTCTAATGGCTAATGATTGTGACCATTTCTTCATGTGTCTGTTAGCTGCCTGAATATCTGCTTTGGCGAAGTGTCTGTTCATATCCTTTGCCCATTTTTAATTGGGTTATTTGTCTTTTGTTGTTGAGGTTTTGCATATCTTGTAGATTTTAGAGATTAGACACTGATCGGATTTGTTGTAGCCAAAAATTTTTTCCCAGTCTGTAGGTTGTCTTTTTACTCTTTTGGTGAAGTCTTTTGATGAGCGTAAGTGTTTGATTTTTAGGAGCTCCCATTTATCTAGTCTGTCTTCTGGTGCTTCTGCATTGTTACTTATGGTTCATATTGTGTTTATGCCATGTATTAGGGCCCCTAGCATTGTCCCTAGTTTTTCTTCCATGATCTTTTTCGTTTTTGATTTTATATTTAAGTCTTTGATCCATTTTGAGTTAGTTTTTGTGCATGATGTGAGGTATGGGTCTTGTTTCAGTTTTTTGCAGATGGATATCCAGTTATGCCAGCTGTTTGTTAAAGAAACTGTCTTTTCCCCAATTAACGGACTTTGGGCCTTTGTCAAATATCAGCTGCTCATAGGTGGATGAATTTATGTCTGGATTCTCAGTTCTGTTTCATTGGTCTATGTATTTGTTGGTGTACCAGTACCAGGCTGTTTTGACTACCGTGGCGGTATAGTAGGTTCTGAAATCAGGTAGTCTTCCTTTTCAGCCTCTTCCCTTTCCATATGAAGTAGGTAATTTGTTTCTCCATCTCATTGAAAAATGCTGGTGGAATTTGGATCGGGATTGCATTGTATCTGTAGATCACTTTGGGTAGAATTGACATTTTCACAATGTTGAGTCTACCTATCCATGAGCAAGGTATGTTTTTCCACTTATGCAGGTCTCTTTTGGTTTCTTTCAGTAGTGTCTTGTAGTTTTCATTGTATAGGTTTTTCACATCTCTGGTTAGATTTATTCCTAAGTATTTTATCTTCTTGGGGGCTATTGTAAATGGTATTGATATGGTGATTTCTTCTTTGAGGTTCTCTTTGTAGGTGTAAAGGAGTCCAACTGATTTTTGTATGTTTATCTTATCTTGTATCCTGAAACTTTGCTTAAATCTGCTGTTAGTTTCAGTAGTTTTCTTGTGGATTCTTTGGGGTTTTCTGTGTATAAGATCGTATCATCTGCAAATAGAGATACTTTGGCCTCTTCCTCACCAATTTGGTTGCCCTTTATTTCTTTTTCTAGCCTAATTGCTCTGACTAGGACCTCCAGCACAGTGTTGAGTAAGAGTGGTGATGAAGGACATCCTTGTCTGGTTCCCATTCTCAAGGGGAGTGCTTTCAAAGTCTCTCCATTTAGGATGATGTTGGCTGTTAGCTTTGTATAAATGCCCTTGATTATACTGAGGAATTTCCCTTCTATTCCTATTTTATATATATATACACATATATATATACACACACATATATATATATATATATTTTTTTAATTGTACTTCAGGTGAAGGTTTACGGAACAAAATAGTTTCTCATTAAACAGTTAGTATACATGTTGCCACACAACCTCACAACACATCAACACTATCCTTACTCAACCTTGAGTTCCCTGTCACCAGCTTTCCTGTCCCCTTCTGCCTTCTAGTCCTTGTCCCTGGACTCCTGTGCCTCATTAGTCCCATTTGGTTTTATGGGGCTGTCCACTCCCCGGCTGAATGGTGAACCTCGGAAGTGACTTCACCACTGAGCTAAAAGGGTAGGGTGTCTGGGGGCCATACTCTCGGGGTTTCTCCAGTCTCCTTTAGGCCAGTAAATCTGGTCTTTTTTTTTTGTGAGTTAGAATTTTGTTCTACATCCTTCTCCAGCTCTGTCCAGAGCCCTCTATTGTGATCCCGGTCAGAGCAGTTGGTGGTGGTAGCCGGGCACCATCTAGCTGTACTGGACTCAGTCTGGTGGAGGCCTAGGTAGCTGTGGTCCATTAGTCCTTTGGACTAATCTTTCCCTTGTATCCTGTTCTCTTCACACTCCTTTGCTCCCAAAGGGATGAGACCAGTGGAGTATCTTAGATGGCTGCTCACAGGCTTTTAAGTCCCCAGACTACTCACCAAGGTAGAATGTAGAACATTGCCTTTATAAACTGTGTTATGCCAATTGAGCTAGATGTTCCCCGAGACCATGGTCCCCACACCCCTCTGCCCAGCAGTTCAGTCCCTCCGGGAGTTTGGATGTGTCTGTGGAGCTTCCATGACCTTACCTTGTACATGTTGTGTTGGTTTCCCCTGTATTGTGTACTGTCTCACCCTTCACCCAAGATACCACTTATCTACTGCCTGTTTAGTGTTTCCCCCCCACCCCTCCCATCCCTGGTAACCAACAAAGATTGTTACTTTTTGTGTGTGAACTTCTTCATGGGTTTTTACAATAGAGGTCTCATACAGTATTTGTCCTTTTGTGATTGACTTATTTCACTCAGCATAATGTCCTATTTTGTTGAGAGTTTTTATCATGAATGGGTGTTGGACTTTGTCAAATGCCTTTTCTGCATCGATTGATAAGATCATGTGGTTCTTGTCTTTTGTTTTATTTATGTAATGGATTACATTGATTGTTTTTCTAATGTTGAACCATCCCTGCATACCTGGTATAAATCCCACTTGATCATGGTGAATTATTTTTCTGATATGTTGCTGAATTCTATTGGCTAGAATTTTGTTGAGGATTTTTGCGTCAGTGTTCATGAGGGATATTGTGATATCCCTTTTTTTGTGATATCTTTACCTGGTTTTGGTATCAGGATTATGCTGGCTTCATAGAATGAGTTTGGGAGTATTCCATCCTTTTCTATGCTCTGAAATACCTTTAGTAGTAGTCGTGTTAACTCTTCTCTGAAAGTTTGGTAGAATTCTCCAGCGATGCCATCTGGGCTAGGGCTTTTTTTTTTTTTTTTTTTTTTTATTGTACTTCAGGTGAAAGCTTACGGAGCAAATAGTTTCTCATGAAATAGTAGTACACATGTTGTTCTATGACATTGGTTAACAACCCCACAACGTATTAAGCCTCTAAATTCTCAACCTTTTTTTTTTTTGATGAAAATTACAGATGGCCAAAGATACACCGTTTCAAAAATTTCTACATTCACAGTTCAGTGACATTGACTACGCTCTTCCAACTGTGCTGTTATTCTCACTTAAGATGAAGGCTTACAGAACAAAATAGTTTTTCATTTAACAGTTACTACACATGTTGCCCTATGACAATGGTTAACAATCTCACAGCACATCAAGAATATCCTTACTCCACCTTGTGTTCCCTATCACCAGGGGACTTCCTTGTCCCCTTCTGTCTTCTGGACCTTGTCACTGGACTACTGTACCTCTTTAGTCTCATTTGTTTTTGTTTTTGTTTTTTTTTTAAATTTTATTTTATTTTAACACCATTTCAAAACTTTTTACTTACACATTTAAGTGATATTGACTATGCTCTTCCAATTGTGCTGCCATTCTCGCCCAAGATGAAGGCTTACAGGACAAAACAGCCTCCCATTTAATAGTTACTACAAATGTTGCCCTATAGCAGTGATCAACAATCTCACAATACATCGACAGTGTCCTTATTCAATTTGTGTTCCTTATCATCAGTTTCCTACTCTCCCTCTGCCTTCTGGCCCTTGTCACCGGACTCCTGTACCTCGTTAGTCCCATTTAGTTTTACTGGGCTGTCCATTCCCAGGCTTAACATCGAACCTCGAAGGTAACTTCACCTCTGAGCTGAAAGGGTGTCTGGGGGCCACACTCTTGAGGTTTCTCTAGTAGTCTTTAGGCCAGTAAATCTTTTTTTTTTTGGGGGGGGGGGAGTTAAAATTATGCTCTACATCCTTCTCCAGCTCTGTCCAGAACCCTCTGTTGTGATCCTGGTCAGAGCAGTCAGTGGTGGTAGCCGGGCACCATCTAGCTGTACTGGACTCAGTCCGGTGGAGGCCTTGGTAGCTGTGGACAATTAGTCCTTTGGACTAATCTTTTCATTGAATCCTGTTCTCTTCATTCTCCCTTGCTCCCGAAGGGTGGGCTAGGGCTTTTTTTTGCTGGGAGTTTTTAAATTACCTTTCAATCTCTTCTTTTGTTATGAGTTTATTTAGTTGTTCTACCTCTGTTTGTGTTAGTTTAGGTAGGTAGTGAGTTTCTAGAAATTTGTCCATTTCCTCTAGGTTTTCAAATTTGTTAAACTACAATTTTTCATAGAAATCTGTTATGATTCTTTCAATTTCAGTTGGGTCTGTTGCGATATCACCCATCTCATTTCTTATACGGGTTATCTGCTTCCTCTTCTGTTTTTCTTTTGTCAGTTTGGCCAGAGGTTTTTCAATTTTGCTGATCTTTTCAAAGAACCAGCTTTTGGTCTTGTTAACTCTTTCAGTTGTTTTTCTATTCTCTATTTAATTCTGCTCTAATTCTTATTATTTTGTTTCTTCTGGTGCTTGGGGACTTCTTTTGCTGCTTTCTTTCTACTTGTTCCAGTTGTAGGGTTAATGTTTTGATTATGGCCCTTTCTTGTTTTTGGATGTGTGCATTTATTGCTATAAACTGACCTCTGAGCACTGCTTTTGCTGTGTCTCAAAGGTTCTGGTAGGATGTATTTTCATTCTCGTTTGATTCTATGAATTTCTTTATTCCATCTTAATTTCTTCTATAACCCAGTAATTTTTGAGCAAGGTGTTGTTCAGTTTCCATGTGTTTGATTTTTTTCCCTTGCTTTTTCTGTTGTTAATTTCTACTTTTATGGCTTTATGGTCAGAAAAGATACTTTGTAGTATTTTAATGCTTTGGATTTTGTTAAGACTTGCTTTGTGGCCTAGTATGTGGTCTCTTCTGGAGAATGTTCCATATGCTTTGGAAAAGAAAGTATACTTGGCTGTTGTTGGGTGGAGTGTTTAGTGTATGTCTGTGAGATCAAGTTGCTTGATTGTAGCATTTAGCTCTTGTGTGTTTTTGTTGAGCTTCTTTCTGGTTGTTCTGTCCTTCACCGAAAGTGGTGTGTTGCAGTCTGCTACTACTATTGTGGAGCTGTCTCTCTTTTCAGTGCCATTAGAGTTTGTTTTATGTATTTTGGAGCCCTGTCGTTGGGTGTGTAAATATTTATTATAGTTATGTCCTCCTGGTGTATCGACCCTTTAATCATTATATAGTGTCCTTCCTTATCCTTTGTGGTGGATTTTACTTTAAAGTCTATTTTGTGAGAGATTGCCACTCTTGCTCTTTTTTTGAGTATTGTTTGCTTGATATATTTTTTCCATCCTTTGAGTTTTAGTTTGTTTGTGTCTTTAAGTCTAAGGTGTGTCCCCTGTAGGCAGCATATAGACGAATCATGTTTGTTTTATCCAGTCTGCCACTGTCTGTCTCTTTATTGGTGCATTTAGTCCATTTACATTCAGCGTAATTACTGATAAATATGAGTTTAGTGCTGTCATGTTGATGTCTTTTGTGTGTTGTTCACAGTTTCTTTGTTCCACTTAATTTTCTGTGCTGAGTTGTTTTTCTTTATGTATTATCTTTTCTTTGTTGTTGATTTTGTGTTTGCTGAGTCTTTATATTTTTCTAGTTTTTTATTTTGACTTGTAGGATTGTTAGTTTCCTTTGTGGTTACCTTAATATTTATCTCTATTATTCTAAGTTTATACCAGTCTTTTATTTCTTTATAGCACCTTGACTTCCTCTCCATATGCAAAATCTATGTCTACATTTTTTAAGTCCTTCTTTTTTGTTTTAATGTTGTCATCTTTTACATATTGACATCTGTTTCCCTATTTGCAGTGTTCTAGCTTTGATTTACTTTTGGGACTTCCCAGTCTGGGTTGATATCTGGTTGCTCTGTCCTGGGTTCTGGTCTTGGGTTGTTATCTGATGTTACTGATTTTCTAACCAGAGGACTCCTTTAGTATTTCTTGTAATTTTGGTTTGGTTTTTGCAAATTCCCTAAACTTCTGTTTATCTGGAAATGCCCTAATTTTGCCATCATATTTTAGAGAGTTTTGCTGGATATATAATTCTCGGCTGGCAGTTGTTTTCCTTTAAGGCTTTATATATGTCATCCCATTGCCTTCTTGCCTGCATGGTTTCTGCTGAGTAGTCCTAGCTTATTCTTGTTGACGCTCCTTTTTAGATGACTTTTCGTTTATCCCTAGGTGCTCTTAAAATTCTCTCTTTATCTTTGTTTTTGGCAAGTTTGATTATAATATGTCTTTGTGACTTTCTTTTGGGATCTACCTTATGTGGGGTTCGATGAGTGTCTTGGATAGATATCTTGTCATCTTTCATGATATCAGGGAAGTTTTCTGCCAATAAGTCTTTAACAGTTCTCTCTGTATTTTGTTATCCCCCCCGTTCTGGTACTCTAGTCACTTGTAGTTGTTCCTCTTGATAGAGTCCCACGTAATTCTTAGGATTTCTTCAATTTTTGTAATCCTTTTATCTGATTTTTCCTCAAATTCAAGTGCTTTATCTTCAGTCTCACTAATTCTGACTTCCATTGCCTCAGTTCTACTCCTATGACTTTCTGTTGAGTTGTCTAATTCTGAAATTTTATTGTTAATATTCTGGATTTCTGATTGCTGTCTCTCTATGGAATCTTGCAGCCTGTTAAATTTGTCATTATGCTCTTCTCTGATCTTTTTAATTTCCTCTGTTGTGTGTTCTGCGTTTTGCTTAATTTCCTTCCTAATTTCTTGAAGAGTTCTGTATGTTAATCTTTTGTATTCTGCCTCTGGTAGTTCCAAGAAATTTTCTTCCTCTGGAAAATTTCTAGATTCTTTATTTTGGGAGCTTGCTGAAGCCATCATGGATTGTCTCTTTATGTGATTTTATATTGACTGTTGTCTCTGAGCCAGCAATGTTATTATATTTATTTTATGTTTGCTTACTGTGTCCTAGCTTCTTGTTTTGTTTTGCTATGCCTAAATAGGCTGCTTGTGTGAGCTAGTTTGATTATTGGCACCTTTGAAGTTCTAATGTCCTGTCACCAGGTGGTTAGATCTGTTACTAGGTATGTGAGCTCAGGCTTCTGCCCACTTCTCCTGTATGGATTCAGCTCAGGTGCCCAGGTAGATAGCTACCAAGTGTGTAGTGTAGGCTGTCACTTACAGTCCTAGACAGGTGTGGGTGATTGGTGTAGGTACAGGCATCTGGCTGCAGCAGGGGGACACACTCTAAGCAAGGCAGGGGGCTGATGGCCATCCCCAAGTGTCCAGGAGAAAGCCGTGTTCCTTTTCCCTAGAGTGCGTAGATGGGTGGGTTTTGCAGCCAGACTATGAGTACCTAATGCTGCTGGCTGTAAAGAGTAGGGGGCACCGCTTATTCATGGGCCCCTATCGCAGGGCTAGGTGGTGTGGGTGGAGCCACCAGTCCTCAGGCCCCTGATTTTGATAGGTGAAGACCCTGCTTAATGGACAGAGCAGTGTCAAATGTCAAGAACCTGCCACTTCACATCTGAAACAGTTGAAGTTAGACTTCTGGTATATACCCTGTTGTACTGTGGTACTGAGGGCCTATGCTGTTGAAACGGGCCTACACAAGTCTCTGCTGGGAGAAAGGCACTCTGAGTCCGTGGATCCCTTATGCCTGTGCCTAGACAAAGGAGCTGTGCCTTTCCTGGGTTCCTGGCTTAGGGGAGCCAGAAGTTTATTTTTTCCCCTGTTTGTTAATTTATTCACTCTCCAAGGCGGGGAGAATGGCTGCGGGTGTGTGACAGATCCTACTTCTGGTCCAGGGGACTTGGCAATTGCTGAAGCCAGTCCGGGACCCAGTGCAGATCAAGGAGCAGGGAGGTAAATGGGAGAGAGGTTTTTCCCTAAGTGGGGTGTTTTTGATCCGTGTGGTAGGCCGTATGCAAGAACTTATCTTTCGCCAATCCAGGGCTGTTTCTCACTGGTTCTGGGTGGCCGTGTAGACTCTCTGATGCTGGTTGTCTCCCGGTGCAGAAAACACGCCTCCAGAGCACTGCCGCTTGCCTTCCTCACTGCTCCCTGCCGAGCTGATCGGGCCTGAAGGGCTCAGGCTCTTGCTGGGTCAGGTCTGGCAACTCCTCGCTGATTCTGAACCATCTCTCCCTCTCCCCCGCCACTCAGTCCGGTTCCTCAACTCTGCCTTTGATGTTCAGGGCTCCCGGATTGCCATATATAATTGATTCACTTGTTTTTTCCGGTCTTTGTTGTAAGAGGGTCCACTGGAAGCATCTGACTACTCTGCCATCTTGGCCCTGCCTCTGATTTAGCCCTAATTCTAAGAAGTGTGGTATCACCTGATAAATTAGAAATTTATTCCTGGTAACCCATGTTCTAGATAGATTTTCAACTAAGGAAAACATTTTTCAGTAAGATCTTGATGAGTATCCATTGCTATCTAGCTAGGTCATTTATGGTTGGTTTCATAATATACTTATCTGGATTATAAAATTCCTTTTATCTTGCAGAGATGAAGATTTGGTAGTTCTGTTTCCTTGGACAATGTCTTAGGTTAAACTTACTGAAATTTAAAAGGATGAAAGTTTAAAAGCTCAGGCTTCAAAAACATACTGGAGATTATTGGGACAATTGATAAAAATGGAATATTAGATCAATGTTAGATTGCCCGAATTCAGTAACCATACTGTAGTTGTATGAGATATGAGAGAGTATTTTTAGGAAAGACGTGTTAAGTATTGAATGAGTAAAGAGACAGGATGTATGCAGCCTGTTCCCAAATGGTTCAGAAAAATGAATGTGTTTGTGTGTGTGCAACACAAAGATATGTGGAGAGAATAATAGAGCAAATATGGCCATGTTAAAAAATTCAGTGTGTGTAAAGAGTACATGTGTACTTCTGTACCAGTCTTTCAACTTTTCTATAAATTAAAAATTATTTCAAAGTAAAAGTTTAAAAAAAAGAAACATTTTTTTCACAGATTTATTTTAAGATAAATTAGAAACTAAGTAAAATCACTGTATTTATACTAAGTAGTTAAATATAGGACTATTTTATGTTCTTTAAATTATGTTTAATTTTTTAACCCGCCCATTGTCTTATTTATCTAGTGCTACTGTAACAGAAATACCACAAATGGGTGGCTTTAACAAACAAATTTATTTTCTCACAGTTTAGGAGACTGTAAATCTGAATTCAGGGCTGTGGCTGTAGGTGAAGGCTTTCTCTCTGTAGCCTCTGGCAGAAGGTCCCTGTCTCTTCTGAGCTTCTGGTCCTGGGCCATCTTCATGTGGCTTGGCATCTTTCTTCCCCCATCTCTTCTTTTAGCTTGCTCGTTTACTCTCTTTTATATCTCAAAAGAGATTGACTCATGATACACCGTATGCTAATCATGCTCATTAACGTAACAAAGACACCCATTCCAAAATGGGATTATAACGATAGGCATAGAGGTTAGGAATTACAACACATAGTTTTTGGAGCATAATTCAATTCTTAACACCCATATTTATAACTCAGTTATTGTGAATGTTTGATTTTAGAATTCATGACCAATTATATAGAGTAATTTTTCTTTTTAATTTCGTTCATAGGGGAACCTTTGCAAATAGATCACTTGGTTTTTGTAGTCCATGGGATTGGACCAGCTTGTGATCTCCGCTTTCGAAGCATTGTACAGTGTGGTAGGTTTGTAAAGCATGTAAGATTAGATTGAATATTAGGCAGTGCTCCTGTGAGCTGCGATTAAGTGTTATTTTTGTTCTGTTGTCTTAGCTCCATAATAAGATTTGGAGAGCTAAAGACAGGTGGCACGGTAGTAAAGCTTCCCAGCTTAGACCTAAAGTAAACTCCTAAAGCTTGGTTAATACTCTTAACTTATAATTCCTGAGTGAAAAGTCCTTAATTCATATAAAATTTTTTATGAGGTGATGGTTGTGTTTCTCACCACTTCAACTATAAAGGGAACCATAAGTATGATGTAGTTTAAATGCATAACAGAAGCTTCAATCATTTTTGTCATTCACACTGTAGTAAACCTCTTGATACTCTAATTGGAAGATTTAAGTCATTAGTATAACTTGATTTTGAAAGGTAGTGTGCTCTGAAACTTCTTAGTATTCAAAGTCTTCCTGTCCCAGTTAGAAAGTCTTATCCTGTTGGATAATGGTCCTAAGCCTAAATTAGAATTGTATTCTGGAAGGTTAAGATTGACAGGATATGCGTTTCAAACAGCAGTGTGTGTGTGTGTGTGTGTGTGTGTGTGTGTGTGTGTGTGTGTGTGTGTGTGTGTGTGTGTGTGTGTGTGTGTGTGTGTGTGTGTGTGTGTGTGTGTGTGTGTGTGTGTGTGTGTGTGTGTGTGTGTGTGTGTGTGTGTGTGTGTGTGTGTGTGTGTGTGTGTGTGTGTGTGTGTGTGTGTTTTAATCTAAAATATTGGATAATGGTTGCTTATATCAACCAGAGAGTTACAATAGGAACTTGATTGCAAGGCTGACTGACAGGTAGTCATGTTTTTTTTTTCTTTTTTAATCAAAGTTCCCATGATACAGTAGAAGTTTTAAAGTTAACTTTTCTTTTGATGAAATGTTTTTTATGGTAAAATCAAGTTCTATATTAGAGAAACATGTCCTGTATGCACTGATAATTGTTCTTGAATAGCACTTTATATTTTTGACTCAAGTCATTGTATTCTATGGAAATGTATTTAGAGTAAAATTACATGAGTTGTTTGATCCTAATTCTGCCAATTCATTGTTCCCCTGTTAATTTTCTTTTCTAGTTAATGATTTTCGCAATGTCTCCTTGAACCTGCTCCGGACCCATTTTAAGAAAGCCCAGGAAAATCAGCAGATTGGGAGGGTAGAGTTTCTTCCAGTCAACTGGCACAGTCCTTTGCATTCTACTGGTGTCGATGTGTGAGTAATCTCTTATACCTTTAAATTGTAAGCTGTCATTGTAATGTTTTTTGTTAATAATAATTTGCTTAGGGACATTTCTGGTTTAGCTGACTGTATATTTAAAATTTTGTTCAACAAAAAGCTTTTTGTGCTTCTGTGTCTTCTTTTTAGAGATACATTATTAAATGCTAATCAATTCTTTGCTTTAATGGGCCTGGTTAGGAGTAAAGAGCTGTGTGTATCTTCCTCTAGTATGTCTTCCTGGCTCATTAGTATCTATTATTGCAGCTTCATTATTTCTTTAGCATTAAAGCCATTCATTGCTTTCTTCCCGTATTGTATAAACATTTCCATCTTCAGATGTCAAAAGCCAACCATACCTCAAGATGTCCAAAGTATTTTGTTGTTCCTTTTGTGATCATATTAAATAATACATGTCAAAATTAAGGAAAACAGGAAGGAAATCCCCCAACATTAAATTATTAGGACTTATAACGTGAGGTCTGATTAGTGTAATAACTTTAAAGTGATGGCTTTCTAAGTTACAAGCCCAGTAGTTTTGTTTTATGGTAATAACAGAGAAGCTTACCGTATATCAAGGAAATCCAGCTATGGACTCTCCAGAGAGAAGAGATGTGTTGATAATATAGCTCTAGGATAGAAGCAGAAGAGAAATTGCTTCTCTGGAAGAATAAAGGAATTAGTTAGCATTGTTGCCACGCTGATCCTGGAAATGGACTTCCTGATTCTGTTTCTGTCAGTTCTTGATAGTCTGTGACTTGAGCATCTTCCGTGCACCAAGTGCTCCATTGTGGCATTGCTTTTACTAAGTGTTATGGATTGAATTGTATCCCCCAGAAATACGTGTTGTAAATCCTAACCTCTGTGCCTGTGAGTATAATCCCATTTGGGAATGGGTTGTCTTTGTTGTGCTAACAAGGCAGGATTAGTGTAGGGTATGTCTTGTGTCGGTCTCTTGTGATATAAAAGAGATTATGGAAATCAAGAAATCACAGAATGTATTGCATTGGATACATCTGCTGCAAAAGACCTCTTTAAAGTATTAAAAAGCAAAAATGTCACTTTGAGGACTAAGGTGTGCCTGACCCAAGCCATGATATTTTCAGTCACCTTATATGCAGGCAAAAGCTGCATAATGATTAAGGAAGACTGAAGAAGAATTGATGCCTTTGCATTATGGTGGCAAAGAATATTGAATATACCATGGACTGCCAGAAGAATGAACAAATCTGTCTTGGAAGAAGTACAGCCAGAGTGCTCCTTAGAAGCAAGGATGGCGAGACTTCTCTCGTACTTTGGACATGTTATCAGGAGGGACCAGTCTCTGGAGAAGGACATCATGCTTGGTAAAGTAGAGGGTCAGCAAAAAAGAGGAGGACCCTCAACGAGATGGATTGACACAGTGGCTGCAACAGCGGGCTCAAACGTAACGTTTGTGAGGATGGCACAGGACTAGGCAGTGTTTCTGTCTATTGTACATAGAGTCGCTATGAGTTGGAACTGACTCAATAGCACCTAACAGCAATGGCAGACAAGCAAGTGAACACGCAGAGATGGGGGAAGATTGATTCCAAGCCACATGGACAGCTCCAAGGAACCAGGAAACAAGCTGAAGAGACAAGGACCTTCCCCCATAGCCAACAGAGAAAGCCTTCCCCTAGAACTGGCACCCTGCCTCCTAAATTGTGGGAAAATAAATTTCTGTTTGTTAAAGCCACCCACTTGTCGTATTTCTGTTACAGCAGCACTAGATGACTAAGGCATTAGGTAAGGAGTCAGTGTTCTTTCACCATTGAGCTGATCCTAAGAGTTTACTAAGGCCACATAGCTCTCTTTAAACCACAGAAGCTGTTGAGTCATTCAGGAATCTTTCCAGGAAAAAGCTTTAATTAGAAGTTGATTTAGACTATGTCAACCTTGTCTTCCTCTGCCAAATATGAGTTCTGTTTGCTTTTGGCATCTGTCATTCTCTTTTCTTTTTTTTAAAATTTTTTATTGTACTTTAGATGAAGGTTTACAGAGCAAATTAGTTTCTCATTAAACAATTAGTACACATGTTGTTTTGTGACATTGGTTGCCAGCCCCACAACATGTCAACACTCTCCCCTTCTCAACCTTGGGTTTCTCATTACCAGCTTTCCTATCCCCTCCTGCCTTCTCGTCCTGACCCCTGGACTTGTGTGTCTATTTATCTCATTTTGTTTTGTATGGCATTCTTACTTTTCTGCTTTCTGAAATTCTGTATTGAGAGAGGAAACTTGATTTCTTTATTATTTGTCTTGTGATTAAAAAAAACCTTAATGCTGAGAATTTTAGGAAAAGCCTCTTGTGTCTTTTTTTGTTTAAACTTTTTATTATGGAGAATTTTCAACATATACAAAAATGTGTGTATGTATGTGTGTGTGTATATATAATCTTTAAGATATAGAAACTATTTTACATATATACATGTATGTATATATATATATATCTTCATGTACCCATTACCCAGCCCCAACAAGCCTCGACCCATTGCCAGTTCTGCTTCATCCATAGCTTTATACCTCTATCTCAATATTATTTTTGAATCAACTCTTAAACATCATATAGTTTCATCTATAAATGTTTTAGTTTATATATCTTAAAGATGAGAACTTTAAAAAATATATAACCATAACACCATTATCACACTTAAAATAATTCTAAATATCATCAATATCCAGTCATTGTTCACATTTCCAGTTGTCTAATAAATGTCATGATATATATATACACACACACACAGATGTACACACACATGTATTGCTTAAATGGGGTCCAAATAAAGCCCATAAATTCTGATTAGTTGATGTGTCTTTTAAGTCTTTTAATGTCTCGGTTACCTCTCCATCTCTTTAATTTTCTTGCAATTTATGTATTGAAGAAACTGGGATGTTTGTCTTGTGAAGTTGCTCATGCTGAATTTTTCCTTTTTCTTTTTTTTTTTATGGTGCTTTAGTTGAAGGTTTACAGTGCAAATTAGTTTCTCAAACAATTAATACACATATTGTTTTGTGACATTGGTTGCCAACCCCATGACGTGTCAACACTCTCCCCTTCTTGACCTTGTGTTCCCTATTTTTCGCACTGAGTTTTGCTGATCACATCCCATTGGTGTTAAGCATGTCCCTCTGTCCTCTGCATTTTCTGTAAATTGATAGTTGTCATTTATATTTTTAAATGTCTAAGTCTAAACTTGAAGGCTAAGCTAGATAATAACTCAGAGATGGCTGTGGAATATATTTAGGTTTTCTGCTTAAAATATCTTTCCTTTTTTCAGAGATCTGCAGCGAATAACCCTGCCCAGCATTAACCGCCTTAGACACTTCACCAATGACACAATTCTGGATGTCTTCTTCTACAATAGCCCCACCTACTGTCAGACTATTGTGGACACAGTTGCTTCTGAAATGAACCGAATATACACACTTTTTCTGCAGAGGAACCCTGATTTCAAAGGGGGTGTATCCATTGCTGGTCATAGTTTAGGTAACAAATGAATTCTCTGTGTGCAGAGAAGACTATCATATTTTCAGGACACCTGTTTTTGAGGCACAATTTTTTTTTTTAAATTCAGTATCAGATTCAGAGGTCCGGAAGTGTTCGGTAATAAAGAATTTGGAAGGGGTTGGAAGGGTGGTGGGTTGGAACAAAAGAAAGACCCCTTGCTTTGAAGATTTGTTCACATTGGTTATTGGCTTATTACTTTTGTGTAAAAGACAGCCATTTAGTGCTTAATGTTTTAGAAATTGTTCCTTCTTTCTTCTATTTTACTTATAGGTTCGCTTATATTGTTTGATATCCTAACAAATCAGAAAGATTCTTTGGGGGATATTGACAGTGAAAAGGTAATTTAGATGTTCAGATAGGTTCTCTTGTAGTATTCCTTAATTTTTAGATGTTAGACTAATTTGTTGTTTTTAGCTGAGTTTAGTCTTATACCATGACATTAAATTTACATTTGCTTTAATTTTAACAGACTTGTATTACTCCTGTCTTTCTTGGATGATAGAAGCAAGATAGTAATATGCTTCTACAAATATAGCCACATTCTAAAATAATAATAGGTATCTTATTTTCTATTATAAATATGTACTACTGGCTTATTATTAGAATTATAGAATTGTTAGACTAAAAAGGAGTTTGCATATGAGGAAATACAGAACGAATTGGATGCAAATTGACCTGATTTCTAGAAATTCTATTTTAAAGCAGTGGGGGGACTTGATGTGTAAACATATCTGTTAGTAAAACAAAATCCTATCAACCCTATAATCTATATTACTTATTTGGCACTTAGCGTATACTATCTTGTGTTTTTTTCTGTTTTTATGTAAGCGTCCTATTTTTCCTGGTGAACCATGAGTTCTTCCCCAGGGCAGGGGCTTTAGCTAAGACTGTTTTATAGCATAGGCTCTGCTTTCCTAATAAGAGCTCAGTAAATGTCCGTTAATGATGATGATGAAGAATACTCTGGTAATCATTCATTCACTCTTTTATTTATTTAAAAACATAGTAAGTTTCAGCTGAAGTTGCAGAAACTTAGATCATTCACTCACCTTTCAATTTCTATTTTGTATAAATTACAGTTTGTTTAAAGTTAAGATACATCTCTGTGTGGGAACCTTGTGTAATATATTTCTTTGTCACAAAAGAGTATTTAATTAAATAATCAAGGAAAATCTAGATGAATTTAGAAAATGTGAGCTTTGCAATTTAATTTTTAGGCGTCGCTAAATATTGTTATGGATCAAGGAGACACACCAACACTAGAGGAAGATTTGAAGAAACTCCAGCTCTCTGAATTCTTTAGTATCTTTGAGGAGGAGAAAGTAGATAAAGCAGCTCTGGTAAAAATAATCTTTTTTAAAAACTTTATGCCATTTCAGTATTTTACTGCTTATCTTCATTGTACTACTTACTAAGAGCCTGCTCCAGTAGCTTTTGAGTCATAAATACTTTGCTATCATTGATAACGTTCTTTAGCATTACTTATGCTTTTTTATTATAGAAAGTGATCTTTGCTTTGTGGGAGTTCAGAGTTCAGAATGAATAATATCAATATACATACAACGATAGGGGAAAGACTAAACAGCTCACCTCAGAGAGAACATGAGAGCAAAAACATCCAATAAATGACCATTACTTATTCCAGCTCTTACTTTATTATACTTTCAAGAGCTCTACTGTTGATATTTGTTTGTCTGCCACTTAATTTTGTTGTGCTTTTTTCTGGTTTGTGATACATTCATTTGACAAATATTTAGTAATTGCTTACTATGGTCAGGCATACCGTACCAAGTTTAGGAGATAGAGTAGTGAATGAAACAGATTTGGTGTTTGTAGTTTAGTGGGGAAGACTCCAATAATCACACAAACAACTAATTACAGTTGTGATAAGTCCTAAGTAGGAAAAGTATACAGAGATGTCAGAATGTATAGTAGGATGAACTAACTTGTCTAACAAAGTGAGTGACACTTAAGCTGAGATCTTTATTGTTAGTCTGCTCCATCCTTCTTTGTTTACTATTATGTTCTCACTGCTTGTGTCTGTAGTGTTTCTCAGGAAGATTACAGCTGTTAGGTGAGGATGAGGATCAAGAAGGGCTTTTCTGTCATGAAGTCGTTATTATATACATACTTCTCTAGGGTTTTTCTTTTTTTGCAATAACTCGTTATCTATTACTATAGCATTGATACTGTGGTATTGGTACTTTTTATTCATCTTTAGGCTCTTTTATGAATAAAATAGTCTTTCCTTCTCAAAGTTTGTTAATGATATTGCATCACTAGGAAGCCAGAGCAATATAAAGCAAAAAACATTGGAAATAAGAATGATATTTGATTTTCTTTGCCTAGGCTTTATGTACAGACAAAGATCTTCAGGAAATGGGAATCCCTTTAGGACCAAGAAAGAAGATATTGAACTATTTTGGTATTAAAAAAACTTCAACGGTATGTGCCTAATATGGTTTGTTGAACCAAACAGTTCTTTAACGTGCATGGTGTATCCTCATGCTTTGTGGGGTACATACTCTTAGGAGGTAAGCAATTTTATTAGTTGGCCTTTCATTCTCTTTTTAGAAATTAGGCACAGTTTCTTTATCCATATCCTTAAAAATATTACTAGTATCAGAAGTCTTATCTTTTCTGGACTCCTCCTACCACTCAGTTTTTTTCCAAATAAAATAAAAATACGTTTACTAGGATATAATATACATACTACAAATTTACCCTTTTGAAGTACATAATTCAGTGGTTTTTAGTATATTCAGAGTTGTATAACCATCAACCAGTAAACCAGTTCCCATCAAGTCGATGGCAACTCGTGGCACCCACATGTGTGTCAGAGTAGAACTGTGCTCCATAGACTTTTCAGTGGCAGATTTTTTGGAAATAGATTGCCGGGACTTTTTCCCAAGATGCTTCTGGGTGGACTTGAACCTCCAACCTTTTGGTTAGCAGCCAAATGTGTTAACAGTTTGCACCATCCAGGAACTCCGTGAAACCATTACCACTATCTTATTCCAGAACATTTCCATCATCCCCAAAAAAACTCCATACCCATTAGCAGTCAGTTCTCTCTCCCCCATTCCATGGCAACCATTAATCCACTTTCTGCCTCTGTGGATTGCCTATTCTGGACATTTCATATAAATGGAATCATGTAATATGTGTCTTATGTAACTGGCTTCTTTACTTAGCCTAATGTTTTCAAGGTTAATCCATGTTATAGCATGTATCAGTATATCTACCATTCAGTTTTTCTTTTTCTTGGCCATTGAGTGCCTTTCTATAGCCAACTTTTTAGCAGGTGGCTCAGTTCTTATTTAAGACTTCGTTCTTGGCCCAATATTTGCATCTTTTTCTGTACCCATAGAGACTTGCCTTGATTAGAGAGGCACAGCAGTCCTCAACATTCCTTCCCACGATGCTCTGCTATTGTTTTCTCTCGTGATGGTTGCCTGAAGTTTCAACTGCTGCCCAACTAGCTGTGTGAAACTTTTACATCTCAGAGTCTGTAGGGATGTCAATTTATAATTTAAGGCAACTGTTATTGTCATCAGCTTTATCTTGTTCTCTAAGGGACTCCCACTAGATTTATTGGCTACCATTTCAACACTTTCTCAAGCATCTTTTCAAACCAATAGAAAAATATATAATCCTTTAGCTGTGTTTACTACATAGCAGCTCCAGAGAACTATTTTTTATTCTTTAGGGAATGAGTAGACCAACCCCACAATCAGCTTCAGGGACGAGTATGTCTAACATCCCCAAAGAATCTGAGTTCTGCAGTAGTACTGATGGTGCTAGAAACGATATTTTTCTGGACGTTGGCATCGGGCAGGTAACAATACTAATTCTCTTTGGTCGTTTTATGCTTTTCCTTGGTATGGCAGGAACTGGTGTGACTTGTGTTATTAATGACAGATACTTTTATTTCCTGATTTCAGGTATCTGTAAAGTACCCCCGGCTCATCTATAAACCAGAAATATTCTTTGCCTTTGGATCTCCCATTGGGATGTTCCTTACCGTCCGTGGACTAAAAAGAATTGATCCCAACTACAGATTTCCAACGTGCAAAGGTTTCTTCAATATTTATCACCCTGTAAGCATTGTACAGCTGTTGTGGTTTTACCTAAGTATTCTGGCATCTTGGTAAAGAGCATATAATTTTCTGTTGTGTTGTCTTGCCTTTTTTCTATACTATTCTGTAGTAATGAGACAACTTACACTACTATTGATCTGGAAGTATTGTGGCAGAACATCTGTACCTTTTTCTAATGAACTTACAGTTACTCTTGCTTTAAGGTATACAGTTTCCCAGACTGGCTATCTTTCTTCAGCAGAGGTAAATGTAGCTGTTATTTTTCCTATGTAGTTTGATCCTGTGGCCTATAGGATTGAACCGATGGTGGTCCCAGGAGTGGAATTTGAGCCAATGCTGATCCCACATCATAAAGGCAGGAAGCGGATGCACTTAGGTAAGTCTAACCACAGAACTTGGTAATTCTACACCTTCTGGCCAATGCGGACTAACTGGACCTTACTTGTTCTGTTCAGCTGTGTTGGGCCCTCAACTCTTTGTAAGCCATTTAATGTTCTTTACTCACATGTGTTTCAGAACTGAGAGAGGGCTTGACCCGGATGAGTATGGACCTGAAGAACAACTTGCTAGGCTCCCTGCGGATGGCCTGGAAGTCTTTCACCAGAGTTCCACACCCTGCCTTACAAACTTCAGAAACTGCAGAAGAAACTGAAGCTGAGCTGGAATCAAGTTCAGAGAAGGCCAGTGGTCAGTGACACTGTACACATTGATTTCCTGCATCAGGCTGGATAAGGACTTCATGGTGTGGAGTTCTTATTCTCCCAGAGCCTTCTTATCTCCCCCTTCTTATTGTATAGGACCTATTTTATCAGTCCCAATAGGTCTTTGAAAACCTTGGTGGCATAGTAGTTAGGAGCTACGGCTGCTAACCAAAAGGTTGGCAGTTCGAATCTGCCAGGCACTCCTTGGAAAACCCTATGGGGCAGTTCTACTCTGTCCTGTAGGGTTGCTATGAGTTGGAATCGACTTGACGGCATTGGGTTTTTTCTTGATGGGTCTTTAGCTCTGCCAGCCTTTTCTGTCATCTAATAGCCATAAATTATGGAAAAACAGTATTTGTGAGGAAGAATGGTAAGAGAAATTAAGCATCTGATACCTAGGCTTTGAAATATTCCCCACTTGGGAACTGTGGAGGTGAAGAGCTTACTCTGTGAAGCCTTTGCTTCTACAAGGGGAAAGCCTGTACCTTCATGAGTCATAAGTCGTTTCAGTTCCCTGGCTGAGGACAAGCTGGGATACTGTCTCTTAATTGGACAGTTAATATTGCATTCTTCTGCTTTAGTTTCTAAATGCCTACAGAGCTCTATTCCTGCTTGCGTTTTAGTTTATAAACTCAAAGTCAAATGAATTAGCTGTCAGAGGCACAGGTAATGAGATGAGCAAAAAGAAAAGAGGGCAGAAAACCAGTATGACCTGAGGAGCTTTAAAGGGATTGAGAGAAGGGCGAAGAGAACCCACTGCCATTGAGTCGATTCTGACTTGTAGCAACCCTGTAGGACAGAGTAGAACTGCCCCATAAGATTTCCAAGGAGCGGCTGGTGGATTCGAACTGCCAACCTTTTGGTTAGCAGCTGACCTGTTAACCACTTTGCCACCAGGGCTTCTAACAGGACGACCATGGAAGGCTATGAGCTTTTAGATTCTTAACCATGGTTCCTCCATGTCTAGATGTTAACACAGACGAGACCTCTGAGGCAGTTAAAGAAGAAGTTCCACCCATCAATGTGGGAATGCTGAACGGAGGCCAGCGCATTGACTATGTGCTACAGGAGAAACCCATTGAGAGTTTTAATGAATATTTATTTGCTTTACAAAGCCATCTATGCTACTGGTAAGTGGTAGTTCTTGCTTTTGTTTGTGTTTTTTTGTCTCACTGTTTCACAGGTATTTGATAGATTTGGAGAAGGGAGGATAGGCCAATACACGCTTTTTGGGGACTAGAATGATTTCTCATTTAGAAAGTTACAAAGTAGCACAGTCATGTGGGCACTTAGAGAAATCTGATTTAAACACATTGTAGTTTTTAGTTGCAGTTGGTTAGAACATGGGGCTAATGATGCCAGCAACTATGAGTTCAGTTAGCTTAGTCTTAAAAGTATGCCCTTTTGGCCATTGATGCAACAGGATGTGTGCATTTGAATGAACTGGAACAGATACTTTCCTATTGCTAACAGAATTTTAAGAAAACCATTGTTAAATTAATATTGAAGGCATTTACAACAGCTAGAGCAGAATTAATTTTTATTAAATATAATTAATTACCCTTTGGATTGTAGAATGGATTAATAGTGCTTATTGAAATTCATACAGTATAACTGAATACAACTTAATCACTGAAGAAATTGAAGTAAAGGATAGTAAAGCTAGGAAAGTAAGATGAGTCTGGGATAAGGTGGAGCCCTGGTGGCGCAGTGGCTAAGAGCATGGCTGCTAACCAAAAAAGGTCAGCAGTTCAAATCCACCTGCCACTCCTTGGAAACCCTACAGGGCAGTTCTGCTCTGTCCTCTAGGGTCACTATGAGTTGGAATCAACTCAGTGGCAACAGGTTTTTGGTTTCAGGGATAAGGTAAATGTGTAAAAAATGCATGCTTTAGGGTCCTGCAGAGGTGGGCCATGTATTCATTTGAGCTTTCTAATAGGCTAAGCAAAGAGGGGAAACAAAGGACTTCTCAGGAAAATCACGTGTGTGTGTGTTTTCCTGGTACTGAGACTAAGAAAGATTTTTCTACTGAATTCTGATAAAAGCATAATTATCTGATGTAATCAGTGTCATCTCTATATAATAAATACCATAGAGGTTATGGCAAAAAATCAAAATACAATTCAGTAAAAGCAGTCTTCTAAGGGGCCAAAATAATGCTGTCCAGGAATGATCTCCGTTGATCTGACCTGATAAAATATCTGAAAAAAGGTTCTTTTAAAATTTCTGAGTGGGAAGTACATTCATATGGTTCAGAATTCAAAGATAATGAAAAGTCTCTCTTCTACCTTGTTCCCTGCCACCTAGCTCCCTCATATGTGGCTAACATGTACTTCCTAAAATATCCTTCCAGAGATACATTTTATACATACATAATACATGTGTGAGTATGTGTGAATATGTTATTTCCCCTTGTAAAGAATATAGATAGTATTATAGGCATTGCTCTGTGCCTTACTTTTTCAGTTAGTATATATTGGAGTTTTTGTTACCTATTGTATATCACCCAAAACCAAACCCTTTGCCGTTGAGTCAGTTCCACCTCACAGCAAAACTATAGGACAGAGTAGAACTGTCCCATAAGGTTTTCCAAAGAACAGCTGGTAGATTAGAACTGCCGATCTTTTGGTTAGCAGCCGAGCTCTTAACCACTGCGCCACCAAGGCTCCACTGTATATCAAGAGTTTCCTTATTTCCTTTTAGCCACATGCTATTGCACTGTGTGGGTGTACCAAAATGTATTTAATAGCCCTCTACTGACGGACATTTAGGCCTCTATCCTTTTACTCTTTATGTACCTTGTTCATGTCATTTCACCCATTCATGAGTTTATCTGTAAGGTAGATACTTAGAATTGGAATTGTGGCACAAAGGTTATATGCATTTATAATATTTGATAGATATTGCCAAATAGAGATTGTACCTTTTTACACTCCTATCAACAACATGGAGTCTGTTTCCTCACAGCTTTTCCAACACAGTTGTAATAGGTTTTTAAATCTGCCAGTTTGTTGAGTGAAAAATGGTCCCTCACTGTGGTTTTTTTTTTAATATGTAAAGCGTTTTTGAAGCATAATTGGTATACATTCAACTGCATATATTATTTAAAATGTACAATTTGAGTTTTGACTTGTATTCACCTATGAAATCATCACCACAGTCACAGATGTACATATGTGAAATCTGTCATTCCAGTAGTTTCCTTTTGTCTTTTTTTAGTCCACCCCTCTTTTCCTCCTCCTTGTCTCCAGGGTACCACTGATCTGCTTCTGTCAAATGTAGATTAGGTTTGCATATGACTTTCATATAAATGGAATCACACAGCACACAGTATGTACTCTTTATTTTCTGGCTTCTTTCACTCAGTATAATTATTTTGAGATTTTTCCATGTTTTGGCATGTATCAAGGGTTTGTTCTTTAATATTGCTAAGTAGGATTTCGTTGTATGGACTTACACAATTTGTATAGCCATTCACCTCTTGATGGATATTTGGGTCGTTTTCAGTTTTCGGCTATTACAAACAAAGCTGCTGTGAACATTTCTTGACAGGTCTTTGTATGGACATATTCTTTGATTTCTCTTGGGTAAATAAATCTAGGAGTGGAATGGCTGGGTGTTGTCTGGTAAGTGTATCTTCACATGTAAGAAACTGCCAAACTCTCTTCCCACCAGCATTTTACACCCCATCAGCAGTGCACGCGAGTTCAGTTGCCCTGCGTCCTCGCCAGCACTTGGTGTGCTTAGTCTTGCCCTCTCACCATTCTAGACAGGTTGGGATGGTGTCTCACTCTGGTTTGAATTTGCATTTCCCTGATGACTAATGATGTTGAGTATATTTTCATGTGTTTATTTACCATCTGTATATCTTTTTGGGTGACTTGTCTGTTCAAATCGTATGCTCATTTAAAATGTTGGACTGTCTTCTTAATTACTCAGTTGTGGGAGTTCTTTGTATATTCTAGTTATAAGTCCTTCTCAGATGTTTTCTCCCAGAATGTAGCTTGCTTGGTTTTTCCTTTTCCTAGTAGAGTGTTTTGAAGAGCAAAAGTTTTTGATTTCAATGAAGTCTAATTTATTGATTTGTGCTATTTTGACGGAATCTTTACCAAATCCAAAATCATTATGATTTTTCCTGTGCTCTAGAAGTTTTATCATTTTAGCGCTTACATTTAGGTCTGTGACCCATTTCAATTCAGTTAATTTTTTTTTAAAATAATATTTTATTGAATTTTTGGTGAAAGTTTATACTCAGTTAACTTTTGAATATGGTCTGAGGTAAGGATTGAAGTGCGTTGTTTGGCATTATTGTTGTTGACACTTGACGTTGGAATCAGTTTCAACTTGTGGCTACACCATGTGTGCGGAGTAGAACTGCTCCACAGGGTTTTTAAGACTATGACCTTTCAGAAGCAGATCACTGGGCCTGTCTCCCAAGGTGCCTGTGGCTGGTTTCAAACCGCTAATCTTTAGACTAATAGTTGAGTGCCTAACTGTTTGCACCACCCAGGGACTCCTGCGGTTTTGCACCATTTGTTCTAGCACCATTTGTTGAAAAGTTTATCCAAATACAGAAACCATTGAATTGCCTTAATCAATTGACCATATCTATGTGTATCTATTTCTGCACTGTCTGTTCTGTTCCATTGGTCTGTTTGTCTTTATGCCAGTAAAACACTATCTTGATCACTGTAACTTGATACTAACTCTTGAAATCAGGCAGCGTGAGCCCCCCAGCTTTGTTCTTAGTCAGGGTTATCTTGGCTATTGTAGCCAAATGTATTATTTGCATTTCCATAAATGTTTTAGAATCAGTTTGTCAGTTTCTTCAAAGAAGCTTGCCAGGATTTTCATTTTGATTACATTTTATCTGTAGATCACTTTGGGGAGAATCGACATCTTTGTAATATCGAGTCTTCCGATGCATGAACAAGTTCTCTCTCAGTGTATTAGGTCTTCTTTCCTTTCTCTCAGCGGTGTTTTGTAGTTTTCAGTGCACATATCATGCCTACTATAGTTTTAAATTGAGTTCTTCCTACTGTGAATAAGGTTGGGTATCCTGGCATATAAAAGGGCCGTTTTTATTTCCTCTTCTGGGAGTTATTTATACCCTTTACACCTTTTTATTTTGAAATGTTGGTCCTTTTCTTATAAATCTGTGATATATGTTGCAAATACCTTTTCCCCAGTTTGTTTGTGTTTTGATATTGCCTATATTGGTTTTGCTATAGAAAATTTTTGATTTTTATGTAGTCAGATCTGTTAATCTTTCCTTTTGGCTTCTGGAATTTGTATCATACTTTGTAAGATCTTCTTTACTCTCCCAAAAAATCCTTACCATAGTTTATTCTAATATTGTATCATTTCATTTTTACATGTCAGTCCTTGATTCACTTCACATTTACCCTAATGTGAGGTTTGAGTCAATCCAGTTTATTTTTTTCCACGTGGCTATCCAGTTGTCACAACACTATTCATTGATTTGAGATTCTAACTTTATCATATATTAAATGGCTATGTGTATTTGGGACTATTTCTGAACTTCCTGTACTTTTCTATTGACCTATTTATATGCCGAGATCACACCATTTTAATTATTAAGGATTTGATATGTTTTAATATCTGGTAGAGCTAATTCCCCCTGGTTAGCACAGGAGTTTCTTAACCTGGGGGTCTGTATACAGAGTTTGTGAGGGACAGGGGAAGTCTGTGAATCCGGTGAAATTCTATTTATAATTTTGGGCATATATGCATATGTTATCTTTTCCGGGGAGAAATCTATCGGTCTCATTAGATTCTCAAAAGGACCTATGACTCCAAAAATGTAGAACAACAGATCTAGAGGATTGTTTGAGCCATATATCCTTCATGAACATTACTTTTTTGTAATCGCAATTCGTTATGAACTGGATGTAATTGTTCATGCACAGAATAAGTTTTGGAAGATGAATGAGAAATGGGTAACACTGGTTGTCAGAAGATGGGAACTGGTGGTGAGGAACAGAGGTGGGAGGGGAACTTCATTATTATACCCTTTTAAACCTTTTGAGTTTTGAACCACATGATTGTATTACCTTTTCAGAAAAAAAGAGTAACATTTTAAAGATTACAATGACCAATCAGATGTCTCTTCCCACTTGCCCCAAGAATGAGCTCTATGGAAAAAACAATTCTTGGTCCTCAACCACTAGCTTTTCATATTACTGGGCATAGTACTAGAGTTCTTTGCCAGGAGGTCACCCTCCAGATCACTACCAACATCACCCTGACTGCTTTTTTTGCAGTAGTAAAAAATGAACGTGCAGGGTGGTTGTGTGGATTAAGTGAAATGATATATGTAAAGCAGCTAGGACAAATGTTAGTTCCCTTTTTTCTCAACCTTATTTTTTTCCCATTACAGGGAGTCTGAAGATACAGTATTGCTGGTCCTCAAAGAAATCTACCAAACCCAGGGTATCTTCCTTGATCAGCCTTTACAGTAAAAATGACCCATCTGTGGCTGCTTAATGTAAGTTTTTAATTGTCACGTACCTCGGATAGTCCTCGACATTCCTAACATGTTGTAAGAAGCTAGGGAGCCTCAAGTTCTTTATAAATATACTTTTCTGTTATCTGTCACCAACATGTAGGTTACTGTTCATTTTTAGAAGGACTCTGGTTAAAATTCATGGGGAAGAAGCACAAGAGCTCCCTCAGGGGAAGACTGGTGTATGTCTGTTGTGTTAGTGATTTTGTCCCGTAACACCTGTCGTTTTTAGGCTCTAAACTCAGAATCTTAAAAGCTGTGATCATCTAAGAGTTTCCATGATAACAGCTATAATTTAAATCACAAACAGCCCATCCAGTGATTTAAACTGTTCAGCCTTTTGGATGAGTAACCAGAGTCTGTGTGCCAGCCTGTGGCATTTTCTCTGCCTGCCTTCCATCGTGAGCGCATGCCGACCTCTTTTCCCACTCTCTTCCCTAGACGGGCCTTGAGGGAGCCTTCCCCAGAAAACCCGCTATTGCTGCAGCTCTCCTCTCCTCAGCCGCATCCATTTCCTGCATGTTGCCTGCCACTTACTCACCACTGGGGTCTTTGGAAGATAATCTTCCTTTTTGGAAGTGAGATGAAAAGCAAAGGGAAGACCCCATTACTCGTTTTGTTTAACAAACTTGCCATTCTTCATGGCGGGGGGTGGTTTGCAGCTTTAATTCCTTAATGATAGTATATAGGTGCCATGCTTTATTACTTGAGATGGTATAAAGTCTGTTTTGGGTTTGATTTATTTTTCGTCAGGTAGAAGTTTTTCTAGGAAATAATTGCTTATCTTTAGAAAATCTTGTAGTTTTGAAAGCAGATTCTTGAGATTTAGAAGGCATTTTGGGATATACTCATCTCTTGTCTGCACTTGAAGACCAAGTCTAAGTGGATATAGGAAAGGTTTTGTCAGGCAGGTAGTTTTTTTTTGAACCAACTTTTCTTTCCTGTGTGTACTGGATGAAGACTATGAAGACTAGAGTGTAGCTTTAAAAGGGTATTGTTTCCTCTCTACAGATGACTGACAGGCTTATTATTGCTAGAAATCACTGATGCTATTCATTGTTTTTACGCTGTTTGAGCTGCTATAAGAGTCTAAAGTGGATGATTTAGTTCACACTAGATATATCTCTATAAAGCAAAGATGTTATGTATCCTAGGCCTTTTATATCATACTTCAAATTGGGAGACTCAAGATGAAGTCTGACTTAAGTTATTTGATAATAGCTTCTATTCTTATGTTTCAGATAAAGTTGTAAGAGCTGACAAATCTGAAATAACACAGCATTGATGGATGGTTAGGTTATAAATAAAATCTTTTATTGGTGCCTTTAAAGTGAAAGAAAACTTGTGTAAGTCATCGGCCAGGTCCACTTGGGCAACGGCGGTATATTTTGTCCTCTTTAAAAACATTTTGTAAACATCATTGCCTTCTTAAGTACCCACAGCCCAGAATGCTTATTTAAAAGGCACTTGGCATAGCACATAGGTTTGGTAGGGGGAAATGTTTAATTCAACTTATTCTGAAAGAAAAACCTGTGCCTATAGGGTCCTAGGAATTGCAGAATCAGTGCCAGCTGAGTCTGGAACACGCAAAGTGAGGCTTACCTTACAGACGACAGGTGATTGTAGGCTGATTTTTTCCAAGGCATCTGCTCACCACTTTGCAGTAGTTGCTTTCTTCTGCGTTGGTCAGGGGTAGTCATTGTGGTCAAAGGGAGTCATTGTCTTTGCAGTTCTCCTTATGAGGGTCCTTTATACTTCCTCTCAGATTTCCACAGGCCCCACTTTAGAGAGTAGCATAGGTAGACAAGCTGCATTTTGTTTTTTATAAATTTTTTTTTTGTAAATGTATCATGGTGTCCAAAAGACTGGCATTTATTATTCACTTGAGCTGCCCCTCAGGCAGGCAACAGTGGTCTTTATCCCTTTCTGGAGATGAAAGGGAAGGTTAATTAGTGTCACGCTGGAGATGGTGAAGGAGAGGTTATAGTCAGAGCCTGGCCTTTCCTCGTCCATCTGCTTATAGACTAATGCTGACTCAGCCACTAAGATGTTTCACATTTTTGGAATATTGTATTTTTCATGTTAAGTAAACCCCGAGTTTCAAGTAAGGGTTACTGAGAATTAAGTAGCATTCACTGTATATTAAAGAGAAAGCTTTTTACACATTGCTGTCTTCAAATTTAAATTTCCTCTTCATATTAGCAGAATAGGTACTAGTTAAGAGTAAACCAAAGGACAAGCAAGAGTGAGTCCCTGCAACCAAAGATGGAGAGCATGGCCCAGGAGAGCTGGATAAACCACTGTTTGTACTGATGGCGGTGAGGGCTGGGTAATGGAAGAAGAGCTTTATGTCTCATCCGTACACCTGTGGTATTATTCTGGGGTCATCAGCTTAAAGTCTTTTCTTTAGCTGTAGATTATTCGCACTATTTCAGTGGTTTCACGTGCAATCTCTGACCAAACCGAGCTGTGAACTCTGGGACAGCATTACATTGTACACAGTCCCAGCTGCTGAATTAGTATTGCTTACTGCAGCAAGAGATTGTTTGCATGGGAAGATGGATAGCACTGATTAGGTTTCTAATATTTTGCACTTTTGAAATGTTTGTTTTTTACATGATTATATTTAAAACTTTAGTAAATACTTAAATAAAACTGTATTGACCAGTTGCCTGCTTTTACCTGGCTTTTATCCATCATAAAGAAAACTGACACGATAACCATTTTCTCTTCCCCTCTATATTACTAAAACAAGTATAAAAATAAAAGTTTTAGGCAAAGAACTTGTATTTAAGTTCTTTTCCCTTGACTGGTGTTTTCATTGTCATAAGCAGATATAGTTCAGAATTTAAAGCATGACAATTATGAGGTGAACACGGAGAATCCTTCAGTGTTTATAAACATCCGTCACTACTACAGACAACACAATTGAATTGGTTCTGTCAGATGGGGAATCTAGTGTTGTACTTTCAAAGTGTTCCCCGCCCCCTAAGTGGTATTACACATATGAGAAAAAGCACATTTGCATTTTATTTGAATATTGACTTTACTGAAGGAAAAGATGCACTGAAAATATAGAAAAAAATACATAAGACAAGGTCATATTTAAAGTATGATCACAATAAAATGGCAGGTGTAGATCCTGTACCAACAGGTCTGATGAGATCCCACAACTGCTCCTTATAGCCTGTTGTGAAAAGGGGACAGAATAAGGTTCATTTGTCTTCCAGATAAGTGTCATTTTTTCCTTCCTGCCTTAGCCAGTTGGCAGATTGGTGCGTTTGGGCAGATCTTCAGTAATGACTGCTGGGAAAGCAGCTCATGAACCACAGTTCAAGGACAAATGAGGTGAGGTAGAAAGAGGTATCAGTTTTTGGTTCGGAAACCACACTCCTGATTGTTTTCTTCCTTTTCATTATGTTCACTTAGCAGCACAACAGATTGTTTATGCCCACAGTATTCAAAATGGACAGCAAAATATGGCTGGACTGAGATCAGCTATGTGTAATAGTGATAAATCAGCCAAAATTGGACATTTTCATATTAAAGGCTTGATGAAATTCTCACCAGAGAAGGGAATTTAGTTGTTCATGTCCTAGATTTTAAGATTTTGGGCTATGGGAAGTGGAAATAAGTTTTGATATTAAGTTTCATTCTAGCTTCAAGGATAAAGTGGGGCTGTGTTAAGTCTTCTTTGTAACAAGATCCTTCCAAGAACAGCATTTAAATTAAGTGTCAAAACATTGTAGACCTGGGGATTCGAATCTGGATCATATTCATAAGCTTGTAGAGGACTCTAGAAAGAACCCTTTTACCCGAATGTGTGGGGCACAGTCTGGAAAAGGCCCTTGACTCCTCACGGTGGATCCATGTAAGCAGGAGAAAACTGCAGAATCACGTGGCGGCAGAATGCAGCATGGCACAAGTCCTTGCTTCACCTCTTCAGAGGTAAAAAGGCCAGAAATTCGGCCTTATGCGTGATCCATTCAGGAGGGGCTGGTTCACCTAGTCTCCACTGGTGTAAATCTAATTTCTAAACATCAAAATGATAGGGATCACCAGGCTTCTTCTGTACAGTGGGAAGTACAAGTTTGTCCTGAAACGGTTTATGGCATTCTGCATCCGTCAGTGGAGGATAATACTGCCTGTAGCAGACGTAGGCAAAAGTCAGGCCAATCATGGATCCAACTAGGACATCTGAAGGGAGAAGGGAGAAAGTCTTCTCTTAATCCTGTTAAACTTAGACTCCTACAGTTAGCTAAACACCACATAGTATGGAAGATGTGGCCCTCCAGGTTACTCTACTTATTAGGGCTACAAAAACCCTAAATTCCAGGTTTATGGTTTCTTTATGCTTAGTTTTATCATATAGTTACAAGATTATCTTTATCGGGTTGCCAGTTCTCTAAATATCAAATCAAAACACTTGTTTTTTTTGCTCTTATGAATCTTTGTTTTATTATGCTTTAGGTGAAAGTGTACAGAGCAAATTAGTTTCTCACTAAACAGTTAATACACATACCCTTTTGTGACACTGGCTGCCAACCCCACAACTTGTCAAGTCTCCCTGTCTTGACCTTGGGTTCCCCATTTCCATTTGTCCAGCTTTCCTGTCCCCACCTGCCTTTTTGTCCTTGCTCCTGGGGTGGTGTGCCCATTTAGTCTCGTATATCATTGAACTATGTGTATTATTGTTTTATGGGCCTGTCTAATCTTTGGCTGAAGGGTGAACCTCAGGAGTGACTTCAGTACTGAGTTAAAACGTGTCCGGGGGCCATACTCTCAGGGCTTCTCCAGTCTTTGTCAGACCAGTTAAGTCTGGTCTTTTTTTTTTTTTTGTGAGTTTGCACTTTGTTCTACATTTTCTTCAGTTCTGTCCAGGACCCTCTATCATGATCCCAGTCAGAGCAGTTGGTAGTGGTAGCCAGGCACTATCTAGTTGTACTAGACTTAGTCTGATGAAGGCTGTGGTAGTTGTGGTCCATTAGTCCTTTGGACTAATCTTTCCCTTGTGTCTATGGTTTTCTTCATTCTCCCTTGCGCCAGACGGGGTGGGATCAGTGGAGTATCTTAGACAGCTGCTCACAAGCTTTTAAGACTCCAGATGCTACTCAGCAAAGGAGAATGTAGAACATTTTCTTTATAAACTATGTTATACCAATTGAGCTAGATGTTCCCCAAGGCCATGGTCCCCAGCCCTCAGCTCAGTGACTTGGACCCGCAGGGTCAAAACACATTTTTAGTTAAGAAGTCTTGTTTAGAGTACACTAAACTAGAATTTAATTCAGAAGAATAACAAAGGTTCATTTGATGCTATTGATCAACCCTTTTTCACCATTCAGAGTTCAAGAGGAGAGAATAAACTGTACAAGAGTTGCCTCAGTTTGCAAAACATTAGGTTATTCTTTAAAACAGGGCTCCCGAGGGCCTCTGGGCAATACTGTTAATTGTTAGGGAACTGTAGGCTTTCTTTTGAAAATAGTCTATCTTGGATGTTTTACTGTATCACTCAATTTAAATTTCTTTGTTTTAATTACAGTTTTTTGTTTTCTTGAATTTTACGTCTGTTTCTGAACAAAAATCTCGTGACACTGAACTTGATTTTTATTCTAAAAGAGTAAGTTCAGCTTTGAGATTTGTTTTTAAAAACTTCTTGTTAGATGGAGTTTATTCTGCATTTATGAGGCTTCAAAGTAATGGAAAAACGAGGAAGTCCCTCCCTGGTAGTCTCTCTAAAAGATGACAGAGTGCTTTCTCATCCGCACAGATACAACGTATACTCTTACAGAACCTCCTCTGCCCGGCGCTGCAGATAAAGAGGTGAGCGAAACACAGGGAAGCTTCTGTGGCACAAATCCTTCCTTACCTTGCCAGTGATGCTTGTAGTCACAGGTGCGGGACAGTGCAATCACAGCTGCGAAAAGTAGAGGTGACAGAAAGGCACAGAACCTCCAGGATTTCCCACGGCCTTGTGGTGTGAAGCAGTGTAGCTTCCCTGCCAGGTAGAAGGAAGCAAAGGCCAGGCCAGCAAATGCAACTAAAACAGGGAAAACCTGTTTAAGTCGGTGTCTTTTAAAGGAAGCTACCTCACTTGTCTCCACATAGGAGGCAGGGACAGGACACGTTTTCCCTTTTTTTGTACGTTTGCCGTGGATCATTGATTATGAGGGAGAAGGAAAAATGAAGGACTTCGTGTCCCAAAGTTAATATTTTACCTGAAAATACTTCTCAAGAATACTAGCAATATGGCTTTGGGCAGGTTACTTAACTTCTCGATGCTTTAGTTCTCTCATCTATAAATGGGAGGAATAAAAATCACAGTGGTCTGGTGTGAGATCACATGACTCATTTTAGCTTTTCAAAGCACCTGGCACATAGTAATTCTTCAATAAAGTGTAGTAATTTTATGGAGCCCAGTGATGCAGTGGTTAAGTGGTTGGCTGCTACCCAAAAGGTTGACAGTTCAAATCCACCAGCCGCTCCTTGGAAACCCTGTGGGGCAGTTCTCCTCTGTCCTGTAGGATCACTACGAGTCAGAATCGACTCGACGGCAATGAGTTTGGTTTTGGTTGAGTATTTTTATGACTACTATAATATTGTAGGATTTATACAAATAAAAAACATAATAAAATGTGCAGGCCTCATGAAGGTAAAGTACCTCCTCTGTCCTTGAATATTTACCCTAATTGAGGCTCAGACTTGTAAAATCTTAGGGTTATTAAGTGGGGGGGGGGGGGGGGGTCCTCCAATTTCTGGGTACAAGTAACAAGAGTAGACAGATGTTCCCATCTACACAAGCTGCCTAGGTTAAAGTCAATGATCCAAACATAAGGGTGGACATAGAATTGATATGCTGTTCATACAGGACGAATGTCCACTAGGAAAGCTCTTGCGGCCCTCGTTCACCACATCCTTGTCCCCTGTGCACGTCAGGTCAGGATGGGCTTGCCCATCAGGGAAGCAGCGGTAGAAGAAATCTGGGCGTGGCCTGGAGGAGATAAGCATGGTGTGACACAGATTGTTTACAACTCCAAAAATGAGCTTTCAGTTTTATCAGACATAACAAGCCTGTCAGACAGTATCCCAGGCAAATAATGGAGCTGCACTAGGATAGTCACACACTCTAGAGAACATTATTTCCAGATTAACATTTAAATTAGAGGAGGGAGAATAAAGCACCAGTCTAGCACACGATTATTTTTGAGGGTGAACAGTGAATAACACTACAGTTTCAAGGGGTGCTCATGAGGACAGAGTCTGCTGTGGCTGTCCATGGGAAATGCTGTTCCAGGCAAAGAGCACAGGTGCCACCTGCAGGACTCGGGTAGAGGGAAAGGAGGAAGTGTTGGATGAGAAAGATTAGACTGAGAATAAAGGAGAAATCCATGTGATGGAGAGCCATTAACTGTTCTCTTCCGAAGAGGCTGAGGCAGATACAGGGGTGGCTAATCCTTACCTCCCCACTATCAGTTTTATTGTGTTGGTGAAGACACCGTTCAAAGCCAGGGCAAGGCTGGCAGCTGGAAGGCAAAGAAACTTACTGTTACTATTTTTCTGTCTCACAGGGCAACAAGGGGGTGCAAAGGAAGGGGTTGTTAGCTGCTATTGAGCTGGTCCCCAACTCATGACAACCATTGACTCATGGCAACCCCATGCACAGTGGGATCGGACCGTTGTGATCCATAGGATTTTCACTGGCTGATTTTCAGTAGATCACTAGAACTTTCTTCCTAGTCTGTATTAGTCTGGAAGCTTCGATGAAACCGGTTCATTGTAGCAGGACGGAAGCCTCCACTGACAGGTGGTGGCTGCACTTGAAGTGCACTGGCCCGCAACTGAACCCAGGTCTCCCACTTGGAAGGTGAGAATTCTCCCACGGAAGCACCACTGCCTTCATAATTACTTCAGGAATGTAGAATTCAGTGGTCTCCACACAACTACTAAGAATATAGGAAAACTCCAGGCAGGAGGAGTTGGCTCTTACCCAGGCAGGCTTGTCTGCTGTCTGCTGTGTCTGCCTTCTTGAGACATTTGGCCAGGAGGATCAGTGACAGAGGAGAGAGAAATGCAATGACCTGAACCAGAATATATTAAAGGTAAAAGAAAACGAGTTGTTAAAGCAGCTCTTACAGGGAAGAGGGACAGAGGTGACATAGCAGAGTTCAGTATCAGCCCTAACAGTTCCCTGTAAGTAGGGGTCCTCGGTGTCTGTAGTGCATCCAAGGGGTGACTGAGCGTCAGTCAGTTCCACCAGGTAAATAACACCGTCACCCATTATTCAAAATGACCAGTCACCTCAAGCTGTCCTGAAGAGCAGAACTAACAGGAGACAATGTCTCTTGAGCAAAAAAAGAATCTGACATCTTGCTCTCTAAATGTGGATTTCAGACATTTGGACATTAGGATCTTAAACGCTTTGGAAACAAAACCAAGAAAGGGAGCAGTAAGTCCACTACAAAGATCATTTTGGAGCCACAACGACCACCTCCCCTTCCTCGGGCACAGAACAAACGTTAAGGGTCAGCAGGAAGGGATACTTCACCACGCACAAACATGGGTTTGGTAGGGAAATAGTCCGCTTCCACATACGGATTCCGGTAAAGCCACATCTCCTCCGGCTGGATAAGCCTCTGGAAGGGAGCGAGCAGCTCCGTCACCCTAAAGGGAAACAAAAAGGTGCAGAGCACGTCGGCTTGCTTTCTCTCCGGGCCCGAGGGCTGCTTTCCTCCGGACTGAAAGCCCCATCTCGTCCCGGGATCCCCGGGTTTCCCCGCGGGGGCGCGGACGCTATTCGACGCCGGGTGCGGCGGCAGGACCTGACTGCGGGCGTCTTCGCGGGGCGGCAACACGCCCGTCTGCCGGAGGGTGCCAGCGCCCTAGGGTCCGATCCGCAAATCGCTTACAGGAAGGTCGCGAACAGGGCGATCCGCACGCCCACTTCGGCCCCCAAGGCCACCGCCGCCGCCTTCCCCATCCGGTCCCCACGTCCCTCCGACGCCGCGATGACGTGGCCGCGGGTGCGACGAAGACGCGGGTGCGGTCCCGGGCGGGGGGTCGGGGTCGGTCTTGGGGGAGGGGCGGTGCAGACCGGGGGAGGGCGGTCCTGGGGGGCGGTCCCGGGGAAGCCGAGGGTGGGGGCCGGGCAGTCCAGAAGGGGCGGTCCGGGAGCGGGGTCAGGGGCGGTTCGGGGGGGGCGGTGCAGACCGGGGGAGGGCGGTCCTGGGGGGCGGTCCCGGGGAAGCCGAGGGTGGGGGCCGGGCAGTCCAGAGGGGGCGGTCCGGGAGGGGGAATCGGTGGGCTGTCGGACGAGGGGCGGAGCGGTTGGGGGGGGGGTCGGTCCCCGCGGGGAAGGCGTTCGGCCACCTCCATTCCCCCGCCATTCAGCAATCCCGTGGCTTCTAGTTAGCAGGAGCGGTAGCTTTGCCTTTGTTCTGAGGGGACCCCCTAGCAAAGGGCACGGGAAGCAAAAAGTGCTGTGCATCAGTGAGCGGGCTCCCCGGTGGCCAGTGGAGCAGCTAGTAACCTTTGGGGCAGAGAAACCAATTCGATTGAAAGTGATGAGTATCTCCCCTTCATCCTTTGCTACCGAGCCGGCGCCTAGGTTTTCTCATTCCACACCAAAGCAAGGAGCAACATTCTGCAAGGATTTTTCCTCCAAGTATGAAAACCAAATAAAACTCAGCTTTTTTGGATTCGAGTTTCTTCTGCTAGCACAGCAGTATTTTGAAGGAAGATATACTTAGCTCTCATACAAGAAATGACATGCGAAGAACAAGTCCACATATTTAATTTGGAACATACAGGACAATTTATTGAAGTCAGTCTCAAGCAAAATCTGAAATCAGTGGAATGTCATTAAAAATCTTTCCAAATTAATCCCCACAGAAGCAAAAAACACATTTGAATTCCAAAGTATTTGTAAAATAAAAAAGGCAAAATCTCAGTAAATATAATATACAAAAATTATATGTTCCTACCAGCACACACATCAGTAAGAAGCTTAAATATTACAGGCAATCCTAACTACACTATAACTAGCCAACAATAAGCTGTTTATATACAGGTTAACCAAGCTTTACACATTCACACTATGCAATAAAACATAGGTCAATCAACAAAATCCCCCAAATATATCTTGAAGTCTTGTGGCAACATCAAGTCATTATACAGTAACGCCCTAGTGGAACACCCCCAGGGAAAAGTAACACTAATCTGTTAGTGTCAAGAGCTTCTAGCCAAGTCACAGAAACTCAAGAGATTGACTTTAGTGAATACTGATGCTTTGTTATTAAACACTCAAGTCTCAAGTGATTTAGGCAAAATAACATTTCACAGAATCTACAAAGTTTATTACAGATAAACAAAGTACAGAAATAACCAATCTACAAAGGTCATTATCATTGATAAAGATCACAAGGAAATGAAAACGGAATCTGTAGGTATCTGTGTTTGTTGTGCAATATCACTCAATGTGGATACAAGTGAATTTCTCATATCAACTCCAAATATGCACACACCCTTGTATATAAAAAGACAATCTTATTATTAGCCAATTGTAATCACCATTTAGCATCCTGGTTACCAGTGGCAATGTGATTATTCTTTTTTAACATAGGGTATGTGACAGGGCAAATGAGATAAAAAGCAATATTAATGACAGTGAAGTAAAAGTAAATTTTATCCAGTCCACTTCTAAACTGACAGGAATACCTTATAAATACCTTATGTAGGTAATCTGAGGGATACTTGAGAACCATTCGCACATATCAGCAGTCCGTGGGCAGGAAGGGAAGGGCATTGGAACCTGAGGGTGCTTTCTCGACACTCAGCAGATGCAGTGACATGATGTCACATAAGAAAAATAAAGGACTGAATAAATGACTGTGGCATATACTCTGTTTTCCTTTTTTGCTTGCATGTTAATAACTTAGAGGCTGCTAAAAGACAGGTGATGGATTATCTTCCTCCTTCCCCTTCATACGTAAGTGCCACCAGCACCTGAACTTGTCACTTAAGCAATGGACTGACAAAAATGGAAACAGTTTTTTAAACACATGGGTTACATCCACCATTTCCGGAGTGTAACATAGGTGTGATCTCCCTACCCCCACAGGCATATATTAAAAGAGAAGAAGAGGTGCTTAGGGGTAGGGTTGGCCAAATGACAAAATGAAGAACATACATAGAAAATACTCATAAAATGCTGCCCATTCCTTCCTCAAATGTGTACTTTAAATCTAAGCTATCTGAACAATCTCTCCCATTTGCAGAATTTTGCCTTTAACCCAAGTTAAAGAGGATAAGAGACTAGGCTGTTTACTGTATTTTCAGAACAGTATACAAAACAATGCTTTCTACTTCATAAGTTTAAAGAAAAAAAACTATAAAATGAGAAATGGAGGCGTTTCAAGTACTTAAAAAACCTGAATTCAATGAGGCAGAGTTCTAAATGTTAAAGTGACTACTTCGTACCTGTGGTAAACATTACCCTATTATAACCCCCTTTTCTCTGTGTACCCCACCCCACATAAAAGTTGGAAAGATTTCAGTATATACAAATTTCCAACTCTTCAGTCTTAGCCAATTCATAGCAAAGCTGTCTAATTGTGTCTATTTCCTATCCCACCTGAAAAGGAAAGTGAGTTCTACTTTTTGTTTGCTTACAAATAACCAGCGACCAGTTCTTGGCCCTAGGCCAAAGGAAGATGTTCCATTTGATCACTTCATGTCTGCAGCAACTTGGACAATTTAGGGATGGCGACAAGCATCAGCCTTGTAGAAAGTGATCAAGTCTAATCTGCTCTGTCCAGCGATACAGCCACTTCCCCAAACACATTGCACCTCTGTTGAAGTTAAGTCAGATGCAAGCCTCCCAAGCTGTAAGGACGCTGTCACTTGTTTTCTTATCCTGTTAGGACACAGCCTATGGCAGCACCTTGTCTTTAAGGCGAATGCTAAAGGAAGAGCTCTGTTTTTAAAAATGAAATGAAAGACAAGCAACAATATCCCGGGCAGTCCAGAGATTACATTCTTTATAGATGGCATTTCTGTTTTACAAACTGCAGATCTGGGTTTGACCCTGATTTGAGCACATACCATACACGAAACTACTCAAAAAGGAAAACTCTACTTCATGAACCAGGGAAGAAAGCTATCTAACAGCCTGCCCTACTGAGAATCCTTTACATGATTAGATACTCAATACCTTAGTTCCACAATATTTACAAGCATGTTTCCAAATATTCTGTGAAAAACAGCAGAAGGGAGCTGGAAGCAAGTCCCCCCTGCCACATGCATGCACGCGTGCACACGCACGCGCGCGCACACACACACACACACACACACACACACACACACACACACACACACACACACACTCCTTTTTTTTTTTTAGTTTTCGGATATGTTCCTGACTTGAGCACACAGAAATCTCCAAGTTTCAGTGATTCTCAAATTCAGCCTATTTTATAGCTTGTTGTTGGGTGCTATTGGGTCCTTTCCCACTCACAGCGATCTCATGTGACAAAGCAGAACTGCCCCATAGAGTTTTCTAGGCTGTAATCTTTACAGAAGCAAATCTCCAGGTCTTTTCTCCCTTGGGAGCCACTGGGTGGGTTCAAGACACCAAACTTTCACATAGCAGCCGAGTGCTTAACCACTGTGCCACCAGGGATCCTTTTTCTATAGCCTCCTACCCACTGCCGTCGAGTCGATTCCGACTCAAAGCGACCCTATAGGACAGAGTAGAACTTCCCATTGGGTTTCTGAGGCTGTAAATCTTTACAGAAGCAGACTACCACATCTTTCTCCTAAGCAGTGGCTGGTTGCTGACCTTTTGGTTGGCAACTGAGTGCTTTAACCACTGCACCACCAGGGCTCCTTTTCTATTGCTCCTTTCTATAGTTAGTCCTGATCAATTCTGAGAATTTAAGATAAAGAGTGGGAATTTGGTGAAACAAAAACGAAAATAAAACTCACTTCGTTCCTAACTCTAGCCCTGACTGGATATTAATGAAGTGAATCACTGCCTCCAGCTGCTTCAAGCATTGCAGAAATAGGCCCCAGCCCACCCTTCTCAGCCAGCTGCAGGCGGCTCCCCGGATTCCTTCTCTGGCCTGGTCTACCCTACCCTCCACTGCACAACGCCCCGTGCAAGTTTCTCAGGATTTCATCTTTAGCTGCTACTGATCCAATTACTGAATCTTAAATTCACTTCTTCCTTCACAGAATTAACATCACGTTAAAAAAAAAAAAAAAAAGCCCCCACCATTATCCCATGTTACTTTAAATTATTCATTTCATTTTGGACAAGACTAAAAACCAACCACGTATGCTCTGACCACATACAGAGTTAAAAGTTAACAAGTACTAACTTCCGAAGATGAGGGAGCAATACGTCTTTTGGAACGTTCCACTGGTGTCACACAGGCACACAAAAAGCACAACTTGCTCTCCTGCTGCTTCCATACCGTGCAATTCCGGACCGCAGGGCTATCGTTAGCTATGTTGTTCTCTACCCGGATTACGAAAATGGCATAGCAAAAAAGTCAAAAAAAAAATCTCAGCAGAACTGTGTTATAGATACAAAAACAAAATGTGACACAATGAAGAAGCTGCATAAAAATACTTAAACCTAAGGTATCTGCAGTATACAGAATATACCCTGGCTTACTATATAAAATTTATCAGATATTAAATAGTACTAAGTCCAAAATAAAGCAAGGAGATAAGATTTCATGTTGGATCCTGTCTCAACAAGAGTTGCATTTGGAATATGAAAGGAAATCCTTCAAGTTAGTAAGTTTATAAAAGCAAACATTTACCATATACATATATAAAATAAAATTGTAGTAGGATAAAAGCTACATTTTCTTAAATTATTTTGTTAAAAGGACATCAAACTGTATAATCGCTCAAAAGCAAAGATTAGTGTTTTGGTGAGCTGTATTTCATGTTACTTGTAGCAATTATTATTGGGTAACATGTATAGCATTTTCCATTTTGCTCTTTCTTCTGGGACCATATCTAATCAACAGAATTACTTGAGGTCCAGTAAGTCACCTCAGAGTTATTGCTGGAATTAGGCAGATGGCAGTTTAGGAGCTTAAGTAAAGGAATCGTAGTGTTTTCTGTTTGTTTTTTTAAAAGAGAAAATCCAGCACAACTGCACATTTACATACCAAGGAAAAAAAAAAAAAAAGAGGCACAAAACAGATTTTTTCCAGAGAGGAGCTCTAAATCGGTAAGAAAAAAGGAACACACTGGCACAGCTGAAGGAATACAGTAGGGTCATCCACCCTTCCCACCTTCTTAAGGTTGCTAGGTACGACTTGAGGGAAAAGAAATGCTACCAGGTACCAGCAACTGACAGCAGTCAAAATTCACAGAGAAAATGAACGTTCATTCGTCCTAACCCTAGAATTCTACTTAGTACAGTCTTACAACAATGTCTGACAAAACTAATTATTTCATATGGGGAATACCAGAATATACATATTCCTATGTACTAGAAGCAAGTGAGTTCTGTGGGCAGACATCTTGACATACTTGCATCTGTAAGATTCATGCATCACAGACAACCATCTTGGCTAACACTGACTTTCTTGGGAGTTTTTCCCCAAGTGCTTCCTAAGATGAAGTGTTTGTGTGGCTCTTATATACCCTGTAGAAGTGCCTCCCCTTACTCAATGGGGGCAATTTTAAGTATTGGATAATACTACATAGAAATTGTTTATGTACAACTTGGGGATGTCCTTATCCAGTTCACCCCCAAAACTAGGAATTCAGCCAAAAAGAACTATTCAAATTCATTTGTGTAGTTTTCACCAGGAAACATGATTGAATGGTCACTTGACAAAAGGAATGTTTGATTAGGAGAGGGAAGCAGAGACAGAAAATAAAATGCCCATAATTCTCCCCAAGTCAGACCAGGGTCTACATGAAATTGGACAGAAAATGGTGCTTATCTGGTCCCACTTTTGGTCTGTGCCTTTCATGTCCCTTTAGCTGCCTGCATCAGTATGTCAGGAAGACAGGAATGACCATTCTAGCTGTGTATTCGTACCCGTGTAAATGCATGTCATCAAAAAGACCCACCATTAATGGAAAACATTTCAAAACCAGTGAGCACATCCATTCCTTTTTCCCTCCGAAACAAAAAACCAACTAAAAACCACGTTATATACCTTTTCGGGTACAGTTATTAAATTACAAAGCCCATCTAGTCTAAGATCACAGAGGAAAAACCCACTGAGGCATTTTGTTTTCAGGAGGCCAGATCCAATACTTCCATAGAACCCTTCTCTAAGACTATGAAAGAACATTTTGAATGGAAAAAGAAGTTAGCCAGCCTACTGCTCAGTAAAGAGGTATTTAAAGATCATCATACCCTTTTCTAGAGGGCTTTCTCCAATCCTACACAAAACACACGCGCGCGCACACACACACACACACTGATTAGACTATTTGAACTACACTTCTCAAAATTCCTAGAAATGAAAATAAATAAAGGAATGATGGCTACTTCTGTTTTATACACCCAAGGAACACATCTTAAACTTTAAATTTATCTCATCAACAAAATTTTCTTTTCTCTTTGTTCTTCTCTTAAATGTGAAGACATCTCTTTTTCCAGCTGCAAAGGCATTGAAGCACATGATAAAGGGCAAGAAAAAGACAAAGAGTATTTAACCCTCCACAAAAGAATCCCCAAACCGACCAAACAAAACCAGCCAGACCCCACCAACTGCGTCTGCCCGCAGGAACCGGTTTCCCATTTTCACTCTGACAAGGCAGTTCAGGTGGCAAAGGCTGTCTGCACTGGAGCGGTCTCTTTGTCAGCTGCACTGTCTACTTTTTTCTTTTAAACAAGAAAAGGAGGGGAAAAAAAAAGGGAAAAGGAAATCACCACCCATTTATTCCTTTACTTCTTCTCCATGATCTTGTGACTCCAATTTACATTTGATCTTGCTCCAGTATTCTGGTGACACAGGACAGATGGGGTCGTGTTCAGAGCAGCAGAGACGGCCTTCCAGTGCAGAGGGAACCAGAGCTCCTTCTTCATGATCTTTACAGAATGAATGTGGACAGAACTCACAGAATGAAGCCGCTGAACTGCTGCATTCATCACACTGATGCCACGGGCATTCCCACTTTCCTAACACATGGACGGGAGGAAGAAGGAAGAGTCCAAGTCAGTGCCCGTCTTGATTGCCCATTAGAAACCCAAGTTGCCACCGTCTCCTCTTACTGGAGACTGAATTCAATTGAACACAATTCCAAATTTCAGCCAAACACAGGTCTAGGTGTACTATTAAATGTGGCTGTGAGCTACTGCCCCCAACCTAATGCCATAGGTACCAATTACCCACCTATGGTAATAATAAATAAGAAACCAATCCTTGGGCAGCTTCTGTTCGGAGGGAGAAGGGAAGGCAGAGAGGGTTAGGAGCTGGTTGAATGGACATGGGAAATCAGGGGTGGAAAGGAGGAGTGTGCTGTCATAGTATGGGGAGAGCAACTAGGGTCACATAACAATGTATGTATAAATTTTTGTATGAGAGACTAACTTGAAATATAAACTTCATTTAAGCTACAACAATAAACAACAAAAAAAACTGTGTTAAAAAAAAGAAAAACAATCCTTGCTGTTCCACACGATACCCTGAATTTGTAAGGAGACAGATTTTTCATTAGTAAAATTTTTGTTTTCTCATTCTACTCAACCCTTCCTATTCCATGGGCCTTCTAGAGACAGCAGACTATCTTCCGAGTTACAGATAGTTGGCAGAGATGCAGGTCAGAGAAAGGGTCTTGACGTTCTCGCTTACCATAGGGAGGCTGAGTCAGGTTAAGGCATATGAGGTGGTATGCTTTGGGACAGTCTTTTTTGTCACACATGACCAGCTCTCCACCATCTCCACACTGGAAACAGTAATCTTCATGCATCTGCTTTGGTTCTGTTTTGATTTTTCGCCTCTTCTGCTTTAACTTAGCGTTTCTTGCCTTCTCTTCAGCTGTCGATGCACACGCCGACTGGCAGAGAAAAAGGCGCAGTTTGAATGGTCACAGGCTGTGTATGCAGCTTTACATGGAAAGGAAAACCCTACAACCTCACATGCATTTCAATTCATCTGTTGCTCAGTTACCTAAGTAAATCGGACAACTCATCCCGTAACAACAATAAAAATAAGGCTTTGTTTTCATTGGCTTTTGAGTAGGGTACTATTTTTTAAATCACAGGGATGCTGGTGACCACAAGCAGCTTTAACCCAATAACACTTAGACAACCTCTGAATTATTTTTTCATTGAGACGTAATTCACAGACCATAAAACTCATCATTTTAATATGTACCATCCAGTGATTTGTTGTTGCTGTTTTTGAAGGGGAACTTGTTAATTTTAAGTTCAACCAGAAATACAAATGCGTTTTCAGAACCTCATAGACCTTAGAAAGATGAAAGTCAGATAGTCTAAGCTTCTGGTAATACAACTGATGTCCTGCAAACTAACCCAGGTCCCCATCTGCCTGCCTTTCCTGAGTCAGAAACACCCTCCCCTCATCCCCTGCTGGCCCGGGGCGCTGCGTGACTGACCTTGGGCCGAACTCCTAGGAAGCCGCTGCAGTTAGCCGCCCCACAGTGGCACTCTGTTCTGCCGTTGCCCAGACAGTCCAAGTTATAATTAAATGTTAACTCCATCCCTAAAACATAAGAGAAATAATTTTTCCTCCTCAAGTCATGGGGCAGAGAAATGCTGCTACAGACACACTCTCCTAATGAAAAAGACGTAATTCTGTAATGAAGACTCCTCCCTTCCTCATGTTCCAACACACTGAAGACAGTGACGGAAAAAAAAGAATAAAGGGGGGGAACACCTCCGCCTCCAACGATTACAGTGAAAATAAATATTGTAAAGAGAAGTCATCTCCTTTTCACAGAAGTGGTTGAAAACAATGTAAGAGGAACAAAGAATCTGCAGTCTATGCTCATACTGGGTTCTAGTTTAGCCCTCTTTTCCAAAGCTAATTTACACCAGCTTCTAAATGAACAATCCGACCACAGAATCATAAAAACAATACTATTTCTAGTAATTAATGCTTTATATTTTGAACAGACAAGAGTTTCACAATGGAAGTTTACTACACACATCAAAGATCTAGGGATTCACATTAGGGCCTCCCAAGCTTTCTTTTAGCTGGCCTTGAATGATCCACAGTAAATTCTAGAAGCATATTTTAAATCTGTTTCAGCTACAGCATTTCCCTTCTTACCCATTTTCTATAAACTTAACAAAGGAGAAACTAAGTTGGGCTGTTGTCATGCTGGATGGGTAAGGAAAAATGAAAGCAACAGATCTGGTTTCAGAGGCTTTTTATGTATAATTTGAAGCAGACTGATCTTTCAAAGTAAAAATGAAAAGAAATTAGTGTTAACACAGGCTAATTACTTTTAATATTTTAAAAAAAAGAAGACAAAAGCTTAAACATCTAGTTACATTACATGGTCAGCAATAGTTTGGAGAATTAATTCAATAGGATTGTAGACACACAGAATCCTGTAACATCCTCTCTTACACCAAGGATCTTGCTAAGCTCCCTTCTGTAGGTTACAGATTTTTACCTCTTATTGGCAGATAACACTCAACTCTAAATATTATAACTCTTTATCATATCTGAATAAATACTCACACATCGAGCCTTAAAAAACAATGCCCTGTCTTCAAAGGACATACTCTTTTCCTAGGGAGAGGGGGTCGGGGAGCAAGGTGCAGTGTTTACCTGCAGGAATATCACAAAGAGCAAAAAGTCCAACTCGAACATCTCCATTCACTGTCCACTTTTGTGTCTCACAGTTTGGATTACAACTGTGGTTCATAAAGCGAGAATAATTTCCTTTTGGGCCAGCATCAATTATACGGTCCTTCGGAAAGAAAAGAAAGATACCTTTGGCATAAAACTAAGTGAAACATTCTAAGAACTTAGTCAAGGGTCACAAGGCAGCAGCATTTTGCTCCCCGCTGATGTCTGACAACTGACAGCTCTGAAAAGGTGGTGCTCCCTGTGCCATTTACCAAGCTCTTCACTGGATGACCTCTAAGTCAAAGTAATTTAGATAAGGAGGAATTTCATTTCTTTTTAAGTTCATTTCGAGAAACAAACAGACCACAGAATAATGTACTTAGAAGATTAGCTGGCTGTGGGTTTAGGAAGGGTATTTTCTGATTAGACAACTCCAAGTTCAGATAGCTACCGGGAATGGGAACTATGGTGTTTTGTTGTTAGCTCTCCTCCCCAGCTCTGAACAGGAAGCAAAACTAGTATGGGGTAGACAGATGAGAGTTTAGGCCACAAAGTGGGAAGAAGGCAAAAAGAGAACCACTCCCCCACCCCACACACCCTAAAAGAAGACTCGGAGATGTGATTGACGGGAGGGCTGTAGTGTGGAATCTCTCTCCAGTCGCCATCTATTTGCACTGTTTTCACTGGTGCAGTAAAAGGCTGAACACGGAGGCCCCCTGAGTTTGGACTCTGATAGTCTGGACCAGCTCCAGAGGATGGAGAGTCCTGAGTGTTATCAAGAGGCCTGGAAGGGCCACTGCAGCAAGGACAGGATGGAGGGAGCCAGATTCCAGCAATCATCAATAATGACATTTTCATTTATGTTAATGAAGTCATAAAAAAAAACCTTTCAAATCATGAAACATCAGTTGAAATAATACTTCTTTTAAATGATCTCTATTTCTTACTTTTAATGATATTTTGACTCTCAGTCTAGAGATAGCCTTGGACACAGAAAACATGAGTACTAGTCTCAGTTCTTCATTAAACTGTAATAGGATAGCCAGCAAATCACTTATCGTTACTGGACCCGTTTCTTGTCCCCTGTAAATCAGAGGACTGTTGAAGAAATTAAATGAGATAATGGATATCGTGCACATCAAATAGGTCTTACACGTATTAAAATAGCACCTTTACTATATTTTTCTGTCATTTTTCAACAACAGTGCTTATTATTTTCCTAACTCATTTTTTAAAAAACAAGTATATAGAACAATTTAGCATTTTTGCTACAACAAAACTCTAATGGTGGTTTATAACTAAATCACGGAGCTGATTATCTCCTTTAGCGATAAAAAAAAACTAAGGTCCAGATCTTTCAGTGAATAAGAGCTGAGACTAAACTCCGGATATGTTCACCCTATTCCTGGTGAACTGAGACTAAACTCCACATATGTTCACCCTATTCCCAGTGAGCTGAGACTAAACTCCAGATATGTTAACCCTATTCCTGGTTATCTTTTCACTCCAGATGCTGCCTCACAGGGCACGTGCAAGACTTCAACGGTGATTCATTCTGTACTCTGGTATTTAGCACACTACACTGGTAGCAAAGGGCCCTGGTGGTGTAATGGTTAAGTGCTCAGCTGATAAAGGAAAGGTTGGCAGTTCGAATCCAAGGGAGAAAAGGCCTGGTGATCTGCTCCTGTAAAGATTACAGCCTAGGAAACCCTACGGGCAGTTCTATTCTGTCACATGGTGTCACTAGGAATAGGGTTCGACTCGAGGGCACCCAACAGCAACAAACTAGCAGGTAGCATACTGGCTACTATAAACAATTATAATTTGCCTGAAAGAAACCAAATTAGAGGAAACTGAGTTTGACCTAAAACCATGAAACAAATTTAAAAAAATATATCCTTTTGTCTTATAAAAGAAAAAGAAAGAGAGGAGAAAAAAAAAAGCAATTTTACCTTGGTAACAGTTAACATATAAAAATTAGTTACGCTGTTCTCGTGGGCTCGTTTGATTCGCAATCTGCATTCTTCTTCATCAATTAATTCACCAACATACTCATTTACAAATTCACCCTGCAGAAAGGCATATGACACAGAAATGTAAAATCAATGCATTATATTGCAAAGCATTTCTTAACAACATGTGAAATCCGAGAAAATTAACAGAAAAAGAATCCTGAAAGTGTAACTTCCAACCCTAGAAACAATGGTTTTTTTAATTCATGGGCACTCAAGTGGCACTGTTTTTCTCGTGCAAATGCATCAAAAGATGCTAATCTGCTTGCCTTTTCTTGCTGACAATGCTACTTCAATATTTCCAAGTGATACCCTGGTGGGGAATTACTGGGACCTGGGGATAAGGCTAACTCCAGCCTTCGAAGCTGTGTTATAACAGACTTTTACTAGTTTGCAGACCTGGAAAAGATCTGAATCTGAAACAAGTTAGTTCTATTTTTTAAAAAATATTTTATTTTCAACTAGTTATAGATATTCACAGGAAGTTGCAAAATAGTACAGAGAAGGTTCATGTACTCTTCACCTAGTCTCCCCCGATAGTGACATCTCACATAACCACAGTACAATATCGAAACTAGGAAACTGACACTGGTACAATCTGCAGACTTATTCAGATTTCACTAATTTTACACGCACTAATTTGTGTAAGTGTGTGTATAAAAAAAAAAAATACCGAACCCATAGTTCCATGCAATTTTATCATGTGTAGATTTGTGTTAACCGCCACCACAATTAAGATGCTGCACTGTTCCATCAGCAGAGATCCCTGTGCTGCTCCTTCACTAATCCTTGGCTACCAACAATCTGTTCCCCATCTTTATAACACTGTCATTTTGAGAATATTATATAAATGGAATTATATAGTATGTAACCTTTGAGATTGGATTAAACAAAAACTCAGTATAATTCCTTGAGATCCATCCAAGTTGTGTGTATCGACAGTTCATTTGTTTTTTATTGCTGAGTAGTATCCTACAGTATAGATGTACCACAGTTTAGCCATTCACCCACTGAAGGACTTTAGGAGGGACTGTTCCCAGGGTTTAGCTGTTATAAATAAAGCTGCGATGAACATTTGTACAAGAGCTTTGTGTGGACATAAGTTTTCATTTCTCTGGCATAAATGGTTACAAGTGTGTTTACTGGGTCACAAGGTGATTATATACTTATAAACGTTAACCCTTTCTCCTAAAAAAACAGTTGACTCAATTTAGGACAACAGCATTATCTACAGGACTCATCAGTCTTACTAATACACTTAAGAATAAATGTCTCAAGAAACAAATAAAAATATATAAGCTTATTGTTTTACCAGACTTTTGCTCCCTCCCCACACACAAATTTTCACTGGCCCTTCTGTTGGTAATTAATATCAGTAACTTAAAGAAAAATATTATGTCCTATTTTCTGATTTTAGTAAACCATTAAGAACATAGCCAATGTTCTTAAAAATATTTATGTTTTTTCTACTGATAAAAATAAAATACTGCTATTTCTGTTGCAAGGGAGAAGAAATTGGAAAGGATCAAGTTGGAAGGAACCACCCTAACCTCCCACGCATCAGTACTTTCCCTCGGCAGTTTGTCGTTAGCGAGGTCAGTGAAAAACACCAGTCAGCTTTAAGGAGCTATATACTTGTTTCAGGTGGGGAGGGGCCACCGTAAAAGATGACCTCTAGTTTTTTCTCTCTCCCCATTTGTATTTATTGTAAGAGCTATAACAAAGAAATAGGTTAGAAAATGAAAAACATTTTATCTAAAACTGCCATGACATAAGAGTGGTTTATTTTCTCCACTTTTTCCTTCCAGTCCTTTCTCATGAAGGACATTGGCAGTTCTACACGTTTGTGTATTGTGCACTGTCAGCCTTAAATGACTCTTCATACATCCATTTTGGACTCTGACATTATACAATTATATGGTGGCACTGCTCTTGAGGGTAAAAGAAGACTGCATTGCCATCTTGGGGGCATTACCACCTAGTGTTACCGTACTTAACTAATTTACGGCACCGTTTCTTTAATGGAAACCTAGAGAGCCGAGAAGAAGCCCTGATGGCAAAATGGTTAAGCACTCGGCTGCTAACCAAAGGTGGGAGGCTGCAACCCACCGGCAGCTCCTCAGGAGAAAAGACCTGGCGATCTGTTCTCGTAGAGATTACAGCCTGGGGAACCCTATGGGGCAGTTCTACTCTGTCCTGTAGGGTTGCTATGAGTCAGAATCCACTCAACGGCACACAACAACAACAACATAGAGCAGAGCATCAACCAAATATTATTTTATAAAATAAGTAAATAAAGACAAATTAAAGTACTGATTTCAGACACGAGAAGTACTGTCTCATAAATTTGATATTATTTTAGATGTCCTAAAACTGACAAATCTTTAGCCTGAAAGAGCTGCTTACTGAACTTAAAACCATTAACTGTGAATTCAACTGTGAAAAAAATAATAAAATAAAGAACTTTTTAAAATGCTGGAAATCTGTCCTTAATGACTGTGGCTAAAAGGCAGGGTGTACTTCAGTGTATTTAATTTTTTTTTAATTTCTGAGAAAGGAACCACTTCATAACAGGAAGTCTCTTGTTTGACTCTAGCACATGTTTTCAGGAATCTGTTATGTGTGAAAAGAAAAGGACTGTGTACGCTCAATTTCATATTTGATGTTTTCCCTTGACTATACCAAAAATCTTTTCCATGTTGCTACAAAGCCTTTATGATTATGCTTTTCAATGACTATATTTCTAGCTATTTTGTAGAAGACCAATTGCCTTACGTTAGCAATCTCTCAAGTGCAAAAGGGCAGAATAATCCAGATTGTATTTTCTTTTCTCTTGATCATATTATTAACTTAATAAATTAGAATACATTTCACAATAAACACAACTATTATTAAAGGATGTTAATATTAGAAAGAGCCCTGGTGGCACAGTGGTTAAAGTACTCGGCTGCTAACCAAAAAGTCGGTAGTTGGTAACCACCAGCCAGATAAAGATGTGGCAGTCTGCTTCTGTAAAGATTTACAGCCTTGGAAACCCTATGGGGCAGTTCTGCTCTGTCCTATAGGGTTGCTATGAATCAGTATCCACTCGACGGCAATGGGTTTGGTTTTTTGGAACACAGTATGAAACTGGGTGGGCTTTACGATGGTTTCATACAGCAACACCCCCCCAAAAAAAAAAATCATAGGTACAAATTTGTATGTGTTACACACATGGCATTAAAGTAATATCAACATTTTTACATTACGTAGTACTTTAAATGTAGATGGCCTTTGTCCAAGCAACCCAATCCACATATCTAATCCATCAGCAAATCCTACTGGCTCTACCTTCAAAATATCAGCAATCCAACCACTTCTCTCTCTGCTCATCTACAGCTCTAGTGATCCAAACCACCATTATCTCTCTCCTGGACTACTCTAATGGTATCTTTTTCATCACTCTTTCTAGCTTAGCTTAAATTCTCCACACTATAGCCAAAGAGCTACACTTGAAACCGAAGCATGGCAGACACTCTTAAGGTGGCCCTCACCATCCCAGCCTCCTGCTGTTCATGCCGCTGTGCGATCCCTTGCTCTTGCATGTGAGCAGGACCTGTGGCTTGTTTCTAACCAATGGAACATGGCAAAGGTGAGGGGGTGTTATGTGAATATGTGATTTGGTTACATAAGATTTTAGTGTCTGTTTTGTTGGTCTCTCTCCTCTAGCCTTGTTGGCTGTAAGGAAGCAAGTGGCCTTGCTGGGGAACTCCATGTGGCAAGGAGCTATGGATGGCCTTTAGAAGCTGAGAGCTGCTTCTGGTCAATACCCAGCCAAAACAACGCTAAAGCACAAAGAATAGAATTGTGCCAAGAACCACGCAAGAACCCAGTCCTGTTCAACACCGTGACTGCAACCTAGTGAGACCGTGAGCAGAGGACCCAGTTAAGCCTTGTCAGGTCCTGACCCATAGAAACTGTGAGAAAACACAATGTGTGTTTTACGTTGCTAGGTTTGTGGTAATACTGTTATGCAGCAACAGAAAACTAATACACCAAGTCAGATCAAGTCACTCCCGACTAAAGTCTCCCAGAAGCTTCCCATTCCATGGCCTATAACGCCCCATATGATCTAGCCCTTGACTACTCCCCTCACCTCATGTCCTACCTACCACTTCTCTTGGTGCCCACTCTCCTCTAGGTGCACAAGCTTTCTTGCTGTGCCTAGAGTACGTATGCTAAGACCCCTGTATCTGCTCTTCTTCCAGTCTGCAATGCTCTTCTGTATATCTTTGCATGGCTTGTTCCCTCACACATGCAGGTCAACCATAGCCTCCTCAGGCCTTCCTTGGCCAACCAATCTAAAATAGCAATTCCTGCCACCAGCTATTCCCTTTTACAGCTTTATTTTTCTTTTCAGCATTTCATGGTATTTAACATTATGTATCTGTTTACATTATACATTGTCCAGCAGATTCACAAAGGTAAAGGCTTTATATGTCTTTTGTTTTCTCTATTTTTTTCTAAGTGCCTAGAATAGTACCTGGCACATAAAAGAAAATAAATATGTACTGAATGAATGAATGAATTTCGAGCAATCTAACCTATAGAATAGGTACAGAAAGACAGATGACGAAGAACGTTCATTACAGAATTGAAAACTGTGTGTGTGTGTGTAATGTTCATTACAGAATTGAAAGCTCTGTGTGTGTGTGTCCATTTATTAAGGAAGAGTTCAATAAATTAGGGTACATCTTCCCATAGAATACATTGTGAGACTGTCAAAAAGAATGAGGTGAAATCTATATGTATTGCCATAGAAATGTATTTATGATATATTAAGTGGGAGGGAAAAAAGAATAAGATGTATGATCATATTTATATTTTAAAAACCCTACAAATACAGTATATATATGAATACGTATTTGTACTTATAACTGCACAGAAAAAGCTCTAAAAGGTTACATCCCAAACTATTAACAAGGGTTATTTCTACTGAGGAAACCAAGAATTGAAGGGATGAAGGAGGAATTTCACTCTTTACTATCTTTTCTGTATTGTTTGACTTTTCTTTACTATATTCAGATGGTATTTTTTAAATTATAAAGGTGATTTTTTAAAAGGTGGAAAAATGCCAAGAGTAATTTTAAATTCCTACTAGGTCCATATTCTCTCAGTGAATACATCCCCAAGTTCTGTATAGGAGATGGTATTAGGCAGGGAGGGGTGGGGTTGGAGAGGGCCTTGTTTTAAAATACAGATTCCAGGCCCATCCCAGATACTCTAATTCAGTAAGACACTGTTTTTAACAAGGGCCACAGGGGATTCTCACACATTCTACAGTTGTGACAGTCACTGTTTGAGTAGGATTTACTGGTGATTTTCATTTTTTTTTAAAGCTATTTGCATTTAAACTTTTTCTATAATGAACAAGTATTTCTTGTGTTAAGCAAAGAGAATGCTTTGAAAAACTGCCTCAAAGCATAAAAATGAAGATAATTTATAAGTGTTAACGATCTTAACTTTTTCCAGTTTTTCCCCCATATGTAACAATTTGAGACTAGCAACTTTCAAAATACGTAGGGCAGGTGACAGAGACTGGAGAAACCCTGAGAGTATGGCCCCCGGACACCCTTTTAGCCCAGTAATGAAGTCACTCCGGAGGTTCACCTTTTAGCCAAAGATTAGACAGACCCATAGGACAAAAGACTAAAAGGGCACAGCAGCCCAGGGGCAAGGATTAGAAGGCAGGAGGGGACAGGAAAGTTGGTAATAAGGAACCCGAGGTCGAGAAAGGAGAGTACTGCCATGTCATGGGGTTGTTAGCCAATGACATAAAACAATACATATGTACTAACTGTTTAATGAGAAGTTAGTTTGTTCTGTAAACCTTCATCTAAAGTTCAATTAAAAATATATATATATGTAGGGCAGGGCTTCCTGTGTCCACTATAAAGATGAAACTCTAAGGTTCAGGGAGGCTAAGTGACTTGGCCATGGTTTCGTGGCTAATGAATTATGATGCTACAGCTAGTTCCTGTTGCAGAACTTTCTTAATTTTACTATTTTGCTTTTACTAAAGTATTTTACATCTATTTCACTTAACAAGTAAAAAATATTTCAAACAGAAACTTACCGATGCTCCTTCTCCTTTTTATGACTCATCACAGGACAAAGTTTATGTACATTTTCTTCCTACCACTTCTACTTTGCTCAAGGAGCACCAAACTCTCAATGTGGGATGTTTCAAAAATTTGCCATAAATCCCTATGTATTTTATCTTAGAATTATACCTTACTGAAGCACCCCTAAAAGGCAGAGGTCCTGGCCTATTCATTCCCCTTCAGCCCCCAAAGGCTACCTTCTTAATGCTCCTTTTGGTCCTGAGGCCCCAGCCTCTTTGCTCGGTTTTGATGACCTCTGCGTCGGGGTAGAGCCTCTTGGTGAAGCACTGGTTCTGGCAACGATCCCCGGCAGGGCACACCTGCGGGTGGCACTCGTACTGCAGCATTCTGTTCAGGCACTCGGATTCCAGGCCACAAGGGTTTTCATCGGCTGGTTTGCAGTTGCAGCGGGGAATCTCTGACAGGTCAGCAACCTGGATCTGCACCTTTCCTACAACTTTGTTAGCCTAGAAAACAAATTCACTAATGAGAGGGCAGCAGAAGGTAAGTACATCATCTATTAGCAATTTGAACAGATCAAAAACATCCACGTGGTGTCTCTGAGAAAGGCCCTCTGTCTTCATTTCCCCATGCATAAGCTACGAATAATTACTGCCTCTCCCTAGTTGACAAAAACATCAAAACTTGATGTGAATTCTCATTTATCTATCCTATGTGTATCTCCTTCCACTAGCTGATGGAAATTTCATAACTAAAAACAAGACAAAACACGCTTGTCTGTGGCTCTCTGGAAGTGGGGGGCTAAATACCTATGTAATCATCTGGTCGCAGGATGACCTGGTAGAGTGAACAGGATTTCACATCAGACATGTCACTCCGAGGTATGAGAGGGCTTGTCGAAGCCCTGACCATCACAGCACAGCAATGAGCTATGGCTCCCACTGGATGCCTCCAACAAAGGCTCTCAGTTTGTTATACAGTACAGTGGATGGTAATTAGCAAACATTCTCACAAGTCAAAAAGCGACTCCCAACTAATAAAGTAATACATTTCATCTTGCACATCAAATATCAATGTTTTCATGGGAAAGGACTCACTTTGATGTGTTTGTAAGGAGGGGGTTTTCTTGAATTTTTTTCAATCTCTAGTGCTTCTTTACTTTCTCTTTGTGCTTTCAACTCCTGGAAACGTTTTGCAGCTTCTTCCAGTGCTGCCGATAAGACCAAGCAAAGCATATAAATACCAAAAAACAAGCAAACAAAAACTCTTAGGAGAGTAGCTTTACATTGCCTTTCCACTGCACTGCCTCTGGCCTGAGATTTCCTTTTTAAAACTGTATTCTGGCCATCATCGTTTATCACCAACTTAGGGTAACATTGAAACAGGATTTATGGCTGAACACTGCTCTGTGCAAGCTGCTGCCTCAGAGAATGATCAGAGTCTTCCAAGTGAACCTAACAGCAGGTTTTTTTTTTTTAAATCTTGTACTAGCTTGAAATTCATTTTACCTTTACCCAGAAAGCCAAAACTTCCTGTCAACTCACTATGAAAGCTATTTCACTATTCTTTTGTGGCAAAAGAGCTTCACCTGATGAAGAAGATTATTTCCAGAATAATCTCTGTCTGTAGAAAGATCACTGAAGAAATTCCTCTCACACACATAGCACCATTTTATTATACTGAAATGTATTTTTAAAACTGGTTCCAATGTGACTGGAAGCTTACATATGCTGAATCATAACACTGAAATATTCTAATGCCAGAAATATGTCATATGCAAGTGGGGAGATGCTGAAAAATCAACACTGGAGTCTTAGTTTCGAGTCACTGTAAACATCATCCAACTTACCTTTTTTGAATGTCTTGTTAATACTAGTCTGTCCCTCAGCAAAGCTTTTGTCTCCTTCAACATAAGGGAACACTCTGCCCTGGTGTACCCAATAGTAGTCATGAGAACCAAAGAAGAACACAGGGAAGTCCCCCAAGTCATGTTTAAGGCCCTGGATGTTCAGTGGCACAGACCTGGGGTTGCAGGTCTCTGCTGGCCACCATCTGAAAACAAAAGCAATTTTAGACTAAGATGATGGAAAACCACACTATTCTTTACCAGGATGGCAGGAGGGAAAAAAGGCTGTACCCTGCAAATTTCATTTAGGTTCACATCCTGCCCAAACCACACACTGCTTAAAAACATTAATGAGACAGCCAGCACAGACTAACCAAACTAGGTCCTAACACCCAATCCAATTTCTTTTAAAAAAATTAATATTTTGTATTTACAAAATGATATATCATGTAAGTATAAGTTATAAAGCATAATAATAAAAACACTGAACCTACCACCCAACTTAAGAATTAGAATATTACCAGTGCTATTCCAAACCTGACTGCAATTTTAGAAAAGTCAGGTTTTTTTCTCAAGCTCGACATACTTAAATATACCAAGATTATCTTTCAAGGTAAAAGTTAATTTGTAGTAGTCAAGAGAATCATTTTGGGAATTATCTGATGCCACAGTAAAGAATGACCACTCCCAATCAAATTAGCATTTTCTGAATCTCTAATCCACCAAGGCAAACACCTTTTGGTCAAATGTTCTAGGTTTTATATCATTATGTATTTCCAAATTTAATTCATTTTAAATCAAACGTGGGATTTGGGACAGAATGAAAATGTAACTGTTTCATGCTATGATGACCGAATACCCCAGCCCTCACTAAATGAAGCCATCTGTAAGCAGCATTTGATAGTCTCCAGCTATCGGGGCAGTCAGGAGTCGAAGGTTAAAGCTAAAGGTCCTAAAGTGAGCCAGCCTCGCGGTGACCCTCACGTGGGCTTTTGTAGTATATAAAATTATCGATATGAACACTAAATGCACAGAACTTAAATTTTTTCAGTCTTTTATTTTACATATGCCTAATAACCACATATTAACAAATATTATATTATTTAGATGATAAACAATGACGTGGCTGCACTCCCAGATTTATAGTGCAGCATCTGAATAAGCTTCATCTGAAAGGTACACTGCTCTACATCAAGGAATTAATTAAAAACATGGGTAAGAGTCCAGGCTCAAACTGTTAAAATAAAAGAAAACATTATTTCATGTGGTCAGTATTTGGTTTACCCTCAGACAAGGCTAGGAAATGGTTACTCTATTTATTTCTCAAACCATTTGAAGGTATAAATGTGTACATGATTACTGCGTTCACTACGGTCAGTTAGCAAAGGGCACATTCTCTCCCAGAGGTTGTTCCAGGTCCTCAAATTTCCCCCCAGCAGGGTTCACACTGGAGAGTAATTAGCTATTGAAAATAAACAACTTCATGTGGCCCAGCTGGGCCTGACTGGAAAGAAATACATTAAGAGTTAGTTCATGGATGGAAACATACAAGGAGAATCTGACCTAGATATAAAATCACATTGGCTGCGATCTGAATTGGAATATTGGTTTGGGCCTCTTGAAAATGTAGTATGATTAAAATCTAAGTATTTAAATTAAATCAAAGACTTTCATACTCATAGAAATACTCTGAAATTTATTTAAAGATCTAAAGGCCTCCCACACTGTCTTAGACATTTCTTACCCAGCGATGTCTTATCTATTGTCAAACCCTGCACACCCCTCCCCACCCCAGAAAGAGATATATTTAAATTAAGCAGAAAGTATTTCTTTCAAAAACTAAAGTACAGTAGAAATGTATAACAGAAAAAGCAAGAAATGTCTTCACTTGTAATCTCATTACATCTAAGAAATACATTAGATGTATTTCTTTCCAGGTATTAAAAACACATTTTATCTAGTTCTACGTTGTTGTTGTATAAACACATGGGAACATATTGTGTATATTGTTTCGTAGTCCTTTTAAACAACTATATATCACAGATATCTTCCTATGTTACTACACAGACCTGCCTTATCCTTTTATTGGCTTCAAGGTATTCTACAATACAGATGTTGTTAGCTGCCACTGAGTCGATTCCAACTCATGGATACACCACAATCTATTTGACAAATCCCCTGCTGACTAAGTGTTTTGGTGTATTTCAAATTTTGCAATTATAAACAATACTACAGTGAACATCCTTATAAACACAATTTTGCCTGCTTATCCAATTGTTTTCCTTTTGACAAGTTCCTTGAAGTAGAAGTGCTGGGTGAAAGGCTATACAGAGTTAGAATTTTGATACACGATGCCAGATTGGCTTCCAGTGAGTACTCATTCCCTATGCCCGCACCAAATGCAAAAAAATTATTAATCTTTTAAACCTCTGCCAATCTGTTAATTGAAAAAGAAAGCTCTGTTTTAATGTGCATTTATTTTTAGTGTGGCTGAGCATTTTTCCCATATTTATTTTCTACTTGCTATTCTTTTGCAAACTGGCTCTTTCTCTTCTTTACCCATTTTTCTAGTGAGGTATTTGTCTTTTCTTATTGAATACAGAAGAGCAATGATTTCACCCCAGTTTGGCATCTGCCTTTTAAAACTTTATGGTGTCTTTTGCCTAACAGTATAAAATTGTTTGTGTATTCAAACTGTCAATCTTTTCCTTTAGAACTTGGAGATTTCCTGTCATATGTGTTTTTTAAACAAGGTCTTCTAAAACCTCAGTGCCCCTCAAGTTTTTAAAATTAAATAGGTAAGCTAGCAGCATATTTAAAGCATGTGCTCATTTCTTACTTAGCCAAATTAGAGAAAACAACATAGCCCTTGCTAAAAAATGACAATATGCTTAAGATTCTACGGAAATATATTTTACTTAGGATTCTAATCAAGAAGCAGAATTTTATTGTGCTGTCTTGAATAGTATCTACTTTCTTAGTAAAATGATGAACATATGCCTCAAAAGGTAGCGCGGAGAGTTTTTAAAATATATCGATATACCTGTTTAGTGAAGGCTTGTTAAAAACAGGCTGCTTTAAAGGAGAAAGTTTTATTAAAATAATGGCAATCACCCATACTTCTCACTTCATTCCCTTAAGAACTAAAGGCTCTTACTTAAATACTATCTTTTCTTACACACAGCTTAGGGCTTCTAGATAGAACTAAAATGGAACAGATTCAAGGGCAAAGAGAGTTATTAACCCAAATACTTCTTGGCTAGGATATAAAGTCTTTTGATTTTATTAGAAATCAGAAATCGATATAAATCGAATTAAGACCCAAAGAAAACATTTTCTACACCGTCTACATAACACCCGTGGCCGTCGAGTCCATTCTGACTCCTAACGACCCTACCTGAAGTACCTAAGTTCATTAGTGTAAACTTTCAGAACTTAAAAATAAAAGTCAACCAACCAATCAAAAAAAAAAAAAACAAACCAAACAACAGCAATCAAACCTTCCAAATCACCCACTGTTTTTTCTTTCTTTTTTAAGAAAGTAGCGCCGTGCTAGGGAGCTCTGGTGGCACAGTGGTTAAAGCACTCGGCTGCAAAACAAAAGGTTGGGGTTTGAACCCATCAGTTGCTCCTTGGGAGAAAGATGTGGCAGTCTGCTTCCATAAAGATTTGCAGCCTTGGAAACCCTACGGGGCAGTTCTACTCTTTCCGATAGGGTTGCTATGAGTTGGAGTCGACTTGATGGCCGTGGGTTTTGTTTTGTTTTGTTTTTTTCAGCTTTGTGCTGCTCTACCTGTCTCCTACCACTTTGTACACAGACTCTGAACCTGTGTCTGAACAATGATGGAATACTTCTTCTTTGTCCTTGGAAAAACTTGCCTGTAATTTCCCAATTTGACCCAAACAATCTGCTTGTAATGTAGCTTCTTGCCAGCTTTACAGTCATCACAATTCCAGCGGCCTTCTGGCATGTCTATGCTCAGGCACTCCGGGTGGAAGGAAGCTGGGCACGATTCACAGCATAGCAATCTTCCACCTTGAAACAAATAAACAGTCTTAATAACTGAGAAAAGAGGAAAGAGAAAAAGAAAAAAGAGTAAGTTATCTTTTAGGTGCATTAAATTTGACTCAAATTGGTGGAAAATAACAAAGGGATTGAGTCATGTCTATAGTGATGGATTAAAATAGAAAGCAAAGGAACAGATTTATCTACTTCAGTCCCCTGTGAGGGCTTCAGCAGCTAGAAACTCAAAGCTTTTACAAAGTACCAAAAACGTCACTGTACTCTTTATCCCTCTAAAATGTGGGCTATTGAGGTATCAGGTTAACAAGCAGGTAAAACCCTTAACATATAACAAAATGGGCACATATAATCGTTAGACTGAGTAGATCTGAGAGCAGATCTTTCAAAGAAATGTGTAGCAACTTTCTTCTCTCCTTCAGAGTTAAACAGAAAGCAACAGGTCATCTTTGTATTTTAATCCACTGCTACAGTTAACTAAACCCCTTTGCAATAAAATTAGCAAGAATGAAAACAGGCAATAGGTTGATCAGTTCTTTTTTTCTTCCCATACAAAAAAGCAAGAGGGACTATACTTTGTTGAATTGGTGGTTACAGCATCATTACCTTTTCAGTGAAGATAAAGTCAAACAGGCTATACAGCAGTGGTTTGCAACTTGTTCATCACCAAGGATCCCCTCTCCCTTCCTTATGGATCCACATGTTTTCAAATATTTTATCAATCAAAAAAACTGCATCTTAAAAGTAACCTTTTTTTTTTTTTTTTTACACTAACTGAAGAAATATGTAACTGCCAATTAGAGCTCCTGGTCACCGTAACAAAACTAGGATTAACACATTAAATTGTAAAAGTCATAGCCAAATACAAAGAAACTCATGCAGCCATATTTTATGCAAATGTGTGATCCTGTTAGGTTTTCAGAAATATTAAACACAGTTCAAAAATTTTGATCACATCAGTCTTTTCTGATTTTGAGAACCACTGCTTTATAGCACACACCAAGTAAATATCAGTGTAGAATGAAGTACCACCCGCAAGAAGTTCCTTCCCAGCTCCCTAGCAAAACCCTATGCTTTTAAATACACAAAATGATCTCCGGATTAAGACCAAAACAGGTGTGGCAAACAAATCAAAATAATATATATTTTTTTAATGCAAAGAAATAAAAGATGTCTTTGGGGGAAAAGGAGTTAAGTATTTTTGATACGTATTTCAATACAGGCAATGAAAAAGAAGGTTGTTAACCACTGAAAATGAAATATAATAAAGACATTTGCTGCCAAAAAAAAAAAAAAATCATCTTTCCACTGGAAAACCAGGTCTACAAAACCATGAACGTACACAGATTTAAAGTCTCATAAGCAAAAGGTTAAGGGCCCTCTATACAACTGTATCAAATCACATACTCCAAACATTTAAGTGTTTGCTATCAATTTCCCAGAAAATGTTGTCTTCCCATACACTTTCAAACTTCTAACTGATTAACATATTATTAAAAAAAAAAAAAACATTTATAATCAGTGATGAGTTAAATTACTATATTTCCTCTGCTTAAAAGCTTTTACTTCAACCATTGGGATTTTTTCCCTTGTGTGCAGATCTCAGTGTGGATTAATTGGTCCAATTCTCCAACCTAGAGATTAGCTGCCTGAGTGCTCTAAGCCTAGGTAGGGAATTCTTCTGCAAGTTTAAAGTAAAATGAGATAATTCGTCTTTCCATTGAAAACAGCTGTTTCCATTGTGAATGGCTTTAGAGACCATATGATAATGCCCAGAAGAGCTGAAAAGGGAAAGTTAGGCTGGCCATTTTTAACATTCTGTAATAGTCATTAATTTTAAGTCTTAATTCAGAGGAAATACAGACCCAGAATCATCAGTCAGAATCACAATAAAGATGTCAAAAATACATGAGGGAAATAGAAAAAAATTAAAAACATGAACGATCCACCTTGGTGCTACACAAGAAAACTGCTTTAGGATGCAAGAGAAGTAAGATACGGTTCAAGCTAAGCAAACAGAGGGCTCAAAATAATTTCAATTCATGTCAAGGCCAATACTGAGTACTGAAAACAAAGTAAGCAACAATGAAATTAATCTAATTGTATAAAGGCACCGGCAGGAAAGGAAAGCATTTTATAAATGCCTTGGGTAGTCTAATTTTATTGCATTATAGAGTAAGTCAGATCTATGTCCATCTTTGTTTTGGATGTAGGTGGTATCACCAATAAGGTGATATATAACCTGACTTCAATGGAAAAACAGAAAATAATACTCTCCACAATCTACTTCTCCATAGGTTCTAATCCACATGCTTAGTTATACTTTCTTTTAGTCTTGGGTTCCCACCTCAGATGTCTGACAAAGATCAGGGATGCCATCAAGCAGGCAACACAAAGAATGAAACAAAAGCCCATTTCACATATACCTGCTATACAGACATGGTACATCCAGGTATGAATGGATTTTTCTTTAAAGATTCTGAAACTGGCCCCAGACCACAATGGCAATGTATACAGGAAAAGGCCTTCACCTTTCAAGCTCATTTATTTTACGCCCTGGGACAGTAACTCCCCAAATAATACACAACTGCTAAACCACCTTTTTCTTTTATTATAAGTAGGCTATATAAAGCTACACACAAGATAAGGTTTTCTTCCATAGATTAAATTAACTGGAAGAATATAAAAATACATTAAGCTCTTAATTCTCTGTGGATAAACTATCCATAAGCAATTCTTTGATTCATTTGGGCTGCCTTCCAACATCAAGTATTTGGGGGACCCTCCCCAGCTGCTACCAATGTCTCCTAAGAGAAGGACAGCTAGTTTTAATAGCATCTTTCTTAAGTACAACATTTAAGAAATAAATAATAAAATGTATTGTAAAATCAAACTTTTACGTATCAGTATCTTGGTTTCCTCCTATTTAATAACCTATCTTGTTATTTAGTTGAAAGTTAGTAACAAATCACACTCTCGTCTATTCTATTCTAACATGAACGGTAGTTCTGTATCAGGCAAAAAGAGAAAGGGCCCTTAGAATATTCTTCTATATTAAACAAAATCCTAGTCTTTCAATTTGAATAACCCACAGATATATGAAATGTATGAGAATTTATCAAGGAGAAGAGTAGGTAAAAATTTGTAACAATGGAATTATTTTAAGCCCTTTTAAATAACTTTGCCAGCCATATGAAGACACATTTACAACCAAGGCAGAATTTACCAAAAGCAAAAGATGGTGCTTGACAGGCATACATTTTCCCCCTTTTTTAAAGAAAGAAAGAAAAGAAAAAGGGAAAAAAAAAAGAAATGCAAAAATAAAAGCAAGAGAGAAACTATTTTGATTATTACCTTTCTCACATTTCTTTTTGGAAGCTGACGAAGAAGGAATCATAGGTAATTTCATCAACTCAGCACGATTTGATTCATTCAGTAGGTAGTGGGACTTATAGGCATATGAACTGAACATGGGGTCTGAATGGTCCTGAACTATCAGCCCTATACGAAACAAACAGAAAGAGGTGAGCTGCAATGAAACTACCCATGATTCCATGAGGGGAAAAAATAAACCAACACCTATTATGTAGCTATGCTTTGAAGTTGGGGGTGGGGAAGAGACCACGAAGAAAAAGAAAGATCTGAAAGAAAAGGCTTTCTACAGTTATTAAGGGGAGTTTGGGCTGCTCAATGCCTATCCCTATATACAAAAAAAAAAAAAAAAAAACCCACCCAAACTCATTGCCCGCGATTCTGATTCACAGCAAACCTATAGGACAGAGTAGAACTACCCCATAGGGTTTCCAAGGCTGTAACCTTTATGGAAGCAGACTACCACAGCTTTCTCCTGTGGAGCAGCTGGTGCATTTGAACCAACGACCTTTTGGTTAGCAGCCAAGCGCTTTAACCACTGCACCACTAGGGCTCCTTTTTATCCTGTACAGGAACCTGTATATCTCAGAAGAAAACTCTAAATTAATTTGAAGATGTAAACTGCATTGACATCACACCGACAGTCCCCCAAGGAAAACAAAGCTACATTCCTTAATATTTAGAAATACTATTATGACAACCTAAAAATCAAATGACACATCACTTGATTAACTAGAAATACAAATCATTTACATAACACAGTAGGCCCTGATACACCTTGGACATATTAAGTAGCACTTAAAAGGCAGAACTGAGTCTCTCCTTTCCTCCATTTATATCTTGAAATATACTCAAATAAATGTTAGCTTTCTCTGCCTGATAATGAAAACTATATCAATATGATACATGATTTTAAAGAGGTTACAATCTGTTAAACTTTACTGAGGAAATGCAAACCATTTAAAATTTTTCCTGCCATGATATAAAGTGATTACCAACTTAAGCGTTTATAAAAACAGTCCTTTTGATCTACCAGTACAGCTATCCCATTTGAAGAAAAACACGAATGTGCTACAACCTGTGACTCTCCTTTCTCCTCCCACTCCCCAGCCCCCAGTTAAGTTCACTCCTTAACCTAGGGAACTGTGAGACCAAGGAAAATGTTTCTATCTTTGTTATGGGTCAGTTTATAATGACCTAGGATTTCACAATGCAAATCATGACAGCAGTTTCATTTAGAGATCATTTTGAGGTGAGAGAGGAGTTTTGTTTTTAAATGGGTTACCATTTACTTTTTTCTGTGGGTATTATTTTTGTTTAGTGCTATCCTACACTGAGACAGATTCAAGAAATATCGTTGACCCAGATGACAGAATAGAACTTGAAATTGCAGATGACATAATCTTCAAACAAAAGTCAGGCAATGTCAAAATGAATTTTATACATTTAACAGAAGGAGGCAGTGTGGTGTAAAAAACATGGGCTTGAAAACAAGAAAGAGCAGGTACAAATGCTGTTCTTCACTTACAATTTATGTGACTTCAGTTAAATTGTTTAATCTGGGCTTCAGTGTTCTCACCCATATAAAACAGGCATCCGTGTAAAACTTCTTAGGGCAATTGTGGCAATTTGTTTAGATAAAGTGTCTACTATAGTTTGATTTACACATACAAAATAAATTGTTATTATTACTAATAAAATGAAAAGAAAACCCTAACCTAGCGTCTCCATTTTAAATTACCATTGCAAAGAAATGGTAATTACCATTACTTGTAGTTTATACCACCGTCTAGATGAAAGGAAATGCTAAAGAACATATATAAAACACTGAAAAATGTCTGAACATTTCCTATGGCACCAAGAGTTAGCTAAGGGGGTAGGGAGAGGAATAATGCTCCTCTAAACCTTTCTGAAAACATTTCTAGACAATTTCAGTCCTTAAAACCAAAACCAAACCAAACTCATTGCCGTTGAGTCGATTCCTACTCATAGCAACCCTATAGGACAGAGGAGAACTGCCCCCATAGGGTTTCTAAGGAGTGCCTAGTGGATTCGAACTGCCATCCTTTTGGTTAGCAGCCGTAGCTCTTAACCATTTCCAGTCCTTAAGACTAGCTCAATAATTGTAAACAACTGATAACCACTCTCTATGAGGAGAAAAACACTCTGCATGAGGCAAGAAGCAAACTCAAAACAAGTTAAGTTTTCTAACACCAAAACATACAAGATTGAAGTGTCTCTTTTTGTATGTGGATTTACTACAGTTACATCTATTTAAAAAGGTGAACTCAAAAAAAAAAAAAATCAAGGGGGGCCTCTATAAACACAGATAAAAGAATATATGTTTACTTATGAAAAACTTTTAGAGTTAAGCCTTCTCAAATCCCAGCATCTGATTGTTTAGAATAAGTTTTTTGAATGTTGGAAAGAAAAATGAAGGTTTCTGTTTACTGCATAAAGTTGCACAGTTAAAATATTTGGAAATTAAATAATCTTGCTTATAATTTGCACTTAAATACGATAAATCTTTCAGTATAATTGCCAAATTGATAAAAAGCAATATAGATTCTGTTGCCAAAACATGGATTTTCCCCCCATTTTTATTATTCTCAAACTTTTAATCAAGGCATATAAGTTAAATTTAACAAAATGGCTAGAGTTTTATAAAAGACGAGGTCCTTGCCAGATAGACCATTTTCTACCAGTCCAAAATGAAAAATACCTGAAAGTAATTGTTTTATAGGTTTCTCAATGACTGAATGAAACAGAAGAAAAGTCTTGGTTAATACACTGATGGTACGTGATTCAGAATGTACCCCAGGGGAAGCCAATATGATAGTTATGAACTTGGTATTTAAAATGTTGACCCAGTAATGTGTACTTATATACTGCCAGTAAAAATAAGTGCCTAGAAATGATAGAATAGAAAGAGTTCACAAAGTGATAGAGACTAAGTTATTCACTGCTGTTAATTTGTTGAAAAGTCTCTAAAGTTAATTTAATAATTCAGTATTTACTTCCTAGCATTATTTTCTTAGGAATGGGGAGATGGAAAAGAAACTACTGATGCCTTTTTATTTCTTTTGCCTAGCTAATTCCTTTCTATCACCTGTAAGAGCAATGTGGCATTTAACATTTCAGACCTACTCCTCCATGTACCAGAGCTCTGGTGGCAGTGGTTAAGCGTTTGGCTGCTAACCAAAGGGCCGGCAGTTCAAATCCACCATTTGCTACTTGGAAACCCTATGGGGCAGTTATGCCCTGTCTTATAGGGTCGCTGTGAGTCGGAGTCAACTCAATGGCACTGGATTTTTTTTCCTCCACTTACCATCAACGTTTCAAAGCAGGATACAGTTGTAATTGCTCTAGTAAAGAAAGACACTATGCTTCTCCCTCTAATGGCAGACAGCCCAATGTGCTTACAAAACTCTGGCACACTGAAAGCAGTGTGTACAATGGACCCAGCTGGCTGCTTCATACAGGACTCACTATTTATTTAATCTTTTACTGCCGCCTCTTCTGTTATTTTAAAAAAAGAGATACACAAAAGCAAAACAACCTAAGATCCATCATACTATCAAAACTCTTTATTAAAAAAGATTTCATAGTACTTTCACCAAATTAAAAGAACTCTCTGTTAAAGCAAAACAAAAAGAAACACCAAAAGCCAAGACCCAAAAAACCCTTCATCTTCAGTACAGTACAGGCTAACAGGTCTGATATGCTTTAGAGTCCTTTCAAGTATGTCACAAGAAGGGAAGTTAAAAAAAAAAACTGAGAACCATTTAAATTTAAAAAAAAAAAAAAATGCATTTGGGAATAATATTAGTTGGTTTCTAAAATGCTTAATACTAACAATGCTTTATAATACTGTAACAGTTGTGATAAAGCTGGATACCCTGTATCATACTCAGCTAAAGTAGTTCTAGCTTCTATTTATCATGAACTCAAGTTCACTGACCCCCTTAGGGACACAGTACTGTTAGTTAATATGAAGGCCAGATCAATCTCTTGGCACACTTCAATATCAACAGCTGGCAAGTAAGAAAGCCTGTACTGCTGGCTCTTAACTAACACCATGACATATGCTGCCTTGGCTGTGTCCCATCAGGCCTCTCTTAATGCCAGACCAAAACATTATGATAAAATACAACATAAACAATTGAAAAATAAATGTGCTAGTCTTGCCTTCCAAGTGAAATCTCAATCAGACGAAAGCTGTGGATTAAAGATTCTGACATGGGGTGATGGCTCTAGTTCTAATAGAAGAATTGTTTGCAGAGAAGGTAATTAACTCTTTGATGCTCCAAATAGAAAAACTAAGAACTTATCTATAATTCTAAGCTACCAAAAAAAAAAAAAAAATTTAGATTTTAGTTTCACTTACGGAAGAATTAATATTCTGACAATTTGGATGTCTAATGTTATAAACAGACTATAAAAAGGGACTATTACTATGAGTTCGGGGGAGTGGGAAGAATAAGTAGAGACAAGGGCATTTTATGGCAGTGAAACTATATTATTCTGTATTGTAACGGTGGACACATGGCATTATGCATTTATCAAAACCATAAAAGTATACAATACAAAGAGTGAACCTTAATGTAAACTATGGGCTTTAATTAAAAATGATGTGTAATCAATATTCGTTCATCAACTGTAACAAATGTACCACATGGTTGCAAGATGACTTTCTGTACAATTTTTCAGTAAACCTGAAACTGCTCTAAAAAATAAGGTCTATTAAAAAGACACTATACAAGGAAGTGGGATGTTATAAAATGGAATTCTGCAATGGGTGGAGATTGTACTGGATGACCTCAGTTCTCTCCCAAGGCTGAGACTCTATTTTAATGGGGAAGTATGCCAATGAACTCGGAAAAAAAATAAAGAGAAAGGAGTGACACTCACCTCTTGCACAAACGAAACAAAAGCCTACATTTACAGCAGAGGAAGAATTACTGCTCCGTTTAGAGTGATTACTACAGATGAGAATGTAGGAGGACACAAATATGCTTCCGGCAGCAATGCAAGCATCTCCTGAGTGATAGGCTACTGGACATCTTAGACATCTCATCATGCGACCTGTTTAAAGGCAAGTAAAAAAAAATTCTATATGATAAGGCATCAGCTGGATATGAAATAAGTATTTTGGAATTGTGCTTTTCTGGGTTCCCATACAATGTTGGTTATAGTAAGATAAAAATCATGTTTCTTTACTAGTCTAGCTCTGTCATTCCTATGCTATATGGCACCTAAATGCAAGCAAAATACTCATCCAAAGAAAAGTTTGCTCCAGTGCTGGAGAGATGGTGGCCTCAAGTATGTCACCTGCCTAAAGGATTTTCAAGGGTAATTTTGAAATATGAAATATTCTCCTACGGTCTGAATTTAGACCCTAACCCTGACTTAACATGGTATCTACTGTGGCTGAGCTATTATATGTGCAAAGGAACAAACAGAGGGAGAATGCCCACTGTTCTTTATAATAATGTGCTTAATATATTATTTGCCACTGCACTTAAAAAAAGCCTTGTCCCTTTCTTTAGCTCTTTTTACCTTTACTTGCTTTGTAGATATCTTTCTCCACGGAGCAGGCAGAGCAGCAGTGCTGGGGACAGCGGAATCCTTTTGACTCAAAGATGGCAGTGGGGAATTTGCGGACACAGGTTTCATGATAAAATTTCCCACAGGCACCAACAGAACAACGCTTCACATCTGTGCCAGACACTTTACATGAAAAACATGGATGCTGCCCTGGAAAATTGGTGAGGTGCACAGATTACATAAAATCTGATCAGAGCATATTCCTTTTAAATAGAAGCAGCTACTGAGATCAAAGAGCTACCCCCCGAAATACACTCTACTGGTATATGTATGAATTTAACATAAAAAAAAAAAAAACGAAGATAAATGAAAATGAAAAGACTATTTAATAAATTTTGCTAGAATAACTGATTATCAGTTTGGGGATACAACACTGAAAAACAATTTAATCTCCACTTGTCACTCTATACCAAAACTGATGGCACAGAAAACCCAGAACAGAATTTTTCAACACTTGGGAGCTGGTAGTGGAGAGGTCTTCCCAACACAGAAGTAAAAGAATAACTAACAAAAAGACAGATTCCATTAGAAAATCACTTACAATTTCTGTATGTAAAAGACACAAAATGAAAACTCATAATCCTAATAAAAAGGCAGAAAATTACAGCTAGGCATATCATATTTGGAAACCCTGGTGGTGTAGTGTTTAAGAGTTCAGCTGCTAACCACAAGGTCGGCAGTTCGATCCACCAGGCACTCCTTGGAAACCCTACAGGGCAGTTCTACTCTGTCCTATAGGGTCGCTATAGGTCAAAATCGACTCAACGGCAATGGGTTTTTTTTTTTTTTTTTTTTGGGGGTATATCATATTTAAACTGTTGAAAATCAAGGACAAAGAAAAATTATCAAAAGTTTCTGCAAAGTAGAGTGTGGTCACATTGAGGGGACTGCAACTACTGTCATGAAACAAAATATGTATAAATGGTTGAATGGGAAACGAATTTGCTCTGTAAACTTTCACCCAAACCACAACAAAATGTCAAAAAACAAAAGAAGAATCACCTGGGGAATCTTGTTAAAATGTAGATTCTGATTCAGTATACCTGGGGTAGAAATGCAAATCCTTAGCAGGGGTTCAAACCTGAATGAATTGGTTTGAAGCCCTGGTTTCCTCACAGTGAGGGAATGATACCATCACCACCTGGTCAACCCAAACCAAAAACCTGGGGGCACTGCCAGGTATGGTTGAGAGCATGGCTCTTCAAGTCAGACTTGATGACCACTTGGGCACAGGTATGGCATATTAGCCTAATACAGGGGTGTTTTTCTGAGTGAGCTAACCTACTCCTAACCAGATTTTGCCCAATTTCTTAAAATCTACCTCTATCAGGAAAGTTTATAAGTCACTGATTCTTTTTGTTTTTTTGGTTTTTCAAGATAAAATTCACTTAACATTCATCATTTTAGCCACTTTAACGTGTACAGTGGTTTTTTTATTATATTCATAAAGTTGTGCAACCATCACCACTATCAAATCCCAGAACATTTTCATCATCCTAAACAGAAACCTTGTATACCCAGTGTACCCATTAGCAGTCACTCCTCATTCCCCCTCCTCCCGACCTCTGCCAATCACTAATCTACTTTCTGTCTCTGGACATTTCATATGAATAGAATCATAAAATCTTTTTTAAAAAAAGTACCCATAGAAAAGACTATTAACTTCAAAGAAGCAACAGTAACACTGAGAGCCAAGAAAGAGAAAAATGGAAGTCAGAAAACAACAGAATGCTATCTTTGGAGGGCTGAAAGAAAATAATTGCCAAGACAGAATTCTATACCCAGTGAAACTATTCTTCAAGAATGAAGTGAAATCAACATATGTTGAGAGGATTAACAAACCAAAGGTTGGTTTCTTGAAAAAAGAGTGATAAAACTGATATCCCTGGTTGTTGTTGTTGTTGTTATTAGTTGCTGCCGAGTCAATTCTGACTCATGGTGACCACATGTGTGTCAGAGTAGAACTGTTCCATAGGGTTTTCAAGGCTGTCACCTTTCAGAAGCAGATCACCAGGCCTGTCTTCCAAGGTGCCTCTGGATGGGTTTGAACTGCCAACCTTTTGGCTAGTAGTGGAGTGCTTAACTATTTGTGCCACCCAGGGACTCCATATCCCTAGTTAAGAGTGACTAATTGAAAAAGGGGGGAAAAGAAAGCAGAAATATAAACAACATTAGAAATGAAAAATGGAGTATCACTATAAATCCTACAAATGCTAATAAAAAAAAAAAATCACTACACTTCTGCCATTAATCTGAAATTTAGATAAATGAACAGATTCCTAGAAAAAGACAACTTAACAAAACTGGCAAAAATAAATAAATAAATAGAAAATATGAATAGTTCTATAAACTATTAAAGAAATTGAAACTTTCAACAAAGAAAACTCCAAGACCAGATGGCTCCACAGGTGAATTTTGTCAAACGTTTAAAGGAAGAAATAATGTCAACAGAACTAAAAAGAAAAAAAGAAGGAACAAATAAAAGATAAACAGATGTGGAAAAACACATGCAACAAAGATGACAAAAGATTGTTTTGTTATAAAAAAAGTTCACATATGGAGAAAATACATATAGCATGTCTAAGCAAAGATAACAAAAGACAACAAAGAACTATAAATCAATATAGAAAATAAAACAAGAGCAGCCTAATATAAAGATGTGCAAATGGTATGAACAGGCAACTCAGAGAAGGCAGAAAGACAAATAGCCAATAAAAATAGGGGAAAAAAAGCTCAACTTCACTAGTAATGAGATAAATGTAGATTAAAACAATAAGTATTATTTAAAAAATTCATCAAATAGGAAAAAACATAAACAGTCTGATAACACCAATTGTTGCTAAGGATGTAGGGAGACAGGTACTCCCATGCACTGCTGGTAGGACTTAGGTTGGAAGAAACTACCTAAGAAGGCAATTGGGCAGTATTCATTAAAATAAAAATGCATTCACTTCCTGTGGCCTAGAAATGCCACTTCTTGATAATCCACATTAGATTTATACATGTAAAATGACGTTCACTGAAGCATTGTTTGTAACTGCAAAAAACTGAAAGAAACTCAAATGTCTTTCAATAGGGGAGGGAAAAATACAAGGAATAGGTTTTCTTTGGTTTTGTTTTGTTTTTAACAGAAAGTTAGTAGAATTGTAATGTTGTTCCTTGATTTTGGAAATACCTAATCTTTACAAATTGGCTGAATTACAAATATTCTTTAAAATGAGTAATGATAACTATGATGTTCTTTTTTTTTTTTTACTGGTTTTGTTGTAGAAATATTTAGTACAATAGTTTTGTATCATTGTCCTGTGGTATATATATAATTTTAAATTAATTTTAACATGTATGTTGAAATAAAAGCAGTAGTATTTTTTTAAAAATAACTTAGAAATTTAAAAAATTATTTTAAAAGCAGGAGGTTTGACTTTATAGCTTTGCCTTATGGATATAAAATTATATCTACTCTATGTAAAAATGAAATAGGCTTTCACTGATATAACAATCAAAATAAGTTTAATATAAATGAAAATTGTTATAATAGTGAAACTGTTATACTAACAGAGAGCTAAAATAGCAAACCCCTTTAAGAATTATGTTTAGAGCTCTAGCATGTGAATGTTTCCAAACACCCTCCCTTCTCACTAAGAACTGGTCTTCATTAAGAAAAAGAAATTAAAAAGTAAAATTGCCTGTTACGGTCCCTTTTATAGTCTTTTTTAAAAATATTACACATTTTATTCAAAAGGGCAAATGAAAAATGCTTTCTGCCAGAAATCACATTTGTGGTAAATAATAGAAAGTGGTACTACAGGAATTTATCGGGAACGTATCCTGTAAGACTTTTCACGTGTAAAGTGTTTATCTGTTTAATAAACAAAGGAAAACTGCCTAAATGACCCTGAGCAATGGCTTGAGAATTTGAGTTTTCACCCTTAATATGTCAGAAGTGTACCAAACTGGCATCAAACTAGTTTTAATGGGAAAATAAATAAATCAAAAGCACTTGTTTTTAAAACAAACTTCCCTCTTAAATTTCCTAATAGATGTGTATCAAATTAGATTATGTCTAACTTTTGTTGACAGGATTCTACTGGATTCTAGAGTTAGGAGAGAAGCCCTAAGAGTGTTTTAATACTGAGATTTGTGGTCCCATCAATAGTTTAAATCAGAAATTACAATCTTAAATGCTTAAAGGGACTAGGCAGGTTGCATAAATGACTGGGTTGCGTAAGCGACAGGGTTTTAGAAAAGAAGGAACCACAGGTAACATGGGGAACCAGGAGTACATGCCTGCTCCATGTTTAAAAGTTCAAAATACACTCTGAGGGCCAAATAAAACAACGTGCAGGTATTTGGCAAACGGCTCCAAAGTTTCACTGCAGAGCTTAAATGTGATGAATAAAATGATACTTTATACAGGAAAAAATGTTATATGTTCTAAATAGCTTTTATAGTTTAGTTTTGTGTGTGATGTATATGTGTGTGTGCTTATTAGGGTGCATTATGTATCATCTCCATAGTACTTAGCCAAGGCAGTAGAAGGCAATAGAAAGAGCAAGGACTCTAGAACTGGGCTGCCTGGGTTTAAATCCCAGTTTCAGCACATGCTATCTTCGTGACTTTGCGCAAGGTACTGAACTTTCTAATCCTCAGTTTCCCCCTTTGTAGAATGTAATTTATAATACCTATCTCATAATGTTATGGGGGTCAAATGACACAGTAAGTCAAGAGTAAGATCGGTGTATCATATATACTTGAAATCCAATTGGCTTTTAGTTCCTCATAGCTAAAATAAAACTAAAACAACACAAACACAGTTCCTAAAAGCATTACCATGCCATCTCCAGCTGATTTTTTTATTTGCTTTGTTACAGATTAAACAACTCTACTTTCTGCTTGTCGTAATTTTATCTAGAGCCATGGCTACATAGAAAAGAAAGATAAACTTGCATAGTTCTTTCTCTATACATTATTTGAATAGGCGGTAGTCTATGTTTAGAGCCCTGGTGGGACAGCGGTTACGTGTTTGGCTGCTAACGGAAAGGTCAGTAATTCGAACCCACCAGTGCTCTGCAGAAGAAAGGTGTGTCAGTCTGCTTCCATAAAGGTTACACCCCAGGAAGCCCTATGGGGCAGTTCTACTCTCTTATAGGGTTGCTATGTGTCAGAATTGACTTGACAGCAATGGGTAATGATTACGGTAAAGTCTATGTTTGGTAGGATAAGAAATAAATGGTGAATCTTTTGGATTCAAGTTTAAAAATAAAATTCCAGTAGCTCCATCTTTCCACTAAAAATACAATCACCATGGTTATAGTTTGTGACTGATAATTATTCCAGTTTATTAAAGTCAAAGGACTTTAATTTAATGAGCATAAACATTTCAAAACTTTTTCATCTGAAAAATAATTCATATACTTTGTGTAGCCTTTTAGATAAAACACAAATACATCTCAATGAATTGGTCAGTTTTATGGTAAAGGCATTGGTAAGGCAACATTGCTAACTACTCTTCTGATATTGGGAAGCCTCTAATCACTGATGGGTCTTAATTTGTTGAAATAAGCTATAACCCAAAACCAAACCCATTGTCCTCAAGTTGATTCCGACTCATAGTGACCCTACAGGACAGAGGAGAACTGCCCCATAGGGTTTCCAAGGCTGTAAATCTTTACGGAAGCAGACTGCCACATACCTCTCCCGAGGAGCAACTGGTGGGTTTGAACTGCCGACCTTTCATTAGTAGCAGAGCACTTAACTTAACCACTAGGCCACCAGAGCACCTTCAAAATAAGCTATGAGAGAATATAAACAAACTAGACAAAAGTAAAAGAGAAGCAGATGTCACGGAAGATGTTGGCGTTGTACATTCCTCCTGATCCATCTTTCAGATCCATCAAGTAAGTAAGCTCACCAGTTTGACATTCCATGCAGACGAACTTTCCATCAGGGAGTGATGTTAGTCCCAGGCACTCCAGGTGAAAGTGTTTGCAGCACTCTCCCTCACAAGGAATCAGAGAATCACCAGAGCTTTCACAGATCTGTCATATGGCAAAAAGCAGTCCTTTAAAAACTCTGGCGTGCACCAGAATCACCTGAAAAAACCACAACTAAACCCACCGCCGTCAAGTCGATTCCAACTCATATCGACCCTACAGGACAGAGCAGAACTGCCCCACAGGGTTTCCAAGGAGTGGCTAGTGGATTAAAACTGCTGACCTTTTGCTTAGCCACCATGCTCTTAACCACTTCACCACCAGGGCGCCTAAGGACTTGTTAAGGTAGACTGTTGCCCCCCGCCCAAGAGTTTCTGATGCAGAAAGTTTCTTGGGTGGGGCCCAAGAATGTGCATGTCTAACAAGTTTCCTGAAGATGCTGATGCTGTTGGTCCTTGGACCTCGCCTGGGGAATCACTGAATTAGATGTCTATTTTCAGACCCAATATGGTATGAAGTTTAAAAGTCATACTTTTTATCTTGTATGATTTCTTCTTTGGGATCTGCATATTTTAATTTTTGTTTACAGGGCAAAGCAGTATTTTTCAAGAAGGGTAAATATACGTTTTTTTAAAAGTTAGGATCAACTTAAACTTAAAACGTTTTTGAAATCAGTCACCTGCCATTTAGTTACAATTAATAAGTGTTATCACAATGAATATCTGCATTTGCATATGAATAACTATCCCAACTCAAAAGGAAAGAGCCAGAAATGACATTTAGATCTGTAGCTTTAAAGTAACATCATAATTTGCAAAGATTACTACCTTCTTCAACACAAGCTAAGTATATTGTTGGTAGAACATAACAGCAATTGTTTTAAGCCACAGGACCGGTAACCCACCTACCTGACACACAGTGTCCTTCTTATTCATTCCAAAGCTTCTTCTTGACAAACTTGAATCCACGGACTGCACGTCAGAAATATCTGCATCTGCAGTAGCTGAAGGGCTATCTACTTGCTTTCCAAAGCTTACCTACGTGGAAAACATAGCACATACTTAAGAAAAACAAACCAAGACAATACCTCCCTCAAAGTTAGGTATGAAAAACCTAGCATGCCTTGTTCATCTTTTTTTTTTTTTTTTTTTACTGTTGCAGTTTAAATGAAATATACATTTCAAGTTAGTCTCCCATACAAAAATTTATACATACATCGTTATGTGACCCTAATTGCTCTCCCCATACTGTAACAGTACACTCCCCCTTTCCACTCCGATCAACTAGATCTTAAAACAACCTCTTTTTTCTTTCTTTCTTTCTAAAACCCATGGATACCATATGTCCGATGTTTTGGGAGAAACTGTAGTTAAAAGCAAACAAAGAAAACTATATTTCTGTTATAAGAGATCAGTAAAATTGACACTTGTAAGTTACAGAATAACAAAAGTCACTTCTTCCTTCAGTGTATTTTAAAAATTCCCCGATTTCCCCCAAATGAGTCAGGCAAAACAGGATATGACTTTGATTTTGCAAAGCAGAAAAAGAGCACTTTGCCCAGACGCTTGCACATATTTACCTGCAGATCACTCAGTCCTCTAGAATCGGAGTCAGATGTGTCTCTGTATGCTGAACTAGTCATTTCTACATCAGTTGAGGCGCGACTCCTTTTCTTGAGAGGTTTACAGGAATCTGAAATCTCGCTGGCACCTTAATATAACACACTGAAATTAATCCTAAAATAGTACTTAAAGTTTGTTTTAATTTCTTTTTTTGTGGGAGAATAGTTTCTTTCCCCAAACTCATCTTTAGTGTGAAAAAAGCACAGCTCTCTTTGTAACACTGAAGTCACAAGTCAAAACTTCACAAGCTTCTGACCTTCCTGGTAGTGACTGATTTAATTTACAACCGCTCTATCAAAACATTTATTTCAGTGCTCCTGCTCTAAAGCTATTTTCAGTCAACAGAGCCCAAGCTCCAACCTAAAAAACCAATTCTATCAAAACTACAGGACAGATTGATTTGGAGCAATCCAAGGAACCATTCAATTTGGAGGGGGAAGACATAAAACCCAACACACTGTGTAGCTTACAAATATGGTTGCAGAGACATCTCCATCTTGTTTTTTATTAGGGATGTGACAAATCTTTGATTTGTATTCGATTCGTACACGGACAGTGCCATTTTCCCCCGAATTTTGCAATTCAGTTGATTATCTCCCCCCAAATAAATTTTGGATGTTCATAATTGTTCATCTGAGACTTCCTTGGTGAAGTGGCATTTATTGTGACCATTAACAAGTGCTGCAGCACAGCTACATATGTCATGCCATTTAGGAGGCACAGTGCGCTGAGGGCTGTAAATGGACAATCGGTATTCAAGTGCAGCCAAATCACGAAGAGCTGGATGAGAGGCCTCTATGTGGAATTTGTGCGGGAAGGAATACATACAGGGGAAAAAAAAAAAAAAAAGGCAGAGAGTAGTGTGGAATTCTTTTTTAAAACTGTGTAATACAAATCCAGCCAAAACAATAGTGCAAAAAGTTACAAAGCAACAATCTCTTGGGCTAATGCAGAATAGGCTATACAGAAACAGCCACGATGAAATGTGCAGATCAGGCACGGTGAATACCAAGGAACCAAGGAGATGGTTAATATTTCAACCCACAGCTTTGTGTTTTGGATTTTTTTTCCCCCAAAATTTCCATACAACAGACAGACATCTAGATCAGCCCAGCAAGCTATGGTGGAAGTGTGCAGTCCAGAAGAGACCATGGAGAAACAAGTCTCCTGAGGCCATGAAGATCCGCAACAGGCTGAGTGAGAGTAGCACTTGGTATATAGACATGTTCTGTGGTGGAGGATGTGGGCCTTGTTAGACTGCTCAGATTACTGGAACCTCGTTATCATATCCCATTCTACAAGGTTTTCACTGAATGTTTCCTGACCATCTATAAATGAGGGTGCCTGCCCATGTTAACGCTGATTAAAAAACACAAGTACACAAATCTATCTCCTTCATTGCTGGTGTATGGACCCAGAACACCACCACAAAATGTTTCCTTGGCCTAAAAGATCACTGGATTAACAAGGAGTTTTAACAGAGGAACAGGAGTGCTGCACTGAGAGGCTTTCGAAGGGAAACACAGGTACCGCCATTTCCGACGAGTTTCTGAAAAGGCTAGAAAAATGGCAGACTGCCAAAGACAGCCGCCATGCTGTTCTCCATGATAACGGCACTAATATTAAAAAAAATAAGAGCTTTTAATGATTGTAATGTATACAGTTTGGGCTGTTTGGCAAAACCCTGCAGATGTGCATTAATGATGCTTTATTTAAAAACAAAAAACAGTCCATGTTGAAATTGGTCAGTGTAAGTTAAACGGTGGTTTTTAGGCTGGACCCATGATTTAAGCTGTACCCATCCAGCTCAGACCGGGAAAAAAAAAAAAAAATCATTTGAATGTTAAAGCAATTGTTCAGAGTCTTGAAGAAACCAGGCAGGAGAATGCCAATAATGATGATTGGCAAAATCAAAATCGAAAACAAAGAAACTGTTTATCGAGCCGCCGACAAAGAAATCTTGCATGGAGACTACAAGTCTGGAGTTTCTGGGATGAAATTGTACAGGAATCTCAGTCCACAGTTTCCTCAACCGCTGCGGAGACGGAGCTGTCACTGAATCTGACAGAGCCCTGCACTCCCCGGTCCGCCGACCCTGTGGAATGGTGGAAACACAACGCAATCAGGCCTCCTAATCTCGCAGCGATCGCGATGTCTTTTCTTGGAGCTCCGCCAAGCAGTGTTCCCTCCGGGAGGCTGTTCAGTTCTGCTGAGGATCTCCACGGAGACCATCGCTGCAGACTTCTCCCCGAGAATGCAGAGAGGCTGGTGTTTTTTTTTTTTTTTTTTTTAAATAATGCAATTTGCCCGGAGTAAACTACAGGTATTAAATACAGTTTGAATGATCTCACCAAAAACGCACGAATCATGCTACGGAGTTTGTACTGTAGTCAAATTGCACACATAAAATGCAGATATAAGTTTAAGGTTTCTTAAACTTTGTGCATTATCTTAAATAGATTTGCATAAGGTCATCTAACAGTGGCCATAAATATGCTATGAATCATTTCAATTTACAAAAGGATTTTACAGCACTGTAAAAATAACCGTGGCAAGATTTTTTCAATCAGGTTGTCTTGTCTGATTTGTCATAGTCCATGTTTGACAAACATTAATAGCTACTATTTGGTATTCGGTCGAATACCAAAAAAAGTGGATTCGTCACATCCCTAGTTTATAAATCAGTGAAACCCCAGAATATTATGGAGAAAAGTTGGAAATGCTATCGTCTACATGGTGTTCTCCAATTTACCAAAACAAATAAGACTTTTTCACATGGAGGCACAGAATAAGATCAACTCTAGAAGTCACACACGCACACAAACACTGGGGAATATTGCAATTTCACACAAATTATTGACTGGAGAGCAACAACAATGATTTACAGAGACAGACAAAAATACATGAAGTACAAATAAGTAGTTCTTAAAAATTGGTTTTAATCAAGGAAATGCAAAGTAACATTATATATTAACTCACCTTTCTGTAATCCAGTCTTCACTGTAGCCTGAGGAACGCTTTCAACCTGTATGGGTAGAAAAATACAGAATTAACAAGGAATTTTTTCACTTTTAATTAATAGAAGAAAAGAAAAAAAAAAACTTTCATCAATCTAAGTAATGCTGAGTGATCACTAATGTATCTGAAATCTGAAGCCAGTCCCACCTTCTGGGTGAAGTTCTCTGTCTCAAGGCCAGGAAGGGTTTAAATGCTAGCTGCCTTGCTGAATACCAAGTGACAACACACAGCCACATGCTCTCCAATAAAGACTTTTCCCACCATTCCCTTACTATATGAAGAGAACAAGAATAGTTTCTTCAGTGTCTGGGAGGCAGGAGAGGGGTTGTTTCTGCAACCAGCCCCGGTGTTGCTATAAACCCCTCCCACCCCAAAGATGTTAGGATAAATTTTTACTTACTATGATACTCAGGTTAATGTAACTCACGCCACTTTAAGACCCTTCCGCGCCTGCACTCACAGCTAAGTTGCTGGGAATCAGGACCCTCTCTGTAGAGAGTGCTACAGGGCTGCATACAGCTGGAAGCTCAATACTTTTGCTGCTAGTACAAACTTAAGAAAGTAAGTTTGTGATATTGCAAAAGCACTTTCTTGAGTGTCTTATGAACAGTGTCTTGATCCTACATTAGGAGAGCGAGATCAGAAGTTATTCTGCCAATGTATATGTAATCAACCAAACCCACTGCCACTGAGTCGCTTCCGACTCATAGCGACCCTATAAGACAGAGTAGAACTGCCCCGTAAGGTTTCCAAGGCCGTAAATGTTTACGGAAGCAGACTGCCACATCTCTCTCCCACGGAGTGCCTGGCGGGTTCTGGGTTCGAACCCCTTTTGGTTCGCAGTTGAGCACTTTAACCACTGCGCCATCACAGCTCCTTACCTATATATAAAACACGTGGTAATCTGAGGATTGAACCATTGGAATTAGAGAAAGGATGCTGTTGGAGGAGTTTCTGTTTAAGCTATGAATTGAATTTTATGTTTCTTTAAGATGTGAAATATGCATGTTGAAACACATTTTGTAAATATTTAAGGATTGTTCTAAGCTTTTTAAAAAAAAATTTTTATTTTTTTTACAACAGGTAAAAAACATACAACAGAAGCGCTTTTATAAGATACAATTAGTGATACAAATATAAAATCTTCTGAACAATCACTGGTATTGTTGTGGCATTAACAATTTGTCCCATGTTGCTTATTAATTTTAAACTGACTGGTCACAGGCTGAATCTGGGAACCAGCTGGCAAAATCACAATAAATTTTGATAATGAATACTGTAGATTTGCAAGAGCTTACAAAGTTTTTTTGGAATATAATTTCCTAAGTATGAAAGTTAATATAGTAAATGAATTAGTATATTATTTAAATTTTAGTTAAGTATTTCTGGGAAAATTGTTTTACATGCTTGGTGATACCACAGATTAACCACAGAGAGTCAGTCACCTTTTAAGTTTGGAAGTTTAAAATTATAATAATTAAAATAGAAAAGTTCATACTCTTCCATAATAAATGGTTTAAAAATACAAAGCTTACTGGAACTAATTCTACTCAGAATTCTTTTTGTTCAATAGTGCTGTCTGGGCTATAAAAACAGATATTCTCTCACTTTAAAAAAATTAAGAAAAATTCTGATTGTGAGTTTAATTCAAAGCAGCAATGGTTTCTAAAAATTTCTTTGAAAAGGTAATTCAACATGTATATTACCCCCACTGATTACATTGGTTTAACACCCTTCAGTCAAAATGCCCTCCCTTTCTAAAAATTTAAATATAATTTATCTGACAACCTAATTACAGGTGAGTGCCATTCCACTGGAGGAAAATAACATTCCAAAAAATCTGTGATATCAACAGGAAAACCAGATCATCTCTGATTATTTCATAAATATAAGTCTTATAGTTAATTTGATTTGTTAAAAAATAAAAACCATACATACCAGCAGCTTAAACCAAAAATCAAAATTAAAAAAAAAGGGGGGGGGGGAGGCTCAATGATGGTTCCAAATAAAAAACATGAAATCATTTTGCTCATAACAGAAATTTCAAAATAAATGTGAGGGATTCTTTTAACAGTCTTACAGTACTGCCCTTCCATCTCCTGTAAGCCTGACTGTTTTTCTACGAAAATGCTTGAAGCAGAATCACAGGGATGATCGTGTTAGAATCAGGCACTGGAACCCACCAGAACAAAAACAGAGAGTCCAGAGAGAAAACCAAGGGTGGAGGGTATGGGCAGAGGGAGGTTTTTTCTTTTAGGATACCAGTATAAGCTACAATATTTACAAATACAATGTTTTAACTCTCTACATGTAGGAAGCCAACCTGCTCCTTTTTGATCTTCTTCTTTGGCACAACCTCAGTGGATTTCTCTGATTCCGAACGAGTTCTAATTGATCTTCTCTGTTGCTTCTTTTCTACTGAGCCTAAGAGATGATATAAACAAATAAATAAAAACTCATTAAGAATATCGTGACACTTAAGTAATTAATATATGATCAAATTCCTTGCTTTTCTTACCCAATACTTTTTGGAATTTTTATTTATAAATCATTAAAAGGCCATTTGGGAGTACATAAACATTTTTATAGATCAAATTCTAAAGGCTAATGAGCTGAAACTTGGATTTTAAAAGGACACTAAATTATACAAATAAAAGGAATTGAATTTTAAAAAAATTATAAAGTCAAGTTAAAACAGCACAGATACAGTTTAAAGGTAGGTAAACACTGTCAAGTAAATGTAATCGAAAGGATGGATGAGAATGGCTTTATGACCCAGCTGACATTAGGAATTATTGGTTCAAAATTCAATCAGCCTACAGACTGCATTTTAACAAACGAATTAAATTAATTCTACATGTAAAATGATTAACAGTGCTTGGTGCATAGTTTTGCTATTTTTATGATTATTATTAGCAAACAAAGGGTAAAAAAATCAGGAAAGGCACAAAAATATGACCCAAAACCTAGCCATTAATTTGACTTTTAAGGTACTTGTTATACTTTAGAAAGAACTCCACCAGGCGCTCCTTGGAAACTCTATGGTGCAGTTCTACTCTAGTCTATAGGGTCGCTATGAGCTGGAGTCGACTCGACGGCAACGGGTACGGTATGGTAGTCATGGGAAACTTAAGAGTCAAATCAAATTATCAAGCTTTTCCAAGTCAGATGCTAAAACAAGAAACTACTAACATTTTTAAATAGTAAAATTATTTCAATGTAAACAGAAGGAAACTCACATGGACCCCATTTTTAGAAAGGATAAAACTCAGATTGAAGACCACAACTTTTTAAAAGAGCTAAGTCAGAAATGATTTCACTCTGTGACTGAGGAGGAATGATACCGTCAGTGCACCTGTTCTCCATCTGCTCAGTGCCTAAAACCAAATGAAACCGGTTGCCCTCAAGTGGATGCCGACTCACAGCAACCCTACAGGACAGAGGAGAGCTGCCTCACAGAGCTTCCAAGGCTGAAATCTTTATGGAAGCAGACTGCCACATCTTTCTCCCACGGAGCATCTGGGGGGTTCGAACCACTGACCTGAGCGCTTAACCACTGCACCACCAGGGTTCCTTTTCCAGTGCCTGGACTACCTAAATAGTCCTCCTGGATAATAATCACCTTTCACTTGCCACAGGAGGAAGCTGCTAAGACCTCCTATAAAATCAGACAGAAGCTACTTCAATATAGCCTTCCTTTAAACTTTCTGGTTTTATTGTTTTTGGCTTCCCTCACCTTAGTCCAAAGTCAAAACAAAGAACGATCCCATTACTTTGTTTGGGGGTAGGGATGGGTAGTTTGATGATAATATATTGTTTCTGAGCCATAGTTAAATTAATTTCTAGCAGAGAAGACACAGATAAAGGTGATGACTCCTTCCTTTTCTATCACTCTCCTTACACTGATGAGAACGTTTACTAAGACAACAGATATCTTACCCTCATAGACCAACCTGAGAACCCAAAGATCCCTCATTTAGTATATCCTCGGTATTCAAGTATCTACCAGGGAAGAGGAAAATGAAACTGGAACTACTAAAAAACAAACAGAATTTTTACTTGTTCTGAGGATGACAATAACTGTTCCACCAAGTGTAGAAGAGACTGCAATCTATAGTCTCACAGAGGATAAGGCAACATGACTTCTTAAAATTATTCTGAAAGCCACCCAAAGAACATATATATTCTACTAGATTTAAAAACCCTTAAAAAGTATTATGTTCATGTTCTAAGGGAGGGGAGAGGAGTATCTCTGGATTTAAAAATAGCCCAGAAGTCTAGTGTGAATGCAAAAGCAATTCTTCAAGAAACATGTCACTGCCACACATTTGATGTATCCCCTAAAGTTACAAAAAAAAACAAAAACCCTCAGGAATTCCCCCTACATAATCAACACCAACCGACACGGTGATGCGATTGGTTCTGAAGGGAGAACAAGTCTCTACTCAACTACGGAATTAATTTTCACAAGAAGCAAAATGGTAATTTTACAGGACAAAATACGCTTATTAACTACAGCTGGTAACTAAATTTAAACCAAGGTCAATGCTTTAGGGTACCCATCATGAAATTAAAGCTCCAATCTTAACTGACAACCTAAATTATATGTGCCACCCTAAGGAAGAAATAAGGCTGACTTTTTCCGGATATAAAGAATTAAAAAAGAAAAGAAAATTTATAGCAGAACTTATATCTTATAATTAAAAGACCACCTGAGCTACCACCAATGACCACCCTGACAAGGAACACAAAAGAAAGTCCCTGATGGAGCAGGAGAAAAGTGGGGTGCAGAACTCAAGTTCTAGTAAAAAGACCAGACTTAATGGTCTAACTGAAGCTGGAGGAACCCCAGAAAGCATGGCCCCGGGACTCTCTGTCAACCCAGCACTAAAACCATTCCCGAGGCCAACTCTTCAGACAAAGATTACACTGGACTATGGGACATAAAATGATACTTGTGAAGAGTGTGCTTCTTAGCTCTAGAAGATTCATGAGACCAAATGGGCAGCTCCTGTCCACAGGTGAGATGAGAAGGCAGAGAGGATCAGGGGCTGGTTGAATGGACGTGGGAAATCAGGGGTGGTAAGGAGGAGTGTGCTGTCACAGTATAGGGAGAGCAACTAGGGTCACACAACAATGTCTGTATAAATTTTTGTATGAGAGACTAACTTGAATTGTAAACTTTCACTTAAAGTACAACAATTAAAAAAAAAAAAAAGACTACCTTAAAATAAAACTTTCAGTAGTGAGAGGAAGAAACAAAAGCTCCATTAAAAACAAAAGTAAAATATTTGAATTAATATCAGTCTAATATTATATATGAAGAATTTAATTTCTCATTAATTAGGAGAAAGTAGATGTTTAAATAAAGGTTCTCCTAATCTCGGTATCCCATTTAAATTCAGACAAATTACCAACAGTTTAGTGTAAAGAGAGAGAATAAAACCGATATACCTAACTGTGGAAAGCTGAGGCCAAAAGATTATTTTAAAATGCAAAGATGGGAACAAACATTTTCAATCATGGCTAATTAATGCAAAATCTTCTATTTACTCATTCTTTCAACATTATACTTTCATTTTTTATTATAGTATCTTGAAATGATAAAAGTTGTAAATCTGGTTCTGGAGAGTTATCCCCTCTCTTTAATTCAGGTTCCTTTCCTAATTCAATTTTGGATAAAGGTATGCTCTTTAATATGCCCGGTCCAATATATGCCCCATCTCCTCAGTCACCACCTTCCCCTGTCCTTTTTTTTTAAAGAAAGCTAGCCCCAAGTCTTTTCTGGAACAAAGGTTGTTTTTATTTAGCTCTTACACTAATTAGAATCTTACTTGACATTTCCATTACAAAAAGATTTACCCCTTAATGCCACTCAATCACAGATTTGCCTGAGTTACTACTGATTTAAGATTAAGACCTTAGGTCTTAAAACTTTAATCCTTCCAGAAAATTATTTGCTCGGTTCTTATATTTCAAAAACCATTTTAAAAGACCAGAGTGAAATTCCTTTCTCCTAAATTAAGATTCAAAATGATCAAGTTAGTTGATACCCAACTCTTTTCTTGATGGCTATATGAAGCAACAGAAATACTACTAATGCAATACTTTCATATAAACCAAACCCACCAGACTCAGTTAAAACTATAAGATCCGTAGTAAGTCAGTCTCTTAATAAAAATTACTTTGAACATTTCAAAAGCACCTAACTGACCACAGGAATAACATAGTTTGATTTTCAACTCATGGTATCTGTTTGTCAGAGATCAGATTATAACGGGAGAATTAGGCCGTAGGACCCTCAACTACTACTAACCTCTCAGCACACCTAGGAATCATTAAAGAGGGCTGGCAGCTGCCACTTTGTTTTCAATGTGGGATAAAGGAGAAAATGCTAAGAATGTGTTAATAGTGCTAGGAAAGTAAAGCTGTTATTCTCATGCAGAGAGAGAGAATCAAATGGTGCATTTACTTAGATACGTTTAGATTTTATAGCTATACTCTTTTAATTACACAATCTGCCTGTTACTGGAATTCCTACAGGAAAAATAACTGTTCCTATGAATAAAGTTCTCTAGTTCCTAACCCATTTTTTCTTATTGAAAGAATTACTTTTATAATTCTTTTATTAATACAATTTGACTTTTGACTACTAAAAGTTTCTTAAGGACACAGCTATGTGATAGAACAGAACTATGACCTCTAAAAATGGGTCTACATACTCTTCATTCATACCAACCTGTAGGACCAGACGTTGCTTCAGGAGATGACATATTCTGAGTTGCCTTTTCATTCCTCTGGTATGGTGTAGAAATTATAAGCCTGTCTTGTCCCCTGACACTTATTTCCGTTTTGTTACCAATTCCCTTTAAAATAAGGCAAAGTAAAAACTAGGTGATTACCAGGCAAATGGCGTCATTGACTTACAAAGATGGCTTAAAACGATGATAAATTGCTTGAATTGTATAAGGTCCTTCATTTTATTACCTTACCCATCATCAGAACAATTTTGTTAAATCATTAGGCTATATTCTAAAATGTAAAATGATCTCATGAAGAAAAACCAATTTGTCTAAGTCCAGGTGATGAATATCGCTAAAAATGAACCTGCATCAGCTAATTTTCTGTGAAAACCAAAGTATTTTCTGGTTTGAATAGTTATCTCCCTTTACACATAATATAGTATGAGAACTCTAGTTATTTTCATTTGGTAAAGTGCCCTACTACACAGATAAAAATGTCAGTATGTCTTGAAAGGCAATATTCTTAGATACAGAAATACACCATTCATGGTGACCAAAATGTACACTCAATAAGCAAGTGCAGCAGACAGAAGGCAGGTATGATTGCAATTCTGTCTCATTTTAGGTATTTTTAACCTGGTGAAATAGAAGGAGTGGTTTCTAAATAGATATATATTCTAAAGGATCAAATTTATTGTGGATTTCCTTTCAATACCACTCCGGGAGGTGTGTGTAAGACAAAGTTTGATTTGTGTATCCAGAAGCAGATAAAACTGGCTCCAAGAATGTAGGCAATTTGCATTAAAAAAAGATGCAAAATATTCATTTGCTATTCAAAGCCACCAGGAGAATCAAGTAGGTACTGCAACTTAAGTTTTTACAGGTAGGTTGGAATAGCTGTTAGTTGCCATCCAAGTCAGCCCCAACTCATGACGTCCCCACACACAAGGGAACAAGATACTGCCTGGTCCCGTGCGATCCCCATGATCAGTTGTAGATCGGACCATTATGATCCACAGGGTTTTCAATGGCTAATTTTCAGGAGTAGATCACCAGGCCTTTCTTCCTAGTCTATCTTAATCTGGAAAACTCCACTGGAACTTGTTTAGCATCACAGCAACATGCTAGCCTCGACTGACAGATGGGTGCTGGCTGCACACAAGGCACAGAAGGTGCATTCCTGCATGGAAGGCGAGAATTCTACCACCTTCCAGCTAAGTTAACCAACCAGTTGCCATAGAGTCAATTCCTACTCATGGCAACCCCACATGTTGCAGAGTAGAACTATGCTCCACAAGATTTTCAAGGCTGTGACTTTTTGGAAGCAGACCACCAGGCCCATCTTTGGAGTTGCCTCTAGGTGGGTTTGAACCACCAACCTTTCAGCTAGCGCTATTGAGTGCTTAACCTTCTGTGCCACATGTTAGGCCCCAAGGCTGGCTGAAGGATGCACTCGGTTTGAAGAGGCTATTTTCACCTCAGCTATCACCACTGTTAATTGTTGCAGAACAAACATAGCTCCGGTATTTCTCTAAAATGCAGTGAGACACCTATGCTAACATGGGCCAGCCTACCAGATAGCTAGTGCAACCAAACAGGTCAGCAGGTCCAATTATTACAGTGGCTTTTCAGACAACCATTAGCTCAGATAACTGACAAAAATGATTCAATATGAAGCACATTCTGCAACTAAGAAAGACTATACAAACTAGAAACAGGCACAGTGTTCCAGTTTTTTTCCACGACTTTAGGGAGCTAAGCTCAATTTTGGCTGCACAGCTCGAGATTAATATAGTACAGATGGAGGTATTGTAAAATAGAAAAAACATAACAAAAAGAAAAGAAAAAAAACATAGCCATTTTGCCTATTCTTTTTTGTCCCATCTTAAACAGAGTATTTGACTGCACATTTCCAATGTAGTGGACACGAGGGATATTCAAATTATACCCTTGTGTTGGTTTTTTGTTTTTTTAATGGCTATGTTGATTATTTATTGAATACCCTCCACAAAAACACAAAAATGGGAATACCTTTGTTGAATAAACAAACTGATCGATAAATTTCCCATCTCCTGTGGCATTCTGAAGAGCAAACACTTGTTCAATTTTCACAACAGGAGACATGTTACACTTCTGCAGATCCAGGCTCCCTTTGTGCATTGTAATGGAAGCTGGTAAGGATTTCCTTGCTGCTGCTGTTTTCCACGCTATTTTAACAGGAGGTGGTTCTTCCTCTTCCACACTTGTGTGCCGCCTCTGGCTGTGTCTCCGTATTTCAGTACTTGATGGGGAGGAAACTGCCTCCCCTGTATTGGTCTGTTCTGGCTGAGTGTTCGGCACGGATCTTGGTCTCCGGGTTTTTTTAACTTCGGCTTTGGAGGCAACATTCTTTTTTGCTTGAGCTAAAGCCTCCTCAGGCTGTTTATCAATATAGATAAAAGTATACTGTTCTATTCTTTCTTCTCGAGTCATTTTCAATGCTTTCTCTGCGTGAGCAATGCCAATATCCCATTGAGCACGTTCTCTCTGAGGTCGGGGTTTCCGAATCTTTAAAAAAGATACAGGCATTTTAGAAGATACTTTAATAAGTACATTTAAACAAACATGTATTTCTCGTGTGATCCTGTTATCTTTTCAGGTATATATGAAATGAATACTTTCAGTTTCTTCAGTTAAGTTAGTGAAATGTTCTATCTCCATTAACTTCGATATAAATGAGTATCACTACCAGGTGACATGAAAGTCTACTCCCAATTATCTGTCCTTCCTTTGTTGACTACTCTGCTGGACAAGTCTCCCAAGAGGGAAACATCCCTCTTTATACATCATATTTATAAAAAAAAAAAAAAAACCTAGCAATAATGAGGGCAAAGGGAAGAAAGAATAGAATGCAGAAATAATTACTTTCAGTGTCCAATAAAGCACTAACACTAAAAATGACACCTGAAAGCACCCATTTCTTCCCCATATCTAGGGAAAGGGGAGAGGTCAGGGGATTATAGACACCATAACAAAGGTAACTAACTGGCAGAGAGCCAGCATTTGAAGCTGTGCTGCTAGTCTGTATCCTAATGCAAGCAGGGGCCAGAATGAAGTAAAAGGAGAGAGTCCTGAGGAGCACATGAAAGCCGACAAGACATAGGATAACAGCCACATATGTGAGAGAAAAAATAAACCCAAATCACAGTTTCCATAGGTCTCCATGTCTCCCTGTCCAGGGTTGATCAGAAGACTTTGAATTGGCAAGAGAGATAAGAAAACTTTGAATTGAATAAAAGTGTGTGTATGTGTGATGACCAAAAAGCAATTAGGAATTATCCACGGAACTAGACTGAAGTAGCCAGAAACTAGCTAATGAACTATGAGATAGTATAGTATACACTGGATACTGATGTATAAATCTGTAAAAGCTAAGTCTGATAAAATGAATCAAAATTCTGTAATTAAAATTTAGCTTTCAAAATGTAAAAATATGACAAACCTCTGAATCACAAGAGACCCACATTAAAATCAGTTGAGATTAAACATCTCAACCAGGCAGATTATCAAGAGTTCATGTCAAAACTCTAAAATATCCACCACCACATCAAACACATTTCATTTCAGCCTAGTTCCATCATTTGTGTGACCTTGTTGGTCCAGTTACTTAAGCTTTTTGTGCCCCCATTTATCTGTAGAAATTGGAATAATAGTATCTATCTCATAGGTTGTTATGAAGATTAAATGAGTTCATTATATAAAATGCTTAAAACAGTGCCTAGCTCACATTAGGTGCTCACTAAATATTGCAAAAATTTTGCTTTTATAAAACAATTTTGCTAAATAAGACTCAAGAGGAATTATGAAAGGATGCTTAAATAGGGAGAGGGATAAAAATCCCTGGCAAATTTTACATTTCACTAGCATCTTGTAGGCTTATGCACATTAATTCAATTCACAATAGAATTTAACAATGCACTAAACAGGTGAAGTTTTTAACAGTACTATAATGTTGTTTATGTAACATATAAAACTTATTGATAAATGTTTATTTTATAAAATTATTAAAACTGAATGGAATTTAAAGGAGCTAAAATAAATCATTCTAACAACTGTCTGAATTCAAGTATGAAAAATTCTACTAAATTAAGTCCTTTAGAAACTCGATTAGACTGATAATATATTGTCAGTTACCTTTTGTTTCTCTGAGTGATTGCTGGCTTGTTTGGTTGCCTCGGCCAGTAATTCTTCATACTGCTTATGACCCTTATACTCCCGTACCCGCTTTTCATGAACCCATGCCCTCTCCGGCTGGTTGCTAAAAAACTGTACGTGGTATTCTCGGGCACCTGTAAGTAAAAATTCTTATTAATAACTTCAGAACATAAACATCCATCTACGTTTTGCCAAAAATGTGAACCTAACCCAGGATCCTCACTATCACTCTTACTAAACTGTGTATGTTTCAGATTGTCCAAAGCCATAATCCAACATTTACCAATTACATAAATAATAACTACTATAAAAATCACCTCAAATAATTAAAATTAATACAGAAAATTTTAAGAGAAAGAAAAGCAGAAATTTGCTAATTATCAGATTTATTACTTTGGTTACACAATTTTTTTACTTGCTTCAAATCTTTTTACAGATAAATAGGGGTGTAAATAAACAACGTTTCCCTAAGAAAAATGTATAACATGCTTTCTTGGGCTTTTAAAAGCCAACTACTAGTCAAACTGCTTTTCTAACTACACAGACGTATGGTAATTACAGACTGTTGGAGGGGTGTGTGTGCGTGGGCAGGGGGAGTCTCTGAGACTCTTTCAGGGGTCCCATGAGGCCAAGACTATTATCATAATAATACCAAGATGTTATTTGTCTTTTTCACTCTGCTGACATCTGCACTTGACAGTGGAAAAGCAATAGTGGATAAGACTGCTGGCATCTTTGCACCAATAAAGGCAATGGGTGGCACCAAACTCTACTAGTGTCCTTGGGGTCTTCACAGCTACGCACGGCCAGTTAAAAAAAGAAAAAAGTTCCACTTAATATCTTTGATGCGGCAGTAAACATCATTAATTTTATTAAATCTCGGCCTTTACATACATGCCTTTTTAATATTCTACGTGCTGAAATGGGAAGTACACATACAGCACTTCCGCATACTGAAGTACGCCTTCAGGAAAAGGACTTGTGTGTTTGTTTGAGCTGAAAGGTAGACGGCTGCTTTCTCATGTAACACCATTTTTACTTGAGAGAATGACTGACAAACTATGGTGATTTGAACTTGAATATCTGGCAAATATTTTCTTAAAAAAGAATAAAACAAATCTGTCATTTCAAAGAAAACAACTGATAGTATTTGTTGCCAATAATAAAATTGGAACTTTCAAACCAAATTTAGAATTTTGGAAAACTTGTATTTGCCACTATGAGCTTGTCTGCTTCCCAATGATCAAAGAATTTTCTGATAAAATAATTGGTGAAATTAACAAATGTGACGTTTGTACAGGAATGTGTCAACATTTGGAAAATCTGCGTGACTCAGTAAGCCAATATTTTCTAAATAACCAATGCGTGATGTTATGAAATCATGCAAAGTAAAAGACCCATTCAAAGTGCAAGAAAGATTTTTGAAACAGATTTTAATACAAAGAGTTCACTGGTATGATTTCAGATTCCACATTGTAACTAATCTTTAAGAACCAACCACTTGTTAAGTTTTGGTGTAACATCAAAGAAAAATATTCACAATTATCTGAAAAGGCTATTAAAATAACTCTCCCTTTTCCAACTGTACACCTAGGTGAGGCTGAATTGTCTTCGTATACTTCAACCAAAACAATATATCATAACAGATTGAATGTAGAAGCAGATGGAAGAATCCAGTTGCCCTTAATTAAGCCAGGCATTACAGAGATTTGCAAAAATATAAGACAATATCATTCTTCTCATTAATTTTATTGTTTGAATAATAGTTATTTTTCACAAAAACTTAACGTTAACATATTTTAAGATGAGTTAGTAAATATTTACAAGTTTTCAACTTTAATTTCTCAATCAAAATAAATAGGAATAGATTAGAGGACTCCCTGAGACTACTGCCCTGGGATACTCCATAAACCTTAAACTTAAACTACCCTTAAGTTAACTTTTAGCTAAATAACAGACTGGCTTATAAAATAAAGAACATTACCGGTGAGAACTGCATACCTTTAAAAATTATCTATATGAGACCAAACGGCCAACAATTACTCTAAAACAAAGATGAAAGGATAAGGGGACAAGGAAAGCAGATTACTGGAAACGAAACACCCAGAATGGAATTAATGAGAATGTTGACACATTGTGAAAAATGTAACAAATGTCATGAAACAATCTGTGTAGTAATTGTTAAATAGGAACCTAATTTGCTGTGTAAACTTTCACTGAAAACACAATAAAATATTATTAAAAAAAAAAAAAAAAGGAAAAGATATAACCCAAATAAACAAAAGCTTTTTGGAACTCTCAAATTTTAAGAGTAAAGGGGGTCCTGGGACCAAAACATTTGAGAACTGTTGTTTTAGAGCAGTGCTACTCTGAAAGTGTGGTTCACAGAATAAGTCAGTCTGCAAAAAAAAAAATAGTACAGAAGTCGTGTGTAGAAACTATAACAGCAATTTGACATTGCTGTGACATCCAGGAGCATGATCATGAGTCTTGCACTAAGTATTTTTTGGGGGTAGGAGGGTCTTTCATGTTTCTAATAATTAATTAATTATTAAAGTACTGATAAATGCTACAACATGGAAGAACCTCAAAAACATCATCATGCTAAGTAAAAAAAGCTAGACCCAAAAGGCCTCATGTTATATGATTCCATTTATAGGAAATGTCCAGAATAGGCAAATCCACAGAAACAGAAGTAGATTAGGGGTTGCCTCGGACTGGGGGATGGGAAGTAGGGAGTGATTACTCATACATATATGATTTCTTTTTTGGGGTGAGAGTTGGTAACAGTTGCACAATTCTGTGAATGTACTAAAAATTGCTGAATTGTACATTTTAAGTGGATGAATTTATAGCATATAAATAATACCTCCATAAAGCTGTTATTAAAAAACTACTGCTGAAAAGAGAAAACTGAAAATATTATCAGAATATGATTTTTGTAACCTAAATTCTCAGATTTCTGATCTCCTCAATAATAAAAAATAAGTTTTTCCACCACTAAAGTAGGAGATTGTCTAGGGGTACCAGACCAGATTTAAAAAAAAAAAAACCCAATGCTGTTGAATTTATCAGGACTCATAGCGACCCTATAGGACAGAGTAGAACTGCCTCATAGGGTTTTCAAAGAGTGGCTGGTGGATTCAAACTGCTGATCTTTTGGTTAGCAGCTAAACGCTTAACCACTGTGCCAACAGGGCTCCACCAGACCCTATTAGGTTCATTAATAAAACTAATTTAAATATTTTCTTTGACATACACATGACATACAAATTGTGCTTTCATTTGCATCACACAAAAAAGCTGAAATTAGCAGGTTTTCATAAAGTAATTAAATGTGAAAGTCTATATATAATCTCAAAAGGATGCTTTTCTAAAAGAAGAGAACTTAAGTTCACAACTCTCACATGATGCAATTTCCTAGACAGCTCTGGAGGCCCAGATATGGACGTGAATTGTTTAAGCTAAGAAAGCTTGGTCCTCTTGGGCAATCCTTGTCCCTTTTTCTTCCACTGATAGAACCATAGACCACAGACTGTCAGAGCTGGAAAGTACTGAGAGATGACTAGTCCGACACTCTTAGTATACGTATGAAGGAACTAGGACTGCCTCTCTGCAACCTCTGTAAACCATGACTACTTTCTCTTTAATATAAAGTAGGGTTTAAGAGCTGAGGCTATGGAATAAGATTTCTCTGAGACTTTATTTACTTATCTGAAACACAGGATAACAGTAGCTACTTAATACTGTAACTGTTACAAGGATTGCATAAGAAAATATATAAGAATTGCTTAACACAGTGCCTTACACAAAAGTAACATTCAACAATGTTGGTTTTTTTTACTTCTGCATCATTGATGCTTCCAAGCTACTCTAACTTTTAATCAGCAGGTTATAATGACAAAAAAAGATAATCAAGCTAGGTTGCCTTCTAAACTGGACAGATTCCTGGTGATGTAGCACAAGAGTTATAGATATGTTAGATCCTATCACAGAGTTGACTTGCCAGACTAAGTAGACATTTTTCTCCTCATAACAATGGACAAGGATCAAGACAGAAAGCATAACATGAGAGAAAAAGAAATAGGTGCAAAGTTGTCACATACAAGAATGAAGGATAATCCCCAGTCAACACGCAAGAGTGAGTTCCCAGAGCAAATAATCCAGAAATAAATTACAAGCTCAAACCTTCCTTTAGTTACTAAGCAAGTTTGTTCCAAATGTTAGAATCTCAGGAATCCAATCCACATATTTTGGTCAAACCCAGGATGAGGAATACAGATAAAGTTAGAATACTTCTTTCCTTAATGATTTTTATTAACACTCCTAAGATAAGATTCTATGCTACATGGCTAGATTCAAGTTGTACTTGCAGGTCATCTCAAATTTATAAGAATACATCCAACAAATTTATAAATTAAAAAAATGTAAGGGAGGTGGAAAAAACCATTCTGCAAAAGTTATCAGGATGAAAAGCAACTGTCTGGGAAAAATTACTACCCATAGGAGTCAATGATGAAATAAAAATGTTCAAAAAAGGCTTTGGCCCAAATGCCTATTAAGTTCATATAAGATATCTTATCACTTAGCCATCTGCTTTCTTTTGGAAATACAAAAGGTCAGTCAAACTAAAGTCTTTAAAAAAAATAAATGTTAAAGAAATTGTAAAACAAATATAAGATGTTATAAGGGAAAACAACGACTAGATCAGTTGTAGAGGTTTCTGCCAGTTAAGATTACCATAATTATTTCCAAATCAAAAGCCAAACCAGTTACTGTCGAGTTGATTCCAACTCACGGCGACCCCATGTGTGTCAGAGTAGAATTGTGCTCTACAGGGTTTTCAATGGCTGATTTTTTGGAAGTAGATTGCTAGACCTTTCTTTCAAGGCAGCTCTGTGTGGACTGGAACCTCCAACCTTTTGGTTAGTAGCCCAGTGCATTAACCATTTATACTACCCAGGGGCTTCATAATTATTTCACTGGTCATGAAAAACTGACATAGATAGATGTGTATATTTTTGTGTCAGGGTATATATTATGTGTGTGTTCTTACATTCATATACAACATTTAAAATTTGCTTTTCTTTACTTCCAATTTTTTACTTAATATTTACTGTCTTTTCTTACCTCTTGTGTTAATTTTGGTATGAACCTCAAGCTGGGGATCACTTGAAACCATACAAGGCCACCAAGGATAGGTTCCCACCTTAGACCAGACAAGATCGCCAACCTGGAATTTAACACCAGTGGATACTTCTGTTGTTGGAACAGGAGATAATATTGGCTGAACCTACAAGAAAAGGTCATAAAGTTTCATTAACAGAGAAATTAAAACCCCATCCCAAATATCAAAAATAGGATTGATGGTTTCTGTTGCTGAATTCTTTTGTTGGTAAGGCATCTTGAGAATTCACATGATCAATTAAAAAAAAAAAGGTCATAGATTTGAAGACAAAAATAATTTACTGGAAATATCTACCTCTTAAACTAGCCCTAAGATGTATTTCAGTGTAACTTCTGAAATAACGATATACAGAACTATAATAATACAATATGTTGCAATGTATTGACTCTGCTTTCACCTTCTTAAACCATACTTGGCTAGACAGTATCAATAACACAACTCACCAGGGTTTCCTCTTTTGGTACTGGATCTTCTCTTGGTTTTTCTGATACAATGTCAACTCTCTCATTTGGTCTCTAGGTGGAAAGGTACAGGTGAGTAAAACAAAATGGCAGCAAACCAAATAATAACAACATACATAAAAGGAATCAAAGAAAACTAAACAGTAAAGAGAAAAAAGGACATTTACTAACTGAACAATATAGAGTAAGAACACAACTTACACAGTACATGATGCTATGTCTTAATATTTCTTTTCCATTCCACATTAGAGCATAGCTCCCATTTCTTATTCTGTTACTTTTAAAATCTATTTTCTAATTAAACAGGCTTTTTTTTTTTTTTAAACCTATTAGAGTGAAGAAAAACAGGTACCCTGAGTCTGCTAGTAAGATGTAACTTGGAACTTTTCTGGAAAGCAATTTGGCAATATGTATGAAAAGCCTTTTTGACCTAGAAAATCCATTTCTAAGAATGCATACTGAAAAAGCATTAAGAGGTATATAAAATATAAACATTCACAGATATGCATGCCTGTGCTACTCATAAGACCAAAATATTAGGAACAATGTAGATTTTTTAAAAATTAAGAATTAAATAAATTATAGTATAAATAGTGGAACAATATAAAATTTTAAATGACATGTAAAAATAACAACATAGTTATTTGACAATAGGAAACTGCAAAAGTTTGTGTGGTATGATTCCAATCTTGGAAATATAATTTTTTTGTATACTTTGCACAGAAAAAAAGACTAGGGGGTACAACCACTATTGAAAATGATGTAGTGCTTCCTCAAAAAGCTGGAAGTAGAAATACCATATGATCCAGCAATCCTACTCCTAGGCATATATCCTAGAGAAATAAGAGCTGTGACACAAATAGACATACGCACTCTTGTCCACTGCAGCATTATTCACAATAGCAAAACGGTGAAAACAACCTAAGTGTTCATCACCAGATGAGTGGATAAACAAAATGTGGTATATACATACAATGGAATATTTTGCGACAATAAAGAATGAGTACATGAAACTTAACATGGGTGAGTCTGGAGGACATTATGCTGAGTGAAATAAGTCAATCACAAAAGGGCAAATATTGTATGGAATCACTTTTATAAAAAGTGAAGAATAGGTTTAAACATAGAAAGCAATGTTCTTTGATGGTTACCAGGGATGGGAGGGGGAAGGAAGAAGAATCACTCATTAGAGAGCAGACATGTGTTAATTCTGGTGAAGGAAAAGGCGATACACAATACGGGGGAAGTCAGCACAGTGTGACCAAGGTAAATGAAGATGCTGAGCAGTACACAAGAATGAAAGACAACTACAGTAAATCCTGTAACATATACAATTCTGCAACAACAGTTGTAACAACCAAAAATTTGTGAGTGGTTGTATGTGTAGATTTGTATGCTACATAGGTGAGAGAGTGTATGGGAGTACATGGGTGTGCATATACAGGTATAGCTGTGGGCATTTGTATATTCATATTTGTATGTGCTTCATATATATTCATATATATAATAGAGCACATAGCGGGTAAGTTATGGAAACTTCTAGACATATCCAAACACCTTGTGGGACTGAGTCACTGGGCTTGAAGGCTAAGGACCAGTCTTGGGGGACATCTAGGTCAACTGGCACAACATAGTTCATAAAAATAATGTTCTACATCCTAGTTTGGTGAGCAGAGTCGGGGGTCTTAAAAGCTTGCGAGTGGCCATCTAAGATACAATTATTGGTCTCTTCCCATCTAGAGCAAAGGAGAGTGAAGGAAACCAAAGACTCAAGAAAGCAATTAGTCTATAGGACCAATGGCCCACATGAACCACAGCCTCCTCTAACCTGAGACTAGAAGAACTAGATGGTGCCTGGCTACCACTACCAACTGCTCTGACCATGGACACAATAGAAGGTCCCAGTTAGAAAGGGAGAAAAATGTAGAACTAAACTCAAATTTATAAAAAAGACCAGACTTACTGGACTGATAGGAGGCTGAAGGAACCCCCGAGACTACTTCCCTTAAGACACCCCTTTAACCTGAACAGAAGTCACTCCAGGAGGTCACCTTTCAGCCAAATAAGATTGGCTTATAAAATAAACAATAACACCCATTGGGAATGTGCTCATCAGAATTGCTCAAAATCAAGAATGTGAAGGCAAGGAGGAGCAGGGAAACTGGAGGGATGGAAATGGGCAAGGCAGGGTGGAAATGAGGAAAGTGCTGACACATTGCAGGGATAGCAACCACTGTCACGGAACAATTTGTGTATGAACTGTTAAATAGGAAACTAATTTACTGTGCAAACTTTCACCTAAAACACAATATAATGTTAAAAAAAAAAAAAAAAAGCTACAAGGATACAAAAGGTTATCACCAGGAGATGGATTAAGTGACTTTTATTTTCCTTGTGCTTTTCTAGATGTCATAGTGTCTACAATAAACATTACATTCTCTAAGCATTAAACCCACAAATACTTCATCAGAAATTAATTTCTACAACCTTTGGGAGGCAATTTGGAAGTATCTATCAATATTCAAAACAGGTACACTCTTCAATCTAGCAATTACATTATAGGAACCTATCCTACAGAAATACACAAAATGAAAAAAATCTATGTAGAGGGATGATAATTTCAGTAATTGATGTCAGTAATCTATACGTCTATCAACATCATCTAAGCTTTTATTTAAAAATAATCTGTATGTACCTTGAAAATATTTGGCACAATATATATCAAATTGGTAACAGCAGTTATCTCTAGGGAACTGGATTAGGGAAAAGGTGAGGGAAGATCTTCTACACTTTTGTATTATCTGAAGTTTCTGTAAAAAGCATATTACGTAATTTAAAATATTTCTAAAATTTCTCACTTGTCAGAAAAAATTAATTTAGATGGTTTAAAAAGAGGTAGCATAGCCATTAAAGTTGGTCTTAATTCTGCTAAATATGGCTAATTCTAGAAGCTACTTAAAATTCTCATTCAATTAACTCAAGACATTTAAGACACTGTTATAAAAAGGTTTTTAACTGTTAGAAAAATGGTATTTTTTGTAAACCAGACTAATATCCCAAACCCCAAGTACCAATAACTTGTTCAACAGTGCCTACAACTTTCCAGGCACAGTTCTAGAAGCTGGCCATACAATGGTGAAACAGATGTGATACCTGACCTCATGGAGCAAATAAAAAACATGAATAAACATACACTCAGAAAGTAAGGGTTATAAAGAAAAATAATGGGGTGTGTATGTGTGTCTATGTTTAGATATAAATTATAATCTGAGACTCAAAGGAAAAGGTGTTTAGGGAAAAGAACATTCCAGGAAGTGACTGTGACATGTATGAAGCCCTTGAGGTTAAGAAAGTTAGAAACTTTAATAAGGCCAGTACATTAAGCAGGACTTAACTGCCTCCAAGGAAGCAAGAGGTTACAGAATGAGAGCAGAGAAGGTAGGCTAGATTACGAAGGGTTTGTAAACCATGTTGAAGTGCTTGGATTTAAAGCTCAGTGAAAAGCCATTGAAGAAGTCTAAGCAGAACACTAACACGCATCAATTTATGTTTTAAAAAGATCATGCCGGCTGTTACCTGGACAATATTTTGGAAAGGAGCAAGAGTGGAAGCAGGCAGTTTAACTAGAAGGTTACCATAGCAGTCCAGATGAAAAAGATAGTGGCAACTTGTTGACAGGCACAAAATTAACTCATCCGATTCTTGTGTGGTGGTACCATGAATATGTAATCTGGCAGGACACACTACTGAGCAACTTAAGGAAAGAATAATCTATGTTTAAATGAAGAATTCTTTTTCCTTAGAGTCGTAACTAAGTAGTTTAGAAATACTGCTTGCATAGGTCTACTTGGTAGCTTCATCTGAGTCTATAGATGCAGCTTAAACCTTCACAGAAGCTTCTCATTCCAGTCAATCTATAGCAGGAAGGCAGGGCCACCTGAGGAAACACACATGTAGCCAAGAAGGCAAGTCGCCTTCCACCACACATTCAATATTCATGATGTCTGGATCTAAGAGATCTCTCCAACTCTGTCTGGAGACAGATAGGGAAGAAATCTTTACCATACAACATCCTACTATTAAAAGAATTGAGCTGAAACCCATTCAGTTTTCCCTTTCTGGATTAAAGATAGGGTTTCCTTCAGAACCTTTTTATTATTCAAATGTCCTATTTTTTTTTTTTTATTCGTGTTTTGAATTTTTGTGGTGAAGTGGAGCTAGACACACAGGATTACAAGCCAGGTATATGTGGATTTGAATCCTGGCCGACTAGCTCTGTGGCTCTGGTGAAATCACTTAACTCCTCTGAGCCACGATTTTTTTTTTCCTATAAATTAGAAATGATAATATCCACCTTTCAGGTGGTTAGAGAATTGGAGATTATATAGCAAGAACAACCATCATTGATGAGTCTTCAATAAATGCTATTATTATTGGGAATAAATAAGACCAAAAAAATGAAAGCCAATGTTTATGAATAGTAATGTGTAGGTTAGCTTGTTTTCATAGTGGTGTCATGGGGTTGAGAAAATTGAGACTATTTAAAATCTTTTTATTGTGAAATATACACCACACATACAATGCATAAACCATGAATGTATAATTTAATGAATTTAAGAATAATAAACACCAATGTAACCATCACCCAACATATCAGCTTTTTAAAAAGACTTATAAAAAACTTTTTATGGAACTATAACACACATCCAGAAAAGTGCCCAAATCATGTAAGTGTACAATTCAAAATAATTTTCACAAACTGAGCAAACCCATATAAATGTTGTCCAGACCAAGAAATAGGACGTTTCCAGCATCCCCCAGAACCCCTTTTGCCCCCTCTATTCACTAACCATTCCCAACAGGGTAATGTTACCACCCTCCTGGCTTCTCATGTAGTATGTGAGTTTTGCCTGCTTTTGAAGTTTATACACACAGAACCATACAGTATGTACTCTTCTTCTTTAACTCAGTATTATGCTTGCAATATTCATTTTTAAAAGCCTATTTATGATGGAAAATTTCAAAGGTACACAAAGGAAGAAAAAGTACAGTGAACCCTAATATGTCCATCACCCTGGTTATAACCACCCTTAATTCATACTCACTTTCTTTCATCTAAATTCCCACTGAATTCCCTGCTGCCCCCAAACCAGTGGATGAATTTCCCCCAACCATCCTACTATTTCATCCGTAAATATTTCAGTACGTTTCTTTGTAAGATTCTTTTTGTCACACCTAAAAATTTGACAATAATTATATAATATCAATATCCAGGGATTAGTATTTCTCCATTGTCTCATAAATGATGTTTTGCAGTTGGACTGTTCACAGCAGGATGTGAATAAAGTATACATGTCTTTTCTTAAATACTCAGCTGTAAGAATTGGGTCTGTGCTTTGTGCTGATTATTTGAGCTGAATTTTAGCTTTTTTTTTTTTTAACTTTATTGTGCTTTAGGTGAAAGTTTACAGTGCAAATTATTTTTTCATTCAAAAATTTTATACACAACTTGTTTTGTGACACTGGTTGCAATCCCTGCAATGTGTCAGCACACTCCCCTTTTTCCTTTCCACCCTGGGTTCTCAGTGTCCATTCATCCAGTCTTCCTGTCCCTTCCTACCTTCTCGTCTTTGCTTTTGGCAGGTGTCACCCATTTGGTCTCATATACTTGACTGAACTAAGAAGCAAGTTCCTCATGTGTATTATTGTTTGTTTTAAAAGCTATCTAATCTTTGGTTAAAAGGGGGACTTTGGGAATGCCTTCGGTTCTGAATTAGCAGGGTGTCCAGGGGCTACAGTCTCGGGGGTTCCTCCAGTCACCATCAGACCAGTAAGTCTGGTCTTTTTTTGTGAATTTGAATTTTGTTCTATATTTTTCTCCTCCTCTGCCTGGGACCCTCTACTGTGATCCCTGTCAGAGCGGTCAGTGGTGGTAGCTGGGCACCATCTAGTTCTTCTGGGCTCAGGCTGATGGAGGTTGTGGTTCATGTGGTCCATTAGTCCTCAGGATTAATATTTTCCTTGTGTCTTTGGTTTTCTTCACTCTCCTTTGCTCTGAACATGCTGATCTATCTTAGATGGCCGCTCGCAAGCTTTTAAGACCCCAGACGCTACTCACCAAAGTAGGATGTAGAACATTTTATGAACTATGTTATGCCAACTGACCTAGATGTTCCCTGAGTCAAATGTCTTATCTTTCTACGTTTTTGTTTTTTGGTTTATTCCAGATTGTTGGCGGTTCCTTCAGGACTGTTTGAAACACTGTTAAAATGACTTTCATTAAATTGAAAATTTTCACAATCATTTTTAAAAGGAAAGAATTGGCAAAGGAGAGAAAGAAGGCCAAGAAGATTTATTCTAAGTTTTCTAAACTATATAAATAAAAGAAAGAAAAAGAAGTCACATAAGAATATTGAAATGATAGAGAGGAAATACATGTAAAATACGCCAATGTGTGAGCAAAACAGAAACAGCAGTAGGCCTTTTAGATTGATAACCTGAGCTCAAAATAAAGAGGAGAAATCAAGAGATAGCACAGTATCACAAACACCAATTAAGAAGGGGAGAAATTTTTAAGAAGAAACGGTCAGTGGGAGTCAAATGTGTAGCAGTTAAGAAAAATACGGAGTCAGAAAATGACAACAGACAAATGGTTCTGGGTATAAAATCCATTTTCCTTCAGTATTTCACAGGCAAGCAGCAAGTTTAAGACAGATTAAAATCACGGAGGAACAGAGGATACCTTTATTGGTACTAATACTGCTGCTTTCTTAGGAAGAGAATGCATCAAAAAAAAGATGACAGTGAGTTAGCACTCCTTAATGTTCAATTCATCTTAATTTTAAACTTATGGTTTTATGGGTATATACCACTCTTTTATGTTTTTAGATGATTCCACATGGAAAGACCTATTTTCCAGTTAAGAATCAGAGCAAGTTTCTTAAACAGGAAAAAAAATGTAAGAGCTGTGAAAATAAATTACATTATCCTAAATATTCCTTCCAAAAAAATTTGGTCTAGTACTTTTATTAAAACTCAAGAAATTCATTAAGATCTACAATACGCATCAAATCTAGCAGAATTTCAAACTCTTAGTAATACTACTGAAATAAATTTTAAGATATTAAGCAAAATCATATTCACTAAAAGAACAAAAGACTTATGTAAATATTAAAGGTGGAAAGAAAATTTTAAAGGCAATAAATTGTTCGCACTTTCTTTTACTTTCTGAAGAGCTGCTTAAGTTAATGGTCTTAAAAACTAAAAAATCTGTACAAAAAGAACATCTTAGAACAGTTTCTAAGAATCTGAAAGCCTAATACTCTGAGACTAGAGACCTAAACATCACCTGTAATTTAGTATTAATGGGACTGATCCAGCCACTCAGCTTTTTATAAGCAGAAATGGCAAGCTAAGAGTTAATGAGGCTAGCCTCAGTGGATAAACCCACTGAAGACCCAGTTGACGGCTGGTCACCAAAGACTGTTGTTTGAATAGGGCCTATACGCCAATGCCTGAGGCATTACACCTGCCAAGGAGGAAGAAAGGCAGAAACGTTTCCACATGTTTCTAATTTGGCAGGAGGAAAAACAGCTAAAGCAGCTTTACAAAATAGACAGTTCAGAAGTGATCTCAGGTCTCCTGCTGCCTAGATATTTGGACACATTTTCATGGTTGAGAAGATACACTTAGGTTGTTCCAAGTAACAGTCACTCACTATGTAGAAGGCTAAACAGCTTTGAATTGGGAGGAAATACTTGCAGACCAAGTACTAAAAAAAAAAAAAAGTGGGTAAAATCTTAAAGTGCATCATCTTAGACGAAATTTTGTTGCCTCAAAAGAGAACCTATGAGTGGGCTCTTAAGAAACACATATTTAAAAAAAACAAAAACAAATCCAGCACAATCATTTCAAACTGTTTTTCCAGGCACAGTTTTTATTATGCTTCCCTGAGGCATCTTAGGGGGAGAGGGGGACTGTGCTGTGGAGTCAGCACTCTTATTTAGGATTCTCCTTCACTTCTACGCCCTCCACAATGCTGAACACCAAGGGTATGGACCACCAGTGACAAACAGGAGGCACAAAGCTATCAAAAATTAAAACACTGAAGCTGACTGTCTTGAAGGAAGCAGTACAGATGTTTTTCAAGTTAAGGAAACCAAAAAATTAAAAATATATAAGGTTGGCATACAGATTAATTTGTACACATCACTAGGCATCTGTAGAGCTTAGCAACAACAGCAGGACACTAACAATAAAGGCTTGGATGCTCTAGCTTTAAAGTTCCCTTGTCAGAATTGAGTATGACTTTTATGGTACCCATTTCTTAAGCTGATAATTGCCCCCTCATGTATGATAAAATTTTAATCAAAATTCAACTAACGAGAACTTAGCTCTTCACCTTACTTTTTGAAAGAAAGGGGAGGAGAAGAGGAAAGGAAGTAGAGAGAGAGAAGTGAGAAAGAGAGAAAGGGAGTAAGAGGGAGAGAGAAACCACAAGGAAAAAATACCGGATTTTTCCCCCAAAACTCAACTTTCAGGCAATGGTCTTAGTAATATTCAGAGCAATCAATGCCACTTTCTCCATCTGTATCTTCAATCAAAATTGATGTTCCTTTACTCCAAGATGTGGTAAATAATCAAACAATAAATTATGCCCAGCATAATTGACTAGAAAACAAAACTAACTAAAATTCTTAAATTATATCTAAATATTGTAATCCCTGGGTGTACCAGTTAACTAAAGGTTTAAGTGCTATAAAGAGCCAGGCATAGCAGATAACCATTAAAGAGAGAATTGGCTTTAAATCTCATTGCACATGACTACTGGAAAAATCATTGACCTGATAAGCAGAAAGTAGGTAAGAAAAATAAACAGACTGTTTTATCCTGCCTCTAATTGCTTCCAACCCTTTTTCTATGTTGAGATATATTTTTAACTAACTTTATCAATAAAGGCAAAAAGTCTAGCCTAGTAAGGAAAACTGGATAGTTTCCTACTTGCCAGATTTCTCCAGAGCCAAAGAAAGACAGGCCATCCTCAGGAACTAATGAGCTAAAACTAAATTCAAGTTTTCTGCATTTTGTGATTCCCAAGGGGCAAAGTGCATCTTATATCTTACCAGGGCAGGTGTAGGAAAGAAAGTTAAAATGAACGTACTTGGAGTGCAAAACACAATTTCCCTCCTTCCATTGATTCATTTACTCAATAAACAGTCAATATAAGATACTCACATGAGCTAGGTCTTAGGTCTTGTGTGTGTTTGTGTGTGTATGTGCACGTGCATGGGGTGGGGTATTTAATAAATGGCACTCAAAATTAAAAAGCATTTCAGAAGTCATTTAGTTCCAAAGCTTTCATTTACAGATGCAGAAATATGACACCAGAATAGCTGAAGTGCTCTGGTTTACTCTTTTTCTCATCACTCAATTTATTTTCTTCATAGCACTTAACGCTAGCTGAACTTACATATATATGTATATGGCTCCTCTCACTAGAATATACGCACCCTGAGAGCAGGCATCTTTACTTTTCATTCATTGCCATACCTTGTTAGAACTGTACCTAGAACATCTAGGTACTCAATCAATATTTGTTAAATGAATAATAAGAAAACTATGGAAAAATGAGGAAACACATTGAAATGTCACACTGGGACTTATGAGAGTCTAGAACCATTGTGACCCATACTCCAGAAAAAAGATCACATTTGAGTTATATGACGTAGTGGAATTCAGTTTAAAAAAGGTGAGTTGGTAAGAAGTAAATATTTCTTTGAATGGAAGATAACCAATTAACGTATTCAGGTATTCTGGATATAAAAGAAGGCAACTGTCAGAAAAATAAATATATGTGTTTTCTTTCCAAATCAATGTCTGGAAAACACCTGCAATTCATACAGTGTATGAGAATACTAACAAAAAACTCTTCATTCAAGATAGAATTGATTTGTTACATACTAATACTATTAAGCAAATCAGACTGAACTCCCAGATATTAAAAAATTCAACTGTACTCATTTTAAGTTACCTACAAAGGATGACTTCTATAAAAACTGCATCTGAAGTTTTAATCAATATATGTAAGTACTAAATCTGATTTTAATAAAAGATTTCCTCCATTACTTCAGGTTATTTTGTAGTGAACATATTAGCAATGAGTGTTAAATCTAAGCTATACTGGCAAATGAGCTGATCTAAAATAATAATTTTAAAAACCAGTATAATTAACCATCTTCTCTTTGTCTTCCATCTTCATCTTCAAAAACCAGGAATCGATTATAAGCCAATAAAAATAATGAAGGCTATTAGAACAAAGAAACATGCAGCAAGATTCTTAGTGCGACAGGTGTATGAAGTATTTCCTAACTCTAACCATGGCCATTAATTTATTCAACAAATATTTACTCAGTGCCAATTATAATACCCCAAGAACCTTGCTAGGAATTAGAAGAAGTTATCAGAATTATTTATATCTGAACAGATAAAAACTGAACAGATCTTTTGGATTTCCAATAACTATGAAAGATTACAAAATTTTTCAAAAAGACGTTTCAACTTACATTTTGTTCCTCTGGTTCTAATTTGGGGATTTTGTGTGACTTGCGCTCTTCAGATCTAGATGAGTCATGCTTGTTACTTTTTTTCCTCTTTTCTTTCCTGCTTTCATGCTTTGACTTTGTGTGCTCACTTGCCTGTACTTCATTTAAGAGGTCTCCACAAAGAGAAGACTCAAACAATTCCCTGCCATTCTGGATAGTTTTGGTTATTTTTAGTTTAATCTCAGGTGAGCCAGTCTTCTTTGGAATCACAGTTTGTGGTACCGAAGGAGGAGGTGGTGGCTGTGGAGGGGAAGGTTTTTCCAGAATTTCATGTGGTCTTGTGTTCGGAACTTCTGTGTGGTAATAGTCAGTGGGGCTAAAGTTTCTAACTGCACCAAAGCCATTAGCTGACCCATTGGGGTACTGATTATACGGCTGGTATTTGGTTTGAGTTTCATACATGCTGATTGATGATGGATAGCCATTTGTGAGTGGAGGAAGATCTTCTGTTGTAGGTTGGTACTGAAAGCCTTGCTGCAAGGTAGCTTCATACTGTGTCTGGCCACCATCTTCAACAATGTCACTGTTGTTATCAAAGGCATCCTCCTGACGGATGTTAGCGGAGTCAATGAGTTGAGGTGGTTGCTGAATTGTGTTTCCCATGATCCCTTGCATGAAAGAGAAAGAGAAATCCATTGTTCTGCTCCAGCATCCTTAATTTTCCCTTTCTCTCATCGGGCCTAAAATTTTAAAAGACAGGATTAAAAGGTGTTAATATCCTCATAGACGAGAAGTTAATCAATTGAAAAAGGATTAACCTAAAATGTTCTGAACCCGATTTTCATATTCAGATGTGCATAGACACTAATATTTCTAAAACAGGTAACCAATATAATTCTGACACAAGACAAATACTTATCTTAAATGCTTATCTGTTTGAAACTCTCAATTACTTTCACAACTTTGGCAACAACATTTCATCCTCCTTGCAAAAAGGCAAAATAGTTTGACATTTCTTTCTGTTTCCCAAGTTAAAGGTTGTATGTCTCAAGTTACAACTGGTATTTACAAAATAAGCAGTGTCTTGACACATATAATAGGTTCCATATAAGCTTTCTTTAAATCCAGTGTTTTTTTTAATTACAAAAATAGTAAAATCTTATTGCAAATATTTTAAATACAAAAGTAAAAAGGCCTATTCCTCTCCTCACTCCACTATTCCCACTCGTCTATGCCATAGATAATCACTGTAAACACTTTGGTAGGTTTTCTTCCAAACCTTTCTCTGTATTTACATATAAAATGAAAATGAAGTTTATTCTGTGATTTGCTTATTTAACTTAACAATATATCCTAGATATCATTCTATATCAGCATGTGAACATACAATTTATTCTTTAAATGGCTGCACAGTAAACAACTAGGGTATCTACCATAATGTATTCAACCATCTGTATGCTGGCAATCACTTAGTTGCTCACAATTATTTGATACTGTAACAGGTCTACAATAAAAATTTTTGAAACTATATCCTTGTGCATATGTGTATCCTAAGACAAAACTGAAATTCTGTTTAGATACTGCAAAACTGTTCTATAAGCTGTGCTATACCAATTTGCACTCATACCAATAGTGTATAAGTGCTTAATTCTCTACATACTTGCCAGTATCTAGTTATTTATTTATTATATATATGTTTGGGGATTTTTTGTGCTTTAGATGAAGGTTTACAGAACAAATTAGTTTCTCACCAAACAATTAATACACATTTTTTTTTGTGACATTGGCTGACAGCCCCACGACATGTCAACACTCTCCCTTTCTTGACCCTGGGCTCCCCATTACCAGCTTTCCTGTCATCTCGTGCCTTCTCACCCTTGCCCCTGGGTTGGTGTGCCCATTTAGTCTTTTTTTTTTTTTTTTTTTTTTAATGTACTTTAGATGAAGGTTTACAAGACAAACTAGCTTCTCATTAAACAATTAGTACACAAATTGTTTTGTGACATTGGTTGCCAACATCACAACATGTTAACACTCCTTCCTTCTCGATCTTGGGTTCCCTATTACCAGTTTTCCTGTCCCCTCCTGCCTTCTTATCCTTGTCCCTGGGCTCGTGTGCCCATTTAGTCTAGTTTTGTTTTATGGGCCTATCTAATCTTTAGCTGAAGGGTGAACCTCAAGAGTGACTTCATAACTGAGCTAAAAGGGTATCCGAGGGCCATACTCTCAGGGTTTCTCCAGTCTGGTCTTTCTCTTGTGAGTTAGAATTTTGTGTTACATTTTTCTTCAGCTCTGTCAGCGACCCTCTATTGTGATCCCGGTCAAAGCAGTCGGTGGTGGTAGCCACGCACCATCTAGTTGTGCTAGACTCAGTCTGGTGGAGGCTGTGACAGTTGTGGTCCACTACTCCTTTGGGCTAATCTTTCCCTTGTATCTTTGGTTTTCTTTATTCTCCTTTCCTCCAGACAGGGTGAGACCAGTGGAATATCTTAGATGGCCACTCACAAGCTTTTAAGACCCCAGATGCTACTCACCAAAGTAGAATGTAGAACATTTTCTTTATAAACTATGTTATGCCAGTTGAGCTAGATGTTCCCCGAGACCCTGGTTCCCACAGCCCTCAGCCCAGTAATTCAGTCCCTCAGGAAGTTTGGATGCGTCTATAGAGCTTCCATGACTTTGCCTTGGACAAGTTGTGCTGGCTTCCCCAGTATTGTGTACTGTCATACCCTTCACCAAAGTTACCACTTACCTATTAGTACCTAGTTGTTTTTAACCAGTAGTATATATAGCAGAATCATCTGGGTGCTTTTATAAAATACATGTCAGGGTCTATCTCCTAAAAATTCTCATTTAGTAAATCTGGGATAAGGCCTGGGGCATGAGTATTAAGACCACATTCCAAGTGATTATGATGCACACTCTTGGTTGGCAATCACTGCATGACACTCTTAGAATTACTAAACCTCTGCTAGAAGGGGGCCTAAAATACCCACATTATGTAACAATGTTATAATATAGATAAACATTTATTAGGAAATGCTACAAGACCACACTGTCTTGTCATAAGGTTTGACAAGTCCATATCTCAAGACAGAGGATTAATGGACAGTCCAGATATTTTGATAATTCCATTCTAATTGAAAGCTCTAAGGCAGAAAGGTTTTCACTACTGTAACAACAACAACAGCTGCCTGGAATACTGTGATGAAGGATTCCGAAGCTATAGCCCAGATCAATTCTAAGACTGATTACTAATGTCTATCATCTTGGTTCTAGTAGGAGTTACAATAGTGGTAATAAACAAAGTAACCCAAAACAGCAAAGGGAAAGGGAAAACACAAGCTGACAATACATTTTTCATGGTGTATCCAATTAAACAGCTGCTGTTTATTCTGCTGTTAGCAAATGGAAAGAATTTTACAAGTTCTAAAATTGAAAGCAAATGAATAAGAGTGCACACAAAAAATCAAACTGCATGTACTGCTCAGCAGTGGAGGGCGGTGGCAGGGAAGATGAGAGCACCCTCCTTTTCTTGGCCTCTACTTTGGGTCAGGCATTTTATATCCCATACGATCCTCATAACAACTCTCCAAAACAGGTATGATGATTCCTGACTCATACGTAAAAGAAACTGAGCCGTACATAGGTTAAACGGCCTGCTTAAACTACAAAGCAAAGAAGTGGCAGAACTAGGATAAGAATCCAAATGTATCTGACTCTAAAGCCCGTAATTTTTTACCACTATACCAGCTATCAGTTCCAAGAGAAGAATTTGTTTCTCTTGTCATGTACTTTACTCCTTAGCCACTGCCAAAATAACATAATAACTACCACTAACACTTAAATAGTGCTTAGCCTTTGCCAGGCACCATTCTAAGTGTTTACACATACTGGTTAAACCAGTTGCTGTCAACTCCAACTCATGGCAACCCCATGTGTGTCAGAGTAGAACTGTGCTACACAGGGTTTTCAATCACTGATTTTTCAGAAGTAGATTGCCAGGACTTTTTTTCCAAGGCACTGTGGATGGATTCAAACCTCCAATCTTCTGGTTAGCAGCTGTTTGTACTACCCAGGGACTCTGCTTTACACACAGTACCATATTTAATCCTCCCAACAACCATCAAGTAGATATTAATATTATTTTCCATTTATGAGTGGGAAAATAGAGGCACAGAGAGGTTAAATGACTTGCCCAAGTGCACATGGCTAACAATTAATTGACAGAACTGGGACTCCACTCAGTCTGGTTCCAGAGTCTCTGCTCCAAACCAGTAAATTACCATACTGCTAATGCTGATAAGGAGCCCTGGTAGCACAGCGGTTAAGAGCTACAGCTGCTAACCAGAAGGTCAGCAGTCAGAATCTTGGAAGCCCTATGGGGCAGTTCTACTCTGTCCTATAGGGCTGCTATGAGTCAGAATTGACTCAACGGCAAAGGGTTTGGTTTGGTTTGGTTGGTTAATGCTGATAAATGTTATAAGGATCATTTTTCTCTGTATAGCTTAAGAATTGAAATATTACCCTAATTTGACCCTTGGCAAAAATGTATAGCTCACAGCAACAGACATAAGAAGGGAATGTTTTAAAATTCTGTAACGCATATGGAACAACTACACAGGTACAACTCAAAACATTTTCATTCATATTTCTATCTTGAAGGCAAGTCAAATACTGACATCTAACAAGATGCAACCTATGTTTTTGGTTCACATAACTGTCAAATACAAGATCAGCTTCCAGATTAGTTTCTCAAATTATAGTCTACAAGGTTTTTCAGGCATATATATTCATTCAGACTGAGGTTTCTGATGTTTTTAATTTAATTTCAAACAAAACCTTTAAGAAGTTTTATATTTTCCCTCTTCCCCAGACCCAGGACCAAATATTACATTTTAATTTGAACTAAGAAAGGAAACAATATTATCATTTTACAGTTACATAGGAGTTCCCAACCACAGAGTATTTTCATGGACATTCTTTTTTTTTGTGTGCTAAAGCATCTTTATTTTTTTCTCCCCATACAAAAATGTATACATACATTGTTATGTGACCCTATTTGCTCTCCCCATACTGTGACAGCACACTCCTCCTTTCCACCCTGATTCCCCATGTCCATTCAACCAGCTCCTAACCCTTTCTTCCTTCCCATTTCACATCCAGACAGAAACTGCCCGTTTAGTCTCTTGTATCTACTTGAGCTAAGAGGCACACTCCTCACGAGTATCACTTTATGTCCCAGAGTCCAGTCCAATCCCTGTCTGAAGAGTTGGCCTCGGGAAATGGTTTTGGTTCTGGGCTGATAGAGAATTCAGGGGCCATGCTTTCCAAGGTTCCTCCAGTCTCAGTCAGACCATTAAGTTTGGTCTACTTACTAGAATTTGAGTTCTGCACCCCACCTTTCTCCTGCTCCATCTGGGACTGTTTTGTTCCCTGTCAGGGTGGTCACTGGTGGTAGCTGGGCACCATCTAGTTCTTCTGGTCTCAGGCTGATGAAGTCTCTGGTTTACGTGGCCTTTTCTTCATGGACATTCTTATTTGATCCTCAAAACAACCCCGTAAGGCTGACAAGGGCAAGTGTTAGCTTCTTTTTTTTAATATAAGTACAGTGTACCCTTGAGATGCTGACTTCCCCTAGACCACGAAGCTAATTAGTGATTAAGTCTGAAAAAGAATCAATCTCCTGACTTCCAATCCTGTGCCCTTTTCCATAATATCCCAATATTAGAGAATATTCAACTACCTAAGGACAATTGTACCGTAACTTATAGAATCATACATTCAAAACTGAACACACCATCTCTTCCCTAGCTCAGCTTCCTTTTCAGACTATCCCAAGTCTGTCATTTCCCCCACAATTTTTATAGCTTCCCAAGTTAGAAAACCTCTCTGTCAAGCCATAAAACTGGTCGTTGTGCAAATTGTAGTTTCTTCCTTTAAAATCTTTCTGTTTTCATTTCTACCCCCGTGTCAAGACCCAGGCAAGGCCCTCAGCCCCTTACCCTGACCAATTTTCCAGTCATTTCTTGTCTCTAGCTTCCTCCTGCACAGCGGTTAGATGATGCTTCCTAAAACCAAACTTCCATAAATCTTTTCCCCTACTAAGACACTCTAATGCTCCAATTACACCAAATCTCCTCCACGCTGTTCAGGGTCTTCCATAATCTGATGCTTTCCTATCAACCGAAACTACATGCGCTCGAATGAACTTTTCTGAGTATTCACTGGACCAAATATCTATAAAAGGTGGCCTCACTCATATATTACACTTTGTTTAATCCTATGAAGCAAAATATTATTCCCATTTTATAAAGGAGAAAGAATGGAGCTCAAAAAGATCTAATGATTCACCTTTAGTCACTTTTATTGTCCTTCAGCCAATAAAAGTTGAATAATAAAACTCAGATCTTCTAACTACAATACAGTGCTCTTTGCATGGCAGCTGCCTCATAACTTGCAAATTATCCAAACTTCTGACTTTTTTTCCAATATGCTCCATACCTGTAACCTAAAAGCCCGTTTGATGGCTCCCCTAATACCTTACAAGCATCTTAAAATGCCTAATAATGAACTTGTAAATTTTGTTCTACTTAAACGTGTCCTTCTCCAGTCTTCCCCATCTGAAAAAAATGGAACCTCCATCTATCCAGTTGCCCAGGCTAAAAACCTGGAAATCATCTGATACATCCCCCTTTTCTCTCCCCCTACTCGTATCTCATCCATCAGTAAATCACCTAAGTTCTATCTCCAAAGTATATAGCTCAAATTTGTTTATCTCATTCCAACTCTTCTGCTCCTCTTCAAGCCATAACAAAATCTCACCTAGTCTATCCCATAGCTACTTTCCCCGTCTTCATGTTTCTTTTCCTGCCTACTATAATCTATTCCCCCATACTCTGTACTCAAATAAAATCCAAAATACTTATCATGCCCAGCAAGCCTCTGCATGGTGAGGTCTCAGCTTACATTTCTAAAATCATCTAACAACACTCTCTGAGGCACTCACCACTCTCTAACCACACTGACTTCTTTTCAGTTTCTCAAATGTGCCAACTTCCTTCTTGTAATCAGCATTTTCACATGTGCTGCTGCCACTACCTAGAACACATATAATCCCTTGAGAGGCCTTCCCAAGTCCCCTGCTCGTTCTCTTCACTAAGCCTATTTTTTCTCCTTTACAGTACTTACCACAATTTGTAATTATACAAATATGTGTTTGCATTCTTCACGTTTCTACTCAACTGCATGCTCTATAAGGGCAAAAACCAAGTGTGTCTTATTCAATGCTGGACATTCAATATTGTTCAGTTAATAAACTGATAAAAGAATCCCTGTCTCAAAGAGCTCATAACTAGTATACCATTTGTCTGCTAAATAAACAAATAAATAAAACTTCAACACCTATAGTTATGTGGTCAACTGATTTTCCACAAAGGCAGCAAGGTAATGCAATGGGAAAGGATAATATTTTCAGCAAATGAGGCTGGACTTAACTCTTATTTTACATTATACACACATAAACACACACACACACACACACACACACACACACACACACATAGTTCACAGACCTAAATATAAAAGCCAAAACTATAGAACTCTTAGAAGATAACACAGGAGAAAATCTTTCTAACATTGGGTTAGCCAAAAGATTTTTTAAACGGGACACAAATACCATGAATTATAAAAGAAAAAGATATACTATAGACTTCAAAATTAAAAACTTTTGCTATTCAAAAGACCATTAAGAAAACAGAAAGGCAAGTATGGGCAGGAAGAAAATATCTACAAAACACATATCTAACAAAGGGGTGTATCAAGGATGTAACAGCAAGAACATTCTTTATATTCTTACATTCATCTCTAGAAAATGGGGACTCACTAAAGGTTTTTGAGCAAAAAATGAGACAAGACAAATGATAGTTTAAATATTTGTTACCCTACAGATTACTTACTAATTATAAACAGAATATGTACAATGGAGAGGTCTGGCAGTCAACAGTTTAAAGAATGCCTTAAATGTGGCATTACCAGTAGTGGGACAACCTGGCATTATGTGCCTCATGATGAGATACATTAGCACATCACCATCTCTAAAGTGTTCTTCTCAATACTTAAACTGAATCTCAAAATGAGGAAATAATCAGACAAATCCAGAATGGGGGACATTCCCTAAGAAAGTGGCCTGGGCTCTTCAAAAAGGCTAATGTCATTTAAAAAAAAAAGGGAGGAGGGCATTATCATGAATTAAAAGAAACAAAAAACATTCAACAATGCATAAACTTTGAACCCGGAATTGAAACACACATAGATAAAAAAGACATATTGGATGTGGAAAAATTGGAACCCTTACCCACTGCTGGTGGGAATGCAAAATGGTATCTCAATTGTAGAAAACAGTGTGGCGGTTCCTCAAAAACTAAAAATAGAATTATCATATGACCCAAAAGACTTGAAAGCAGAGTCTCAAACAAAGACTTGTACACCAATGTTCAGTGAAGCACTACTCACAATAGCCAAAAGGTGGAAACAACCTAAATGCCCATCAACAGATGGATGAACAAAATATGGTACAGACGTACAATGGAATACTATTCAGCCAGTAGGAGAAATGAAGTCTTGATACATGCTACAATATGGATGGGGCAGGAAGACATTATGCTTAGTAAAATGAGTCAGTCATAAAAGGACAAATATTCTATGCTCTCACTTATATAAAAAGACAAGAAAAGCCACATGTATAGAGACCAAAGTTTATTAGTGGTTACCAGAGGTGGAGGGGAGAGGGAAAAAAGGGACAAACAGTGATAGAAATATTCCTAACTCGATGCATAGTATAAGGGGTCTTAAAAGTTTGCAAGCAGCCCTCCAAGGCACAACAATTGGTCTCTATTTGCCCGGAACAAGAGAGGAAGAAGGAGTATCAGGAATAGGAGGAGGATATGGAATGTGTGACTAATTGCCTCCATGAACAACTGCCTCCTCTGCCATGAGACCAGAAGAACTGGATGGTGCCTGGCTACCATTACTGAACATTTTGATCAAAGATTCCACAGAAGAATCCTGATAAAAAGGGGGAAAATGTAGAATGGAATTTTAAATTCTCACGGGCTCCAGACTTCCTAGAACCATGAAGGTTGGATAAACCCCTAAAACTACTGCCCTGAGATAATCTTTAAACCTTAAACCAAAAATATCCCCTGAAGTCTTCTTAAAACCAAACGATACCCACTGCCATCGAATTGATTGCTTAACTAGTAAAAAAATGTCTGCCTTGAGCATTATGCGCTTTTAAGAACTATCTATATGGGATCAAACTGACAACAGCAACTCGAAAGAGTAGATATGAACCTTGGAGAGCAGTGAATTTATGTTAATGGGAGGGGAACAACCTAGAAAAGGAGGGTGAGAATGGTTGCACAACCTGAAGAATGTAATCAATGTCACTGAATTGTACACGTAGAAACTGTTGAACTGGTATATGTTTTGCTGTACATTCTCAACAATAACAACAAAATAAATAAAATTATATAGTAAAAAAAGACATTTAGAGACAACTGGAGGCATTTAAATATAGACTGGCTATTAAACAATAGAGCTATTATTGATTTTCAAGAGCATGATAAAGGCACTGTGTTTATATAACAGAATATATTTATTCTTAGGAGATCCATGCTGAAATATTTAACGTGTCATAGTGTTTACAACTTTTAATGGTTCAGGATAAAAAAGTACACATATCTAGAGTAAAGCAAATGAAGTAAAATATTAACAATCGGTTCATCTAAGTATTGACTGTAACACTCTTTCAACTTCTGAAAGTTTGAAATTTATTAAAATAAAAGGCTGGGGAGCAGTAAAAACAAGTAATTTGGCTGGGGTATGTACAGAAGGAGCACTGAAAATAAAAGGCTACTCCTTCCTAAGAGCCTGCAATAAACCTTGGCAACATATTCTGACCAACTAAGCCAAACAGTCCCCACTGTTATATTTTCTAAAAAGCTTAAGAGTGAAAAGGGCCACGCTTTTTCATATTTTGCCTCCAGTATTATAATAATGTAATCAAGAAAGTGGTTTTGATAATTAAAAAGAAAGAAATGATAAAATGTTTAAGACCTTAGGGAAGACCTTAGCTGTCTAGTGAGCACTGTGGTTGAGTGTAAAAGCTCAGAATCAAACTGCTAGGTTCAAATCCTTCCAAGGCTTGTTAGCTGTGGTAGCCAATTTATTCAACCTCCCTAAACCTCAGTTTCCTTGTCAAGAAACTGCGGACACTTGTATAAGGTTGCTGGAAGAATTAAGAGTTAAGCCATGAACTGTACTTAGAAATGCCTGGTGTGCAGTTATAGCTCAGTAACTACTGGCTATTATCATCATTCAGTGCAATGCTGGACATGGAACCTATGAAAAACACCATCTCTGACCAAGGCACTTACAATCTATTTATTAAAACAAGATAAACACTTATAAAAGAGCAGTAAACAATGTGAAACAGAAGGTGACTGAGAATTAAATTGTGTTACCCCTACAATTACAACAGACATTAGAGGGGAAAGAACAATACTATGCAAGGAGGCATTTAGGCCATGAAAGGCAGGGAGGATGTAGAAGTGAGGTGTTTTTCATCCACTGCTTTTAAAACTACTCAGTACAAGCCACCAAAGACTCAACATCTTTGTCCTTAATAGATCCCTGATAAAGACGGTATGTTTTTAATTCTTTTATTACCAAAGTAATAATGATGATGCTAATCTTTGAGAGCCATCAATATCCCAAAAACCCATTGTTATCAAGTTGAGTCCGACTCATGGCGGCCCTATAGGACAGGGCAGAACTGCCCCATAGGGTTTCCAAAGCTGTAAATCTTTAAGGAAGCAGACTGCCACATCTTTCTCCCGCAGAGCTGCTGGTGGGTTCAAACTGCTGACCTTTCAGTTAGCAGCTGAGTGCTTTAACCACTGCACCACCAGGGCTCCTTACTAATACTCTTTTGAGGAAGTATTATTACTATCCCCGTTTTATAGACGAAAAGTCAAGGCCAGCATGATTAAGTAACTTGCCCACAGTCACACCTGTAGTAAACAGAGGCTTCACACACAGGCACTTGGCTCCACAGCACTGGCTGATAACAACTAAGTAAGCTCATTTCTCACAGTCCCTAAGCATATAAAGTAAATAACAGCAAAACAAAACCAAAACCAAAACCCCCTTACTTCCCGCCTCCCCACTCCCACTCCCCAGAGTTAACAGTTTGGTGGGAGACTAAATAATGATACCAGTTTTTAACTCATTCTAATCTTTACTTCCAAATGAATTACATAACCACAAGAAAACACTAATTCCTGCCAGATTTTTCTTCTGACCAATTTTTCTAGGTCCAAAAAAAAAGATAAACTAAATCAATCGATGAGTAATTTTTTCTTAATTTCATTGAAGCTGTCCATCAACAGTTTTAAAGAGGAAAAAAGTTGAAGATTATCAACTAAAGCATTAGGGCTTTTATTTATTTACCAACTTATTCATGGCAGGAGAGATAATAGAAAAGTTTATAGAATTCTTAACTCAAATATCAGAGAGTAAAAAAATAAATAAGGGGGGGGAGGAATCATGTCACGTGTTTTAGATGAACAGCTTGAGTCTACAAATAACAGATTTGTTAAATATATAGTTTGAATAATTTACTGTAACAAATTCATAAGATGAACAATTCTCTTTGGTAGAACCTACATATTGTTAGATTCTACTTTGTAAAATTATATGCTCATTTTTCTGTACTTAAACATCAACTTCTTCTCAATAGCAAAAACTTTGTATTTATTATACTACAAAATTCTTTATATTGATGTCATTATTTAGACCTTTAGAGACCAGACATGATTCCAACATGTCATATAAATTACCTATTTCTGTTTTCAGACCCAGCTATCCCTTAAATACATTCCTAGGTTGCTTATTTTGTAAACCTAATCATGTGGCTTTCCTGATTAAAATCTTTTAATGGTGCCCCGCCTCAACACTGCCTAGAAAAAGTCCAAGCAGTTTACCAGACAGAGAATACACAAGGCCCTCCAAGCAAGGTCCCCATCTACCTCTCCAACCTCAAATCACTCTGAACTCTGGTAATGTCAATTTAGAAGCCCTGGTGGTGCAATGGTTAAAGTGCTCGGTTGCTAACAGAAAGTTCAGTGGTTCGAACCCACTAGCTACTCCGCAGAACAAAGATGTGGCAATGTGCTTCCTTCAGGGTTGCTTTGAGTTGGAATTGACTCAGTGTCAGTGGGTTTTGTTGTTGTTTAATGTCAAATTACCGGGAATTACAGTACACACTGTGACTTCATACCTTTGTACCCTTCTTATGTTATCTCCTATGCCAAATGTGAAATGAGCCCTGATGGTGCAATGGTTAGAGCTCAGCTGCTAACTGAAAGGTTGACAATTTGAGCCCACCCTAGTGGCTCCTCAGGAGAAAGACCTGGCGAGTTGTTCCTGTAAAGATTAGAAAACCCTATGTGCAATACAGAGCCCTGGTGGTGCAGTGGTTAAGAGCTCTGCTGCTAACCAAAAGATGGACAGTTCGAATCCTCCAGACACTTCTTGGAAACTCTCTGGGGCAGTTCTACTCTGTCCTATAGGGCCACTATGAGTCGGAATTGACTCAACAGCAACAGGTTTGGTTTGGTTTGGATGTGCAACACAAAATTAATAGTTTATAGCCAAAGGATCACTCTGATGGTATGACCAGATTACAATATGAATACAAAGCAGCACCAGAAAGGAGTCTCTTTTAAAACACTGGCATAAAGGGATTTTATCATTCTTATAAGTTAAGCACGTTTTCTCAAGTTTTTACTTTATAGAGGCTCTGGTTTCACTCCAGCAAACCCATACACAGAAAATAATGGGCCATATTCTTTCCAAAACCTAGAAAACCCTATGGGGCAGTTCTACTCTGTCATATAGGGTCATCTATAAGTTGGAACCGACTCGGCAGCACCTAATAACAATATGACAACTGTGCCCTTTTGTACTTTTTGTTTTTTGGGGTTTTTTTTGACTCTTAACCATCTTTTGTGCTCAGAAAATCATTTCCAAGGAGCGGTCACTTAAGCTCTAAGCTAGTCTGAGTAACGTTCCTCTGTGTTCCTAAGACACCCTACGTACGTCTCTATCTTAGAATTAATCATAAAACAATTTGTTTTTCTGAGTTTTCTTAAGAGCAGGAAGAAATTTACTCCTTTATACAATCTTAGCACTCAAAGCTACCCCTCAGGAGGGGCTTGATAAATCTTTTAAACTGAATTGTGTAAACTGAAAGGAGTTATCACATATAAATGAAACACTTTAAAGAGCTGTTGAAGATCTTCCCATGGAGACTCAGGGAATATAAAAGCAGTTAGTCTCCTCAGGTAGCACCCTTGGCAAAACGTGACTGACAACTAGCCGTTACTGGGATTCTCCTCAGTTCTGAGCTAGACTTCCCAGCAGCATTTAAAGCTCCAAGAGATTGGCATGAAGTCAAATGAACTTCTGGGGAGGGTCTATTAACCCAACTAAAGACCAAAACACCTACCTAAATATATTTTAAAACTTTATTAATACTGTAGAACTGAAGTTCAGAATGTGGAAGCTCTCAAAATACAATCTTCATAGTCATAGTGAACTGAACCGACATGAACACCAATCTTTTATTTTCCAAAGCTATTCTGGTAAACAGAATCAACCATACTGAGGAACAACGCATACTGTATACTTCCACATCAGAATTTTACAGCTAGAGAAAAATAGTGAAATATAACATGATTTCCGGAGCACAGAGGAAGAGAGAGGGTGGTCTTCCTTTACCCCAGGATAAACAAGGGAACCAGATGTTTCTTTATGTGAACTGTTGCAAGGAGCATTTCTCAAGGTTTATGATAAATCCAGTCTGAATGTGTTTCCATAGTAACAGGAACAGAGTGCACACAGACAGTCTACAGTAACGAACCAACCATGCCGGCTACTTGAAAACCTGGCGTTTTTATTGTTCAACAATTTCTATGGCAAGAACATTAAAAAATTTTTTTTTCAAAAAGATGACAACAAACCAGAGGGTCATTTTGTTTTAAAGCAAAAAACCAAAAAACGGTACATAAAGCAAGCTTAAGTATGGATTCTTTGAGATGTAATAAGAGAAAGCTATTAAATATATTCATAAACTGATTTGTAACATGTAATATTTGAAAATCAAATCCTGTATTTGAGATCAATTTAATATATATACACATACCTCCCTCAAAAACCTCTTCAGAATATGACTCATACTTAATGATCAAATGTAACAATCTCTGGGTGACAGGATCAAGGGAGATTTTCATTTTACTTCTTTTTTCCCAAATCTACACCAAGAAGAAAATGCGGGGGGGTGGGGGGAAGTTAATTTTTGAAAGAATACAGTCCATTATTTTCTGTATATGGGTTTGCTAGAGCGAAACCAGAGCCTTCATAAAGTAAAATCTTGAGAAAACATGCTTAACCTATAAGAAGAATACTAAAATCCCCTTACGTGAGGGTTTTAAAAGAGACTGTTTTTTCTGATGCTACTTTCTATTCATATTTAAATCTAAAATCATATCATCAGAGTGATCCTTTGACTATAAACTATTAATTTTGTATTGGACATTTTGGCTTTCATGATTTAAAAATTACTTAATTTTTAGTAATATAATAATAAAATGATTAAAATGACAGAGGCATATTATCTTGTTTTGTTAAACCTATTTTAAAACTGTAAGCCACTCATCCTTTTTGGAAGTAAGCAAGAGATAAATATTTTTTATAAATCAGCAAATGAAATCAGCAAAAAAAAAAAAAAAGAGAGAGAGACCAGTGGTGGTTCAGTAATAGCATTCTTGCCTTCTATGACGGAGACCCAGGTTCAATGCCAACCAATGCACCTTATGTGCAGCCACCACCTGTCTATCAGTAGAAGCTCACATGTTGCTATGACACTGAACAGGTTTCGGTGGAGCTTCCAGACTAAGACAGACTAGGAAGAAAGGACTGGCGACCTATTTCCAAATATCAGCCAATGAAAACCCTATGGATCACAATGGTCTAATCTACAACTGATCATGGGGATGGCAAAGGACCAGGCAGCATTCTGTTCTGTTGTGCCATGAGGTGCAGCAATTTGACGGCAGCTAACAACAACCCTCTAAATAAGAAGCAAATCACACTAAAAATTAGTAGTACTCTTTCTCCAAAAACCATTTTAACTTCACAAATGATACTAAACAAAACAAACAACAACAAAAAGCAGGGGAGTGAGGAGAGGTGGTGGCAGAAAAAAAGAAAAAGAAAACCAACCACCTGGTTCTAATAACCTGACCACACCTCTATAGCATCAAAAAGGAAATAAGCAACAATGTTTACCTTTTATTCACTAAAAGCAGCTAGAATTGCTATGAGTCAGAATCGACTAGACAGCAACTGGTTTGGTTTTTTTAAAAATCTAACAGGCTGCCCTTGATATAAACAAAAAACAATAACTGAATTTGGTACAGTGACTGCACAACTCAATGTCAATCTTTCACACAAAATGGATCCTGCTTGAAAATTTTTCTCAAGGAAATACAAACAAAATTACAAATGGAAATGGTTGTTCCATTTGTGTTTAGATTCTCTTGTTCCCCTCCATAGCAAATTATAAAATTTACTATTTTATCCACAAAAATAAAGTACTTTTAAATAGCACTCAAGTGTTATACACTTACTAGTTACATCTATACATAAAAGTTTTAACCACAGTACAGACACAAATTATTTCTGGCTGAAGTTTGGGTGTTTTGTATAAATTCCCAAGGTAATGCGAACACTTGGACTTCTCAGACTTTAAGGTCATTATATAACATTTAATTCCATAAAACCAGTTAAAAAAAAAAAACTAGTTGCCGTCACTGACTCCAACTCATGGTGATGCCATGTTTGTCAGAGTAGAACGGTGAGTCATAGGGTTTTCAATGGCTGATTTTTTGGAAGTAGATCACCAGGCCTTTCTTCCAAGGCATTTCTGGATGGACTTGAACCTCCAGCCTTTTGGTTAGCAGCCAAGCACACTAACCATTTACGTGACCAGGGACCCCATTAACTCTGTAGGTACCTAATAAATTTTTAGCTTTCCTATGACTTATTTTTAAATTAAAAACTTGAGGCTGTCAAAATTATGACATTTGAAAAGACTGCTAGTCAAAATTCTGAATCATTTGAAGAGCTTCACTACCATTCTGGTTGAGGCTGACTCTCTGAAAGTTTAAGGCTATGATTTAGGGGAAAACATCTTCTTTTCTGCACTATGTTTTCAGGCATTATACTAATAAAACACCAACTCTCCAAATGACACAAAGGGCTTACAGAATTTTAGTATGTAAAATAAATGTTCTATATTAGTTAACCTTATCTGGGTATCTTGACTGAAAGGTACTTTCCGAGGTAGACTCTTAAAGAGAACTCTAGACTGCTGACTAATTTCTGGGTTAAACTGGAAAATCTACATGCTTTAAAAAATGAACAATTCAGGACAGAATATATTCCTTTATACTTTCACATGATTTTACTCACTTATCGACCAAGATACAAAGCAAATCATGTCACTTTTATACAATTACTGACAACGTGAATGTCAATCAAAGTAGTCTTGCTCCATGTATATATAAATAAACGTAAGAGAAATAAACAGAGATTACCCTTCTAGAACAGGACTTGCCATATGACACTTATTTATTAAGCAAGTAAGCAAAAGTGTAAAATTGGTGGCTTTTCAATAAATGAGGGAGAAATAAAATGTGAATTTGGTACTTGAACAATAAAAACAAAACAAATACTGGTGATATTCTCTTCTTCCTCCCACTAAGGTACAGTTTTTGTTTTTTGGTGGTTTCTTTTGGTCTTATCTTCTTAAAGACACAATATTCCTACAGAATGTCCTTCTAATCTATTACTTTTACTCAATTTAGATAACAATGTTCTCAGAAAGGCCACATAGTATATGATTCCATTTACATGAAACATCCAGAATAGGCAAATCCAGAGCGATAGAAAGAAGATCAGTGGTTGCCAAGGGCTAGGGGGAGAGAGGAATGGACGATGACTACTAATGGTTGCAAGGCTTCTTTTTGGAGTGATGAACCTTTCACCCATTGTTGTCCAGTCGATTCCAACTAATAGAGACCCTATAGGACAGAGTAGAACTGCCCCTAGGGTTTCTAAGGCTGTAATCTTTACAGAAGCAGATTGCCACATTTTTCTCCCAGGGAGTAGCTGGTAGGTTCAAGCCACTGACTTTTTGGTTAGTAGCAGAGCACTTAAGAACTGCACCACTGGGCTCCTTGAAGTGATAAAATGTTCTGGAATTAAATAGTAGTGATGGTTGTACAATCTTGTGAATATACTAAAAACCACTGAATTGTACATTTTAAAAGGGTTAATTTCATGGTATATGAATTCTATCTCAATAAAAAAAAGAATGCTCTAAAAGAAATCAAGGAAGCATTTATCTATGCTTCTCAACAATAAAGCCCATAATATCTATTCAAACCCACTGCTGACTCAGCAACCCTATAGGACAGCACAGAACTGCCCCACAGAGCTTCCAAGGAGTGACTGGTGGCTTTGAACTACAGACCTACTGGTCTGCAGCCGAACACTTAACCACTGCACCACCAGGGGTCTAAGTAATTACAAGGTGAGGAACTGGCAAAGGGATAGACAATGAAATAGAATGAGAGTCTACACACAGACCCCAGCCTACACTATCTGGGAACTTGGCATATAACAGAAGCAGCACTGCAGATCAGTGAGGAAAAAAAGAATAGAGGAATCAATGAATGGTACTGGGACAACTGCTTATCCATAGGCAGTTAGATCCTCACCATACAGTTAACCAGTCCTAGGTGGAGTAAAGACCAAATATAAAAAGAAAAATTTTAAAACTTTTGGGAAAAAAACAAAAAAAGGAGGGGATCTTTAGGAACTCAGTGTAAGGAAGTATTTCTTAAACAACACACAAAGTACAAAACATAAAGGAAATGATTGATAAAATTAACAATATTAATTTAAAAAGCTGTATGCCAAAAGACAGCATAAACGTGAAAAGACAAGCCCCGAGACTGGGGCAAGATAACTGAAGTACGTAAAGCAAAGCTGGGTGCTACCCTCCAACTTTCTTCCCAATCTGCCCAGTTCTTGCTAAGTTAAGTGGCTTTGCCATATCATTTCTCATGTGGATTTCAGGAACAACTTTCTAACTGTTCTTCCTGCTTCTAATCTTCTTTACCGCCAATCCACAATCTACAGCACTGACAGTACTTAAAAACAAAACCAAAAATCCCTCAAATTTAATAACCTCCCATGGCTCCCTAATGTCTTAGGATAAAATCCAAAAAGCAGGCTCTTCATGATTTGGCCCCTGACTACTTCTCCAGCCTTCTGTCCTGCTGCTTCCAGTTTCCCACCTGGCCATCCACCATTCTAGCATTTCCTCTCTTAACTTCCTCTTGGCCTGTAAGATCCTATTTACCTTGAAAACATCATGCTGAGTGAAATTAAGTCAGTCACAAAAAGACAAATACTATATGATCTCACTTATATGAAATAAGCAAATATATAGAAACCAAAGATTATTAGTACTTACTACAGGTGGGAGGGAGGGGAGAAGGGGAAATTTTTGCTTAGGGGGCATTGAGTTTATGTTAATACTGACAGAATGATTTGGAAAAGGTTAGTGAGAATAGATGCACAACTTGAAGAATGTAATTAATGTCCCTGAATTGCACATGTAGAAATTGGTGAGGTGGCAAATGTTTTGTTATGTATATTTTCATCACAATAAATTTTTTAAAAGTTTCCATTTAGATGTGTTAAAATATAAAATACTCCAAAAAGTTTTTCCAGACCTCCCTTCACACACCTTCTGAAGCTGGGCCAAGTAACCCCTTCTGCTGGCATAGCATCCTACCTATACTTCTACCACAGCTCTTAATACATTGTATAGGGCCATCTTGACATAAGGAAGGATGTGGGTATACATTCATAGGGATATGTGTATGTGTATGGATGGATGGATATGTGTCTGTGTGTTTAAGTGAACATGATCTCAAAACATTTGTGTAAGAAATAATAGTAAAATACTTCATTACATCGACTCTGGATACCAGCTGCTGTCTGTTAATTGCCCTCTGTAGGCTGAGACAAGGTTGGGCCGAGGTTCACGCCAACTCTTCCTTCCTTCCCATTCTGCTGCTGCTACAATGGGAAGGAGACCAAAAGTTACAGCCAGGTCATCCCTATCCCAACCCAGACAAGCTTCTCTGATAAACAAATATTAATTGAGCACCTAATCTACCAGCTGCTCCTTGGAAACCCTACGGGGCAGTTCTACCCTGTCCTATAGGGTCGTTATGAGTCGGAATCCACTTGACAACAACGGGCTTGGGCTTGGGGGCTAAAGTTACAGGATGAAAACTCAGACCAGATCCCTGCAATGTGAGCATACATTATTACTGGAGAGAAAGTCAATAAATGGAAAGTGCTGGAGATGAGGTTCAGAAATGCACTTGATAAGATTCATTGATTCATCTCATTCTGAGTGCTATGGTTATCCCAACTCCTAGGTATTAGAGATAAAAACGGTGAACAAGACAGAGTCCCTGCTGACAGAAAGGGACAAGTACCCTGGATCACAAAGGAAAACATCCAGTGTTGAGAGCTAGGGGATGCAGGAACAGGAAGAGGATACAGCAACATCTCAGCTATTTCCAAGCTTAGAAACCAAGTCCTAACCTATGTTGTTGTTACCGCTGTGTACCGAGTCAATTCCGACTCACAGTGGCCACCTACAGTGGAAGCAAAAGAAGCTCCTTCCCAAAGACCTAGAGTAAACCAGTATCCAAAGGAACTTCAGTTAAGAACATTTTTTTGGCTTCTTAATATCACAATTTTCATACGATCTAGATTATTGGAAGGCCACTTCTTGATATATTGCAAAACCAATTATAAGCATTTAATGAAAGCACACTACATTCACTAATTCAGGGAAATAAAAACAGCTTAGCTGCCGGAGAATGGAAAGACTGGAAGTTTATTGGGATGAGTTCATCTCTGTATCCACAGTGCCTGGTATATCATCAATAAGCAAATCAATCTTAAACAGAAAGGAACATTACAGTAAGGCACCACACGATTAGATTAACAATTTAAATATATGTTAATATAATCAAATAACCAATATTGAAAAGTCACACGCTGTTTGTTAGCAATGGCATTTAGAACTGACTACAGATTTGTCTTTTCCTTCCTGACAAAGAGCTCACGGACAAGGATTAGAAAATATATGCAGTGTGATTATTTACACGTCCAACACAAAACCAAACCAGCAGCACGCAATCAGGTCACTAGCAGGAAAACAAAACAAAATGACATTTGCCCCAACTTTTTCAAAAGTTCAGCAAGTGATTTTTTTATTTTTTATTATTACTTTAGCAAGTACTCTTTTCATCAGAGAAAAAAAAAAAATTAGAAGAATAGAAGACATTTTATCCAGGGCTGGAAATACAGAGTATAAACACATCACCCAAAAGAGTCATAGGCTGACTACAAGAAATTTTTTCCAGGAAACTTTACATAACCATGTTTAATATGAAGCTTATTACCATGACTTTAATAATAATTCTACACGCGTATATAAACTATTGACAACATATCATGATTCATATTTTCCAAAACAGTGGGGATATTATGAAATGAAGCTCTGTCTTTTGTTTCGGTGTATGAAAGCTATAGTCACTACTAATGGGCTTAAAGAGAAACTGTCACAACATTCTCACTGTCGAACATAACACAAGATAAGAAGAATCTGGAACGCTAATAAAATGACTTCCTTTTTTGTATCATTCATAGACTAATAAAAAACCCGTGCTAAACACAAAATCAATTTACATTAGAATGTGATTCTGTATCTGTGGCATCACTGAGTAACTTTAAAAAAAAAAACAAAAGGAAATTAGTTGTTTTTTTACTCATTTTTCATTTCCAACCAAATAATGAAGGCATAAGAAAATGTGTTGTGTCTGTCAAAAGCCACCTCATGGTACTATCTTTTACAGGACCTCAACTTCATCATCTAAAATCATGCAGATATTTCAATGTGAAACCTGTTTTGGAAACCCCATCAAACTGTTCTGTCATACCAATCTCTAAAATTACTAACATTTCTCAAAAGCCAAAATGAGTTACCAAAATCAAACTTGGTCTTTTGTATCTGGACTTTATGTAACCTACTTATCGAGAGGTAAGTGATCCATAATTCAAATAGAAGACTGAGAAGTGGACTAAGCACGTAATACATTTGTCAGTGAGTTCATTCCCTAGAATACATTTCTCAACCTCAGCACTACTAAGGTTTTGGGTCAGATAATTCTTTGTTGTGGGGGGGCTGTCCTATGCACTGTAGGATGTTTAGCAGCATCCCTGGCCTCTACCCACTAGATGCCAGTAACACCACTCGTCCGTTGTGACAGTCTTTAGATACTGCCAAATGTCCCCTGGAAGGCAAAACTGCTCCAGGTTGAGAAGGGCTGCCCTAGAACAATGTTCACTAAAAATGTAAATGATTACTATCTTCAACGGAATTACGGGTAATTTCTGTTGTCTTATTTTTGCTTTGCATTTTGCTTCTCTGTAGATTCTATAATGCACTTGTAATTTTTTTTAAAAAATTTTCTCTAAAAGAAAAAAAGCAATTCATTAATTATAAACTAAGGAAATACTCATTCAGCTTGTACCTTGTTTTTATTGACTAATACGCACGTTTTCCCGAGTATTCAAAATGTTAAACAACAAAAAAACTGCAACAATTCAGAATAGATGGAGATTTTAATCTGTATGTGTAGATTTAATCTGCGTATGTCTCTGAAATTTCAAATGAAAAACACTTTAAAGATGTTTCAAGTAAAGTGGTCTCATTTCTTAAGCACTTTCGATGTGATGTTCCAAGTGCTTCACAAGTACTACCTCATTCAATCCTCAGATAAACCCTAAGAGGTGGGTTACTAGTATCTCCATTTTATAGATGAGGAAAAACAGATGACTTGTCACACATATAATAGGTGGCAGAGCCAAGATTCAAACTCAGGCAGTCCTGCTTTATGACCTTTACCACATGCTATATAGTCACTGACCACTGAACCACTTTTATATCATTTTTATTAATTCAGAAAGAGCAATTCTTACTGCTTCAGAAAACATCCCTATTACTACAAATAAGCCAGCATCTTCAATTTGTATAGAGGCTGTAGTAGACAGAATAATGGCCCCCTGAAGATGTGTCCACCCTAATACCCAGAACCTGTGAATGTTATTTTATATACCAAAAAGGAGACCTGGTGGCACAGTGGTTAAGCACTCAGCTGCTAATGGAATGGCTGGCAGTTGAAACCCACCAGCAGCTCCACAGGAGAAAGTCTGCTTCCATAAAGATTACAGCCTCGGAAACCCTATGGGGCAGTTCTACTCTGTCCTACAGGCTTACTATTAGTCAGAATAGACTCGAAGGCAATGGGTTTGTTTTTTGGTTTTTATATAGCAAAGGGAACTTAGCAGATGTGATTAAGGATCTTGAGATAGAAAAATTATCCTGGATTATCTGGGTGAATCCAATATAATCTCAAGGGTCCCTGTAAGTGAAAAGAGGCAGAAGGGTCAGAGTGAGAGAGATCTGAAGATGCTATGCTGCTGGCTTTGACGATGGAAGAAGGGCATTGTGAGCCAAGGAATGTGGATGGCCTCTAGCAGCTGGAAAAGGCAAGGAAACATATTCTCCCCTAGAGACTCCAAAAGGAACACAGCCCTGCCGAATCTTGATTTTAGCCCAGTGAGACCCGTGAGACCTGTGTAAGACTTCTGACCTCTAACTGCAAAATAATAAATTTATGTTTTTTAAGCTACTAAATTTGTGGTAATCTGTTGCATCAGCAACAGGAACCGAATACGGAGGCTTCTCTGAAACCATTTCCAAATACTCACTTGGTCTTCTTCGGTTTCACTAACATCACTATAAAGCGCGTTAACAGGGCAGAGGGGAATTCCCTTAGATTTGTTAACCTAAGATTTGGGGAACCTAAAAGAATAGGAGCCTTGGTCGCACAGTGGCTAACCGAAAGGTCAGTGATTTGAACCCACCAGCTGCTCCACGGGAGTAAACATGTGCGGTCCGCTTCCGTAAAGATTTATAGCCTTGGAAACCCCATGGGCAGTTCTACTCTGTCCTATAGGGTCACTACGAGTCGGAATCCACTCAATGGCAGTGGGGTTAAAATAGAAATGATTTCTTAAAAAAGAAGTCTTACTCAATTCTCATAAATAATCCTATCTATGAACATAAACATGCTAATATGACCTACAATTTCTCCCTGGACAGCCAGGAAAAGCCACTGGATTTTAACTGCTGAGGGGGTGTTGCTGTCACCTTTTACATGTGAAGAAGAAATGTAAATGATTTCTTCCTGTTGTTGTGGCACAGTCTCTGCTGCTTTCTATGCTCTGGAGTTTACTTCCATTCTAGTTAGATCTGATGCAAATAACGAAATGGCCGTAACTGTTATCATGCCTGACACAATGCAGTAATATGTTATGGGTCTTTGATCACTAAGATGCTTACTGTATTTAAGAATTTTAATTTCTGACTACCAAAATCTCCAGGCCACAATGGATTTTGTGGACGATTTTTGCAAAAATAAGTACAGAAAAAGAAAACTTGCAGTAGTAAAGACAGCACTATATTAATCAATTTTTAAAATCTGTTAATTTAAATATATAATTAAAAAAAACAAAAACAAACCCATTGCTGTTGAGTCAGTTCTGACTCATGGCAACCCTACAGAACAGAGCAGAACTGACCCATAGGGTTTCCAAGGAACGCCTGGTGGATTTGAACTGTCAATCTTTTGGTTAGCAGCTGAGCTCTTAACCACTGTGCTACCAGGGCTCCAAATATATGTCACAGTTAAAAAGAAAAAAAAAAAAGCTTCTCAAAGAATTATATTAAACCAGTATTTTTTTCTAATGAATAACCTCTAAGTGGACGTTTATTTTGTAAAGGTAAATAATGTATTTTGTTAGTTGCCATCGAGTCAGTTCCAACTCATGGTAACCACAAGTGTGCAGGATAGAACTGCTCCATAGGATTTTCAAGGCTGTGACCTTTCAGAAGTAAATTATAAGGCCTGTCTTCCAAGGTGCCTCCGAGTGGGTTTGAACCACCAACCTTTGGCTAGTAGTCAAGTGACTATTTGTACCAACCATCTGTACCACCCAGGGACTCTTGATATGGCTCATAATGAACACCAATTATGTACCAGACCCTATTCTAAACCTGTTGCCTTTGAGTCAATTCTGACTTCTAGCGACCCTATAGGATAGAACAGAACTGCCCCATAGGGTTTCCAAGGAGCAGCTAGTGGATTTGAACTGCCAACCTTTTGGTTAGCAGCCAAGCTCTTAACCACTGTACCACCAGGACTCCAATTCTAGGTTCTGGGAAATCAAAGAAAATAACATTCAGGTCTCATGGAGCTGAAATAAACAAGAAAATTGCAGATAGTGATAAGCTACTATAAAACAGGATAATATGATACAGTGACTGGGGGCTAGATTGTTATAAAAAGGACTACTATAATGGAATTAAAAGGAGCCCTAGTGGTGCAATGGTTAAGTGCTTGGCTGCTAACAGAAAGGTAAGCAGTTCAAACCCACCAAGCAACTCTGTAGGAGGAAGACCTGGCGATGTGCTCTTGTAAAAATTACAGCCTAGAAAACCCTATGGAACAATTCTACTTTGTCACACGGGGTCACTCTGAGTCGAAATCGACTCAACAGCACCTAACAATAACAATGGAATCAGAACCAGGAATTAGTCATACAGAAAGGATGGAGGAAGGCAAGTGAAGAGATGCTTGCCGGGTGGTCTCCTGTATTTCCTTTTGAGTTCACTTTGTTTCACAGGGTTCTGAGATACGGCAATAGTCAAAAGATTTAAACAAAAAGTTTAGTCAAGTATTCCACATAATTTAAAACTAAGGCCTTAACTACTATTTAACCATATATAACTAGTCCAGAATACTACTGAAATGAAGGCAATACATTCAATACTTAAATCATTTTGTTGGTCAGGAGTCTATAGACTGTTAATAACTATATCAATTAAAAGAATTTTTAAAAATACTCTAGCTTTCAAGCAACTACTACTGATAAGTTGTTTCCTGTGAATGGATTTATTCACTAAGACACTGGGTAGTTTGGAAAATGAGATTTTTAAAAACCCAACCCAACAATAACACACAAATACTGTACAGTAATCACAAGAGCTAATAATACGAAAATACATCCACCTCTACTTAATTCTTGCCCTTCACCAAGAATATCTAAATTTGTACTAGCCACATGTGGCTACTGATATTTAAATGAATTAAAATTAAATTCTTCAGTCATACTAGTCACATTTTAACTGTTCAACAGCCACATGTGGCTAGTAGCTACCATACTGGAAAGTACAGACAGGACATCTCCATCATTGCAGAAAATTTTATTGGACAGTGCTCATTTAAATTATTTTTCAAATTTGACCTAAACAAAAATAAAAGCTCATAAAAAATTAAGGTTAATCAAAAATAAAAGCTCATAAAAATTAAGGTTAATCATAAACTCTTTTTAGAAATTAGTGAATAGTACTGATGCTATAAAGAGTAAAACTGGTATTAGAAAGTCACAGAAGAGGAACAGTTTAGCAACCAGATCCATATTCTAGAATAAGACAGACTCAGAAAAACTCAGAGGCAAGTAAAATGTCCACAAAGCAGATGCATGTACCCTGACATTCTTCTTGCTATCATGCAACTTGAATTTTAGTTCTGATTCTACCTCTAACCTAACTGCATAAATTCTGAAGAGATGTGACATCTTGGGGCTTTCGTTTATTCATCTATATCCCATGAGGGAGTTAAATTAGGTGATCCAGAAGCAGGAAATGACCCCAAACAATGGGGAAATGGGCTGCAATTCCTCCTACTTATCCATACATAAATGTATGGCTTGGGTTTTCATTCCGACATGAATATATATGACCTAAAAAATTAACTTTAAAGTCTTACATACCATACTCAGCATTATTTAAAGATGCTCATAATTTGAAATATCAAACAATTATATGAAATTCACAGCCAATATTTTTCTGCATAAATAAGATTTTAGATAGTAAAATCAGCATGATCACCATATTTCTCTCTACAAAATTCTCAAACTAAGTTATCAAGGTGTGGTAAAGAAGCTCCACATTTTCTTCCAATTTTTATTTTTTAAATTTTCTCAGTTTATACTGCTAAGCAAAACTATTTTAAAAACTATAACTGTTACTACTCCACAATCTGTTTAACTTTAGTGTTGACGTACCCCAAATATTTTCTGAAATTTTCATTTAAAATTTTCCATTAAAAATGTGTTAAGAGAAAGACGATGGTCCCTCCGATATTAGGAAGTGACCTGCATAAACTGGAACATAACTAGTTAACGAAATACTAAAAACTGTATCGTATTTAATGAGACCACAAACCCTGTCACTAAACTTAATCACACAATTTTCACTTGACTATGACTCCATTAAATTACGCAACCTTTTAGGTGGCGCCGTAGTTCTTATTTTTTCCTGACTAAACCACATTACTATTGAACTGCCTGTTAGCAATACAAAACTTACTAGTAAAACACCCTATTTCCCTTATCTATTTGTTTAACCTCAACTGTCTTTACTTAGTTCTTGACCACACCCAGCAACAACAGATATAGCATTACCACTTAAAAAAAATTTACATTAAATTATTTTCCAATCCCTTACGGCAAGGGTACTGGCTCACACTGAAAATTAAGACAAATATACACTCAGAACTTCTATCAGTCATCTTGTTTCATTCACTATGAAATCTAGTGAACTAACAAGTTCATCCACTTGTTCTCCTGCCTCTTTACCCAACAGGTTTTAAAGTTACAGTAAAAGGCACTGGTTCTTAAAATACTACAAGTGTTCAAATTTTACCTTCACTTACCTGATATTCTCCATTCCCCATAGCAAGGTAAAAAGAGAAGGTATGAAAAAAATTATATGTACCAGTTTTAAAAGTACTAAGAAATTAATAATAGTTAAAATAATTATTCAATAAGCTTATCTTCACTATAAAGACCAGTTTGTTTGGTTCATCATGTTTATCACTTTGGGATTTTAGGTTCAATTGTTTTCAACATTTAGTTTTTAAAATAAGCAATAAAAATTAGAACATTAGGAACTTCACACCATATATTTAAATTTTACGTTATCACCTATTTGCTTAATCATAATACTTATCTTTGCTGAAGCTACAGCCATCATAAAAAAGTAATAACAAACCAAAAACAAACCAAACCCATTGCTGTCGAGTCAATTCAGACTCACAGCAACCCAACAGGACAGAGTAGAACTAACTGATCCTTAGGGTTTCCAAGGAGTGGCTGGTGGATTCGAACTGCTGACCTTCTTGGTTAGCAGCTGAGTTCTTAACCACTGTGCCACCAAGGCTCCATAATAACAGGAGAAATAAATTTAGATGGAAAAGGTCACTTCAGGTTCATACCTGTACCAGCATGAATTCTCCATGCAAAGATGCTGTTCAAGTGTTAGTTAGTATTTAACTTTTAACTTCCATGAAGGTGTGTGTAGGCCAGCTGAGTTCATTTTTTCATTCATTAAACAGGCAAATGAAGTCTAGTTCATTTTGCATAATTACTTTTCTTATGTTAAAATATTCATGTATTATCAACCACATGGCCTGGTACAGTTTTAGGCACACTCCAATACTTCTAAACTGAATCCCTTTAACTCCAAGAAGTAGTAATTTTCATCTCCATTCGAGATAAGAAGCTCAGTGGTAAAAGGTGAAGGAGGATCAGGAACTCAAGTCTCCTTAACACTGCCCTACACTCTACTGCCCATTTATTTAAAAAAAAAAAGTTTTGCTAAATGGCTTAAAGCAAACAGAACAACTTTTAGGGGTGAAGGGCAGTTAGGGCAAAGCAATCTCTCTTAATAAAAAAGAAAATCATACTTTCTATACATTAACTATATAAGCAAATCACACTTTCCATAGATGTTTTCGAAAATAAAATGTTTCTAAATAAAAGCTGAAAACATACAATGCTCTCTCAATAAAGGCATCTGACCAGACAGGAAAATGATTTTATAATTCCTCATACTTTAGTTTCATAGCTTAAATTACTGTCAGGTTTCCTAACATGGAACATATGAATATGCTATTTTCATGCAAGACTCTCTAAAATCTCACTCATAAATGAATAAAGTATATATGACACAAGCTATTGTGTTCTTGTATATTTGTACTACGCTTTAAAAGTCACAAAGAAGTGCAATTTTTAAAACAAAGCTTTTCTTATATTGCTGGGATTTAAATTGGTTAAAATCTTTCTGGAAATATTCTAAAATTGAGTGTGTTAATGGTTGCACAACCTTGTAAATATACTAAAAACCACTGAATTATACACTTTAAAAGGGTGAATTATATGGTGTGTGAATCATATCTCACAAAAGCTCTTATTAAAAAAAACCTTTACTGAAGAACAATTTGGAAATATGTATCAAAAGTTTTTGAAATTTCATTTTTTAATATCTAAGAATTCATTGCAATAATCAGTCACACAGATTTTTTAAAATGTGTAAGGATGTTTATCCAATTATATCTAAAAATTGCAAACTGCCTAACTACCAACAGGGGGAATGGTAAACAATTCAAATTTTGTAAAAAACAAAACAAAAAACAACATATATATGCATAAGAAAAAAATACCAGAAGGATAAAGACGAAATATTACTAGTCGTTACTTCCAACTGGTATAATTTCAAGTCATTTTAACTTTCTTTATACCTTTCTGGTTTTCATTTTCTCTACAATTAACAATTCTTTCATAACTTAAAACGTTATAAGTTATTTTAAAACTAGCAGTCACTTTGGAAAAGTTCTAGTTTCCCATTAACAAGTAAAAACTAACAAGGCCCATCAGCATCTCTTACAGGTATTACCTGTGTGCATGTGTGCATGCATATATGCACCTCAATATCTTAACTAATTCTACCACAGAATAAAGCGAATTCTAATGATCAAGGCTAACTACATTGGCAAGCTGCGAATTGTAAGCTGGTAACAACACAGAAACCATAAAGTGACTAAAAGCATATTAACTCTACTTCATATACAAAGTCATATTACTTATGTTTTTTAAATAATGATTTCAAATCACGTTTGCTTCCACATCTAGGAAAATTCAATATATATGTTCATTTCAAGATTTAAAATAATTAATTATCATCTCTGCAGAGGAAAAATTAGCAAAGAATATATTAATCTTCGGTGGGAGTAAAAAAAGAGTATTATTTTATTGCATTACAGGAAGGAATTCAAGGATACACTAAAGCACAGTAAAAAGCTCTCAACCACAAAGCAAATATGAAATACTATATTGTAATGCATTTGGACCCTACAGAGGTCCTCAGAAAAGGTGGACAGCTTACGTGACAAAATTTTAATAACAAATAAAGGCTTTAATTTACGTGTGCAGATGTGTTATAAAATTGTCTTTCTCAAAGTCCACATTGCTGAGTTTTATATAAATAAACTGTATTCAGCAAGTAGTCAATGGGAAAAAAAAACTCAGTTTTCTCTGCTGTCATCATTAAGAGTCAACATTTAACCTTTTCTTTGGTTTAGGTTCTAACAAGTAAAAAAAAAAAAAAAAAAAAAAACCTGTCTAGAAGGCCAGGAAGCACAATCAAGTAAGTTTCTCCAGCTTCAAAAGAAATTTGGTCTACCTGGCCAAAACACAGAAATGGTAAGATACAAGAGGCACCAAGGATGAAGGACCAAACATAGACTGTCACTACTATTACTTTTTAGGTTAATACTTTGTAAGTGGTTACATAAGCGTGAAACCAAGAGAGCCAAACTAATTTTTGTTAAATAAAATACCTAAGTTAGGTGATTGATAAGAATATAAGCAAGCCGGTATTTTCTCAGCAAAAGTCACTGTTCAGAGTTTGCACTTTAATCTAAAACTGACAGTCATTGAATCCTACCAAAAATTGCAATACAGATGAACAAATAAATGAATTTGTATAAAATGGCACGATTCTTACAGGACTCAGAATTATTTTGTCTTCCACATTTGTAAACAAGGCACCAAGATTTCAAATCATTAAATGCTCTACACTACATGTTAGGAGGCTGTTTTTCATTATCTAGATACCCCTTTTGACAATAACAAATAAAAACTGGCTATTCCATTTTCTTTCTTTCTGTTTTTTTAAGGAGCCCTGGTGACACAATGGTTAACTGCTTGGTGCTAACCAAAGTCGGCAGTTCGAATCTACCAGCGACTCTCGGGAGAAAAGACCTGGCAATCTACTCCCGTACAAGATTACAGCCAAGAAAACACTATTGGGCAGTTCTACTCTGTCATATAGGGTCACTATGAGTCAGAATTGACTTGATGGCACACAAAAACAACAACTACATTCCATTTTTACATTCACCGACCCCTCACGGTTATAAATTCTTCAGGCTCTTATGATAAAAAACTGGGACATCAGTACACTTTTATCCCTAAAGTCCAAGCACCACCAGGGCAGTACCAGTAAACCAATGAGGCTGCCTCTGCAGCTTTTCTTAAAGGACCTATTACCTGGGTGGTAGTTACATGATGTTCACATTCTAATTATTCTAAGATCCTCTTAATCTCAAATCAATTTGATAAACTAAATTTTGTTTCACCCACAAAATCCCAGCAACCTGCTCATTTCTTAAATTTAAAATATCTACCTACGTATTTTAGGAAGTGTATATATAACTTACACCAAAATAAGAAAAAGTACATCCTATGGGAGAAAAATTCTTTGTTATTGAATGATTATTTATTAAAATAAGGCTAATGCAAGCTATGAGGAAAAAATCAGGACACACACACACATATAGTTTAAAAGAACAAAACAAAAGTAATCAGACTAAAATCGGAGGGCCTTACTCTACTTAACATGTCCTCAGGGACAGCCTGAGGAGTCCCTGAAATCTCAATTTTCCCATCTGTAAATTGTGTTAAATAATTCTTGTACTTTCCAACTTCATTTTTTAAAAAAACAAAGAAAACAAGAAAGTTGAGTTACATCTCAGAAGGGACCATATAAATAAATGCAAGGTATTATCAGATATGTTTTCTCTTTGTTACATATTATTAAAATGGAAGCTATATGAACATTAAAATTTTTCTTTTCTGACTCCCTTTCTCCTCAATATAGCCCTAATTCTAGATGGAAAAGGGATCCTAATAATAAAATATTAGAAGGGGGAAAAAAGAGTTATCACTGTTGATCCATCAAGGACACAGATCCACATCTAAAATCTAAAAATAAGCTAAGAATCGTTCTTCCAAGAGATTTTTCAAATTCAAGATCTTGTCAATAAGCAGATGTACTTTAGAACTAACAACACATATCCATCTAGTAAAAACTGAACATTTCTAAATTTGCAAAATTTAAAATATGCCTTTACCTTCTTTTCATGCCACACTATCCAGATACCACATAATAAAGAAGTGTTTAAAAGTACTTATTAAGGTACTTACTAAGGTCAACACTAAAAATCTAAAACAAACAAAACTTCATAAGCTTTTTAGAAAATGTGTTAGGTAGTCTTAACATAATCAATTTCTTAAATTTATGTTTAACAATATTTATAAAAAGATCAGCCTGCAGAAATAATACTCACCATTCATTTAAACACTCACATGCTAGACATGTAGTTTATTAACAAAGGTATAAATCATCTTACTTGCTCTTTCAAAAAATAATAAAGACTGCTTTAAAAAAAACTAAAAATGACATCACACTGAGAAGCAGACTTTATGGATACATACCAAATTTTTAATTTTTTAAAGTCTTTAATGATTTTAATTTTATAAATGTCTAAATAAACAAGACTATCTTTTTTGTTTTAAAAGAACCCAATAAACAAGAATCCATGGAAACCCACTTTCTTCCTGATAGGCAGAGATAATTAAAAAAAAAAAAAAACCACAACAGTACCTGCTAAAATTTTTGTTGGTGGTGTTTTCAATGAGGTATATTTAGCTCATTTTAAAAAACATAAGTAGCAGTGTCTCAATTTTCTTTCCAAGTCCTTTTCTAGGACTATAATGAACCTCTTATTTTTTATTTCATTGATAATTTTATTAAAACAGGAAAGTTTCTGCCAAAAACCACTTCATTACGCAAAACACAAACTTCAGGATAACTTCCACATGATTCATTTATACATGTAAAAATATTTTGTGCATATATATGTACAACATAGTGGACAAAGTATGAAAAATACCATTAAGATCTCTTGCTTCACTGTAATTTACTCCCCTCCAGCTCAAACTAAATATCCCTAACCTTGAGCACTCCCCTTCACCTTGAGCTTTCACAGAAAAAAATCAAATTCTTTCATAGTAAGGAGGTAATGTGACATGGTGTAAAGAGCCAAGTAACAGGTTTGTCATCAAAACCTTGGACTTAACTTTTCTAGGCCTTGGCTCCTCTCTAGTAAAATAAAGTAGCTGGGCAATATCTCTTCCATGTAAAGAGGATGTTAGAGACTTATTTCAGGACCTACTATATTACTTATAGTAGCAAGAACCTGCTAACAACCTAAATGTCAATAGTCCAAACAATGGGATACTATATGACCCTTAAAGAAAATACATGCTAGTTTGAAAAGATATCCCAGATAGCCTGTTAAGACAAATTAAGCAAAAATGCAGATAGTATAACTCCATTTATATATGTATTTTAAGAAAGTTGTGCATATTTAAGCACAGAAATTTTCAAGGACACACAAGAAACTTCCCAGTGGTCATCACAGTGGGATGGGGGAGTTTTTTTGTTTTTTTTTTTTTTTTTTTTACTTCTTTGCCTTCTATAATATTTCAAAAGAAACTTAAATAATGAACACATATTACTTTTATGAAAAAACTTTTAAGAAACTAAAAGTAAAGGTCTGCTGAGCCAGGATCTGTAATTAGAAAAGACCTGGGTTCAAATACCATCTATGTAATGTCAGCAAGTTACTTAACCTCAGTTTCTCCATCTGTAAATATACAAACTCAGTTTCTCCACGTGTAAAAAGGAGGTAAGGGTACCGACTTCATAAAACTGTTGGAAGACAAAAAGATCATGCAAGGAAGATATATAGCACAGCACACTGTAAAAGCACAATAACTAGTAGTAGCTAAAATTATGACTATTTTTAATATTACTATAAACTCCAAAAATTGATGTCCTTAGAATCAGAGACTTGACAGTTCATTCAGGAATTATCATCTCACAGACAATTTCCTCTACCCTAAACTCATTCAATCTGATCAGTACAAGAGACAGCACTTGTTAATTTAGGGTTCAAAAAAAGCTATCACAAGTAGGGAATGGGCTGATGGACATGGTAGTCAAAGTTTGGGTTTTAAGTAAGTTATCTAGCTAGAGTAGCCTTCTTCACTATATAGGTATTTGTCCAAGGAACCAGAATACTCATGATAGCTGAGTAGGAAACCCTGATCTCCACAGAATGTTGAATACACAGAACTACATCTTTTTTAGTAATTCAATCCTTTAACATTAATTTTTTTTTCTATTTTAATATATATCCCATTTTTCTGAAATGTTATGGCACTGATAATTCATGATCATAACTTACCAATTAACTACAAACAGCATGTCAATCAAGTGGGAGATATAAAAATGAAATCTCTATGCAGATAAATTCCAAAAAAGTATGCTGAGTGGCTTTTCTGAATGGAATTTTTTCTCACAGAATTTCAAAAAATTCAGGTTAGATGTTATTAAATCAAAATACTCTGAATTTTAAATCTAAACTTTACACTAAAAGCACTCTAACAATACTCTATTTACTTTTTTCAACACATCAAGAACATATCCTAAACTTCTGTACAACTGTGAGGATGTGGCCACTAAGGTAGATTAAATTAATACGTAGTACAACTGGTTTTCATCATATTACAATTTTAACAGGCCTCCTTGGTTAGAGAACAGTTTTAATACCAATATGATAGATTAAAGTTTGGATTACCCCAATTAAAATTATAAACCAAAAACAAAAGGTCACATACACACACTTAATTCTTTTAATATTTAAAACATTTAATAACAATTTATCCATTAAGTTTGTCAGGACTTAAGCCTTTAGAATAGTAACTATTTCAAATCACACAAGCCGTTACATTTGGACACATTAAGAAGTTATTGTAGTTTCCCTGACAGTGACCTGAAGTTCCCACTAAAAATAATTGGCACCTCAATGAGGCTCTAAGAACTGCATGCCTACTTCATAGATCATTGCACTATGCTAAACTAGCATTTGGAGATTGTACTGAGCTAGCTACATGAAAGCAAAGAGAAAGGATGGGGCAGGAAGAGCTTTTAAAAAAAAAAAGAAAGCACTATTCTTAACACACCCGTCACCTATAAACAAGAGCTATCAGAAACTCCATTTTTAAAATGCACACATATCTAATTTTCCAACGTTCAAAATAAAACAAGCAGATAATCTACCACAAGCAAATCTTTCTACCCCTTCTCACCCCTACACAGTTCTATGCCAAGAGCACGAGCTCAAGTTAAATAATTGATGCAATTCCCTTGTTTACTTAAAAAATTGCAGAAAACATGTTGACTGCTTCTGAGGTTTCTGAAACAAATAATTCCCAATATGTAAAAGACTTTTCATGATTATGTTTGAAATATTTGAATAGTAATGCTTCCTTCAGCTAGTAAAAAACCTAGTTTTAATTTTATAAAAGGGTTAAATTTTACACTGTTCACCAGCATGCCTTGTTTGCAACCAGAAAGAAAAAGGAAAAAAAAAAGGGGGGAGGGCAGCAAAATATACAAGATGGAAAACATCACTACCTCCTTTGGTGGTTATGAATAATTTTAAATGACCTAAGATGTAAAGGAAGAGTTCATGAACAGAAAAAGGGCCCCTTCCAGATTCATACTGATGTCGGAGAGGAGATGGAATTTATTTACACTGCAGTGCCTGGCAGCAAACATGGCTGCCCCTGCCCCCTTTAAATCGGAATATTCTTCACTCCCTCACCAAAACCATCAAATTATGGCCATGTCTCTCCCTATCTCCGTACCATAACACAAACACATCTCCTCCTCCCTCAAAGCAGTAAAACCGACACCTCCCCATTTCACAACAGTCATAACACCATAACCACGCTTCTCTATTCTCTAGCCTTGGAAAGAAAAGGCACAGAATACACACAAATACAGGAACAAAAGGCTTTTCCTTCCTAACACTTTAACAACCCCCATCCCCTTCTTTTCCTCCTTCTCTTGATGCTTGGTCAACCGTTCTCATTCCTCTCATGGTTCAGTTAATTTTCTTTCTTATCCCAATTCTATGCCTTCCAGGTTCCTGAGTCTATTTCCTATCTTCGCATTGCATCCTCTCTCAATCATTTCTCATCCTTTTTCCTAATCCACCTTCTCCTCCACTTCCATTCCCTCGTCTCTCCCATTAGATACCCCAGTTCTCCATCAAATTCTATACCCTTCTCCCAGACTCTTCTAGTTTCCATACTCCACCCCCAATCCTTCCCATTTCTGTCCACCCAGATCTCTAATCTTCAAACATAACTCCTCTTCTCCTCTTTCCCTGTCCCTCCCCCTTTCCCATCTTTATCCCCGCCCCCATCCCACCTCTACTCCCAATTCCCAGCTAAGCGCCACTCCATCTCTTATCCCAATCCTACCTCCCCTGCCCCCCACGCCTCATCTCGACATCTGCTCCGCTCTCTAGACTCCCCTCTAAACCTTTCAGGCCACCCGCTTCCCCTCCCATCCTCGCCAGGGTCTCTCTTCCTCCCTCTGCCCCATCCCTAGGTCGCCTCCTCCCTGTCGTTCCCTCATCAGCTCTTCCTTCCAGTACGTACGTACACACACACACACACGCACACACACACACACACACACACACACACGCACGCACCTTACCTTCAGTTTGTTCCATTCTAACCCCCCGGCCGTGTCAGTACGATCGCAGGAGAGACACGGAGGCCCGGAGTGGGGCTGGGTAGCTGTGAGCCGCCGGGGCCGCGGGGGGAGGAGGCGGAATCAAGCTAGGCCGCATGAAATCCCTGGGCTAGATTTCCCCCGCGCCGAATGCCTCAGCCATGGCGGCCAGCACCGAGGAGGGCCACGGCCGGACCGGGCCAGGCGTGGAGCGGGAGAAGGAAAGCTGCGGAGGTGGGGTGTGAAGGGGAGGTGGCGGGATAGGGGGTCGCGCACAGCCGCTACTGCCAAAGAGGAGCCCGTCGCTAGCGACCGGACCGGGACAGCAGGGTCCCCGGGGCTCGACTCCGCCTTCGCACGACTCTCCGCGGCAACCCGTGGGTAGCCCCCCTTAGCCTCCGCCTCCGTCTTGGCCGCCGCCCGCTCCCGCCGCCACTGCCGCCGCCACCGCCGCCGCGCACAAAGCTCCCCCACCCGGACTCTCGGGGCGCCGCGGCCACCGCCAAATCCTCAGCCCCTCATTGGCCGCTGTTCGCGGCGCCTGCCGGGAAATGCAGTCCCAAGTTTGGGGCGCGGGGGGGGGGGGATAAATGAGGAAGAGGCTAGTCAGCGAGGCGGAGAGGAGGGGCAGGAGCAAGAACCAGAAAAGTGAGTGGCCGCAGTCCAGACGAGAAATGAGACCGCACGCGATAAAGGCAAAGAGACAGGAAAGAATGAGGCAAAGGACAGAAACGAAACGAAAACAAAAAACTAGAAGAGAGAAAGACAGGCTAACGGTTGGGCCTGTGAGGTAGAACTGTGCTCGTGCATGTTCTTTGATCTTATTGCATAACAGGACATATTAAACACCATATGCTACTCAGAGTGACACCGCTATACAATTCCTAGATGTTAGAAATAACCTACAAGCGGGTAATCGGTTAAGATGACCAAGAAAGAAGAATTTATGTGCCTCCTTGGCTGTCTTCTGTCCGACAGCTGTCAGAGATGAGCTCCGTAGTCCACATTGGTCTACATCTGGAAACTAGCGTAGCAATTTAAGACTTAAGCCCTTGGGGGGCAGTTCCCTTTCAGCCATGGACGTAAGCGTCGGATGGTTCCCCCGATTGCAAGTATTAGTAGGCGGGAGCAGCAACTCAGCCTCCTTCAGGAAGCGCCCCGACCTCGGTGGCAGGCACCCGGCCCAGCACGCCGGGTATCTTCCTGCATGCACTGCGGGCCCAGAGGCTTGTGGGTAACGGAGAGTACGTCATCGCCGACTACATCCCAGACCGCGAGGGACCGAGAGGGCTCCGTGCCGGTGACGTACCGGGCCCTCTGCTGCTCTCCTTGCCAGACCTTCATATCGAGGAATGTGAGGGCATTGTCCTAGACAGAGCTCACCCAAGAAAGAGAGAAGGAAGAGGGACTCAAAATTCTCCGTAACCCTTTAGTCCTCGCATCCTAGAAAATTCATGTAACACAACAGAAGGTCCTAGGTGTGTGACACAGTGAACTAACCTTGCAGGAGTGTACAGATTTGATCTTATTTGGTGGGGTCTGGTGGTAATGACTTAGAACGTTGCAGCACAGATAAACGTGAACTTAGAAAGGAAAAGCAGGCAGCAATCAGATGAAGAAACCGACACTCTGCTCTGTGTTTTGAGAATCGTAAAACCATATCGCTAGTAGACTTCATACTCTCGGTAGACTTCATACTACCGGATCCCTTTGTTTCTGTTACAATAAGTTCCAGATATTTTTCTTTTTAAATACCACTCAAACACGAAATTAAAAGATTCCTAAAGAGCAGTTATTTTAACGTATTACTAATTATGTATTCGTGTTTAACATGATCTTGTTAATGATACAAAATATGATATTGAGAATTAAAGGTTCCCATTACTATAATCCTGTGCCCTATGCAGAAACCCTGGTGACGTAGTGGTTAAGTGCTACGGCTGCTCACCGGAAGATTGGCAGCTCAAATCCACCAGGCGCTCCTTGGAAACTCTATGAGGCAGTTCTACTTTGTCCTGTAGGGTCACTGTGAGTCGGAATCGACTCCACGGCAATGGGTTTGGTTTTGGTGCCCTGTGGCACAGTGGTTAAAGCACTCGCTTGCTAACCAAAAGGTCGTGGTTGGAACCCACCAGCCGCTCCGAGGGAGAAAGATGTGCAGTCTGCTTCCCTGAAGATTTAAAGCCTTGGAAACCCTGAGGCTGTTATACTCTGTCCTATAGGGTCGCTATAAGTCAGAATCGATGGAAAGGCAGTGGGTTTGTTTTTTTTGTTTGTTTATTACTATAATCATTAAATATTTTTAAAACTATCCTGTTCCAAAAGTTAAGAAAATCAATAAAAGCACATTTTTTGTTATGTCTTTTCAGAACACAGACAGCCCAAGGGGGTCACCTGAGCCGATTTAAATTTCATTCTATCTCTTTGATAGAGTGATTAAATTAGATCTTTTCTTCTTATGATCCTTTCTGCCTCCATCCTTGTTCCAGCCTCCTTGCTTTGTTAATATAACTGTTGCCTTGACCTGGCATTTGGATTTTCCCTTTGAAGAGAATCTGGTAAATTGTTCTCAAGGATTTTTAGCTACTTGTAGTTACGTTGACAGTAAGAGTTTAAAACAGAAGTTAAGTCAAGCAGATGCACAGCCCCTTCCTGCAAAACATTAGAAAATACAGTGCTAATAACATTGGATTTGTAGCCATATGTAAGGAACCAAACCAAAACCAAACCCACTGCCATGGAGTCAGTTCTGACTCATAGCGACCCTATAAGGTTTCCAAAGCTGTAAATCTCTAGGGAAGCAATATTTACACATCTTCCCGTGGTTTCGAACCGCTGACCTTCCACTTAGCAATCACTTGCTTTAACCACTGCACCACCATGGTTCCTTATATGTAAGGAAATGGCTATTAAAAATAATACTTACATTTTCAGACCCTAACATCTTGAGATTCAGAACATGCTTTCTCTTATCCATCGAAAATGAGTAGTTTATTAAGACAGCAATCTAGCACAATTCTCAGGGACAGGATTATAGAAACAAAATTTTTTGCTTGTTTGTGTCTCTTCTGAAGATTACTTCCAAAAACTGCTTACATGATAAGTCACTTATCCTGAAAGTCAAAAAATTGCCAGCCCTTTTAACCGGGGATGGAAGACTTGGCTTTGAACAAATGGATTTTACTAAGAAAGGATTCTTAACTCTTCTTTCAGAATAGGATTGCTGACATATGGCTGTGGTAGAAAACCTAGTTTATCTCTTTCCAAATACTGAGCATGAACTTGTTCATCTGGTTTATGTATACTTAATGATTTTCACTGTGCCCAGTTGTAAATGAATATAATGCATGAATAAGAATATTTCCGGATATAAAATGTCTTCCAGGGAACTGAGAGGAATATTTTTGCATCCTTTATTATCTTTTCCAGAAAAGTAGATGTACATAGTAGTGCAGTGATGACTTTAATGTGAAAATTATACCTAGCCTTATAAAGGGCTCAAAATTTACCACTGAGAATTTTCAGGGAGGTAAAGGAAAAGAGACCAAGGCTTTGTAGATTTTGTTAATTCTAGTAAACATAGGGAAATCCTGGTGGTGTAGTGGTTAAGAGCTGTGGGTGCTAACCAAAAAGTTGGCAGTTCTAATCCACCAGGTGCTCCTTGGAAACCATATGGGGTAGTTCTACTGTGCCCTATAGGGTCGGTATGAGTTGGAATCAACTGGACGGCGACGGGTTTTCTTTTTAGTAAACATAGAATGTGAAGTGACCTCTACTTGGAAAGTTGGGCATCAAACATGCACAAAGAGACCTCTAGTGGCCAAATTGAAAAGTTTTGCCTATTTAACAGCTTATCTGGTTATTAGCTGACAAGTGCTTTATGGATTAAAAGCAGTCTGCAATTCTTACTGAAATTTAATACCCTCCATCTTTCATTCTTACAAATGTGTAGCCAAGATGAGTAAGGTCTGTGGTCAGCTCACATGTTAAGAGAAGTATTCTCCCTGAGAAAGCAATTTCTTGCTGTCTGGGTTTAGTCAGAGTAGAGCCATTAACATGTTTGTCTTCCTTCTACAGCCAGATAAAATGGATGGGAAAAGATAACTGGGGAACAATAATATTTCTAAATCTTCCACTTTCCCAAGATGGTTCAGTTGCCATCTGTCATGGATTGAATTGTGTTCCCCAGAAATGTGTGTCAACTTGGCTAGGCCATGATTCCCAGTATTGTGTGGTTGTCCTTCATTTTGTGATCTGATGTAATTGTTCTATGTGTTGTAAATCCTAATCTCTGCCAGTGGTTAATGAGGGAAGATAAGGTTATGTAAAAGAGGATTAGGGTGGGATGCAACACTGTTGTAGGTCACATCCCAGATCCAATGTAAGGGGAGTTTCCCTGGGGTGTGGCCTGCATCACCTTTTATCTTACAAGAGATCAAAAGACAGAGAAGCAAGCAGAGAGGGACATCATTACCACCAAGAAAGAAGAGCCAGAAGCAGAAAGCATCCTTTGTACCCAGGGTCCCTTCACTGAGAAGCTGCTAGACCAGAGGAAGATTGATGACCAGGACCTTCCCCCAGAGCCAACAAAGAAAGCAAGCCTTCCTCTGGAGCTGGCACCCTGAATTTGGACTTCTAGTCTCATAACTGTGAGAGAATAAATTTCTGTTTGTTAAAGCCACCCACCTGTGGTATTTTTGTTATAGTAGCACTAGATGACTAAGGGACCCCTGGTGGTGCAGCGGTTAAGAGCTACGGCTGCTAACCGAGAGGTTGGCAGTTTGAATACACCAGCCACTCCTCAGAAACCATATGGGGCAGTTCTACGCTGTCCTATAGGGTCGCTATGAGTCGGAATTGACTCCACTGCAATGGGGTTTTTTGTTTTTTTTTTTAAGATAACTAAGACACGACCCTAGGAATTGAAGTGCCTCCAAACTTGCAGTCATTATACATATATTTAATATATATATATATTTTTTGAGATTTCTACAGAAACTACTAATCATAAACAACATCTGTTAAGAGAACATTTATAAAGCAAATTTCTTTAGAGGAATTCAGATTTCCATATGAAGATTTCACAGCATTCCAGTCCTGGGCTCTGAAGAAAAGGCTAGAGAGATGTTTTCCTTCCCATTCCCGCCCTTTCTGCCGCCCCCGATGTAATTCGTGACTCCAAGATGGTTACCATGGTGACTATCAGACATATTACGCTATCAGTAGGGCAAGAGCGTCTTTAATCCAGCCTTCAATCAAGGATTTCCAAGGAAGTTAAGCCACCCTAAAGCATGTGGACAGGCAGAAAAACATCGATCTTTGGGCCACCCAGCACAGATGCTCCTTAAACTAAACCCAATAAAAAAGTCATTTCACCGGTAGGAACGAGACCTTTCTTGCTGCTTTCTGGGACTGCTATGGTGAAGGACGGCCCGCCCCGCCCACGCCAGGCTTTGAAAGCTCATTGGTTGAGAGTGTCGTCACTCAGAATGATGGTCTCGGGTAAGAGGAAAAGAGGAGGAACCATAGAGACTTGGCGTCCGGCCCTTCTAGCTTTGGGAAAGGGGGTGGTCGGGGATATGGGGGTGTGCGATTGGGAAAGAGCTGGGAGGACTCAGGCGGCCGTTTAAGGGAGGCCGGCCGAGGAGGTAGGGGTGGGTCGGCCAACTCCTCAGGCTGTTGTTACTTGGTGGACCGCGCCTGCCCTTTTTCTCTGGAGCTCGCTCCTGCCGCTCCTCCCACCAAGCGCCCAGCTTTTCCGCCACCGTCCAGTTTCCCACCGCGCTCTCCTCGGCTTTTGACCTCATCCGCCCGCCGGCTCGCCCATGTTCCCACCACCCCCAAACTTTGGAGCTCAGCCTCCATTCTCCCTCCTTCCGTGTTTCGCTTCCCCCTTTCTCTTTCGTACTCTGCGCCCTGCTTCTCCCGTTTTCCTTCCATAAACTCGGATCACCGACGAGGTTCTTAGTTCCGGTGCCTGCCCCACCCTCGCACCAAAAAACAAAGAACACACACCCTCCCCTAGACTCCACCACAACAAACCACCAACATACAACGAGCACAGGACCCCCAACAAAAGCCCCTGACTGAGGATGCCGAGGGGGCGTTTTGTACGGTGTCATGAAGTGTCAGACGCAAAGGTAACTCCAGGAGCCTTGAGTCACTGGACCCACGGCGTGTGAGCCCCGACCCCGCCGGCCTCGGAAGTGGGGGCCACAGCGAAAGGCAGGAGCCAGAGCGCAGATTAACCGCAGGATGAGGTCTTGCCTCCCTTCAGCAAGAGACCATCCGTTGTTGGTCAGGGTCTCCCGCTCTTTCAGATTCTCTAAAGTATTATTTGAACCCGTGTTTAAAATCTCAGCTCTGTGGTTGAGGTTTCCATGTAGAAGAGACCCTGGTACTCCCCTCTTAGCTGCACTAAAGCAGAGTTGACAGTATGAGATTCTCAGGCTCCTTACTGCCCCTTGCTGAAAGGGGTGGAGAACGGTTTTGGTGAAGCGTATTTAAAGTACAAAACTCAGTTTGGGTTCTTCGGAGAATCACTAACAAAAGAAACCAGTTTAGTCTACTTCAACTATTAGTAGCTGCTGTGTGTATCTTCACTGTTACATAAATGAGATTAGGGAGTACTTTCAGTCTCTGGGGTTTGGATCAGCTTGGCCAAGTATGGAAAAAAGCTAATTGAAACAAATCCAGGATATTCACCTTCTACTTGTATTTTTAGACTACAAATAAACGTGTCTTGCTCACCTTCTTAAATATTTGACAGCCATTCAAGCAAATTACTAGATACTATTGACCAGAAATTGAAGTGCCTTTGAAGGCTGGATCATCATATTAGAGATAATTTCTATATGTTGGGATCTCAAGGTACCACTCTCAATTCCAGAGCTAAGAAAATATTATTCACGATTGTTGGAAATGAGCTTGAGGGAGTTTTTGTACCTCAGATGGAATATGCACATTTTCTATTCTTGCAATGGCTAAAAATACTTAAACCCTAATATCTTTTTAATTGATGTGTTTTTAAAACACTAAATTACTCCTTCTGCCTAGGTCCCTATGTTGACTAGTTGAGACAAATATAAATATGGCCTTCTACACTTGTAATACAGTCTTAGCTACTGCCCGAACAAGGTAAGTGTTGGAATTTTCTCTGCAGTATTTATATGAACTGCACTTTTCTAGATGGAAAAGATATGTGTAAACGCATAGGCTTAGTATGTTGGTTTTTAATTAGGAAGTTGACATTTTAATGTATTTGAATTTACCCAGAATTTTCTATATGCTTTACATGGAAGTGGAGCCCTGATGTCACAGTGTTGAGAGCTTGGCTGCTAACCAAAAGGTTGGCAGTTTGAATCTACCAGCTGCTCCTTGGAAACCCTATTAGGGTCCCTGTGAGTCGGAATCTACTTTACCACAGCTGGTTTGGTTTTGGTTTTACATGCAAGCATAGAACTTTGTGCTTTAGAACTTAGGCATGTTGCATAAAGAACTTTATAGACATGTGGTATAGGTAAAATGAAGTTTTAGAGGGATACCTTTATAATTGAGGAACGTTACATGAGGCCTTTAGATTAAAAAGGGGTAAAATGGAGAGCAGGCCAGTCCTAGAGCATTGACTTGCCACATTAAGATCTGTTATCACTTATTTATTCAAAAGAATATTCACTGAGAACTTACTGTATGCCAGATACGTTGTACAGTCTAACTTTTCGCCATTCAAAGAGTGGTTTATTCTTGGAAGGCTTCAAAAACAGTCTGAAGGAATGGAAAAGCTGTCTCTTTTCCAAAAGAAGTCTCTTTGCCAGTAACTTTCTTTGCCTACATGCATCTTATTTTTATTTTCAAACAATCTTATGTGCTAGTTTAACTGAAGATTGATTGTAGGATATTGCAAAACTAGAATGTAGCCCAATTCTAATTCTTATTCCTAAAATTCTTGAGGAATTTTAGGTGAAGGGCATTTTAGCTGTAACTGCTCCTCATTTGAGGGGGAAATGTAGGCACTGTGAAGACAAAGCAGTGATGAGATTGGTTAATCCTCATTGGGACTCTAAAGTGTTTCATTAAAACAATATTCCTGTTGTCAGTAGGGTGGCTGACAATACCAGTCTGCCACCTGTTTTATGGCAGTAGATAGAGACAACACTTTCATATACAACCACTGGTGAAAAAATGTTTGCTATGAGATTTTTAAATTAATAGTTGCAGAGGTTCTAACTTCTAATATAGCAATTTATTCTTGTGAATTAACTTATTGAATATATTATTCAACCATAGAGCATACTGACCTTCAACTGAGGTAAAAAGTCATATTTCATTCAGTAATGAACATCACATGCTCTTAAAATATAGGCTTAAAAACCATTGTTTTATTTTAATCAGATAAAATTTTTTTTAACTTTTAAGTTTTTAATAGTATGTGTTCAACTCAGAGGATGTTGCTCTTTGTTCCAGATTCCCTAGCCTTTTTGTCCATCCTACCTGCTCTTCTTATTCCCCATCTCTTGCATGTCTTCAATTGCCAGATTCCCATTTAAATAAAAGATACATGAAGAACTATGGAAGCAAGAAGTACTCCCATTCTAGCCAGTCAGGCAATAGAGTACTTCACTTACAAACTAGAATAATACAAAAGCTACACACATCAACATGCTGGCTTCAGGAGGTCCCTGGTAAACCTCAGCCAGAGCAAACCACAGAACAGCCACAGGTGACAAGCCCTCAGCCCACAAAAGAAACTGGCACGAAGATTAAGGAAGTAAAGCGATCTTATAGACAAATAATCCTGGATGAACTTAAATATTATTACAATGGATTCCACTTGCTTTGGATTGACACCAAAGTTGCTGCCAGAATGGTTTGGAGGCTGTTGCATGGACAGGTGCTGACAAGACGAGAGAGACGAAGGGTAGGCAAGAGTCATATTTGAGAAAGACAATGTGAAGTTACAATTAAGTATTTGGGAGCCAAGGTTTAAACTCAATTTAAAATTCATTTTAAAAATCCTAAAGTAGGAATAGTAACTGCTGGTGAGAACCAGAGTTGATTACTGAGATTCTTACTTACCGGCAACTGACTTATTGTACAACTTTAGGCAAGTTTCTTAAAATTTGTATGTATTTGCCTATAGAATGGTTATTGTGTTTTCTAATCTCTCCAAGGATTTGTGCATCTGAAGTACAAACTGTTGTTAATATATTAAGTATATGCATTCTTAAAACCACTTTTAACATACTGTGTTATTAAAGTATGGACTTCTAACTTAGATGAAAGCAAAGAGATGCCAATAACATGTTTTGATTATCATAGATTTCCTTGAAGATATCCCATAAATATTACTTCAGAGCTCTGGTAAAGAGGAAAACACTGCCTTTCCATTTTAAAAAAACAGCTGCAGAAAATCTCTCTTGGGTTTTTAACACTTTAAGAACCCAAGGCAGGCTTTTTTGGGTTTTGTTATGGCATGTCCTACAATAATGAATATTGCATATGCATTTAATTCTTTAGCTGCTGAGAACTTGTGCTGATCTCTTCCGCCTGGTTCCATTTCTGGTGTTCATAATTGTACCCTTTATGGAATTCTTATTACCAGTGTTTCTGAAACTCTTCCCAGAAATGTTGCCATCAACTTTTGAAAGTGAATCCAAAAAGGTATGTAGGATATTTTAACTTGTGTGTGTGTGTGGTAAAATATAGATAATATAAAATTTGCCATTTTAACCATTTTTGATATGCAATTCAGTGGCATTTATTACATTCACAATGTTGTGCAAGCATCACCACTATTTCCAAAACTTTTTTATTACCCCAAACAGAAATTCTATGCCCATAAAGCAATAACTCCCCATTCCTCCTTCCTTCAGTCCCTGGCAACCTCTAATCTACTTTCTGTCTCTATACATTTGCCTATTCTACATATTGCATGTAAGTGGACTCATACAATAGCTGTCCTTTTGTGTCTGGCTTATTTCACTTAGGATGTTTTCAAGGTTTATCCATGTTGTAGCATGTATCAGAACTTCATTCCTTTTTATAGCTGAATAATATTCCATTGTACATATATATCATATTAACTTGTTTTTAATCATTAAAAAATAAAGAAAACAAAAATGAACTGTTACTACAGTAACTAGTTGAATAGTAGGTATGACTTACTCAGCCAAACAGGCCGTTCAGTGCTTATGAGGTACTTCCATGAAAAGAGGGTGCCCTCACTGAGCATGATGATCACTGTGAAGGTGGTGGACAAGAAAACAGAGGCAGCTCTTTCATTCTCTATATTCTATGCCATCTACTAGACAGTAGTATGAAGGTATAAACAAAGCATTATGAGAAGACAAAGGGGGCAACTTTTAGCTCAGTACCAAACCAAACAAAATTCGCTGCTGTTGATTCTGACTCATAGTGACCCTATAGGACAGAGAAGAAGTGCTCCCTAGGGTTAAAGGCTCTGACTCTTTGTGGAAGCAGATTGCCACATCTTTCTCCTGAGGAGCAGCTGGTGGATTCAAACAGCTGACGTTTTGGTTAGCAGCTGAGAGCTTAACCACTGTGCCACCAGGGCTCCTTTTAACTCAGTAAGATTGGAAAATGTTTCACAGATAACACCACACAGTGTGTGAAAAACATTCTGGGTAGAAAGAATCGCTTTTAAAACAGCTTAATGATATAAAAGAATATTGATGTAGTCAGAGACCATTGATTGGTTCACTGTAGTTGGAATAGGGGATCAATGGCAGATGAGACAAAAGTGATACGTTGGGGTCAGGTTGGAAAGCATCTCTACCCTAAGGAATTCAGACAACCTTTGACAGTGGTGATTCATGGAATGTAAAATTTTAAGAAGGAGGGAGTTACATGATTAGATGTGTGTTTTAGAAAAATAATTTTGTTGGCAAGAAAGATTGAAGTGGACAGAGCCCGGGTAGGGAAATCAGGTGGGATGCTATTGCAATTTCTGATGAACAAGTCACTGGTCTTGCAGAAGTCTATCATGCGATCTCCAGCATCATTCCTATCAGCAAGACTGCATTTTCCAACTACTGATTCTTTATTTTTGTTTCCAGCTTTCGCATTCCAATCACCAGTAATTATCAGTGCATCTTGACTGCAAGCCTGATCAATTCCAGACTGCAGCAATTTGTATAAGTCTTCAATTTCTTCATCTTTGGCATTCTTGGTTGGTGTGTAAATTTGAATATTAGTTGTATTAACTTGTCTTCCTTGTAGGCATATGTATATTAACCTAGCACTGTCAGGATTATACTTCAGGATAGATCTTGAAATGTTCTTTTTGACAATGAATGCAGTGTTGTTCCTCTTCAATTGGTCATTCCCAGCATAGTAAACCATATGATTATTGATTCAGAATGACCAACACTGGTACATTTCAGTTCACTAATGCCTAGGATATCAATCTTTAAGTGTTCTGTTTCATTTTTTGCAACTTCCAATTTTCCTTGATTCATACTTTGTACATTCCACATTCCGATTATTATTGGACATTTACAGTGTTGCTTCTCATTTTGAGTTGTGCCACATCAACAGATAGAAGTCCAGAAGGCTTTATTCCATCCACAGCATTAAGGTCTTTTGTACTCTGAGGAGGCAGCTCTTCCCCGGTCATATTTTGAGTGCCTTCCAATTCGAGGGGCTCATCTTCCAGCACTATATTGGACAATGTTCTTTTGTTATCCATAAGGTTTTCATTGGCTAATTTTCAGAAGCAAGTTGCCAGGCCTTTGTCCTACTCTGTCTTAGTCTCGAAGTTCCACTGAAACTTGTCCACATGGATGACCCTACTGGTATTTGAGATACTGATGGTATAGCTTCCAGCATTATAGTAACACACAAGCCACCACAGTACGACAAACTGGAAATACTTTTTTCAGCAACACAAACAATGACTGTACACGTGGACCTCACCAGATGTTTTAAACAAGAATCAAATCAACTACATGTATGGAAAGAGATGATGGAGAATCTCAGTATTATTAGTCAAGACAAAGCCAGGGACCAACTGTGGAATTGCTCATACGCAAGTTCAAGTTGAAGCTGAAGAGAATCAAAGCAAGCCCAAGAGAGCCAAAGTACAACCCTGAATACATCCCAGCTGAATTTAGAAACCATCTCAAGAAAAGATTTGATGCACTGAACACCAATGACCGATGACCAGACGAGTTGTGGGATGACATCAAGGACATCATACATGAAAAAAGTAAAAGGTCATTAAAAAGACAGGAGAGAAAGAAAAGACCAAAATAGATGTCAGAAGAGACTCTGAAACTTGCTCTTGAGTTCAGCTGAAGTGAACAGAAGAAATGATGAAGTAAAAGAGCTAAACAGAAGATTAGAAGGTCGCTTGAGAAGACAAGGTAAAGTATTATAATGAAATATGCAAAGACCTAGAGTTAGAAAATCAAAAGGTAAGAACATGATCAGCATTTCTGAAACTGAAAGAAGGGGAGAGAAAATTCAAGCCCTGGGTTGCAGTGTTGAGGGATTCTATGCGCAAAAAATTGAATGATGGAGAAAGCATCAAAAGAAGATGGAAGGAATACACAGAGTTACTGTACCAAAAGAATTGGTCAATGTTCAACCATTTCAGATCAAGAACCACTGGTACTGAAAGAAGAAGTACAAGCCACACGGAAGGCATTGGCGCAAAACAAGGCTCCAGGAACTGGTGGAATTCCAACGGAGATGCTTCAACAAGCAGATGCAATGCTGGAAGCACTTACTTGTCAATATCAAGACATTTGGAAGACCACTACCTGGCCAACCAACTAGAAGGTATCCATATTTATGCCCATTCCAAAGAAAGGCAGTAAAACAGAACATGGAAATTATCAAACAATATCATATGCTAGCAAAATATTTCTGCTGAAGATAATTCAAAAACTACTGTAGCTGTACATCGACAGGTAATTGCCAGAAGGTCAAGCCAGATTTAGAAGAGGACATGGGAGGAGAGACATCATTGCTGATGTTAAATGGATCTTGGCTGAAATATGTTTACACAAAATAATTTGTGTATAAATTTTTGAATGAGAAACTAATTTGTACTATAAACTTTCACCTAAAACATAGTAAAAATAAATAAATAACACATGGTTGGTTTAAAAACAAAAATGGTGTTCCAGAACACTTAAGTGTGCTCCTACAGATCCTATGTATCGATCAAGAGGCAATTGTTCGAACAGAACAAGGGGATACTACATAATTTAAAATTGGAAAAAGTGTGTGGTAGAGTTGTATCCTTTGACCATACTTACTCCATCTGTATGTTGAGCAAATAATCTGAAAGGATGGACTATTTGAAGAAGAATGCAGCATCAGGATTGGAGGAAGACTTATTAACAACCTGTGATATGCAGATGTTACAACTGTGCTTGCCAAAGGTGATGATAACTTGAAGCATTTATTAATAAAGGTAAAAGATACAGCATTCAGTATGAATTACACCTGAACATAAAGAAAATGAAAATCCTTACAACTGGACCAATAAACAACATCATGATAAGTGGCAAAGAATTTGAAGTTGTCAAGGATTTCATTTTACTTGGATCCACAATCAATGCCCATGGAAGCAACAATCAAGAAATCAAATGACACTGGGCAAATCTGCTGCAAAAGACCTCTTGGAAGTATTAAAAAGCAAAGATGTCACTTTGATGACTAAGCTATGCCTGATCCAAGCCATGGTATTTTCAGTTGCCTCATGTGCATGCAAAAGCTGGACAATGAAAAAGGAAGACTGAAGAATTGATGTATTCAAATTCTGGTGTTGGCAAAGAATTTTGAATATGCCATGGACTGCCAGGAGAACAAACAAATCTGTCTTGAAGGAAGTACAACCAGAATGCTCCTTTAGAAGTGATGATGGTGACACTTTGTCTCACTTCCTTTGGACATGTCATCAGGAGGGACATCATGCTTGGAGAAAGACATCATGCTTGGTAAAGTAGAGGGTCAATGAAAAAGAGGGAGACCCTCAACAAGATGGAATGACACAGTGGCTGCAACAATGGCCCTCATACATAGCAATGATTGTGAGGATGGTGCAGGACTGGGCAGTGTTTCATTCTGTTGTATATGGGTTTGCTGTGAGCAGGACTGATTCCATGGCATGTAACAACAAACAGCAATCTATTGCAGTAGTCCAAGGGAGAACGGAGCCTGAATTGTGAAAATGGGAGTAGGAGTAGAGCCTTCAAGATAGATTTGAAATACATATCAGAGGTAAAATCAAACTGCAATATTTAACTGCTTAGAAATGTTTTCATTTACATTTAAAATAATCAGGATCTAGAGTTAATACCATGACATTCCAAAGAAAAGCTAGTGAATGCAGGAAGATAGAGGTAGAGAGGAAGTGAATTGTCCAAATTTACCTCTTATCCTCAATACTACCCATTCCCCAAACATTCATAAATACATCATAGGCACAGTGTTAGACAATACTTTCTTTGTTTTGTCCCATGTAGAGAGATAGAGACCTACTGTTCTGCTTGTGTCAGATCACAGTACCGTGCATCTCTTTCATAGTACTTATCCGTAATACTTTTATATTAATTTGTGCAGTCACTATATTATCATTAGTTACTAATGCTTATCTCTCCCACTAGACTGGAAGTTCCATGAGGGCAGAAATTCTGATCTGTTTTGTTCGTTTTACCCCCAGCACCTAGCACATGGTAGATGCTCAATAAATAAAATGGATGAGTAGATGGATATGGATGAATGAAATGGAGATGACTAAGTGGGTTCTAACCATGGTATTGCCATTGTGTGACTTGACTGCATCTTTTAAGATCTCTCTAAAAATCAATAATTCGTATGATTGGCTGATCATGAAAATCTCCTGTGCAACTTAAAAAATATAGATTCTCCAAACAGTTTTTTTTTTTTTAATTAAAAATATACATTCTGCTCCTCTCTACCCCTCTGAGTCCTGACCATGGTTATTTTGAAAATGCTACCACAGTGCATTTTTGATGATGAGCAAGGATTAAGAAATACTGGTCAAGAGAGCATCTTAAAAGTATACATTTAATACTCTGTAGTGCTTTGTTCAAATATCTGTTATACCACTGAACTGTAATTAATTGTGTTTCTTTTCTACTTAAAATTTAAGCTGCTACAGGGCAGAGATAATTTCCTGTTTATCTTTGTTTACTGTAAAGCAAAATCCAGGGCTACTCAGAGCAGCGGTTGGCTTGACTAGTTTGGCTTAAATAGTTTGAACCAAATCTGAAGTCAGTATCTCATTCTAAACAATGACAAATCCTCCCACTGAGGCGACATTTTGGATCTATCAAATGTACTAGTGAGAACTAAAAAGTAAGATTAAAAAGAGAAGTTGCATATAGAGGCTACTTTTTTTTTTGCTCTGATTCTCACAAAACCCACTCAATTACACCTGAAAATAATATTAATACATGAAATAAGGATGAACAATAACATGGTGATGGTTATTTTCCTCCCATCCTTATCTACCAGGTTGCAATCATGAAAGATTGATTAACTTTTTCCTCTTCTACTATCCAGGAAGAAAAACAGAAAAAGAAAATGGCTGCAAAGTTGGAACTAGCAAAATTTCTCCAAGAAACAGTTACAGAAATGGCAAGGAGGAACAGAGCCAAGTTGGGAGATGCCTCTGCACAGTTCTCATCCTACATAAAACAGGTGTCAGTCTTTTATACAATACCAAACAACTTCTGGGTTGAGATGATATGAAAAATGCATGTCATCATGGATTTTCCAGATTGTTCTCAGATCAATGAAGTTGCAGATGAAGTTATAAACATACAACATTATAAATTTTATGGTTTGGTAACCCACTGTAGAAGTTTACAGAAAAGTCTATCTTAAAGCAATTAATGTGTTGAAGACATTGGTAACTTCTTGGAACGGACACTAGAATCAGAGTCAGACTTTGGAACTACTTCTGATTCTTTAGTTGATTTAGGCTGACTTTAGGCAGATTTCTTTACTCCTCTTTGTAGTACAGGGTCCATTTCCAGACATCAGATAGAGTCCATAAATGCTTTGACGTCTCTTTCAAATAGTCAACTGGGAAAGCTAAATTAAGTAGGAAACATATTTTAATTAGCCTCTTTGTCCCACTGCCTAGGTCCAGACAGGCCACAAGCCTAGCACAAAGGAGATAGTTCGCTTTTCCAAACTATTTGAGGATGAGCTAACCATGGAGCATTTAGATCGACCTCAGCTGGTTGCCCTTTGCAAATTGCTAGAATTGCAGGCCTTTGGAACCAACAATTTGCTCCGCTTTCAGCTCCTGATGAAACTGAAGTCTATAAAGGAAGATGATGAAGTAAGAGCTTAACTATAGCCATAGGGAATTAGCAAGGCATTGGGAGATAATAAGGATTACCATAAGGTAGCTTTGAGATGAAGTACAGTATTTTCTGTTGGGTCTAAGTGGTCCACAAGTTCTGGCAAAATGAGTGGTTTAAACAACCATTATCATGATAACTTGAACCTTAATTATTGATTTTAGGAGTTGTTTGTTGTACCCTGACCCATTTTATTGAGAAGGCCATCATAAGCAGTTAGTAATTTGGATGTCTCAGCTGGGACTCATCTAAAGCAGGACAGTGCTCTACCCCCACACCTATGCTCCCACAGAGCTGGGCCAAAGTAAATGTTCTGCTGGTTGAGTTGGCCTAGTAAGAAGAGGTGGCAAAGCAGAATGCTGGGAGGAAAAGCAGAGCCTCGACATCTTATAGAAGAAGAGCACTGTATGGTCTCTAACTACTAAATAGATACCATAAAAAGATGGAAAGAATGTTTCCTGAATCTGAATCAGCTGCTTTAAACTATTCTGTCTGAGGGAGCAGGTTTCCCAGAACTGAGAAAGCATGATCCTATCAACCCCATTTCAATTTCAGGTGTTCTTTCAGAACTTTGGAATAAACAATACTAGTCTCAGAAGTATCATAGTTTGCAGTCACACCAAGCAAGCATTGTGTTAAAGTATTCATGAGGGAGTTTTGTGGTCCAGAGAGTTGGGGCCATCCCTGGGGTGCTGGTAGGGGGACTGTGGAGGAAGAACACTGGGACATGTAACAAATGGTACCTGGAAAGGTTTTCAAGTGAAATATTTTTCTAATGAATCCTAAAGCTGCCATGAAAGGGAAAAGGAGCAGAGATGTCACAGCCAGGCAAAATGCAAATCAAGAGGGAAATAATTCCTTTGGTGACAGAATGTTGGGGACGAGTTAGGTAAATACCTCTGATATTATTAGTACCTATTGGCAGGATTCCCTCCTCTCAACTCCTACCTCCCTGAGTCTCTGTTTTGTAAGGCTCCTGGCCTTTGCAGCAGTGCAGGGGACAAAGAGAGCACAAGACCCTGTGTTTCCCCCTGATTTGCTGGAACTTGGGGATTATGCAGAATTGGAGCCAACAGAGCCAACACCGTGTCTTACTTTTTTTTCTTCAGGTGATTGCCAAAGAAGGGGTGAGTGCCCTGAGTGTGTCAGAACTCCAGGCTGCCTGCAGGGCCCGAGGAATGAGGTCACTGGGTCTCACTGAGGAACAGCTGAGACAACAGCTTACAGAGGCAGGTGGCAGCTTTTTACTAGTGCTCTCTCCCCAACACTTTGCAGTACTCGTTTTGTGATTTCTACTTGGCAAGTGAATCATTTTCCCTAATTTGCCTTATTTAATCGAGCTACTGACCAAGCAGCAGTGTGAGTCGGTGTGCAGTAGGACACTGAAGAGGTAGATTGATTTTTCACATTGATCGGGATAGGGCACTGTATTAGTTTTCTGTGGCTGCACAACAGATTATCACCAACTTAGTGGTTTCACACAACACCCATTTATTATCTCACAGTTCTGTTGGTCCGAAGTGCCGGCTATGTTTGTTTCTGGAGGCTGTGGGGAAGAATCCTCTTCCAAGTTCATTCAGGTTGGCTGAATTCAGTTCCTTGCAGCTGTAGGACTGAGGTCGCTGTTTCCTTGCTGGCTCTCAGCCCCAGGCTACTCCCAGCTCCTAGAGAAGGCCTTCATTCCTTACCTGGTGTGGCCCTCAGCAAGACCAGCAATGGAGAACTTCTTGCACTTCAGATCCCCCACATGCTTCAGATCTTTGACTTTCTCTGTTTCTAACTCTAGGCCAGATTTAAATGGCTCATGTGATTAGGTGAGTACCACCCAGATAATCTCCCTATTTTATAGTCAGCTGATTTGGGACTTGAATTAAGAAAACTCATTACCGTCAAGTCAATTCCAACTCACAGTGACCCTATAGTATAGAGTAGAATTGCCCCATAGGGTTTCCAAGGCTGTTATCTTTACGGAAGCAGAGTGCCACATCTTTCTCCCATGGAGCGACCTGGTGGGTTCGAACCACCAACCTTTTGGTTAGCCGCTGAGTACTTTAACCACTGCACAATTACCTTTACAAAATCCCTTCATAAACAGCACCTAAATTAGTGTTTAGGAGCCCTGATGGCACAGTGCTTAAGCAGTTAAGTGGCTAATTCTGACTATGAACCAACAGGTTGGGTTTTGTAGTTTTAGGTTAGTGTTTGATTGAATAACTGGGAGGAGGTGTATGTACACTAAGGACTGGAATCTTACGGCCATCTTAACATTCTGCCTGCTACAGATGCTTTAAGGCTCTGGGCAAAATCTGCATGAATTCTTCTGGCTGTCTTAACCTTCCCACCCTGGTGGCCCACTCAGGGCTTCTTTCCCTACTAATGTCCCAAATCAATGTCAAGTGTTCACTCTGGTAACAGATTGTCTTAGGCTGGGTTCTCTAGAGAAGCAAAACTAGTAAAGTGTATAAGTATATGTATATAGAGAGATTATATCAAGGAAACAGTTCACATGATTGTAGAGGCTAGAACGTCCCAAGCCCATGGATCAGGGTAGAGGCCTCTCCCAAGTCACACAGCTGCAGAAGCTGGCAAGCCCTAGATTGGAAAGTCAGAGAGCAGGGCTCCCACTCACAGGCTGTGCAGATCAACAAATCCCAGGTTCAGCAGATAAGCTGACAGCTCAAGTCCCAAGAACAGGAGATTAGATGACAGGAAGCAGCCACAGGATCCAGAGAGAACAAAAAGCCAGAACGTCTGCTTATATACAGATGGCAAGGAGACTCCCTTTCATCTGATTGGCTACTCACAGTATATTCAATCATGGGAGTGATTACATTAAAACACAGAGAATCATGGCCCAACCAAGCTGACACACAATCTTAACCATCACAGTCCACCCCTTGTCAACTTGGCACATGTACACATCTCCTTAAACCATACATAATCTCTGAATAAAGACAATGAGAAAGTCATACTTGGGCCTAAGATGATACAACTAACACGCGTACAATCAAAAACACGCTAGCCCCATTTACAGCTTATATTTTATAAGTGAAGGAAACAAAAATATTTGATGCACACATACAAAGTACAAATACTCATAACAATTACAGTCCCCGTTTCTGCAACTGGTCACGTGGCTGTAACTGGTATTTAGAACTACCTTCTTCCACCACCCATTCTGTATTTCCTTTGCCCTCTACAAGCACCTTGGCTGGTCATGGTTCTTTGCCTGGTGGGGTGACCCAAACCTTCATTCCTGAAGGGTCTGTGTCATTAGTGGTCATGTCAGAATTAGGTTGCTGTAGTTTTCCATTGACTTTAATCACAGGGCATGGTAGTACTAAGAGATGCCCCAAGGAATCTCCTGCATTCCAGACATACTCTTCTTTACCTCCATTATGTAATATCAATCGGATTTCCTCTTGGTAATCAGGATCAATCACACCAGTCAGTATGGTAACTCCCTTCTTTGCCTGTTGAGCCAGAGGCATAAGGAGCCCAAAGTGGCCAGGTGGCATTCTTAACTTCCAGTTCCATGGAATTAGTGTTGTGTCCCCAGGTGGGAGCATTCCTCCCTTTGGAACTAAGATCTCTAGGCCTGCAGAGCATAAGGTCGAGGGGACAGGAAGCAAAAATCTTGCAAGTGGGTCACTAGGGGTAATAGTGAGTGGTGCCACTCCCATTTCCACCCCTTGATTCCTGGATCTGTGAATCCTGGCTATGGGAGAAACAGCACCATATATTGGATGCTGGTTTAAAGCATATACAGCCTCCTGGAGAACATTGCCCCAACCCTGCAAGGTATTGCCACCCAGCTGGCGCCGTAATTGTGTCTTTAGAAGGCCATTCCATCATTCTATCAAGCCAGCTGCTTCAGGATGATGGGGAACATGGTAAGACCAGTGAATTCCATGAGCTTGGGCCCACTGCCGCACTTCCTGTGCTGTGAAGCGAGTCCCTTGATCTGAGGCAATGCTGTGTGGGGTACCATGATGGTGGATAAGGCATTCTGTAAGTCCACAGATGGTAGTTTCGGCAGAAGCATTGCATGCAGGGAAGGCAAATCCATATCCAGAGTAAGTGTCTATTCCAGTAAGGACAAAACACTGCCCTTTCCATGATGGAAGTGGTCCAATGTAATCAGCTTGCCACCAGGTTGCTGGCTGATCACCTCAAGGGATGGTGCCATATCACAGACTCAGTGTTGGTCTCTGCTGCTGGCAGATTAGGCACTCAGCAGAGGCTGTGGCCATGTCAGCCTTGGTGAGTGGAAGTTCATGCTGCTGTGCCCATGCATAACCTCCATCCTTGCCACCATGGGCACTTTGTTCATGAGCCCATTGAGCAACGGCAGGAGTAGTTGGGGAAAGAGGATGAGTGGTTTCCATAGAACGTGTCATCCTATCCACTTGATTGTTAAAATCATCCTCTGCTGAGGTCACCCGTTGGTGAGCATTCACATGAGACCCAAATATCTTCACGTCTTTAGCCCATTCGTAGAGGTCTATCCACATACCTCTTCCCCATAAATCCTTGTCTCCAATTTTCCAATCATGTTCCTTCCAAGTCCCTGACCATCCAGCCAAACCATTGGCCACAGCCCATGGATCGGTATATAATCGCACAACTGGCCATTTCTCCTTCCAAGCAAAGTGAACAACCAGGTACACTGCTCGAAGTTCTACCCATTTAGAGGATTTCCTTTCACCACTGTCCTTCAGGGAGGTCCCAGAAACGGGCTGTAGTGCTGCTGCAGTCCACTTTCAAGTGGCGCCTGCATATCGCGCAGAACCATCTGTAAACCAGGCACGAGTTTTCTCTTTCTCAGTCAACTGATCATAAGGAACTCCCCATGAGGCTATAGGTGCAGACTGGGAGATGGAAGGTAATGTGACAGGAGTGGAGACCATGAGCATTTGGGCCACTTCCTCATGCAACTTGTGCCTTCGGGTCCTGCTTGGGCCCGATCTCGAATATACCACTTCCATTTAATGATGGAGTGCTGTTGTGCACGTCAAACTTTATGGTTCTGTGGGTCAGACAACACTCAGTTCATGATGGGCAGCTCAGGCCTCATGCTGACCTGGTGTCCCATGGTTAAGCGTTCAGTCTCTACTAAGGCCCAGTAACAAGCCAAAAGTTTTTTCTCAAAAGGAGAGTAGTTATCTGCAGAGGATGGCAGAGCTTTGCTTCAAAATCCTAAGGGTCTGCACTGTGATTCACCAATAGGGGCCTGCCAAAGACTCCAAACAGCATCTCTATCTGCCACTGACACTTCAAGCACCATTGGATCAGCTGGATCATATGGTGCAAGTGGTAGAGCGGCTTGCACAGCAGCCTGAACCTGTTGCAGAGGCTTCTCTTGTTCTGGTCCCCACTCAAAACTAGCAGCTTTTTGAGTCACTTGATAAATAGGCTGGAGTAGCACACCCAAATGAGGAATATGTTGCCTCCAAAATCCAAAGAGGCCCACTAGGCGTTGTGCCTCCTTTCTAGTTGTGGGAGCAGCAAGATGCAGTAACTTATCCTTCACTTTAGAAGGAATGTCTCGACATGCCCCACACCACTGAACCCCTAGAAATTTCACTGAAGTGGAAGGTGCCTGAATTTTTGTGGGATTAATCTCCCACCCCCTAGCACGCAAGTGTTTTACCAATAAGTCCAGAGTCATTGACACTTCTTCCTTACTAGGTCCAATCAACATAATGTCATCAGTGTAATGGACCAGTGTGATGTCTTGTGGAAGGGAAAGGCAATCAAGGTCCCTGCGGACTAAATTATGACATAGGGCTGGAGAGTTAATGTAGCCCTGAGGTAGGCAGGTGAAGGTGTATTGTTGGCTTTGCCAGCTGAAGGCAAACTGCTTCTGGTGGTCCTTTGAAACAGGTATGGAGAAAAAGGCATTAGCCAGATCAATAGCTGCATACCAGGTACCAGGAGATGTATTAATTTGCTCAAGTAGTGAAATTACATCTGGAATAGCAGCTGCAATTGGAGTTATGTTTTCGATAATCTACTGTCCTTCTCCAAGATCTATCTGTTTTTTGCACGGGCCAAATGGGCAAGTTGAATGGGGATGTGGTGGGAATCACCACCTCTGCATCCTTCAAGTCCTTGATGGTGGCAGTAATCTCTGCAGTCCCTCCAGGAATGTGGTATTGCTTTTGGTTTACTATTTTCCTAGGTGGAGGCAGTTCTAATGGCTGCCGCTTGGCTTTTCCTACCATAATAGCCCTTACTCTTTTTGTCAGGGATCTAATGTGGGGGTTCTGCCAGTTGCTGAGTCTATCTATTCCAATTATGCATTCTGGAACTGGGGAAGTCACTACAGGCTGGGTTCGGGGACCCACTGGACCTACTGTGAGATGGACATGAGCCAAGACTCCATTAATAACCTGACTGGTGGGCCACAGTGACATTTTGGGTCTCCTGGAATTAGTGTCAGCTCAGAGCCGGTATCCAGTAATCCCCAAAAAGTCTGATTATTTCCTTTTCCCCAGTGAACAGTCACTCTCGTAAAAGGCCGTAGATCCCTTTGGGGAAGGCTGGGAGAAAGATTAACAGTAAAAATTTTTGGCAGTGTATTGGAGTCCTTCCTCAAGGGGATCCGGCCTCCCCTTCATTCAAGGGGTTGTAGGTCTTTAAACTCGCTCAAATTTGGGAATTGATTGAGGGACCATGACTCTCTATTCTGGCGATTCGAGTTAGACTGCTGTTCACCTGACCTAGAATTCATCCGTTTGTATAGATCAAGTAAATATTTAGTAGATTTCCTATCTATTTCACTCCTAAGGACACCATGACTAAGTAGCCAACGCCATAAGTCCATACAAGTCAGACTATTCTGATTACTGCTTTGACTCCTCTGTCCATTACTGTAACCATGCCCCCCTTGTCTTTGTCAATTGAGTGCAGCCACTTGGCCCCTACCATGGGGTCCAATCAGCCCCATTGTAGTTAGGTGTCTTAATTCAGTTAGGGCAGTCCCCACTGTCAAATCTGGCTTACATAAAACAGCAATCACAGCAGTCTTCAAGGATGCTGGAGCTCCCTTCACAAATTTGTTCCTCACAGTTATGGTAAAAGGTGTGTCCTCTGGACACTACATGTGTGGGTCTGTGGGTATAACTTGATAAATCCACTCTAGCATGCCAATTTCCCTAAGCCACTGGATACCTTCTTCTACAGTATACCAAGGCAGGTCTGGTACTTCAACTTGATTTAGTGTCGGCCACCTCGTAATCCATGCTTCAGCAACCCAACCAAATAAACTATTAGATCCTTTCCTAACTTCTCTAGCTGAAACATTGAAGGAACAGTCTGTGGCTCAGTGGACCCTTATCAATAAACTCAGACTGATCCATCTTTATGTTCCTTGCACCATTATCCCACACCCTTAATAGCCATTCCCACACATATTCCCCACGTTTCTGTTTGTACATATTAGAAAACTCAAGTAGTTCTTTTGGAGTGTAGCATACCTCCTCCTGGGTCATACTTTGTACTTCACCTTTTGGGGCTCACTGGGACTTAAGCCTAGTTATAGGTCTAGAAGCCAGAATCGGTAGTAGTATGGAATTGTTTTGAGAACATTCAGCATTATCTTGTAAAGCATCTGCCTCAGGCGATGCTCCAGGCAATGATTCAGGCAAGTGCTCTTTAGAGGCAGCTGGTCTAGGGCTAATCTCCTCAGATGGGAGTGGAGGGGCTAATGGTTTTTCTGGGCAGGGTGGTTTAGCAGACGAACATGAAGTAATCTCTTCAGATGGGACTGGTTCTGCTGGCAAGAGTGATTCAACAGAATTTAGGGGCTCGGTGTCCCCAGCTTCCTGATTATCTGCCCATATGTCCCCATCCCAAGTCTCAGGATCCCATCTCTTCCCAGTCAATGCCCTTACTTTAACCTCAGACACCTCTAGAGGTTTGCAATTGAGCTGGCATTGTAATTCACCCACTCTTACAATAAGACTCTGGGTTTGGTTTTCAGCAATTTCGGCTCTGTTACTACAAGAAATAAGGCTTTCTTTCAAAGCACAAGTCGAAGCCTCGAGGTCATGTATGCGGCACTTAAGCCTTGACTCTGAAGCCCTGAGTGTATCTCTTTCCTTCATCAGTTTGTCTAGCGAAAGTAGGACAAACCAACCAGCTTCCTTATACTTCTCATTCTGACAAAGCTGTAGAAAGATATCACACGTGTTCACTCTGAGCCTCACCTTTCATCAATACCTGATCTACTGGTGGTGATATTTTGCGTATTTGTATCGCCAGCTCGCTCCATGGACTAGCAGTGACCTCTTTACTGCTGGAAGGAGAGTCATCAATGTCTTTATGCCTATCCAGACTTGAGAACCAATTTAGAAAACTCATCCTTACAATTTTGTTTCTCTAGAACCACTCCCGGTACCAAATGTCTTAGGCTGGGTTCTCTAGAGAAGCAAAACCAGTAAAGTGTATAAATATATATATAGAGAGAGATTATATCAAGGAAACAGCTCACGTGATTGTAGAGGCTAGAATGTCCCAAGTCCATGGATCAGAGCAGAGGCCTCTCCCAAGGCACACAGCTGCAGAAGCTGGCAAGCCCAAGATCGGAAGGTCGGAGAGCAGAGCTCCCATTCACAGGCTGTGCAGATCAACACATCCCAGGTTCGGCAGATAAGCTGACAGCTCAAGTCCCAAGAACAGGAGATGAGATGACAGGAAGCAGCCGCAGGATCCAGAGAGAGCAAAAAGCCAGAATGTCTGCTTATATACAGATGGGGGCCACACCCCCAAGGAGACTCCCTTTCATCTGATTGGCTACTCACAGTATATTCAATCATGGGAGTGATTACATTAAAACACGGAGAATCATGGCCCAGCCAAGTTGATGCACAATCTTAACCATCACACAGATGTTTAATATTTTCCCTCAAATAACATACTTGTATTTTAACTAAGAGCTTCAATGCTCTAAACCACAGGAGTAACTCCTATTAAAATTCTCATTCCTGTCCCAGCCCTGGGTGATTCCCTCGGGCGGGTGGCTGTAGCCAGGGCAGAGAAAGGGTGGGGATGGAGTAGTAAAAAAAAAAAAAAAAAAAAAAAATTCATAATTGTAAAAAGTGCTATAAAGTGTACACAAGTTATTTTGAAATAGGAGCCACTGTTGTGACTTTGAAACCATGTTGTGTAGCTGTTACCTCCTACATCAGGTTAGAAGATGAACATATTGTAGAGAGGTACTTAAAATCATTTCTTTCTTAAACATAAAGTATTAAGTGGGTTCATTGTCATATTGTTAAATTGCTTTCTTGGAAAGGTGTATCATTTTACAATCCCCCTGTGAGGGAGTGACGGAGCCCTGGTGGTGTAGTGGTTAAGAGCGCAGGCTTCTAACCAAAAGGTCGGTAGTTCGAATCAGCCAGCCACTCCTTGGAAACCGTATGGGGCAGTTATGCTCCGTCCTATAGGGTGACTAAGAGTCGGAATCGACTCGATGGCAACAGATTTGGTTTGGTTTTGGATGAGGGAGTGAGCATACTAATCTGGCCATATAATATCCAGCACTATGTATTGTTATTCAAGAAATCCTGTATTAGGATATAAGCAGAAAATTCACAGAAAGGAAAATTTAAAAATGGTAAACATATGAAACATCTTAACCTTACTCATACTAAGCGGAATTAAAACTATGAGATGGAACATTCACCTTTTGATAATGGCAAATAACAGTTTGATAACACACTGTGTTTGTGAGAGTTTTGGGGAGAAGTGTACTCATGCATTGCTAGTAAAAAATCTCCATGGAGAGCAATTTGGCAGTAGCTATCCAAATTTAAAATTGCATATACTCTTTGGCCTAGCAGTTTCACTGCTAGGAATTTATCCTGTATTCTTGCACATGTACAAAGTGTCATACGTAAAAGATTATTCATTGCAGCACTGTTAATAATAGCCAAAGATTGAAAACAGCTTAAAGTTCATTTTTGTTGTCGTTGGGTGCTGTCGAGTCGATTCTGACTCATAGTGACCCTATAGGACAGAGTAGAACTGCCCCCACAGGTTCCCAAGGCTATAAATCTTTACGGAAGCAGACTGCCACATCTTTCTCCTGTGGAGCAGGCTGGTGGGTTCAAACTGCCAACCTGTCAGTGAGCAGCCAAGCACTTAACCATTGCACCACCAATGATGATATTTCCACATAGTGAAATCCTTTAATGATTTAAACATTAAAAATGTTTAAAAAGGAGGCAGCTCTACATGTACTGAGGTATCAAACTCCAAGATATATATTTCAGTGAAAAAAGGCGAAGGACAAAACAGTGTGTATATGTCACCCTTTGTGTAAAGACAACTATATAAACATATATATTGGTGAAAACACAGGATATCTCTGGAAGATTAGGAATTGGTCCAAGGAACTGTTTGTTTCTAGGGAGAGAAACAGTAGCTAGGGAATAGGGGTAGAAGGCAGACTGATTTTTATTGAATGGATTTTATTCACTTTTGGAATTTAACATCTTGTGCATGTATTACTGATTTAAAAATATTTTTAAAAAAGCTTGAAGACTTACATTTAATTTTTTTTTTTTTTGGTTATTAATGAGGCTGATTTACTCTTTGATGTTTTCTGGTTTTTTTTTTGCTTATGAGAAGACACTTGCTACTTTGATCCAGAATTGGTTGTATTCTAAGGAGTTTGAGAGTGTAATTGAATACCTCCCTCTCCAGCCCTGAGAGAGCCCCCTGTAGTGAGGAAGGCTGCAGGGTACAGCCACTGGTGCAGAGGTCACAAGGCTGGTATTCTTCTTGTTCTGACATTAATTATCAGCGTGAACCCTGGAAGCTGTAAAGTGAGGGAAGCAGTAGATGATTGTGGGTTTTGTTCCAGCTGTGACAGTCTGTGATTCTCTTATGTTTTATTCCCCTCCCATTCTCCAGTGGCAGGACCTGCACCTGAAGGAGAATGTCCCTCCTTCTCTTTTGCTCCTGTCACGCACTTTCTACCTGATAGATGTGAAGCCAAAGCCAATTGAGATACCCCCAAGTGTGGAGGTGAGTAACTGGGCTCATGTGAATCTAGATTTGGAATTTGGCCCAATTGTCTTTAATTTTTTAAAAAAAATTCTTAAAAGGAAAGTAAAGCCACTCAGACACCTCTAGCCATAGGGCTGTTAAGGAGCTCTGGTGGTGCAGTGGTTAAGCGCTCAGCAGCTAACTGAAAGGTTGGTGGTGTGAACCCACCAGCCACTCTGTGGGTGAAAGATGTGACAGTCTGCTTCCGTAAAGATTATAGCCTTGGAAACCCTATGGGGGAGTTCAGCTCTGTCCTACAGGGTTTCTATGAGTTGGAAATGACTGGACAGCAACGGGTTTAGGGCAAGGAAAACTCTGTCCCGCATTCTAGAGGTTCTAGAGCTCATTTAATCTATTTAAAAAATAACAATTAAAAAAAACAACAACACACAAACCTGCTGCCATCAAGTCATTTCTGACTCATGGCAACCCCACCTTTCATAGTAACTGCACTTGATAGAATTTTCAAGGTCTGTAATCTTACAGAGGGAGCCTTGGTGTTGCAGTGGTTAAAGTGCTCTGCTGCTAATGGTTTGAACACTGAGGGAGAAAGACGTGGCAGTTTGCTTCTGTAAATATTTACAGCCTTGGAAACCCTATGGGGCAGTTCTACTCTGTCATATAGGGTTGCTGAGTCAGAATCGACTTGATTGCAATGGATTTCTATAGGGCTTTTACTTCCTTTAATCCTCCCTTGATTTAGGAATTTTGCCAGTAGGAGTCCAATTTATCCTTTATCTATCTAGTCTTCATTAGCAAACTGCTTTTTTCACCTTTACTTCTTCTTTTAGGCCAGACTGAACTGTTCCTGTTCTTTCACGTTTGTTTCATTATCCATATTTCTACTAATTTTTAAGCAGGAAATGGCTAATCTAGAATGTAAACTTGTCTTCCTTTACTCATTTCCTTACTCATTTATTGTTACTTCTAACTCAGCAACTTTGTTTCTCCTGGTTATTTACTGAAGAAGCCAGTATTGGCCCAGTCACCAGGGCATCTTGCTCTGCGCCCATCAAGAAGGGCCTCTCACATCTCTGTCTGACTCAGAACTTCATGGGCAAAAAAGAAGAAAAACCATTATAGAAGATGCTGTACATGTGGTTTAGTAGATTAAGACAAAACACTTCAGGGTGAAGACTAATCATTTTTAATCTGTTATGCTGCTGAGTCCTTGGGCAAACCAAAGAAAACCATTTGAAGTCCAGCATGAAAATGTACTTCAGGAAATACCATCTTGCCTTCATTCCAAATTTCTGGAGACTAGTTTGGATTTGGGCTTAGTCCAGGAGTGATTCTAGGGAGACTGGAGGCAGTTCTGGAGCACAGACCGTGTTTTAAAAGGCACGCTAGTGGTTTCTCACTCTAATCAAACTCCTGGATCCATTTAGAACAGTCCAAAGTTATTTGTCATTTTTAGACTGCTCTCAGCAACAAGGAAATCTTGGATCAGCACAACGTCTCAGAGCTAAATTTGGGTTTCAGAGTTATTATAGATGGGCATAAACTCATTGTCCAGACGTTGCTTTCTAGGTAAGAAAGACCTAGGAATTTAGGACAAAGTGACAAGCTTCTAGGCATTTTATTGGTTGCTTTTTTATCCATGTTTTTAAAACTTCTATTCTCCATATATACACAATGAGAACAAGAAGCATTCTAGATTCTGTAGAGAATTTAGAACATCAAATTGAGCACAAAGTATGTAAAGAAATTACTTCAAAAGGGCAGTAATATATATTTTTCAGTTAATTAACATAATTCTTAAAGATAGGTTAGCTGGCTATTCTCAAATGCCACTGCCCTCCCCCCTCCATACTTTCCTCTTGCTGCAGGAGCTATTAAGCAACACCTACCATCTTAATAAATCAGGCAAATTTATCAACTGTTTATTATTAGACACTAAAAATGATGAAAATTTTAACTAAGCTATGTCATTGCTATTAGAAACTAATGAGTAATTGAGAAGTGGCAACCTTTTTTTGAGACTGTGAGAAAAGGAACAGAATTGGCAAGTCTGTGGCTTGTTAACAAATGAGAATTTTAAATCCTATTATCTAATTAGAGTGCAACTTTTGTACATAGCATATCAAAAGATAAATAATAACTAAGTTGCTATTTCAGGGACATATTTCATGTTACTGATAAAGGGTGTAGTTGGAGGAGTTAGGGATTTAGTGGAAAAGCAAACTGTGCTAAAAAGCACTGACTACTGTAGAAGTGCTTCTGTTTCAGGAAGAGCAGAAAGCTTATTATGATTTTATAAAACATTTTTCTTTTTTAGGTTCCAAAGTCTGACATTCCTGTAGGATCATCTGCTTCCCCTGAATCTAAAGAGAACCTGGTGGATTTTGCACCTCAACTGAAGGAAACTAAGGTTAGAAGATGATTTTTCATTTGGTTAGCTAGGTTAAAAAAAATGAAAATAAATTAATTTTGTTTTAACCTCTTTAATGAAGCTAGATTTCAATACAATAGTGTTCCTTTATATTTTTTGCACTGTTGGATTTGTTTCTATGAAAGTTCAACATTTGCTTATATGGAATTAGCTTCCAGATTTGGCCTCTATTCCTGTTTCAGAATACATAGTAGTTGTTAAAAGCTCCTGGCAATCATGGATGTGACTGTAGATCTAATACAGATTCTGTTTTAAATCAGTAATCCAACTCTCAATTATGATGTTTAAGGATGAAGAATTTGTACAACTGCCACCAGTTACATCATCATCACCCATAACACCATCAACACCTATTTCATTACCTAAAGGATCCATCACTTCTTCAAAAGAAACTGTGAGTATCTAAAAAGAAAATCCTTTCCCTCTAGTTATCTTTAAGGGTAGTGAGAATCCAGGATTATAACTAGTACAAAATACAGCACAACTTTTCTTTACTTCCAAACAGGATGCTGTAGGCTGAAGTTCAGTCATCTGATAACCACTACATTTTTTACCTCAATTATCCAAAAATGAAAAGGAAAAAAAAAAAAAAAACCAGTGCAATTGTGTGTCAAACTGAACATGTTAAGTCTTGAGCCTAATTACAATATAGGCAGGTCCTTATTTTCTTCTGTGCCAGATGGAAATAGTTTCCATATGTTGTGTATCTTACACAGGCCACTGATGTCAGGAAATAACAGCAGGAAAACATTTAAATCTTAGAAGAAATGAATATAAATAAGAAATTACTTATCTGTCCACTCTTCCCATTTGGGTGAAGGAATTTGGGGCAAGAGCAGAAAGCATGACACAAGTAAACAGTAGGGGTTCATGGGAGAGTTGAACTGTGTAGTGCCTCTGCTGGTTCCTGAAGGACCAAAAATCTGGGAACACACAGATGGGTTCAACACCCAGAAAATGATCCCAAGGAACACAGGGACCTTGCTTGCATGCATTTATTTGTATCACTAAGGTAACTTATAAACTCAGATTTGACTTTGTGGTTTGTTATTATTTGAAGAAAACTAAAAGGGACCCCTAAAGAATTTACATAGTCCCAGGGTGGTGCAAACAGTTAATGAGCTTGGCTGCTAATGGAAACATAGGAGGCGTTGGAAGAAAGGCCTGGGGATCTACTTCTGAAAAATCAGCCACTGAAAAGCTGATGCCATGAAGCACAGTTCTACTCTGACATACATGGGGTCACCATGAGTCGGAATCAACAGCAATTTTTTATTTTTTAAAGAATTTATTCATCTAATTGTGATTAGTACTTAAAGTTCTTATGTTTTAAACCTAGACACTCCAGGCCAACTCACAAAACACATCCCAGAACAGCAAGGCTAGTTCAAAAGGAGCCTAAAGACCACTTGAAGATGAAGCTTACCTCCCTCCAGCTTCCTGCCCAGAGCAGTGGCACATTCACAGAAGACATCCCAGATCAGACTATCTGTGTCTGGTTTGAGATAGATGATCAGCCATTTAGTCCTTGGGGCAGTCCTTTGAGGCCTTGTCACCATGCAGCAGTAAGACCAAGTTCAGACCATTTAGAGAAATATAGTTGCCAAGTTCATTCTCTCTGTAACACTCTGTCACCCTACTAAACTTTACCAACTATACATGTATAAAGCCAGCCCTCCACCCAGTTGTTTTTGAACAGCTTCATATTTGTGCACATGTCCTTTAAGGGAGGAAAGTTTTTACATAATGGAATCAGCTTGGTGCCTTGGATACCTCTGTCTCCTATGGCTTGGAATCCCGAGTAAGAACCTGGAAACACCAAAAAGCATTATAAGAGCAGTTGACTAACCAACTTTTTCAGAGTGATTCATTAGTAGGAACAGTGCCCTGGAAACCAAGTACCTATGAGGCGGATGGATATCCTCTCCAGTAAAGCCTGGATAGTCTCTGGATATAAAGAAGTCTCTCGGAGGAGAAAATGGAGTTAAACGGACTGGCAATCAAAAAGGTTTTGGCAGCTGGTCGGCTGTTCTGACATCCCCTTTTCGGGCCTGCAGAGGCTGCAGGAATCTGGGAGGCTGCCACTATTCTAGCACATATGGCTTTCGTTAGCCACCATTTTGCAAAGAAACATAATTAAGGGTTTAAGGCTTAACCATTTGTTTGTGCTGGGTGTGTATTTTTCTGGTCTGTCTTTCACAAATAAGGCTAATTGTTAGTCATAGGGGTTGTTAAAGTCTGATATAATCCCTGTGCTACCCTGTAACAAGTATTATGCTCAGATATTTATGTTTGGTGTTTTCAGTATTGTCAGTACTTAATATATTACAACTGCCATGCAGCTGACCAACAGCTTCTTCTCTTGGGAAGAGGCTAGAAGGGAAAAGGTATTCCAGACTGTGGGTGATGAAATCAGACTTCTTGCTGTGAAACTGAAAGCAGTTATATGGGAGTGAGTTAAACCAAGTGAAATGTCAGTCTGCCCTGTCTGGTGGGATCACCTATGTGAAGACTGGCACCGGGACTTCACGGAGCAAATATGCCCTTTACAACATTTCCTAAGTCTCTTCTCCATCAGAGGACCAGCCCCACCACGTACTGCGAGTGAACTCGTTTCTTGCGAGTGATGAATCCCTACTGGGCAAATGCAACATTCCATGGAAGCGTGCCACTGGCCTAGCAAGGTGATTCACAATAAATTTTCCTATTTTCAAAATGATAGGGTGTTGATGTTAATTAATTAGTCCACATTTGAAGGGCTGAATGTGGGAAAGGGATTAGCTAGTGAAGTTGTTCAATCCTGTTTAACTGAATGATTCATATGCGCAGTTGGGCTGTTCTAATAAAATTCTTTGGGCTTTCCCTTTGAGCAGAGTGGGAATGGTTAGGTCAAGAAGCCCCTGGTCACTCTTGGCCTCAGCTGGACTTCACCCTTTTTTGCTACATCTAGGCATTTAAGGGAGTCTCCCAGTTGTGCAAATGGCTAACTCACTCCACTGCTTACCAAAAAATTGGAAGTTCGAGCCCACAGAGGCACCTTACAAGAAAGGCCTGGGGATCTACTTCCACAAAACCAGTCATTGAAAACGCTATGGAGCACAGTTCTACTCTGACACACATTCGGCCGCCATGAGTTGGGATTGACTCAAAGGCAGCTGGTACTGGTAGGCAGATAAGTCACTTTACATGTATCTCCTCCGACTCTTAGGATAGCAGGTCCGAGAAGGCAGACATTTCCTTGTCATCACTTAGGGCACTTGGCTGTTGGATCTAGCCCCATGCTGAAACCTAGCTAGTGGTGTTCTGGTAAATGATCAACCATCAGTTCACAGAGGTGGTAGGGGAAGCCGGATTTGTTGTGTTTGTGGATTCCAGTGATATCTATACTCCCACCGTGGCCAACTTTAAGGGGGCCTGGTGGCACAATAGTTTAGTGCTTGGTTGCTAACCGAAAGGTCAGTGGTTTGAACCCATCAGCCGCTCCGCAGGAGAAAAATGTGGCAGTCTGCTTCCGTAAAGATTATGGCCTTGGAAACCCTATGGGGCAGTTCAACTCTGTCCTATAGGGTCACTATGAGTCGGAAATGAGTGGGTTTGGTTTTGGTATGGCCAACTCTAAGCTACTAACATGAGGTCACCAACACAGAATTAGGAAGAGGTGGGTATAATCTGCTCTTGAGAGCTGGCTCCAGCGTACCACTGACCCTAGCCTTCCTGGAGTAAACACAAGACAATTAAACCTCTAGTTCACTAAATGTATCACTCCTGTGTGCCAAGATACGCATCTAGGAGGCAGTATGGTAACAATGGTCCTGAATACTGTAAGTGCCAACCTAGGAAGACTTGCCCCAGACAGTCACCCCCAACATCTGGGTTCTTGCAGACCTTCCCCGGGCCTGGCTCTCATCAGCGGAGGGAATGGAAAGGTCTGCCAGCTTGCTTAAAATCTTCCTCCTTTCCCTGGTCTCTGCTTCCTGCAGACACATACACCCCAGCTCTGCCAGCTGCTGATAAACTCATCAGTTATAATTATCAGGCGTTCTCCAAAACCCCTCAGTGATATTAGACTTGGCCTGTGTCTCATACACTGAAGAGAATTCTGCTAGAACAGTGTTGGTGGGGTGGCACTTCACACTTATGGACCCGCATTTATGCTATGTCTAATTCTGCACTTCAGTCATTACCATACTCATAATATTGGTGATGTCAAAAAAATGCAATGTAATGCCAAAACCTGAGGCTAAAGATTTCCCATTCACCAATGAACACCTGTAGGTAAGCTCAGACTAACTTTAAAGCAGAATGGCACCATGCCTAATGTGACTGAGATCTTAGCCAGCTGGCCCCACCCAGTGGTGGCTGATAAACACAGCGACTTCATTATCATCTATGACAGAGTTCTCGCACCATTGATGTTCAGTCTTACTTACCTGAGATCAATACATTACATTAGCAGCACCAAGGGACGGATGAGCCCCAGCCTACGGCAATTAGAAAAGACGGAAAGGCAGTATTGATTAATGCTGTGGTGATCCCAGTCCCTAATCTTTTAACCCCCAGGAAACAAGACAGATTCAGCACCTTGACAGCACAATGTCTTCATTAGATAAACTGGATGCTTTTCCTCAAGAGACCCAATCTGTCATCTAAGTAAAATGGCCATTTCATTTTCTCTCAGGTCAATCTCACTATCTTTTATGTGACAGCCAGTTCAGCCTCTGGGGAAATTCGTGGGTGATCTGAGTAGTAACAGCAAGAACACCACTGTTACAATAATAGTGCCTTATATTTCTCCAGCACCTCTCCCCAAGGAACATAAAGGCCCTTATAGATTCTCCACCCATTCACACAACATAGCTTCAAGGCAGGGCCAAGGCAGAAATAATCATCACTATTTTACAACGAAAGACACTACTATAAGGTCTCAAAGCAAATGGTTTTAAAAGCTAAAATGCATTGCCTGGCTCTGTTCACCAAATTACGCTTTCTTTAAACATAAATGCAAATTGTAATAGGTTGACAGTTGCATATTTACAGAGAAACAAGGATAAGAGAGAATTTTACAATAGTGACGAACACTGCAGCTGCCCAAAATCACCTAGCTCAGAAAGGAAACTTAAAGCTGCGATCCCACTTTCCCTACAGAAATGAGAGTTTGTTGGCCTTTTTTTATATTCAGCAGTAATCCAGCAACAGTTGTAAAAAGTAAGCTTTAAGTATCGAGGCCGGGTAGTAGTAAGTTGAGCAATCACATAACTGGGAGCCAGAATCCACGTAGTGAGTACAGTGATAACCAGCAGATGGCAGAAGTCAATTTCCAAGTAGTCAAAACACAAAAACATTCAGAGAATTTTTTTCCCCCTTTCCTGAGGGACGGGGTGGAGTTTATACAAGAAGAACTATAGGAAGCCAAGATTTGTGATAGTCCCAACAAATGCCTTCTGGTCACATGGATATAGAAGAGTGGTCTGGGGGAGGCTCACGAACACAGAGTTTAAGTTAGGAAAAATGAAGCAAGGGGCCTGACATGTAAATCAAGTCTTAGGTGACCAAAGCTTTTTTCCCCTTCCCTCACATTGAAACACCGGCAAAACCACACCGACACAGAGGGGGTAAACACACATCTGGGTTTGAGTTTCTGCAGGCCCTTGTTGAATAATCCTTAGCTTCCCTCTTAATCATTCGTGCTCTACCCCTTGGCTTTCAAAGATAGGCGCCAGCTCCCTCCCTGACCCCCCCACCCCCTACCCCACTCCAACAGTTTCCTGTGAGGAAACAATCTGTCGCTGAGGGCTGCTGCAGCCTTGGCTCTCTGCCCAGCCCCTCTGGTGCACTGACAGGAGGTTCCTGCCCATTGTGCAGATGTCTTGTTTTCCTGCCTTTCCAAAAGGGCTGGAGAGGTAGGAAGTCCGTCCTAGAGGTCTCGGTGCAGGACCTCAGAGGAAGAGTTGGAAGGAAAACACAGGGGCCGTGCAGTGCCCTCTGGATGGACACAGCCCCAGCCCGTCAGTCTCTCTCTTTTCCACTTGGCATTCCCTCTCTTTTCACACAGCCCATATAAAAATGAAGCAGCAGCAATTTTTATTGAGGGACCTAAACTGAAAATAGGTTTAGAACATAATTTAAAAAAATAAAACAGCAAAAGTAGCAAAAAATATATGACCTTTTTAAAAACATTTTCCTTTTTTTTTTTCTTTGTTTTTAATATATAGCAACTGATGCCTCCCAGCCACCAGGAGCATCTTACCCAATGGGTAAATCTCTGGCAACAACCCTTTTAAAAAGACATGTAAATATATACTCAGATTTATACACTTTGTGTTTTCTTCATAGCTATGTACAAAGCCCCCAGTACGGGGCTGGGCCCCAGGGCCACAACACTGCTCCCGCCTTTGCCTCACCATCCTCTGGTACCAGCTATTTGGTCAGCAAAGCAAATTAGTATTGGAATTAATAAGCCACTGGCACCATCTATCTGGAGCAGAGGTCACCTTCAGTTGAGGCCCAAAGCACTGACCTCCCTACTGCTGTAGCCCTGAGGACAAGGCACCTGCCACCAGAATGCAAGGGGCTTATGGGTTAAGGTAAAACAGACAAAACCAGCACAAGAAAGCTCAGTAAGCTCTCTCTTGCATGCCTTCTCCTCTCCCACTCCCCACCCCTCCAGGCAGTGCTAGGTGGCAGGGAGGGGTCTTGGTCCAACATTTGGGAGGGAATGAAGTGGCCATCAGCAAGTACCTGCCTCTCTGTTCCTCTCAGGTTGAGAGGAAGAGGAGGAAGAGAGGTGAGCTCAGTGGGGTGAAGACAGGCCACACAGGAAGGCCTCAAGTAGGCAGCTGGCTCATGCCAGCAGGGAAGGGAAAAAAGGAAAGGCAGTGAGTCCAGCAGGGAGTGGTGGGTGAGGGTTACAGTTGATGCTGGAGTCTGGGGAGGAGGACAGGTGGGGTGGTTGTCAGCGTCGTTTGAGTCCGCCATTGGCAAGCTGGGCTGGATGTCGGGGCAGACAGGGCTCCTCAGGCAACGGCTCATGAGAGAAGACAGAATCCTCCCCTGAGGAACAGGTAGAGCTTCGGGTGTCGGGGAAGCTGGGAGAGTATTGGTCCAGGGGCATTGACAGGTCCAGATACTCCTGTGACAGTAGAGAGAAAAGAGCAATGGATTTAGGCATTCTCCCAGCAATAGTACGTACTCAGAGTTGTACCTAAGGAAAATGGGAACACTGAAAGGTTAAAAAAGATGACAGATTTGATGATGACCTTGAGATCTAGGCTGGGACAGCCTTACCTGATTGGAAGTCAAGGCCACAATGCGGTCCAGATCTTCCACCAGCTGCTTGAAGGTAGGTCTTTGAGAGGGTACTGCATGCCAACAGTCCCGCATCATCATATACCTGTGTTGGGATTGTAATGCAGGGGGAGGAAAGATATAAGCAAATAGGTTAAAAAATTTATGGTGGAGGGTTTATGGGAAAAGTGACCAGAAGAGCTGGTATGTTTTATCTACATAATTGTGGCTCTGCCCCACCAAACACCCTTTTTCCTCTACCTGTCAGTCAAACCCGTTCTTCCCCCAGTGTCCTGCCCAAGACCTCAGATACCCTCTCATGCTTACAGCTCATTGGTGCAGTTACTGGGCTTGTCCATACGATGACCCTCCTTCAGCAGCTTGAAAAGCTCCTCCACAGGCACACCAGGATATGGGGAGCCGCCCAGAGTGAAGATTTCCCACAGGAGCACCCCAAAGGACCACCTGTGGATGAGCAGAGTCACTGGATCCATAGGCACAGAACTAGACCAGCCCATAGTCTTTTCCATCTGTCCTTCATCAGCAGGTCAGATCCTCATCCTGGGCCTCCCCTCTCTCAACAGAAGTCCTTAATTCCAAGGGGAACATCATGAGACAGTGCTGGAGAAAAGACTGACCTTTCAGCAGCTGGGAGCAAAGTGAATGGATACATTAAAAAGGTTTCCTTTCAAGGGGGAATGCAGGACTCTATCCTACTGGATACTCTCTATCCCAAGTATCGCTGGCAATTGTTAGTTCAAACTCACACATCACTCTGGTGGGTGTAGATCCGGTCAAACAATGCCTCAGGCGCCATCCACTTCACAGGCAGTCGGCCCTGCAAACAGCACAGGGGAGAATGGAGGTGGGTGGCTTGGGCAGTGGAACAAGGGCCCTGGGAAGGTCAGAGACAAGTAGGGGCACAGGGGGACTGAACTTGGTGAGGGAGGGGGAGGTGTACATTTTCAGCTCTTCCTACCACACCATTTCTCAGGTAAATAACCCACGCTGGGTTACAGCAGGGAAATCTAAGTGGGAGAAAGCCTAGTGGAGGAGAGCGCCAGTAGAGGCTGTGAGCACAGTGGTCTCGTCAGCACTCACGTTGGTCGTCTTTTTATAGTAGTCAATGTGGTGAATGTCCCTGGCTAGGCCAAAGTCAGCAATCTTCATCACGTTGTCCTCCGTCACCAGGACATTCCTGGCGGCCAGGTCTCGGTGTATGCACTGTGGAGTGAGGAAGGGAGAGGGGAAAGAGAAGGGTGGTCTGTAGGTGAGGGGCCGTAAGGCTTTAGGGCCTGACAACTGTAAGCATGCACTACCACCCAGTGGTCGGGGTCACCCTCTACTCCAACACTCATTCTGCAGCTGGCAGGCAGACCTACTTCACGGGCCTTCTCCTCCCACACGAGACTCTGGCTCCTGAACATTCTCTCTCTCTTCCTCGAATGTCTGCCTCCCCTCAGCCACTTCAAACTCCTCCTGGCTCCTGGCTTCTCAGTTACTTTAGCAAACCCTCTTTGTCTGCCTCCTTTCTTTGAGTTGTACAACCATTCTCACCCTCCTTTTCTGAGTTGTTCCTCCCCATTAACATAAACTCACTCCCCCTAAGTTTCCTATCTAATCTTTCAAGTTGCTGTTGTCAATTTGATCCTATATAGACAGATCTTAAAAGAGCACAATGCTCAAGGCAGACATTCCTTTTTTTTAAAATTATGCTTTAAGTGAAAGTCAGCTCAAGTCAGTTTCTCATACAAAAATTTATGCACACATTGCTATGGGACCCTAGCTGCTCTCCCTATAATGTGACAGCACACTTCTCCTTTCCACCCCAGATTTCTCAAAGGCAGACATTCTTTACTCGTTCAGCTCAAGTATTGGGTTCATCCAGTCTCAGTGACTCTAGAAAATCTGGATTCCATGAGACTTTGAAATTCTGTTCTGCATTTCCCCCTTTTGATCAGGATTCTTCTATAGAATCTTTGATCAAAATGTTCAGTAATGGTAGTTGGGCACCATCCAGTTCATCTGGTCTCATGGCAAAGGAGGTAGCTTTTCTTGGAGGCAACTCTTAGCTTTTGGATTCACATTGCACAGGGCTGAACTTTTATGCGTATATTCAGGCTATGTAGCTGAGTATGTGCTCTCAAGTCCTGGCTCCCCAGGCACAGAATAACCACTCCAGGTTGGGGCATAAGCAAGGCCACCTTTTCCTAAGCACCAAAAGCTGTACTTAACACTTTCACAGGCTTGATTTCATTTTATCCCCAAAACAATTCTATGGCCAGGTAGTCCTATTCTTATTTTATATTTGAAGAAATGTAAGATGTTAAGTAACTGCCCAAGGTTACACAGAACGTGGCATTGTACAGATCTGAACCTAATTCAGTCTGACCCCAAGACCACTAGGCTACCCTGGCTCTACTGACTGAGGTTCCCAGAATACCTAAAGCAGTGCATGTAGTTAGTGCTCAAGAAGTCTACAACTTGATCAAAGGATTCAGAGTCATAAGCTAGAGGACTAGGAGAGCTCTGGTCCCACCCTGACCTCATCCAGGGGAGACTTTAGGTTCCACACCTTCTTAGAGGCAAGATACTCCATGCCTCGGGCCACCTGATAGGCACAGGATACCAGGTCCTTGGAGGAGAGCTGCTCCTCTGGGTTGTGGGTGGGGTTGTAACAGTATTCCAGCCCAGGAGGCCTTCGGGCCTGCAGATATTCCCGTAGGTTGCCCTTGGAGGCATATTCCACAATGACGTACAAAGGACCTGGGGAGCACAGGGATGAAGAGACTATTAGGGCAGGCAGGCAGGTTTAGCTTCACCTCAAGGAACTTATAACCCCCACTGCACACCATGCATTTGCTCCATAATCCTAACCTCCTTTTTTCTGCTTCCTCTTTTGGGGACCAGGATTCATTCCAGTACACAAAGAAAGTCAGGAAAATAATTCTTCCCAACACAGTCCAGAAAGTCCCCAAGCAAAGTTGGGGGACCTAATCTGGATACACCACACACCCCTGTTCATATCTACACACTGTGTATGTGAATCTAAATGCCTGTGTTCTCAGATGACACCAAAATGCATCAGCTCAGACCCCAAGAAATACATTCCAACTCCTTCTAAATCAGCCTTTCTTCTTAACCCCTTTCCCTAAGTATAGCTAAGGGATGTCTCATCACTGATACCCCCAGGTGGGAGCACCCACAAACTTCCTCAGAATCTCCTTCCAGACAGGCCCTATTATTTGAACATGAGGCCCAGGTTTCTGTCTCAGACCCTACCCCAGACGGGGTGGGAAAATTAGCCCAGCTTGGCCCATACCATCTTGTGTGCAGGCCCCCAGCAGGTTGATGATATTCTTGTGTTTCCCGATCATCTTCATCATCTCCATTTCTGAGATCAGGTCTGAAAGGTCTTTCTCTGTTGCATCCGCTTTACACACAAACCAGAGAAGGGGATGAGACTCATTCACTTTGGAAGGGAGGAAGCCAGTAGAAAAGCCAAAGGAGAGGGGAGAGGGCATATGCCCGAAGAGTCCCTTTTCACTGGGACTTGCTTCTCTCCTCCCTACATCCCATCCAACTTCATTTTCCCTTTCCTCTTATGGGAGCAGCTGTTGCAATATGTGGCAATGAGTGGGGCAGAGAATATGGTGA